>CM051456.1:72907264-72988009 GCA_028274465.1 Plantago ovata | reverse complement strand
TCACTGAGATCAGCAAGTAAGTTGAAGAACTTACTTGAAATTGTTTTTTTTCCCAAGAGGACAACTTTGTCAAGAGTTGCTAAGTCTGTCAGCAACTGGCAAAGATACAGGAGAATGGACTTCTCAGATCTTCACCTTCATCTCTCAAATGAAAAAAAGAGAAATTCACTGTTAAAGCTCGAAACATTTGTCCACTCCATCCTTCCTAAAGAAATGACATATTCTCAGCTAATGAGCTCAAATCTGATTGCTCAAATCAGAGAGAATATGAAGGCCAAATTTAAGAGTGCCTCTCCAGCTGAACAAGCTGTGATGCTCAAAGGTCTTTTTGTTCCTGTGGTGGCTGATCCCCACAAATTAACTGAGGAAGAGGAAGTGACAAGTGTTGCTTTATACAAGCATGTTGAGCTAGTCATTCTGACAGATGATGAAGAAGAAGAAGAAGATGAGAACATTCCCACTGATCCCAGTGATGATGAAGGAAAAGATTCTAAGGACAAGAAAGATGACGATGATGACAATCAAGGTCCAAGTCCTGGTGCTGGTGGATTGAAGTTAACAGTTGCTGACAATATTCAATCTGACAATCAGCAAGCTGAACAACAACAATCTCAGCAAGAATCTCAACCTCCTCCTGCTGCTGCTGAAAATCAAGCACCTGTACAAGGTGCTGATACTGAAGAAGAATACGCCAGAAAAAGGGCTGCCTTGAAAAATGGCAAGAGTCCAGTTTCTGATGCCAAGGTTCCTGAAGAAAACCTTGAAGATGAGGATGAAGAAGATGAATATTACCAACGAGCTCTACAAAACAGTCTCGTGATCCATGCAAGGCATACGCAGGATCTGGAAATTGGTGAATCTTCAAGACCACAATCCAAGGAAGTTCCATCCCTTCCACTTACTACTGGCGAAACTCCAGTTATTGAGTCTCAAACGTTGCCTTCAGCAACTACTCAATTAAAACTAACTACTGGCGAAACTCCAGTTATTGAGTCTCAAACGTTGCCTTCAGCAACTACTCAATTAAAACTAACTACTGGCGAAACTCCAGTAATTGAGCCACAACAACCACTCAGGTTCAAAAGTCGCTCAACTTGATGAATCTCAATTGAAACAACTATCTACTGGTGAAACTCAATTGAAACAACTATCTACTGGTGAAACTCCAGTCGTTGAGTCTGGAGTGTTGCCATCAGCAACCACTCAACAGAAAGGAAGTGAAGCTACTGACAAAGGCTCAAAAGTCGCTCAACTTGATGAATCTGAGGATGATGACGACTTGTCAGAAAATGATGATGAACAATCCAAGCGAGACCCAAAAGTCGTTCAGATTCCTCCTCCTGATTACATCAATGATTTAGACGATGGTCTAAGAGCCGAATTGCTGACGCGTGATGATCAGTTTGCTTCTGAGATTAAGGTTCATTCCTTAACACCTCATTTAGTGCCGTTGACAAGAGTTGAGGAGTTTACTCCTAGAATTCTAGCACTAAAACAAGTCCATGAGACGCACTACAACTTTGACAATAGCTCAGAGAGACATAAGTCTTTATCACAAGAGCTATGAAGAAGATGTAAGTCAGGCGCTCAAGCTTGCAAAGAATGCTCTTGTCAAAGCTCAGAATATTATGGATGAGAAGGCCGCAACAGAGAAAAGACATGAAGAGAACATGATGAATATTCAAAAAGAGTTGGCAACAATGAACTCTGACCAACAAGCAATCATCATGAGGTATAACAGTCTCAACACTCTTGCTGAAAATTGCAATGAGTTTTATTCTCTGCACATCACTCCGATGTTGAAATCCATGTCTAAGGGGGAAAAGAAGAACACTAGAAAAAGCAATCAAACCCCTCCTACTCCTGCTGTTGATGCGCCACTTCCATTAGAACCTCTTGCTGAAAGAGAGCCAAGTTCTAAAAGACAAGCAGAATCTGAGTTAAATTCAGCAAGTACCAAAAAGAGAAAAACCGCTGCTGAAACTCAAGATTTCTGTCACACTGAAAGTCATCACAATCTGAATGAAGATGATGAAGAAGATGATGATAATCAAACAATAGCTCAAGCCATAAGAGCTAGACCCTTAACAGCCATAACTCCGTCTGGCCACTCAAGGCATTTTTCGTCTGACTCTTCAGCAAGAGATCAAGACAATGCTAAATCAAAAAGAAGAAGGCAAAGACAGGAAGAGAAAAGGCTGGCCAGCATTGCTATTGGCTCCGGCATTGAATATACTAAGACCAGCAATGAGGAAACCACTCAGAATGTAATCAGAAACATTCATGGTTGCTGGATTTTAAAGTTGGAAGACTTGCTGGTAAATGAGTTCTTTCCTACAGCCATTTTGAATCAAATGTTCAAATGGATTGAACTCAAGGTCCAGAGAAATCAAAGGGAAGAATCCCTCCCAAGAAATGTTGCTGGGAGATGGTTGAATCTAGAGGTCCATGTAAGAAGAGTTGCCATTGGTAAGACATACAAGCAAGAACCAAATCTGATCAAACCACCTGGAATTGCTTACTATGCTGACCCGGTAACAAAGAAACCTAAGAAGAAACTTGGATTGATTCCTTATGAGTACTTTTATCTCACTGCTAAGGATCAAGAAGAAGATCTTCTCTGGTTAAGAAAGATTCATCCTAGAAGCATTTCAGATACACAACTTCTCCATGCCAGCAATTGGGGCATGCATTTGTGGGTATCTAACTACATGGAAATGAATGCTGAAAAGCATCATCATACTGCCTGCAAAATGCAAGAATTCTTCAACTACAAGTCCGTAGGCTTCTGGAAAACTACGAAAAGGATTGTGTTGAATTCACTGCACTTGCTGAGAAGAGTGTAAGAGAGATTTTGAGAAAATCCTCTGAAAGAGCTTAAGTCCCTGCAATAGTTTTTGTTAAAGTTTTTGTTTGCTGACTTCTTGTTATCTATGCTTTCTTGTAAACTTCTGATTGATAACTTTCAGCAATGAATTCTTTTTTACTCTTATTGGTTTTTGATTATGCAACTTACTTGTGCTTACTGTTTATTTATTCAAGTATGCTTGCATTAATCATCTGATTTATTCAACATCAGAAACCTCTAAAAGGGTAACAATTAATTTAGCCATGGATTGCTAACATCAAAAAGGGGGAAATTTGTTAGGAAACTTGTAATTTTGATGAGCAATTAACCATGCTAAATTAAGAACAGTCCAGTAACTAGTACTCTTAAGGTCCATAGGATTTTAGAATTTTAAGGACATTGTAAAAGAGGAACGTTTGCTGATGACTTAGTTAAGTATTAGATAAGTTATTTCTTTTGTGTATGACGTATTTTATTTTCTGAGAAGAAAATATCTTATTGACGCATTTGCGTATGATGTATTTTATTTTCTGAAAAGAAAATATCTTATTGATGCTTAGCTTTAATGAATCTTATTTTCTGAAAAGAAAATAACCTATTGAAGCATTTGCTGAAGATATATTTTGTTTATTACAAACAAATTATTGAAGCAAATAAGAAACCGGTCAGAATCTTGAAGACTTTTGAAGATCTGAAGATTTGAAGACTTGAAGACTTAAAGCCTTGAAGATTGCTGAAGACTGGTAAGGCACGTGTTTACTCAGAAAGTGGAATGTTCAGCAACAGCATTGCATAAGTGAAAATCTGAAAGACAGAGTAGGTTGTGCTTGCTGAAACTGAGACTCAACACTTGCTGATGAACATATGTGACCTCTTGCTGGATGTACGAGATTTTGCGCTCCAATGTTACTGTTTGAATTCTATTCAAATGTGCATTTAATGCAAAGCTTACACGCGAAGGACATGAAGACTAGAAGACAAACAAAGTCGCTGCTGAAAGTACAAAAGCAAGATAGTGACATGTTAAGGAACAAAAGCCTTAGGATTTGAAATTCAAACGGCTCCTTACTTGCACTATAAATAGAGGTCATCCGGCAAAGAGTTGAAGTGTGTCAACAACGTGATCAAACTCTCACTTGTGCTTAAAAACTCACAAACCTTCAATCACTCTTACTGCCATTGATCCGTTCCAAGACTTAAAGCTTGAAAAAGCTACTTGTGAAGAAGTAGAGCAAACTCGGCTAAGAAATTAGTTTAGTGTTCTTTCTTTCGAACAAGAACAAGTCTTGACACCAGAAACAAAAAAACTTGTTTACTGCAAAGTATTCCAAGTTGTGTTTCTTAGATTACTTGTTGTAACTGAATAAGTTATAATTAAGTCATCTCACCCCAAAACTCTCTAACTGAAAATACACCCTTTCAGGCGTGATATTCAGGGGGAACTTAATCGAGCATAGCTTTGCTGATTAAAAGTACCAAGTTTGGTGGAGAACAAGGTTGAGTTCTCTAGTTTAGGTTGGAGACAAAGCAAGTGTGCTTTGGTTTCTGTTGAATCGCTTTAGATAGGAGATTGTAAGGAACCTCAATCATATCTTAGTGGATTCATTCCTAGAAAGGACAAAGTGGATTAGTTGAGAGATTACGCCACTCCCAGATACCACTATAAAAGCATTTGTGTGATTTACTTACTGCATTTAGCTTTCAGCAAATTATATCTGTTTGTACACAGTCACTCACTTCACTTGCTGAAATCTCTTTACTTGCTGAAAGAGCACATATTGTTTCAAAGACTTCTGCTCTCTGATTTCAAGTATCAGCAAACCAAGCTACTGTAAAGTAACTTATGCTTGCTGAGAAAGTTAAGTATCAGCAACCTCATTACTGAAAAGTAATAAGTACTTGCTGAGAAAGTTTTTAAACGACGAAAGTTTGAAAAGACTATTCACCCCCCCCCCCCCTCTAGTCTTTTCTTGTTGTTTAAAGGGACCAACAATTTTTCTTTCTTTTTTTGATTTTTTCTACCCAGCAGTAGCATATCAAAAAGAGAAACAAAATGACTCACACGACTTCCCCAAACCTATTCGAAAGAATAGGTTGGAGTACAAAATTTACGAAAAGGGAAAAATAAACTCACGATATGAAAATGAAAAACAGAAACAAGTCTACGATGGTGTAACCCCCTCCCCAAACCTATTCGGAAGAATAGGTTATAAACAAAGGATCACACAACCTCACACTACCTCCTTCCTAGGCATTTAGCAATCTCAAAGCATGGTGAAGACTTGTTGCCTCTTAGGTACATAATTACTCGGGAAAACAACCATAAGACCCTAACATGCATCATCCTATTATAAAGGCCTTCGTGAACCGCAGTAGAGAAAACACCACTAAGTGATGTCGAGACTACCTAGCTCAACTAAGTGCAATACATAAATGTGACAAGCCAAGCGAGAAAAACCTCAAACAAATTCATAGAGATGAAGCATACGATTAATGGCATAGCTAGTTTATCTACCCAATAAAAAAGTTCAAAAAATTCGGCAATAAACTCCATAAAAAACATGCAAAACTATCCTAGGATGAATGTAATGAAATGCAACCTAAAAATCTAAGAAAGCAGTAAACGTGCAAATGCATATGCAGACGGATAAAGCATGCAAGGTACTATACTCATCCTACCAATGCCAAGCTCCAAACTAACAACATCGGATCACTTAAATCCCATCCCCCCTCATGAAATTAACGCTAGTCCCTAGCAGTAAGAAAATGAGGAAATAAGATGTGATACTAGATGTTACCCCATGGTTTGGCCTCGGTCGGCTGAGTATGCTGCTTGTGATTTATTGGGCCTCCTCTGTGAGCTTTGTAGGGTGTCATCAGGTCTTCAGGTAGGTGCGGTAGTTCCATTTATAGGCTGGATAGGAACAACTCCTCTATCAGGATCATCATTGCCGTATGGCCTTCATTGTCACTACTGTCACGCACATCCTCACTAGTAGAGTTGTAGTGGCAGGTAGAATTCTCAAGAGTAGCCGCCGCTGTTATGGAATCCTCCATCCTGGAGCCCTCCAATAGGATGTGAATTGTTGAAGGGGAAAGGGCAGTGGTATCAGGACCTCCCCCTCCAACGTTTTACACCTCAAGAAGGTTTCAGTAAGCTGCTTGGATACTCAGAAGTCTTCTACCTTTTTCTCCAATTTTGTCCACATTCTCTACCGTGGATCCGACCGATGTCTATATGATGCTCACTTTAGAGGCGGCAAGGGGCACCCCAACAAGGTGCTGGGTACCCATGTCATTACGTTTTGGAACCAAGCTAGCGCTTCGGAACCTTCGAGCAACTTCGGACTCAAGATCGAATCCGCCGCGGCAAGACTGTCCCGGTGCCTTCCTATTCACTCGAACTCTGCAGTCCTCGTGATGGAGTGCTGACGTAATAGTGGTTTCTTTCCCTTCGGTGGTGTATGAATAGGCATAGGAGTCCTTACTCCAGGTATACTCTAGCTCTTCCTCGTGGATAATCCACGACGTTGTTGCAAAACCCCTTGGCTCGAACGCACTTCTAGCGAGGTCACCTTCCTTGACATAGTTCTTCACAGCAATCATACGGGAATGCTCCTTCCTCTTGGTACGGTACCTACAAACAGCTGTTAGCACCTCGTATGACACAAAACTGACTCAAATACATACTAGTGTAAAAATGAAACACACAAGTGATAAAATCAACAATCGAACTCCCCAAATCGCAATGTCTAGCCTAGCTTCTTCATCATGCAACATACCAACGTAACTACTACATGTAATACATCACATCATGCTTTTACTAGACAACCAATAACCTTGATAACAAGGTGCAATTCATACCATAGCAGCGAAAAAATTCTACCAACATAAATCCTCATTCTCAGCAATTAGGCATTCTATCGTCAAATCCACCAACATTACGTCAATAAACATAATCATATGCAAGAAATCAAAGATAAAGACATATTGCAGAACAAGATATATCATCTAGCAGCAAAATACCCAAATCAACAATCCAAGCAAAATTGAGCATGCAATTGATAGTAAATAACATGTCTAATCACACAAACAACATACCCATGCATCAAATAAGCATAATTGAAGCTCAAATTAGAAAACCCCCAAATTCGAAAATTAGGGTTCTTAAAGATGATACCTCAGATCTGCAAATCTAACGAATTAGGATGAAATTTGTTCGGATAGGATGATAGATCATGTAATAGGCTTCGAATTAAGCTAAAGAACACTCAATTTGGTCAAGAAATGAAGAAATTATGAAGATTTAGAAGCAAAATCGAACTTTTCGGTTTTTTAGGGAGTATGGATGAAGAAGAATGAAGAAAATAAGGTTTTGGGGTTGAAATCCACGTTTTTGAAGTTCTTGGACCGTGGGGCGGTTCGCCCCGTGCTCCCCAATGCGGGGAGTCGGTCTCCGACGTCAGAAAATGTGGTTTTAATCCCCGAAACCAATTTTTTCAAAAACTCACTCGAAAAATCTCACTCAAACACAAGCATATACGACACAGACATGAACAAATTCGCATACGAGAAGCAAATAGTTCAAGAATGAATGCATGCAGAAAAGCAGTAAAGAAAGCGATAAAAATTCCGGGTTGCCTCCCGAATAGCGTCATTGTTTAAAGTCTTTGACTCGACTCCTGTCTGCGCCTATCTCCTCTTTTTGCGGGTACTATGCTTCCCCTTCATTGATCTCCTCTCCATGCCACGAACCTGTGAATAAGAAAGAATGTAGGCTGCAAGACCACAGTAGTGAGTAGTAATATCAGGCGGTTCTGGTGGATCAGGTATGGCTTGCAATACGTGTCGCTCGCCATCCACTTCGATGGTGCAAGTTCTTTGGTAGATGTCCATCACGGAGCGTAGCTTGGTCAAGAATGTTTGCCCTAAGAGTATGACATCCCCCGTCCCAGGTGCAGATGCCGGCATAACTACGAAATTAGTGTATATGGATGCTTCACCAATCTTGACCAACACATTCTTCACAACGCCCTCGGGTCTCATAAAGGATCCATCCGCCAGTTGTACAATAGCCCTTTGCTCAGATAGTTTTCCAATGTTGCTCTTTTCAAATACATTCAAAGGAATTATGTCTGAGTAGGATCCCGTATCTAGTGTGGCAAGGACATCTTCAAGCTCACCAATCCCTACCTTTACATCGAAACTTTTAGGGAGTGGTTCGGGATCCTCTTGTTCCTCATCACTTGTGTCAGAACCAAGGCCCTTCTCTTCTTCCTCAGCCTGTAGAAGTTCTTCCTTCATGCAACACTCGCACCTAACAACCTTCTTGATGGTGACTCCGTCAGGTACATCACCAGCCAACGTAATGGCATTCGTCTTCACAGTGTTGCTAGGCAGTTTGCCTTGTTCCCTACTTGCTCCTCGGTCGATCAACTCTTGCATCTTTTGATTGGCAAGCCTAGTGCTCTCTTCCAACCTATCAAGCCTTGCCCTAGTCTTCTCAGAATCTTCTTCATAACGTTTGAGAAAACTTTGTGTATGATCAACCATCTTCTGCAAGTTCTCCATCAGTTGAGCCGACTTCGACTTCGGTGGCTCTTTCGGAGCGGGGTTTTCGATGTGATCATTACCATAGTTTAGCCTACTACGGTCTTGGTTAGGGCCATAAGTTTGATTAGCCGGTGCATATCCTTGATTGTTTCGGAATCCCCTTCTCCAAAATCCACCTCGAGGATTCCTACCGTCTTGTCCGTAGCTAACTTCTTGAGTACCAAACTCCGTAGCAAAGGCTTCTTCTTCGCCTCCTCGAGCCCAGTTGCCATCATCGTATGCCAGCTCCGATCTACACATATGAGCCCCATGCCCATAGTTCTTGCATATTCGACATACTTCATTTGAAACAGTTGTTCCGATGGCGCTCTTGAGGACTTGCTTCAATCCGTTGGTAAAGCACTCGAATTGATCCCCATTCCCCCTGTACATAGGGGCTTCTTGTGTCGGTGGAGCTTCAGGTCCACGTCTCCTAACCATTGCTCTTGGGTCCTTGAACTGCGACCCCTTAGCAAGCCTTTCGAAAATAGCCCAGACGGCTTCTACGGTTTCCTCCCAAATATTGCCTCGGCATTGGAAATCCACCACTTGTTGGTTCTCGAAGGTTAGTCCATTTTAGAAGTGTTGGACTAAGTCGGAAAGTTCAAAACCGTGGTGAGGGCACTTGTTCGTGAGATCTTGGAACCTCTCGAACGCGGTGTAGATGGTCTCATCATAGTCCTGCTTGAATCCAGTGATTTGCGCCTTTAGCGCGGTAGTCAAGGTGTGAGGGAAGTATTTCTCCATGAAAGCTGAAAAAACCTTTTCCCAAGTGTCCAGCGAGCCGGCTGGTAGAGAACTCAGCCATGACTTGGCTCTGTCGCCAAGTCCCATAGCAAAAACCTTCATCCTCAACTCATCCGTTCTTATGTCAGCTCCGGGTCGTGGGAGTTGGTTGACGAAATCATCGATATCGTGCAAGTACCCCATCACATCTTCCCTTGATAAGCCATAGAACCTCGAAAGTTGTTGGAATGCGTTGTTCTTGATCTCCAGATCTCGGGTTGCAGACGAAAGAACGATCGCCGGTCCCCTCATACGATCTTTGGTGGGTTGTACCCATGCCTTCAGTGGTCTAGCTTCTGCCATTCCGTCGATTTCCTTGAAGAGACTAAGTAGAGATTCAGAGAAATCGGTTTCCTCTATTTCCTCTAGTGCGCGCCTTTCAAGTAGTCGCCTCCTTTGGTGGTAGACTCTATCGATCTCAGCAATTGAATCAACAAGCGGTGTACCTTCAGAACGTGTATGCGGCATACACTATCTGTAACAGACTAGGAAAGGTGATTAGAAACAGACTAGGAAAGCAGTAATAGAGAGAGATTAAAAAGGAAAACTAAAACTAATAGAATTAGGAATCTAAAGCTGTAAATATAAACAAATTAAACAGAAAAAAGGAGTATAGTCCCCGGCAACGGCGCCAATTTGATGAACGTGTCAAGGTCAATCAAATATATTTGTATTTAGCCAAAGGCAATCCACAACTACAACGAAAACCGTAGTGTAGCAGTAGAATGACTCGAGTGTCGTTCTCTTAGGAGTATAACTAGCTTTATCTATTTAACAAGAGAATATAAAACAGCAGACAGATAGCAATAGGGGGTTTCTAGCAGATAATGGAGATTGGTGATAGTATGGTCCTTCTTAACATAATGGGTCGATAATCATGCATAAATTCCTCGGTCTTGCATAGAGATCTTTAAATCAATCTAGTGTCCTGTTGCAAGTATTAAGCACTACGAAGATAATTTGGTCTGCCTAGTCAATCACGATTGTCCTAATGTGTTCCGTAATTATTTAACACTACGAAGATAATTGGTCTGATGGTCGACTAGTGTCCAATTGTGCATAATAATCAATACAACATACGAGAATTTTGGTTACAACTGATCAACGAAATAAAGCAATGACACGGAGTATAATGCGTGATATAGCCATTAGCATGATTATCTTCCCTCGCTAAGAATTCACATACTACCACCAATGATAAGTTTAGCTACTCATATTATGCATGCAATCAACAGAAATCATAGAAGAAAACATATTGAAAGATAAATAAAATAAGTAGAATAAAACTGTAAGATACAAAGTTACCGAAGGTTGTCAATCTCCGGATGATTGCGATCCTACGAGCTCCAAACTGCTATGAAAAAGTATCCCCTAAGCTATGGAACTCCCAGGACAGGCCCCGGGAAGTTCCTACCTAAAACTATAGAGAGAGGTGAGAAAGTAGGTCTGGAAAGATATGATTTTCGGAGAGAAAACTGAGCACTATATATAGGCCCCGAATTAACTCTGGGGCGGTTCGCCGCAGGTTGGGGCGGTTCGCCCCCCGTCTTTTTCGCGGAATTCTGCATTTTTCGACGCGGATTTGGATTTCTTCACCTTTTCGGACTCGGTTTCTGACTTCTAGTGGCCTTCTAACCTCCAGATTCGACCCCTAGACTCCAAATCCTATCCGGAAACCTTCAGATACTCCAAATAGGCTTCTGGAACACCAATTCCTTGTCAACTTCAATATAATTTCCCAGAAATCCCCGAATTTCATCCAAAACCTGTAAAATAAAATCTAAAGGGAAACGTGACACTATTCTAATAAAATGTACTAAAATCTAGCTAAATTAACATAGATGATAGCTAAAATAGGTGAAAAAGACTCGAATGAAAGTGTAAAATACACATTCATCATGCCTATTTCTTCTTTTTGCGGGTACTAGGCTTCCCCTTCATTGATCTCCTTTCCATGCCACGAACCCGTGAATAAGAAAGAATATAGGCTGCAAGACCACAGTAGTGAGTAGTAATATCAGGCGGTTCAGGTGGATCAGGTATGGCTTGCAACACGTGTTGCTTGCCATCCACTTCGATAGTGCAGGTTCTTGGGTAGATGTCCATCACGGAGCGTAGTTTAGTCAAGAATGTTTGCCCTAAGAGTATGACATCCCCCGTTCCAGGTGCAGACGCTGGCATAACTACAAAATTGGTGTATATAGATGCTTCACCAATCTTGACCAACACATTTTTCACTACGCCCTCGGGTCTCATAAAGGATTCATCCGCCAGTTGCACAATAGCCCTTTGCTCAAGTAGTTTTCCAATGTTGCTCTTTTCAAACACATTCAAGGGGATTATGTTTGAGTAGGATCCCGTGTCTAGTGTGGCACGGACACCTTCAAGCTCACCAATCCCTACCTTAACGTCGAAACTTTTAGGGAGTGGTTCGGGATCCTCTTGCTCCTCATCACTCGCATCCGAACCAAGGTCCTTCTCTTCTTCCTCAGCCTGTAGAAGTTCTTCCTTCATGCAACACTCGCACCTAACAACCTTCCTGATGGTGATTTCGTCTGGTACATCACCAGCCAATGTAATGGCATTCGACTTCACAGTGCTGCTAGGCAGTTTGCCTTGTTCCCTACTTGCTCCTCGGTCGATCAACTCTTGCATCTTTTGATGGGCAAGCCTAGTGCTCTCTTCCAACCTATCGATCCTTGCCCTAGTCTTCTCAGAATCTTCTTCATAACGTTTGAGAAAACTTTGTGTGTGATCAACCATCTTTTGCAAGTTCTCCATTAGCTGAGCCGACTTCGACTTCGGTGGCTCTTTCGGAGCGGGGTTTTTGCAGTGATCATTACCATAGTTCAACCTACTACGGTCTTGGTTAGGTCCATAAGTTTGGTTAGCCGGTGCATATCCTTGATTGTTACGGTATCCCCTTCTCCAAAATCCACCTCGAGGATTCCTACCGTCTTGTCCGTAGCTAACTTCTTGAGTTCCAAACTCCGTAGCAAAGGCTTCTTCTTCGCCTCCTCGAGCCCAGTTGCCATCATCGTATGCCAGATCCGATCTACACATATGAGCCCCATGCCCATAGTTCTTGCATATTCGGCATACTTAGTTCGAAACATTTGTTCCGGTGGCGCTTTTGAGGACTTGCTTCAATTCGTTGGTAAAGCACTCGAATTGATCCCCATTCCCCCTATACATAGGGGCTTCTTGAGTCTGTGGAGCTTCAGGTCCATGTCTCCTAACCATTGATCTTGGGTCCTTGAACTGCGAACCCTTAGCAAGCCTTTCGAAACTGCCCAGACGGCTTCTGCGGTTTCCTCCCAAATATTGCCTCGGCATTGAAAATCCACCACTTGTTGGTTCTCGAAGGTTACTCCATTGTAGAAGTGTTGGACTAGGTCAGAAAGTTCAAAACCATGATGAGGGCACTTGTTTGTTAGATCTTGGAACCTCTCGAACGCGGTGTAGATGGTCTCATCATAGTCCTGCTTGAATCCAGTGATCTGCGCCTTAAGCGCGGTAGTCAAGGTGTGAGGGAAGTATTTCTCCATGAAAGCTGAAAAAATCTTCTCCCAAGTGTCCAGCGAGCCTGCTGGAAGAGAACTTAACCATGACTTGGCTCTGTCGCCATGTCCCATAGGAAAAACCTTCATCCTTACTCATCCGTTGTTATGTCAGCTCCGGGTCGTGGGAGTTGGTTGACGAAATCATCGATATCGTGCAAGTACCCCATCACATCTTCCCTTGATAAGCCATAGAACCTCGGAAGTTGTTGGAATGCGTGGTTCTTGATTTCCAGATCTCGGGTTGCAGACGAAAGTACAATCGCCGGTCCCCTCATACGATCCTTGGTGGGTTGAACCCATGCCTTCAGTGGTCTAGCTTCTGCCATTCCGTCGATTTCCTTGAAAAGAATGTGTAGAGATTCAGAGAAATCGGTATCCTCTATTTCCTCTAGTGCGCGCCTTTCAAGTAGTCGCCTTCTTTGATGGTAGACTCTGTCGATCTCAGCAATTGAATCAGCAAGCGGTGTTCCTGCAGAACGTGTATGCGGCATACACTATCTATCACAGACTAGGAAAGGTGATTAGAAACAGACTAGGAAAGCAGTATCAGAGAGAGATTAAAAAGGAAAACTAAAACTAATAGAATTAGGAATCTAAAGCTGAAAATATAAACGAATTAAACAGAAAAAAGGAGTATAGTCCCCGGCAACGGCGCCAATTTGATGGACGCGCTGGTGTCGTGTTCCAACGCGAACGGATCAAATAAATTTGTAATTAGCCAAAGGCAATCCACAACTACAACGAAAACCGTAGTGTAGCTGTAGAATGACTCGAGTGTCGTTCTCTCAGGACTATAACTAGCTTTATCTATTTAACAAGAGAATATAAACAGCAGACAGATAGCAAACGGGGATTTCTAGCAGATAATGGAGATTGGTGATAGTATGGTCCTTCTTAACATAACGGGTCGATAATCATGCATAAATTCCTCGGTCTTGCATAGAGATCTTTGAATTAATCTAGTGTCCTGTTGCAAGTATTAAGCACTACGAAGATAATTGGTCTGACAAGTCAATCACTATTGTCCTAATGTGTTCCGTAATTATTCAACACTACGAAGATAATTGGTCTGATGGTCGACAAGTGTCCAATTGTGCATAATAATTAATACAACATACGAGAATTTAGGTTGCAACAGATCAACGAATTAAAGCAATGACGCAGAGTATAATGCGCGATATAGCCATTAGCATGATTATCTTCCCTTCGCTAAGAGTTCACATACTACCACCAACGATAAGTTTAGCTACTCATAATAGGCATGCAATCAACAGAAATCATAGAAGAAAACATATTGAAAGATATATAAAATAAGTAGATTAAACTGTAAGATACAAGTTACCGAAGGTTGTCAATCTCTGAAGAATTGCGATCCTACGACCTCCAATCCGCTATGAAAAAGTATCCCCTAAGCTACAGAACTCCTAGGACAGGCCCCGGGAAGTTCCTACCTAAAACTATAGAGAGAGGTGAGAAAGTAGGTCTGGAAAGATATGATTTTCGGAGAAAAACTGAGCAACTATATATAGGCCCCGAAAAACCACGGGGCGGTTCTCCCCCGAGCTTTTCTCGCGGAATTCCGCGTTTTCGACGCGTTTTTGGATTGTTTCCCCTTTTCGGACTCGGTTTCTGACTTCTAGTAGCCTTCTAACCTCCAGATTCGGCCCCAAGATTTCAAATCCTATCCGGAAACCTTTAGATACTCCAAATAGGCTTCTGGAACACCAATTCCTTGTCAACTTCAATATAATTGCCCGGAAATCTTCGAATTTCAACCAAAACCTGTAAAATAAAATCTAAAGGGAAACGTGACACTATTCTAATAAAATGCATTAAAATATAGCTAGATTAACATAGAGGATAGCTAAAATAGGTGAAAAAGACTCGAATGAAAGTGTAAAATACACATTCATCAAGCACTACGAAGATAAAGATACTGACAAGTCAAGCACTATTGTCCAATTGTGTTCCGTAATTATTCAACACTACGAAGATATAGATGTGCATAGGTCGATGAGGGTCCAATTGTGCATAATAATTAATACAACATACGAGAATATAGGTTGAGCCTGATCAACGAAATAAAGCAATAACACGGAGTATAATGCGCGATATAGCCATTAGCATGATTATCTTCCCTTCGCTAAGAATTCACATACTACCACCAACGATAAGTTTAGCTACTCATAGTTGTCATGCAATCAACAGAAATCATAGAAGAAAACATGTTGAAAGATATATAAAAATAAGTAGAATAAACTATAAGATACAATGTTACCGAAGGTTGTCAATCTCCGAAGAATTGCGATCCTACAAGCTCCAAACTGCAATGAAAAAGTATCTCCTAAGCTACGAACCCCCAGAACAGGCTCTGGGAAGTCCCTACCTAAAACTACAGAGAAAGGTGAGAGAAAAGGTCTGGAAAAGTATGAATTTCGGAGAAAAACTGAGCAACTATATATAGGCTTCGAAATAGTGTGGGGCAATTCGCTTCACACACCGGGCGATTCGCCCGGTGTGGGGCGATTCGCCCCACATCCCGGGCGGTTCGCCCGGGAGTAATTTTCGCGGAATTCCGCGTTTTTGGATTTCTTCCCCTTTCCGGACTCGGTTTCTGACTTCTAGTGGCCTTCTAACCTCCAGAATCGACCCCTAGACTCCAAATCCTATCCGGAAACCTTCAGATACTCCAAATAGGCTTCTGGAACACCAATTCCTTGTCAACTTCAATATAATTGCCTGGAAATCCTCGTTTTTCAACCAAAACCTGTAAAATAAAATCTAAAGGGAAACGTGACACTATTCTAATAAAATGCACTAAAATATAGCTAAATTAACATAGAGGATAGCTAAAATAGGTGAAAAAGACTCAAATGAAAGTGTAAAATACACATTCATCAAACTCCCCAAACCGAACCTTTGCTTGTCCTCAAGCAACTAAGCTAGACACTAATGCAAAAAACAATGCAAGACACAAAATGGAGTCTCATGCCAAATAAAATGAACTAATCTACTGAATCTATCAAAAAACATATGAACTAAAACCATATAAATCAAAACATGAATATAGGTTGAAGAATACCTCGATTGACTTATACACATCCACATAAGCACTTATGTCAAGACAAGATAGTCTCTCGTAACATTCTCTACCTGGACCTAGTCAGTGACGACGTAATGAAGCATGCTAAGATACGAATAGTTTTCCCGTGCCTATGAAACTGAGGACTTACTGCTGTTCCACCATGTTAAGACTTTCCCTCAAAGAGGTCGAACCAGTACTGGCTCTCATCAAACGAAGGCGGGTTCCCTATAAAAGATAACACTCCCCTATTCTACCCATCTCTCCAGCAAAGCCTTAAGCTATTCACCACTTCCTGAATGGCATGACGAGGGTGGTCTAGAACAGATGACACTCAAAAACAAAAGACAAAAAATAGAAAATTTCAACACGATTACGAACATTACAAGGATTGGAAAATGAGACACAACACTTTGCTAAACTGCTCTTTCGCTTTCTTTTTGGACCCTTCTTTGCTTTTTTGGGGTCTTTTCTTTTTTTCTTTTTTTCTTTCCAATTTCTTTTTTTCTTCTTTTTTTCTTTTTTCCTGGAATTTTTTCTTTCTTCCTTTTTTTTCGATTTTGTTTAGCCAGCAGTAGCATAACAAAAAGAGAAACAAAATGACTCACACGACTTCCCCAAACCTATTCGAAAGAATAGGTTGGAGTACAAAATTTTACGGAAAAGGAAAAACAAACTCACGATACAGAAATGAAAAACGAAAACAAGTCTAATGATGGTGTAACCCCCTCCCCAAACCTATTCGGAAGAATAGGTTATAAACAAAGTATCACACAACCTCACACTACCTCCTTCCTAGGCATTTAGCAATCTCAAAGCATGGTGAAGACTTGTTGCCTCTTAGGTACATAATTACTCGGGAAAACAACCATAAGACCCTAACATGCATCATCCTATTATAAAGTCCTTCGTGAACCGCAGTAGAGAAAACACCACTAAGTGATGTCGAGACTACCAAGCTTAACTAAGTGCAATACATAAATGTGACAAGCCAAGCGAGAAAAACCTCAAACAAATTCATAGAGATGAAGCATACGATTAATGACATAGTTAGTTGATCTACCCAATAAAAAAGTTCAAAAAAATCGGCAATAAACTCCATATAAAACATGCAAGACTATCCTAGGATGAATGTAGTGAATGCAACCTAAAAAAATCTAAGAAAGCAGTAAACGTGCAAATGCAAATGCAGACGGATAAAACATGCGAGGTACTATACTCAGCCTACCAATGTCAAGCTCCAAACTAATAATACTAGATCACTTAAATCCCATCCCCCTCATGAAATTAACGCTAGTCCCTAGCAGTAAGAAAATGAGGAAATAAGATGTGATACTAGATGTTACCCCATGGTTTGGCCTCGGTCGGCTGAGAATGTTGTTTGTGAGTTATTGGGACTGCTCTGGGAGCTTTATAGGATGTCATCAGGTCTTCTGGTGGGCGTGGTAGTTTCAATTATAGGACGGATAGGAACAACTCCTCCATTAGTATCAACATTGCCCGTATGGCCTTCATTGTCACTACTGACACGCACATCCTCACTAGTAGAGTTGCAGTGTCGAGTAGAATCCTCAAGATTAGCCGCCGCTGCTATGGAATCCTCCATCCTGTAGCCCTCCAATAGTATGTGAACTGTTGAAGGGGAAAGAGCAGTGGTATCAGGACCTCCCCCTCCAGCGTTTTACACCCCGAGGTGGTTACAGTAAACTGCTCGGATACTCAGAAGTCTTCTACCATCTTTTCCAATGTCGACCACATTCTCTACGGTTGATCCGACCGATGTCTATATGATGCTCCCTTTTGAGGCAGTCAAGGGGCACCCCAACGAGGGGCTGGGCACCCATGTCATTATGTTTTGGAACCAAGCTAGCGTTTCGGAACCTTCTAGCAACTCCGAACTCGAGATTGAATCCGTCGCGGCTAGATTGTCCCGGTGCCTTCCAGTTCACTCGAACCTTGCAGTCCTTGTGATGGATTGCTGACGTAATAATGGTTTCTGTCCCTTCGGTGGTGCATGAATAGGCATAGGAGTCCTTACTCCAGGTGTACTCTAGCTCCTCCTCTTGGATAATCCATGACGTTGTTGCAAAACCCCTTGGCTCGAACGTACATGTAACGAGGTCACTCTTCTTGACATGGGTGTAATCGATCCCCCTCCAATACTTCATAGTAATCATACGGGAATGCTCCTTTCCCTTGGCATGGTTCCTACAAACAACAGTTAGTACCTCGTATGACACAAAACTGACCCATGCATATGCTAGTGTAAGATTGAAACACACAAGTGATAAAATCAACAATCGAGCTCCCCAAACCTTTTATGTCTAGCCTAGCTTCTTATCATGCAACATACCAATGTAACTACTACATGCAATACATCACATTATGCTCTTGCTAGACAACCAATAACCTAGATAACAAGGCTCAATTCATACCATAGTAGCGAAAAATTCTAACATCATAAATCCTCAAACTCAACAATTAAGCATTCTATCATCAAATCCACCATCATCACACCAATAAACACAATCATATGCAAGAAATCAAAGATAAAGACATATTGCATAACAAGATATATCATCTAGTAGCAAAATTCCTAAATCAACAATCCAAGCATAATTGAGCATGCAATTGATAGTAAATAACGCTTCTAATCACACAAACAACCTACCCATGCATCAAATAAGCATAATTGAAGCTCAAATTAGAAAACCCACAAATTCGAAAATTAGGGTTCATAAGAAGATACCTCAGATCTGAAAATCTAATGCATTAAGACGAAATTTGTTCGGATGAAAAGATAGATCACGTAATAGGCTTCGATTGAAGCTAAAGAACACTAAATTTGGTGAAGAAATGAAGAAGTTATGATGTTTTGAATGTATTTTCACAATTTTCGGTTTTTGGGGAGGAAGAATGATGAAGATATGAAGAAAATGAGGTAGAGAGGGGAGATCCGTGTTTTTCATCTACTGGGACTGTGGGGCGAGTCGCCCCTGGTGCGGGGCGATTCGCCCCCCGCTCCCCGATGCGGGGAGACGGTCATTTCGACAAAAACGCGGTTTTTAATCCCCGAAACCAATTTTTTCAAAAATCACTCGAAAAATATCACTCAAACATAAGCACATACGACACAGAGATGAAAAAATTCACATATGAGAAGCAAATTGTTCAAGAATGAATGCATGCAAAAAAGCGGAAAGAAAGCGATAAAAACTCTGGGTTGCCTCTTGGATAGCGCCATTGTTTAAAGTCTTTGACTCGACTCCTGTCTGTGCCTAGCTCTTCTTTCTACGGTTACTAGACTTCCCCTTCATTGATCTCCTCTTCATGCCACGAACCTGTGAATAAGAAAGAACATAGGCTGCAAGACCACAGTAGTGAGTAGTGTAAGAATTATCAGGCGGATCAGGTGGATCAAATATGGCTTGCAACACGTGTTGCTTGCCATCCACTTCAATAGTGCAAGTTCTTTGGTAGATGTCCATCACGGAGCGTAGCTTCGTCAAGAATGTTCGCCCCAAGAGAATGACATCCCCCATTCCAGGTGCAGACGCCGGCATAACTACAAAATTGGTGTATACAGAAGCTTCACCAATCTTGACCAACACATTTTTCACAACGCCTTCGGGTCTCATAAAGGATCCATCCGCCAGTTGCACAATAGCCCTATGCTCAGATAGTTTTCCAAGACTACTCTTTTCAAACACATTCAAAGGGAGTATGTTTGAGTAGGATCGCGTGTCTAGTGTGGTACGGACATCTTCAAGCTCACCAATCCTTACCTTAACATCGAAACTTTTAGGGAGTGGCTCGGGATCCTCTTGCTCCTCATCACTTTCGTCAGAACCAAGGTCCTTCTCTTCTTCGTTAGCCTGTAGAAGTTCTTCCTTCTTGCAACACTCGCACTTAGCAACCTTCTTGATGGTGATTTCGTCAGTTAGATCACCAGCCAATGTAATGGAATTCGACTTCTCAGTGTTGCTAGGCAGTTTGCCTTGTTCCCTACTTGCTCCTCGGTCGATCAATTCTTGCATCTTTTGATGGGCAAGCTTAGTGCTCTCTTCCAACCTATCAAGCCTTGCCCTAGTCTTCTCAGAATCTTCTTCATAACATTTGAGAAAACTTTGGGTGTGATCAACCATCTTTTGCAAGTTCTCCATCAGTTGAGCCGACTTCGACTTCGGTGGCTCTTTCGGAGCGGGGTTTTCGCAGTGATCATTACCATAGTTTAGCCTACTACGGTCTTGGTTAGGGCCATAAATTTGGTTAGCCGGTGCATATCCCTGATTGTTTCGGAATCCTCTTCTCCAAAATCCACCTCGAGGATTCCTTCCGTCTTGTCCGTAGCTAGCTTCTTAAGTACCAAACTCTGTAGCAAAGGCTTCCTCTTCGCCTCCTCGAGCCCAATTTCCATTATCATATGCAAGCTCCGATCTACACATATAAGCCCCATGCCCATAGTTCTTGCATATTCGACATACTTCGTTTGAAACAGTTGTTCCAGTGGCGCTCTTGAGGACTTGCTTCAATTCGTTGGTAAAGCACTCGAATTGATCCTCATTCCCCCTATACATAGAGGCTTCTTGAGTCGGTGGAGCTTCAAGTCCACGTCTCCTAACCATTGCCCTTGGGTCCTTGAACTGCGAACCCTTAGCAAGCCTTTCGAAAACTGCCCAGACGGCTTCTGCGGTTTCCTCCCAAATATTGCCTCGGCATTGGAAATCCACCACTTGTTGGTTCTCGAAGGTTAGTCCATTGTAGAAGTGTTGGACTAGGTCAGAAAGCTCAAAACCATGGTGAGGGCATTTGTTCGTGAGATCTTGGAATCTCTCAAACGCGGTGTAGAAGCTCAAAACCCTGCTTGAATCCAGTGATTTGCGCCTTTAGCGCGGTAGTCAAGGTGTGAGGGAAGTATTTCTCCATGAAAGCTGAAAAAACCTTCTCCCAAGTGTCCAGTGAGCCTGCTGGTAGAGAACTCAACCATGACTTGGCTCTGTCGCCAAGTCCCATAGCAAAAACCTTCATCCTCAACTCATCCGTTGTTATTTCAGCTCCGGGTCGTGGGAGTTGGTTAACGAAATCATCGATATCGTGCAAGTACCCCATCACATCTTCCCTTGATAAGCCATAGAACCTCGGAAGTTGTTGGAACGCGTGGTTCTTGATTTCCATATCTCGAGTTGCAGACGAAAGAACAATCGTCGGTCCCCTCATACGATCCTTGGTGGGTTGAACCCATGCTTTCAGTGGTCTAGCTTCTGCCATTCCGTCGATTTCCTTGAAAAGACTGTGTAGAGATTCAGAGAAATCGGTATCCTCTATTTCCTCTAGTGCACGCCTTTGAAGTAGTCGCCTTCTTTGGTGGTAGACTTTGTCGATCTCAGCAATTGAATCAGCAAGTGATGTTCCTTTAGATCGTGTATGTGGCATACACTATCTGTAACAGACTAGGAAAGCAGTGTCAGAGAGAGATTAAAAAGGAAAACTAAAACTAATAGAATTAGGAATTGAAAGCTGAAAATATAAACAAATTAAACAGAAAAACGGAGCATAGTCCCCGGCAACGGCCCCAATTTGATGAACGCGCGGATGTCGTGCTCCGAGCGAATAAAATAAATTTGTTATTTAGCCAAAGGCAATTCACAACTACAACGAAAACCGTAGTGTAGCAGTAGAATGACCTCGAGTGTCGTTCTCTAAGGACTATAACTAGCTTTATCTATTTAACTAAAGAATATAAAAATAGCAGACGGTTAAAGCAAAGGTTTTTCTAACAGATAATGGAGATTGGTGATAGTATGATCCTTCAAAGCATAACGGGTCAATAATCATGCATAAATTCCTCGGTCTTGCATGGAGATCTTTGATCAATCGAATGTCCTGTTGCAATTATTAAGCACTACGAAGATAAAGATACTGACAAGTCAAGCACTATTGTCCAATTGTGTTCCATAATTATTCAACACTACGAAGATATAGATGTGCATAGGTCGACGAGGGTCCAATTGTACATAATAATTAATACAACATACGAGAATATAGGCTGAGCCTGATCAACGAAATAAAGCAATAACACGGAGTATAATGCGCGATATAGCCATTAGCATGATTATCTTCCCTTCGCTAAGAATTTACATACTACCACCAACGATAAGTTTAGCTACTCATAGTTGTCATGCAATCAACAGAAATCATAGAAGAAAACATGTTGAAAGATATATAAAAATAAGTAGAATAAACTGTAAGATACAATGTTACCGAAGGTTGTCAATCTCCGAAGAATTGCGATCCTACAAGCTCCAAACTGCTATGAAAAAGTATCTCCTAAGCTACGAACCCCCAGAACAGGCTCTGGGAAGTCCCTACCTAAAACTACAGAGAAAGGTGAGAGAATAGGTCTGGAAAAGTATGAATTTCGGAGAAAAACTGAGTAACTATATATAGGCTTCGAAATAGTGTGGGGCAATTCGCCCCACGTCCCGGGCGGTTCGCCCGGGAGTAATTTTCGCGGAATTCCGCGTTTTCGACGCGTTTTTGGATTTCTTCCCCTTTTCAGACTCGGTTTCTGACTTCTAGTGGCCTTCTAACCTCCAGATTCGACCCCTAGACTCCAAATCCTATCCGGAAACCTTCAGATACTCCAAATAGGCTTCTGGAACACCAATTCCTTGTCAACTTCAATATAATTGCCCGGAAATCATCGTTTTTCAACATAAACCTGTAAAATAAAATCTAAAGGGAAACGTGACACTATTCTAATAAAATGCACTAAAATATAGCTAAATTAACATAGAGGATAGCTAAAATAGGTGAAAAAGACTCGAATGAAAGCGTAAAATACATATTCATCAAACTCCCCAAACCGAACCTTTGCTTGTCCTCAAGCAACTAAGCTAGACTCTAATGCAAAAAACAATGCAAGACACAAAATGGAGTCTCATGCCAAATAAAATGAACTAATCTACTGAATCTACCAAAAAACATATGAACAAAAACCATATAAATCAAAGCATGAATATAGGTTGAAGAATACCTCGATTGACTTATACACATCCACATAAGCACTTATGTCAAGACAAGATAGTCTCTCGTAACATTCTCTACCTGGACCTAGTCAGTGACGACGTAATGAAGCATGCTAAGATACGAATGGTTGTCCCGTGCCTATGAAACTGAGGACTTACTGCTATTCCACCATGTTAAGACTTTCCGTCAAAGAGGTCGAACCAGTACTGGCTCTCATCAAACGAAGGAGGGTTCCCTATAAAAGATAACACTCCCCTATTCTACCCATCTCTCAAGCAAAGCCTTAAGCTATTCACCACTTCCTGAATGGCATGACGAGGGTGGTCTAGAACAGATGACACTCAAAAACAAAAGACAAATAATAGAAAATTTCAACACGATTACGAACATTACAAGGATTGGAAAATGAGACACAACACTTTGCTAAACTGCTCTTTGGTTTTCTTTTTGGACCCTTCTTTGTTTTTTTGGGGTCTTTTCTTTTTTTTCTTTTTTTCTTTCCAATTTCTTTTTTTTTTTTTTTTTTTTTTTTGTTTTTTCCTGGAATTTTTTCTTTCTTCCTTTTTTTTCGATTTTTTTTAGCCAGTAGTAGCATAACAAAAAGAGAAACAAAATGACTCACACGACTTCCCCAAACCTATTCGAAAGAATAGGTTGGAGTACAAAATTTTACGGAAAAGGAAAAACAAACTCACGATACGGAAATGAAAATCGAAAACAAGTCTAATGATGGTGTAACCCCCTCCCCAAACCTATTCGGAAGAATTTATAAACAAAGGATCAAGGAATTGTGGTCGAAGACTATAAGAGTTGAAGATATAGACAAACTGGAGAAGAACATACCTTTGATCTTATGTAAGCTGGAGAAAATATTTCCACCAGCTTTCTTCAAGGAATTGTGCTCGAAGACTATAAGAGTTGAAGATATAGACAAACTGGAGAAGAACATACCTTTGTTTGAACTGGGGAATTTTTTCAAGGAATTGTGCTCGAAGACTATAAGAGTTGAAGATATAGACAAACTGGAGAAGAACATACCTTTGATCTTATGTAAGCTGGAGAAAATATTTCCACCAGCTTTCTTCACCGTCATGGTGCTTTTATCCGTACACTTACCTCAGCAGGCTAGGCTTACTGGTCCTGTGCATGCACGGTGGATGTATGATTAACGAGATTGTCAGACTCAATTAATCAAATAAATTTATATTTAGCCAAAGGCAACTCACAACTACAACGAAAACCAAGGAACGTAGTGTAGAAGTAAGATAACCTCGAGTGTCGATCTCTAAGGACTATAACTAGCTTTAACTAATTTAACTTAAAATATAAAATCAGAAAACGATTTAGCAAAGGTTTTTCTTATCAATTATGATGGAAGTTAGTGATAGTATGATCGTTCTAAGCATCAAGTTCTAATTACACATGAAGTACTTGAAGTTTGTATAGAAATAAAACAATAAAAAGTCTTAAACGCGCGAAGCCACTCATGCATAATTAAGAACCCTAGCTATGAATTCACATACTATCACCAACCTTAGATTTAGCTACTCATGTATAAATCGCAATCAACAAGCATAATCAAATCAAGAGTCAATGAAAACATGTTGAATTGAATAAACAAAAACAGCAAAATCGTGAGATACAAGTTACCAACGAAGGTTGTCAATCTCCGGTGAATTGCTAACTCACAAGCAAGAATCGAGAATCAAAGATGTCCAATCTCTATGCTTAAGCTTCCAAATCAATAAGAAAAAAAGTCTTCTATGCTAATAATTCCCGAACAAGCTCTGGAGAATTTGTCTCTCAAGATAAAGTGAAAAGGTATAAAAAACGAACTAAATAGGCGAAACTATATATACTAGTCGGCAGATGGGGGGAGAACCGCCTGGGGTCCAAGGCGAACCGCCTGGGAGCTCCAGGTCGGTGGTAGCGAGTTTAAGGCTTCAGGTTTCTTTTTGGACTCGATGTTGCCTTCTAGTGACCTTTAAGCCTTGCAACTCGTCCCCTAGGCCTCAAAACTCGTCTGGAAACTTTTGGATACACCACGGATGACCTTGAAGCACCAAAACTTCGTTCTCTTCACCATAATTGCCCATCAAAAGTACGTTTTTCACCTAAAACCTGAAATATACAAAGAAAAGGGAAACGTGACACTATTCTAATAAAATGCACTAAAATATAAGCTAAATTAACCTAGATGATAGCTAAATTGGTGAAAAAGACTCGAATGAAAGTGTAAAATACACGTTCATCAATGTACCCGATTGAGAGGTAACTACTTAATATATATGTGGTTGTTTATTTACATATTTAATATATTCATGCCTATATGCTTAATCAATATCTCTATATCTACTATCTGAAGGATGATGGGAGCTCTGAAACGATATGTTCGTAATAGAGCGCATCCAGAAGCTTCAATTGCTGAATCATACATTGTAAAAGAGCTTCTCACATTTATATCCATGTATCTTACGGAGATTACTACAAAATTTAACCAGCGGAGTAGGAATTATGATGGTGTTCCAAGTTAGACAGAGGATCTTTCAATTTTCACAATGAGAGTGCGTCCTTTTGGAAGTATCAGACGCAACTCAGTGAAGAAATCAATCCTTTTGGGGGGGTGACGATGTAACCAGAGCCCATATCTTTGTTTTGCGGAACTGTGACGAAGTCGAGGAGTACATTGTGTAAGTTGTTAATCTCTGATCGTTGCTTTAAACTGCATATTATTTTTATTTTATTGACATTTAACGTACTGAGTATTCTGCCAAATTTGAATATGAAATTTGCAAGGTTGTTCGTAGCAGAGTCTCGAGGCATTACAATTGAAGAAGACAAAACCTTACGAATTACCGACCCTGAAATGAAACGATTCCCTGTATCGTTTAGGGATCATGTAACATATGTTGTCCGTAATTGCATTGTTCCAAGTATAAGCGTATAGTGAATACTTGTTGAGATTTTTTATTCTAGTAATGGTTGTAAAATTTATGTAGGTTAATGTTTTGCGCAATAAGAAAGATGCTGCTGCAACAGATGGATTGTGGGCACTTGCTAACGGTCCACTCAACATGACAAATTATTTTAATGGTTGCATCGTGAATGAAGTTCGTTTCCATACAAAGGATCATGAGGCTCGTCGAACAACTCAGAATAGTTGTAACATCCGATTTTTTTTCTCTTAATTTTTTTTTATTTAATTAATTTTCTAAGTAATAATTAAGTTTATTACTTTTAACTATCCGATTAATTTCTACGTCCGAAAAATCAAGTTCGAAAGACTATTTGTATGGTTATTGGACCGAAATTTTGAATTTACCTATTGGACTAGCTAAATCAAATTGAACCTCTACTTAGCCCAATTCTCTTGGCCCTTTTCAGTTGGCCCATTTCTCTCCACCAAACCCTAAACCTAGTTTGCAGCTTCCTCTACCTCCCACTCTCTCACTTTCACGCCACCTTCATCAGAAAAAAAAGAGAAAGAAAGAGAGAGAAAGAAAGAGAGAGAAGAGAAAGAGAGAAGGAAATTGCAGCTGCTGCCGCCGCCGTCCATCTAGCCGCCGCCGTCGCCGTCCGTGTTGCGCCCGAGCCGCGCCGCTTTCTGCTTCCCGTTCGCCGCCGTCGCGATTCCGTTCCGCCGACGGTTAGTCTCGATTCGTTCCGTGCCGTCCGTTTGCCGCCCCGTCCTGTCCCGATCGCCGTGTCGTTCGCCGCCGTCGCGATTCCGCGTGCCGTCGGTCTCGATCCGTTCGTCCTCTGCCCGGATCCGTTCCGCCCCGGCACGCACGCCGTCATCTCCGTCCAGGCTCTCGTCGGTTCCGTTTTGTTTCGAACAGTCCGATAAGTCTCGATCTGTTCGAGATTGTTCAATCAATCCCATCTCGTTCTTATACCATTTCGGGAGCAGCCTCACTAATTCCTTTATTTTTCTGTGGATTTAAATCCTGTGTTTTGGTTTGTTGACAGATTTTTTCTCGAGTCCTGATTCAAAGGTAGTAATCTCGATCCTCTATTTCTTCTTCTAGTTCGAATCAGTTGTTTTTTTTCTTATTGACCGTTTTACCCTTACGAATTTCTGAACTTGAGCTTGTTACCCCTGGTTCCATTTGTACGAGTTGACTGTTTTGACCGTATGAAATCTGGATTTTACTAGTACCCTTGACAGATCTGAAAATTGACCTTTCTACCCCTAGACGAGTCATGGACCATTTTGCCCTTTCGTATTGGACTGTTTAATATGATTAGTTCTATTTCGAATCTAATTTGAATATTGACCTTGTGACTTGAAAAGGATGAATTTGCCCTTATTAATTTTGGAATTGACTGAGTTGACCCTGGAAATTACAGAACTGCCCCTATTGACTGTGAATTGACGCGTTTACCCTTGGACAGATTCTGGACTAGATAATTAAGTTAGATGGTTGACTGTTGACTTTTGCCCTTCCCATCTTGGATTGTGAAACTGCGTAGAGTATATCTACCAAACTGATTTTGCGAAAATGATTGAGCTTAACGTTTCTATTTAATGAACAACCGAACTGTTTTGAGTCTTTTAGACAGACCGTTTCAAGTTTGTTGTTATCTAAAAGTCACATTCAAGTCATTTTCCTTAAAGTTTTGCTGCTAAGTGATTGACTAGCCTAGTTGGTTTAGTAAGGTTTAGTTTAACCTTAAGGTCTTAACTTTGAACCCCACCTTCGCAACCTTTTCTTCGACCTTTTAACTTTTACCGTTTGAGTTTTCATTTCAACTTCTAGTTACTAACTAGTCGTTTTCTATATAGGTGATCCGTCCGTTATCCCGTAATTTGTTGTTCTTTCCGTGGTTCTTGCTTGCACTATTTAAGGTGATTGTTACTGTCTGTTTTCTAAAACTACAAGGAAGTTATGTGTTAATTGCCTACTATATTATTGTGTACTTATTGTTTGTTCCTATTTCATATGTATGCCTACACGTATGTTACTTTCATAAGTTTAATCGCACGTTTGAAATGCTATGCATGATTGTCTTAATTCACCGAACTTCCTGAATTGATTATTGCACTGTACTATTATATGATGTTGTTTGTTGTCTTACTGACTCTTCAACTGACTACTACCTTCTTAACTAACCATTGTTGTCTAATACCTTCCTCAGTTTCCGAGCATTGTTTTAATGTTAACTGTTGACCGGTCGATTAGGTTGATAAGTCGGTAGGCTTGGGTAGTGTTGACTATCAGGTTTATTACGAGTCACCTAGTCTAATCCCTTAAGACGCGAGGTAGAAGAAGTTGAGGTCTATTTGGGTCGTAGGACTTTTCCTGAACGTACGCAGGACATTGTACTGGCTAGAATTGAATTCCTTCTAGACGGGGTGATAAGGGCTATTGGGAGTAAGAGCAATAAGGCGGGCTGCACCAACTGTTATTGAACTGTTTTCAAAACAACTGACTTACTGTTTTCTGACTTCTGAACCGATTGATTTGTTTTTCTTTACTGAACTGATTGTTATCTGAATTTACTGCCTGTAATTTGCATGTCTTTAAACTGAAAGATCTTCTACAAAATTGCATGAAATCAACCTTGCATGAGCACCACTGAGATCCTTTATCTCACCACTCTTTTCAAAATACTTCCTTGTAGGTTCGTTTACCGATGAGCTCTAGTAGGCGTCTGGCGACTCGAGAGTGTGGGGGATTATTGGTCTTGGGTTGTTTTCAAATAAGAAGAAACTTTGTCTTCACTTGTCATTTTCCATTGAACTTCAGCATCTTTTAGCTTCCGCATTTATTTCTCTTCAATTTTAAGCTCGTTTGAGAGCCAATACCTTTACTTACTATTATTTTTAAAAGACCGTTCGAGTTTCCGATTTAAATATTATTTTCGAAATTACCGTACCGTTACAGATGGTATCAGAGCTTGAGTGCAAACTCAAGCTTGCTAGGATAGGTTCTTCTGGCCTTTGGGGTGTGTGTGTGTGAGGGTCCGAGTCGCTGCATAGGTTGAGTGGTCTCTGTTCTGTTCTTCTAGAATGTCGTACTGTTGTTAAAGTTTGACCATTGACTGAGTTCTTGACCGACTTACTCTGTTTTGTCCTAAAGTTTTCAAATGACTTATCTGTCTGCTTAGTTGGAATTGTCGTACTTTTGCATGATACCACTGTTGACCCTGTTTGCTTTTATTATTGAGACTATCCAATTGATTATGTTGCCTTAAATGCATGTTGTTTGTGTGTTCTAGTTAAAAGTATGTCACTTTTTACGTTATTGATCGCATGCTTTAAGTTCTCATTTATGCAATAGTTTGGCCTTAGGATTGTAACTCCTTAGGATATTCACACTCGAGGACGTTAATTACGTTACTTACCTTAGACTAATTGCGAAGGATGGCTCCAAGGATCAACACTCGCAACGGCCACAACAACACCAACAACGGCAACAACAACACCAACAACGGCAGCCCCAGCAGTGACAACAACAACAATGATGGCACTTCGGACCAAGTTGAGAGGATCATTGCCGCCTTGGGAAACTTCAGCGAGACTATGCGTCATTTTAGGCCACCCCCTGCTCAGCCTGTTGCACCGCCACCGCCACCGACTCAAACCATCGACCAGGCTGCTGAGCGCTTCACCTGTTTCCATCCCGACTAGTTCAATGGGGCGCCTGACGCCCGCAAGGCTGAGCTCTGGCTGGAGAGCATGGAGAACTTGTTCTCAATTCTGCACTACCCGGACGAGAGAAAGATTGAGCTTGCAGCGTTCCAGTTCGTGGGAGCAACGAGAAATTGGTGGAGGACCATCGATGCAAGGTGGAGACAAGAGGAAGTTGACCGCACTTGTAAGAACTTCGAGAAGGAGTTTATGGACAAGTTCGTACCCCGTTTGGTCCGTGAGAACAGAAGGGACGAATTCCAAAACCTGGTGCAAGGACGGATGAACGTCGCGGACTATGACTCAGAGTTCACTCGGCTGTTGAAGTATGTGCCGCACTTTCAGAATGACGAGAGGGAGAAGGTACGTCACTTTGTGAAGGGTTTGAAGTCGGAAATTTGATACAGCCTGTTCGGGATCGAGTTGTCAACCTACGCGAAAGCCGTGGAAATAGCTGGTGAAGTGGAGAGTGGTTTGGGAGAACTAGAGAGCTATGAACCTCGACGATCTCGAAAAAGGAGTTCTGACCACAGGAGTAGCAAAGATAGCAAGGATCGTCGGTCTCCATCCAAGTACCCTCGCAATCAGCGGGAAAGTCGACCTCGCCAAGTTGTTGATAGTACCGGACTTTCATCTAGGAGGAACTGCAACTTTTGTGGAGGAATGAATCACGAGGAAAGCAACTGCTGGAAGAGGAAGGGTTGGTGTTTGGCTTGTGGCAGCAGGGATCATAAAGTTGGTGACTGTCCGAGGCGTTACTCTCTAGCTGAAGATGGAAGATCTGGAGGCTCGAGTTCTAAGAGCCAAGGAAGTGGTACTAAAGCCAAGGCGAGAGTCTACAATATGTTCGCACGTGAGCCTTCCTCGACAAATGTAGCAAAAGGTACGCTTCATTAAGTCAATTTGCGTCTAAGTTTTTGGTTGCTGCTCTGCTGCTCTACGTTTATTAGGTTAGATACACTTAAAGTTTATGTTATCGACGGCTTTTTGAGGACTCGTTACTTGGAATCGTTTGGTTGAAGAAATAGGTTCCGTTTCTTTAAGCTAGTTTCGACTTATCTTATCTGTTGGCTTGTGAGATCGTTCTTTCATCCGGCGTTTGAAGTTGAAGTCTTTTGTTTCTCCGTTCCCCGTTTGATGGATTTATGCTAGTTAAGTTTCGAGGACGAAACTTCTTTTAAGGGTGGTGGAGTGTAACATCCGATTTTTTTTTCTCTTAATTTTTTTATTTAATTAATTTTCTAAGTAATAATTAAGTTTATTACTTTTAACTATCCGATTAATTTCTACGTCCGAAAAATCAAGTTCGAAAGCCTATTTGTATGGTTATTGGACCGAAATTTCAGATTTACCTATTGGATTAGCTAAATCAGATTGAACCTCTACTTGGCCCAAATCTCTTGGCCCTTTTCAGTTGGCCCATTTCTCTCGACCAAACCCTAAACCTAGTTTACATCTTCCTCTACCTCCCACTCTCTCACTTTCACGCCACCTTCATCAGAAAAAAAAAGAGAAAGAAAGAGAGAGAAGAGAAAGAGAGAAGGAAATTGCAGTTGCTGCCGCCGCCGTCCATCTAGCCGCCGCCGTCGCCGTCCGTGTTGCGCCCGAGCCGTGCCGCTTTCTGCTTCCCGTTCGCCGCCGTCGCGATTCCGTTCCGCCGCCGGTTAGTCGCGATCCGTTCCGTGCTGTCCGTTCGCCGCCCCGTCCAGTCCCTATCGCCGTGCCGTTCGCCGCCGTTGCGATTCCGCGTGTCGTCGATCTCGATCCGTTCGTCCTCTGCCCGGATCCGTTCCGCTCCGGCACGCACGCCGTCATCTCCGTCCAGGCTCTCGTCGGTCCCGTTTTGTTTCGAACAGTCCGGTAAGTCTCGATCTGTTCGAGATTGTTCAATCAATCCCATCTCGTTCTTATACCATTTCGGGAGCAGCCTCACTAATTCCTTTATTTTTCTGTGGATTTAAATCCTGTGTTTTGGTTTGTTGACAAATTTGTTCTCGAGTCCTGATTCAAAGGTAGTAATCTCGATCCTCTATTTCTTCTTCTAGTTCGAATCAGTTGTTTTTTTTCTTATTGACCGTTTTACCCTTATGAATTTCTGAACTTGAGCTTGTTACCCCTGGTTCCATTTGTACGAGTTGACTGTTTTGACCGTATGAAATCTGGATTTTACTAGTACCCTTGACAGATCTGAAAATTGACCTTTCTACCCCTAGACGAGTCATGGACCATTTTGCCCTTTCGTATTGGACTGTTTAATATGATTAGTTCTATTTCGAATCTAATTTGAGTATTGACCTTGTGACTTGAAAAGGATGAATTTGCCCTTATTAATTTTGGAATTGACTGAGTTGACCCTGGAAATTACAGAACTGCCCCTATTGACTGTGAATTGACGCGTTTACCCTTGGACAGATTCTGGACTAGATAATTAGGTTAGATGGTTGACTGTTGTCTTTTGCCCTTCCCATCTTGGATTGTGAAACTACGTAGAGTATATCTACCAAACTGATTTTGCGAAAATGATTGAGCTTAACGTTTCTATTTAATGAACAACCAAACTGTTTTGAGTCTTTTAGACAGACCGTTTCAAGTTTGTTGTTTTCTAAAAGTCACATTCAAGTCATTTTCCTCAAAGTTTTGCTGCTAAGTTTGACTAGCCTAGTTGGTTTAGTAAGGTTTAGTTTAACCTTAAGGTCTTAACTTTGAACCCCACCTTCGCAACCTTTTCTTCGACCTTTTAACTTTTACCGTTTGAGTTTTCATTTCAACTTCTAGTTAGTAACTAGTCGTTTTCTATATAGGTGATCCGTCCGTTATCCCGTAATTTGTTGTTCTTTCCGTGGTTCTTGCTTGCACTATTTAAGGTGAGTGTTACTGTCTGTTTTCTAAAACTACAAGGAAGTTATGTGTTAATTGCCTATTATATTATTGTGTACTTATTGTTTGTTCCTATTTCATATGTATGCCTACACGTATGTTACTTTCATAAGTTTAATCGCACGTTTGAAATGCTATGCATGATTGTCTTAATTCATCGAACTTCCTGAATTGATTATTGCACTATACTATTATATGATGTTGTTTGCTGTCTTATTGACTCTTCAACTGACTACTGCCTTCTTAACTGACCATTGTTTTCTAATACCTTCCTCGGTTTCCGAGCATTGTTTTAATGTTAACTGTTGACCGGTCGATTAGGTTGATAACTTGGTAGGCTTGGGTAGTGTTGACTATCAGGTTTATTTACGAGTCACCTAGTCTAATCCCTTAAGACGCGAGGTAGAAGAAGTTGAGGTCTATTTGGGTCGTAGGACTTTTCCTGAACGTACGCAGGACATTGTACTGGCTAGAATTGAATTCCTTCTAGACGGGGTGATAAGGGCTATTGGGAGTAGGAGCAATAAGGCGGGCTGCACCAACTGTTACTGAATTGTTTTCAAAACAACTGACTTACTGTTTTCTGACTTTTGAACCGATTGATTTTTTTTTTTACTGAACTGATTGTTATCTGAATTTACTGCCTGTAATTTGCATGTCTTTAAACTGAAAGATCTTCTACAAAATTGCATGAAATCAACCTTGCATAAGCACCACTGAGATCCTTTATCTCACCACTCTTTTCAAAATACTTCCTTGTAGGTTCGTCTACCGATGAGCTCTAGTAGGCGTCTGGCGACTCGAGAGTGTGGGGGATTATTTGTCTTGGGTTGTTTTCAAATAAGAAGAAACTTTGTCTTCACTTGTTATTTTCCATTGAACTTCAGCATCTTTTAGCTTCTGCATTTATTTCTCTTGAATTGTAAGCTCGTTTGAGAGCCAAAACCTTTACTTACCGTTATTTTTAAAAGACCGTTCGAGTTTCCGATTTAAATATTATTTTCAAAATTACCGTACCGTTACAATAGTGGTGTGTTGGTTGAAGGTGAGCACAAAGGTAAGAAAATGGACTTCTACGAGTTCGTAGATGGTGTCATTGAGCTGTCGTATTTTGGTAGTCGTAAAGTGGGCAAGGTAAAAGAATTTTGGATGATAAGCGCTTCATTAGCATTGACAAAAGATACAAAAGGTACAAACAAGATCCTTTTGTTTTACCTATACATGTCCAGCAAGTGTTTTATCTTAATGATACTAAATGGGGGGGGGGGGGGGGAGAATTGGCTAGTAGTTCAACGAATTCAACATAGACATTTATGGGATCTTCCTGAAAATTCGATAGTCGAAGAGCGTGATGTTGGGAGCTCTTCTTTTGAAAGTCCAATGCAGCAATACGAGTCGGGGGGGGGGGGAGGGGTTAATGAAATCCTCGTTGATCCTCATGTTGATGCAATTCACCTTGTTCGGTATGACTTGGAGCCAAATATTGTAGATATAGATGAGTTCAATAAGGTAAGGCAGGAAAGTAGACCTGGAGGTGATCATGATGAGGATGGAGGTGATCATGATGAGGATGGTGGTGATGACGATTATGAACATTTCATAGAAGAATTAGACTTGGAATTGTTTGAAGAACTGGACCCTGATGAAACAAAGGCCACGAACTCGTGCCATAGTGAGGATGAGGACTGTGAGAGACCGAAGGGAAAGAGGAGGAGATGCAAGTGTCATATTTGAGTCGTTATCTAGCTTTGCTGATCAACTGGTTGTGTTTACGTAGATTAGATCATAGATTGTAATTTTACAACTGTACTTTATTTTTAATGAAATTTTCCATTTTGAATTATCGAGCTTTGCTGATCATCTGGTCGTTATTTACGTAGACAACAAATGTTGTATCCGTTTCTTGATATTTATTCCCGTCTATATGTGTGTTTGAAAATAGTTTGTTGTACTGATGATCAGGTTGTTCTGTGGTGTCTAGTTCTTGCAGCATTATGTTTATGGAACTTGCAGCATAATCAAATGAGAAGAATCAAAGTCCAACTAGTCCATTTTTTCATTTTTCTCTTGTTTATGGTCTCATATTCTCTAAATTCATGTTTTGCAAGTTCATCTCATGCTGACATCATTCATATAACCTCAACAAGTCTATGAGAACTTGTAGAGATGATCATATATGCAAGAACATCAGTTCTGGGCAGAATCCAAGGGCCACCAGTGCATTTCTCAATTTTTTCTGATTTATCCTCTCTTATTTCCTGAATTCTTGTTCTGGTAAGTCCTACCAACCAAACCTCATTCATATAACCTTAAAATTCATACATGAACCTGTCCATATACTCATTTACAGTACAATTCCAGTTTTGAGAAGAATCAAAGTCCTACTAGTCCATTTTTTGCATTTTTCTCTTGTTTCCGGTCTCAGATTCTATATATTCTTGTTTTGCCAGTTCATGTCATGAAGACATCATTCATATAACCTCAACAAGTTTATGAGAACTTCTACATATGATCATATATGGAAGAACATCAGTTCTGGGCAGAATCCAAGGGCCACTAGTGCAGTTTTCAATTTTTCAAATTTATCCTCTATTATTTCCTGATTTCTTGTTCTGGTACATCTGATGAACGATATTGTCAGACTCGAAAAATCAAATGAATTTGTTTAAAAGCCAAAGGGCAACTCACAACTACACAAAACACGTAGTGCAGAGGTAAGATGACCTCGAGTGTCGATCTGTAGGCACTTAACTAGCTTTAACTACAATAATTATTATAAATTCAGTAAACAAACTTAACTTAGCTTAACTCAACAATATATGACGAGAGCTGGTGATAGTAATGCTCATTCTAAGCATCGGGTTCTAATTATGCATGAAAGTGCAACACGTACTGCTTTAAAAGTAATTCGAACGGATCTTGCTGTGGGAATTGTTTACACCGTATCAGACAATTCTCTATTCAGAGAGGATACTGTCGCAAGGTTTCCACCCACACACTCGATCAGAATAACCGCCAAAAGACAGGTTTTGACATGTATTTTGAAAGCTTCTTATCTATACTAATACTTGGCTAAGGTTGTCAGGCTTAGTGCAAGCAGTACTTGATAATTGTAAATACTGAAAAATGTTCATCTTGAATTGTCCTAGTGTTTCTAACACTTTTATACGAAAATATTTGGCTTAGTCGGATCAAAGAATCGAATAAAACAATTCTACAAGCAAAAGATTCAGAAACTCAATCATGCACAATATGAACCCTAGCTATGAATTTACATACTATCACCAACTAGAAATTTAGCTACTCATATCAAAATCGAAATCAACAATAGCAATCATAACAATCATAGATGAAAACATGGTTGAATTGAAAGATGTTGGGAAACTTGTAAATTTTTTATGAGCAATTAACCATGCTAAATTAAGAAAAGTCCAGTAACTAGTACTCTTAAGGTCCATAGGAATTTAGAATTTTAAGGACATTGTAAAAGAGGAACGTTTGCTGAAGACTTAGTGTAGGTACTAGTTAGGTGCTTTAGTTTTGCTGATGATGTCCTTTGTTTACACAATCGAACTATTGAAGCACTGGAACCGTTCAAAAACTTGAAGAATTCGAAGACTGAAGACTAAAGAAGATTTCTGAAGATGGTATCTACAAAGGCAACAACTTGCATAAGTGAAAATCTATATGACAGAGTAGGTTGTGCTTGCTGAAACTGAGACTGACCGCTTGCTGAAAAATACATGTGACCTTCTTGCTGAAAGTACTTGCATTTGCGCTCCAACGTTCATATTTGAATTTCATTCAAATGAACATTAAATGCAAAAGTAAGCATGCGAAGAACATGAAGACTAGAAGACAAATGAAGGACGCTGCTGAAAGTACAAAAGCAAGATAGTGACATCTTAAGGAACAAAGCCTTAGAATTTGAAATTCAAACGGCTCCCTTGATTTACTATAAATAGAGGTCATCCGGCAAAGAGTAGAAGTGTGTCAACAACGTGATCAAACTCTCGCTTGTGCTTAAACACTCATCTTTCTTACTCTTTACTGCCTATTGATCCATTCCAAGACTTAAATCTTGAAACAAAAGCTACTTGTGAAGAAGTAGAACATTCACGGCTAAGAAATTAGTTAAGTGTTCTTTCTTTCGAACAAGAACAAGTCTTGACACCAGAAACAACTTAACTTGTTTACTGCAAAGTATTCAAACTTTTGTTTCTTAGATTACTTGTTATAGCTGAATAAGTTATACTCAAGTCATCTCATCCCAAACCTCTCTAACTGATAAACACCCTTTTTCAGGTGTGAAATTCAGGGGGAAATTTAATCAAGCATAGTGTTGTTGATTATAAGTCCCAAGTTTGGTGGAGAACAAGGTTTCGTTCTCTAGTTAGGTTGGAAACGAAGCAAGTGTGCTTTGGTTTCTGAAGAATCGCTCTAGATAGGTGTTGTAAGGAACCTCAAACTTAGCTTAGTGGATTCAGTCCTAGAAAGGACAAAGTGGATTAGTTGAGAGATTACGCCACTCTCAGATACCACTATAAAAAGTATTTGTGTGATTTACTTTACTGCATTTAGTTTTCAGCAAGCTTATCTATCTGTACACTGTCACTCTGCTCACTTGCTGAAACTAGCACTTACTGAAAACACTTATTGTATAAAGACTTCCGCACTTTTTTTTTAACTACCAGTAAAACTCGTTACTGAAAAGTAACTAGCACTTGCTGAGAAAGTTAAGTATCAGCAAACTCATTACTGAAAAGTAATAAGCCATTGCTGAGAAAGTTTGAAAAGACTATTCACCCCCTCTCTAGTCTTTTCTTGTTGTTTAAAGGGACCAACAAGTGGTATCAGAGACAAGTTCTTTAACCTTCAACACTGAACCTAGATCCCCTTAGGTGCTTTCCGTAAATCACTCTCATTGATCAGTTTGGTAGTCTTTTGCTGACAGGATTTCTTTAGGAGACGCTCCCTTGCTGAAGCTGGAAAACTATGAAAAATGGCGAAACAACATGATGTTACATCTTGAGGTCATTAGTGATGAAATGGTCACTGTCATTAATGATGGACCTATCAAGATCACTAAACTTGAGAGAAGCTTTCCTCACAAAACCATGGATCCCACTGGTAAGGAAACTATCTTAGGAGAACTGGTTGCACCGCCGTTCCAAAACCAAGAGAGGAATGGACGAAGCTAAGAGATTCCGTCTTGATGGCCAAGCAAGAAACATCATCATTCGATCAACTTTGGATACTATACAGTGTAAACTGTGGGGTGCCAAAACTGCTAAGGAAGCTTGGAAAATGGTTCAAGATCTTTGCATTGGATCTGATAAAACCAAGGAAAACAAACTCGAAGTGCTGAAGTTAAAGTTCCAGATCTTTAAACAAGGTACAAATGAGTCACTGGAAGACTTGGACTTCAGATTCACAACTCTAGTAAGTGAGATGGCTGCCTTAGGAGTTGGAAATCTTTACTCAGATTCTGAGAAGGTGAAAACCATTATGAGAAGTCTCAACCAAGAATGGATCCATACTCAGAATTTCTACTATAGTCGAGGAATTCCAAACATCACACCTACAGAGTTATTCTCTCATCTTGCTACTGTCAACTACGAGACAAAGCAAAGAGAAAATGTGTTTGCTGAAAAATCGCAAAACATTGCTCTTGCTGCAGAGCTGTCATCTTTTGAAAAGAAGAATGATAAAGAGCCTGCTGGTGAAAATGCTTTAGTTGTTAAAAACATGAAGAAATTCATCAGTAAGGAACTTGAAAGGCGAAAACCAAAAGAGAAGCTGAAAAAGCATCTTGGTAACAACTACCATAAATACAAGAATGAGGCTAGCTCGCTGAACAAGCAGGCTCATCAAGCAAATTCCTCTGAAGAACCAGCAGTTGGAAATGATCTCTGCTTTTACTGCAAAAATCCTGGACACTTAAAAGCAAATTGTCCTTTGCTAAAAGGTAAATCTGCTGAAAAGAAGAAGAAGTTCAAAAGGGCTTTTATTGCTGAAGAAAAGAAGAAGCTTCAAGCAAAAATCGATGCGTTGTGCATTGATACCAACTCCGAAGACAGTGAGGAAGAAAGCTCAGACACTGAAGAAGAAGAAGCCACTCTTGACGTAGAGATCGGCAAGGAAGTTTGTGAAATAGCTATGGAAGCTTATCCAGATGTGTCAAACTACGAATTCTGCCTCATGGCCGGTCAGGTAAACCGTCCTACCTCTGACTCTGACTCATAAAGTGAAGACGATATTGACCTTGATAGAATTGAAGGAGAAATCGAAAGGTTTGAGAAAACTCTGAGCAAACAGCAAGAGAACTAAAAAATGCTGAAACTTTGACTAAGCAAACTACTGAAAAGTATGTCTTGTTGAAAGAAGAGTCAGAAAAGAAAGATGCTGAAATATTGCATCTCAAGAAATTGATTGCTGAAGCTACAGAGAGGAATTCTCAAATGGCAATAGAATTGGAAGAGTATCAGTCCTCAATTCTAAAGTTACTTGCTGAAATACAAGAAATAAAAAAGATGAAAATCAATTTCAAATCTTATGTTGATGCAAGTAATACGCTGACTGAACTAAACTCTTATCTGAGAGATCCATCTCAGAAAGAAGGTTTAGGTGCAACGTATGAAGGTGATGACGTAATAATCTTGAGTAAAGACAAATCACCAATTACCTTTGTACGCGCAACTGATAGTGGTCAACCAGAACTCTATCAGATTGGTCAATCTAAGGTTGCTGAAAAATGCAATCAAGTACCTACGACCGTAAAGCTCTCTGTTGCTACTCAAAGTAACAAGACTTTAAAAGGAAAACAGGTTGCTGAAAAGCAAACTGTAAAGCATTCCGCCAAACAAGTTGGTGAAAAGCAATTTGTTAAGTCAAAAGGCAAGATTACTAAAAGTAATCAGAAGACCTTTGCTGACAAACCTGAATCAAGTAAGGTTGTTGAGACAAAAGCTCAGCATTCTCCAAAAAGTGGACTCGGTTTCAAAACCAAGCAAAGTCAACTTTTTCATGAGTATAAGTAAAGTCAGCAAAGATACTTCAAAGAGATGAATAAAACCAAGCCTAAGAGTTCTGACAAAACTCAAAACGCTAGGGCTAGAAGGAACCTTGCTAGAAAAGAACTTACTAAAAAGTATGTTCAGCAAAAAGGTCAACCGAGCAAGACACCACATCAGAAAGTGGATTTGATCAGCACGAATCAAAAGTCTTTCGGCTCAAAACCTCCTAGTTCCTCAGCAAGTAGAAAACAAGTCAAAGTTGAAAAACTTAAGACTTGGGTTTCCACTGGACGCATTCTTGAACATGTTAATGGACATACAATTTTGGATAATTAACTTGTTTTTTCTTGATTATGCAAACTTCAACCACGGAGACAAACAATACAATCTGGCACTTTGACAATGGTTGCGGAAAGCACATGACGGGTAACAAGAATAACCTTATAAACTATAGACGGTGGTCTAAAGGTCCAACAATAAGGTTTTCTGGTGGAGGCTTTGGTTCTACAAAAGGTTATGGTGACGTGAAGTTAGGATGCATTACCATTTCGGGAGTTCTTTATATCAAAAATCTTAAGTTTAACCTTTTCAGCATGAGTCAATTCGTTGATAAAGGATATTTCATCAAAATCAAAAGTAATGAATGTAAACTTATAGACTTTGAGACAAAGAAGGTTATTATGGTTGCTAGAAGATCAGGAGGTTTGTACACTGTAGATTGGTCTTCAGCAATCGTTGAAAAATGCCTTGTCTCAGGTCATGATTGCCTTGCTGAAAAAGCATGGTTATGGCATAAACGAACAAGTCACGTAAACTTCAAGACGCTGAATAAGCTGTCTAAAAAGGCACTTGTAGTTGGATTACCTAAGGTCACTTTGAAGAAGGATGGTGTTTGCAATGCATGTCAGCAAGGAAAGCAAACCAAATCTTCTTTTAAGAACAAGGCAGTACCGTCAACTACAAAACCTTTACAACTCTTGCACATGGACTTGTTTGAATCTTCTTCAACAAGCTATGCTGGTAAGAAGTATGGTCTGGTGGTGGTAGATGACTATTCAAGATTCACTTGGGTAGTATTTATCAAGAACAAGTCTGAAACAAGGACTAAAATTCCTAACTTGCTGAATAAGCTTGAAGTCATGAAAAATGACAAGGTAAAAGTCATAAGAACAGACCATGGTACTTAGTTTGTGAACCAGTACATAACTGAGTATTGCACTTCAAAAGGCATACAACATCATTTATCCTCAGTAAGGACACCACAACAAAACGGTGTTGCTGAAAGGAAGAATCGCACCCTAAAAGAAGCTGCAAGAACAATGCTTGCTGACACTTAAATAAGTGAAGCTTACTGGGTTGAAGCGATTAATACCGCCTGTTATACTCAAAACAGATGTCTGATTACTAAGGAATACAACAAAACTCCCTATGAGTTATTTGTTGGAAGACCTCCTAAGACCACCCATCTAAGAGTATTTGGTTGTAAGTGTTTTGTTCTTAACAATGGTAGAGAATACCTAAGAACATTTCAACCAAAGGCAGACGAAGCGATATTTCTTGGTTACTGCTTGCATAGTAAAGCTTATAGAGTTTACAACAAAAAGGCACATAAGATCGAAGAATCAGTGCATGTTGTATTCTATGAAAAGTCACAAGGAGTGCCTGCTGAAGAAGAAATATCAGATTGTATGAAGAAGCTACTGATACACGAGCAAAGAACTGAATCTGATGCTAGGCAAATCAAGTCAATTGAACTAAATGATGATTCTGACAATGACTCTCCTCCCCCAAGTCATGACAAAATAAATATAGTTCATGACAAAGAATTTCCAGCAAAAGACGCAGTTGCTCCGGATGTTGCTGAAACTATGCAACTTCCTGTGCCTGCTGACGAGTTACACAATCTAGCAATGTTGAACAAGCAGTTGCTGATGAACCAATCTCAGTAGAGACACAACAAATTACCCGTAGTACTGAGCAAGTACATACTGAAGAGTCACATGCTGATGAGCAAACTTATCCAGGTCCAAAGAGAAGAAAACCTGTTAATAAATGGATTAGAGATCATCCCTCTACGGATATGATTGGCGATATTGACAAACGCCAAGTGACTAGATCCAAAGTATCTGCTACTCATGGACTTGCTGAAGAAGCAAATGTCATAGAAGTAGAAGCTTTTTTCTCTTGCTTTGTTTCAGAAATTGAACCCAAGACCATAGAAGAAGCTTTAAAGCATTCTGAATGGATCAAGGCAATGCAAGAAGAACTGGACCAATTTGAAAGGAAAAAAGTCTGGAAACTTGTACCCCTTGCTGAAGGCGAGAAAACAATTGGTACAAAGTGAATGTTCAGAAACAAGCTGAGTGAGTCTGGTGAAGTAACAAGGAACAAAGCACGTTATGTTGCTCAAGGTTACTGTCAGACTGAAGGATTGGTCTATGATGAGTCTTATGCACCAGTTGCAAGATTGGATGCAATTAGACTTTATCTTGGTCTTTGCTGGTCACAATGACTTCATTGTTTATCAAATGGATGTTAAAAGTGCATTCTTAAATGGTGAACTTGATGAAGAAGTCTATTTGGAACAACCCCTGGCTTTGAACTTCCCTCAGAAACCAAGATGGTATACAAGCTTCAGAAAGCTGTATATGGTCTAAAGCAAGCACCAAGAGCTTGGTATGATACCTTAGCTAAGTTCTTGCTGGATAATGGTTTCAAGAAAGGTGAAGTTGACAAAACTTTGTTTACCATGAACCATGATGGTAAAATACTCGTAGTTCAGATTTATGTGGATGACATAATATTTGGATCTAAGGACAAGCAACTTTGTGATAATTTTGCCAAACTCATGACAAACAAGTTTGAAATGAGTATAATGGGTAAATTGAATTATTTCCTAGGATTGCAAGTCAAGCAACTCAAGGATGGAATATTCATAAATCAAGCAAAGTATGCGAAGGAAATGCTCATAAAGTTTAGGATCAAAGAGGAAGAAAAACCTGAAAAGATCCCTATGATTGTTGGTACCAAATTGGGCTATACTAAAGAAGATAAGTGTGTTGAAGAACACAAGTATAGGAAGCTCATTGGTTCCTTGTTTTATTTAATAGCAAGTAGACCTGACATTCAGTATGCTGTTTGTGTTTGTGAAAGATTCCAATCTGATCCAAGAGAATCACACTACAAAAGGCACTTAAGATACTGAAATATGTCAAAAGGTACAATGAATGTTGGATTATGGTATCCTAAAGATTCTGGACTAGAATTGGTTGGTTATTCTGATGCTGATCATGGAGGATCAACTCTTGATAGAAAAAGTACTTCTGGAACTTGTCAGTTTCTAGGTACTAGATTAATATCATGGTTCAGCAAGAAGCAAACCTGTGTTGCCAATTCATCCACTGAATCTGAGTACATTGTTGCTGGTTGTTGCACAACTCAAATCCTATGGATTCAGCAACAATTAAGAGATTATGGTATTTCTGCAAAGAAAACACCAATCTTTTGTGATAATACAAGTGCTATTGCTATCACGCAAAATCCTATGTTCCACTCAAGGACAAAGCACATTGATATTAAACATCATTTCATTAGAGATCATGTGGAAAAAGGAGACATTGAGGTTGTGAAAGTAGGTACCGATGATCAACTTGCTGACATCTTTACCAAGCCCCTACCAAATAATAGATTCGCAATGCTAAGGTATAGCCTTGGATTGATTGAACTACCTCAATAGTAAGGGATACAATTGGAAGATTGCTGAAACAGGCATTCAACAAGCCAAAGTATGCTTACATGTATAAAGCTCCTTCCACTGATTTTCTCTAAAAGAAATGATAGTTCACTACATGATTGCTGAAACAGGCATTCAACAAGTAATTCCTTCAAAACGGGTATTTGGTAGGAAACTTGATCACTTGATAAGACGGGCACTCAGTAAGAGAAATATTGTAAGGATTGCTGAAACGGGCATTCAGACAATCAAAGATACTGAAACAGGTATTCAAGTATCAAAGGAAAAACCTGAGACGGGAACTCAGCAAAGAGCAAGAACACTTCTCGGATTTTACCAAAGGATATCTCAATACAAAAAGAATTTGCTGAGACGGGAACTCAGAAATGTCTTTTAACTTAAAGAAGTATGAGATATTTGATTAAGGGGGAACTTTCAGCAAATACAAGGCTTGTTACCTAAAAAGGTAAGTGCCAAAGTCAATTTGTTCAAAATCGCTGAAAAGATTCTTATTTACTTCAGCAAGCAATTAGCGATGTGGTAAAAAGGATCAAATCCCATGAATCAAGGTAAAATCAATTGTAACGTTAATTGTGGCACAGATAAACTCGTTGTTAATCATGACATGAAATACAATCGTGGCCATTGATTTAAAGTAGTTTTTGATCTAACGGTTAATATTACAAAGAGAAAGTGTGCTCTGGCGGTTTTTGTTAGTGGACCACTACGCATTTAATGCAAAGGCTCCACTAACGCAGTTGAATCTCTGTTTTACCCTTGCTGAGAACTCAAAACCGTTTGAGCTTCTTGCACAACAGAGATACTATATAAACAAAGAGTTAGAGAAAGACAAAATTCTTTAACTCACATTTCCTTTCTCTGCAAATTTTATAGCATGTGCCCTGAATTCACTGTACCTTCGGTCAAAAAGCAAGTTAATCTTTTTCGTACATTTCTCCTGCTATATAAGAAATGGCTCCAAAGAGACAGTCCTCCAAGATCTCAAAGTCATCGAAAGCTAATAGTGTTGGGGAAAGCACTACTCCGGTTGAAACTCCGGCAACCAACACAGTGAAAATTATGTTGAAAAACGACCAAATAACAGAGAGACCCATGCCGCCTGCATATCTTGACACTGGAAAGTGTGAACAGATGATGCAATGGGGCGGATTCGCCAAAGAAAAGTATATAAGATACTTTTATGAACAAGAATTAGATGAAGAAAATGAAGAGGCACTAAATTTGATAAATGAACAAGGCCTTCTTTTCTTCATAACTGCTCGCCCTAAGAAAGTGAGTATGTTAGATGCTATGGAATTCTACAATAATGCAGAAATCCAAACTCTCACTGATGGACAAGGAGTCACTGAAAAAGTGATTTCTACCACAGTTCAAGGTGTGCAAATCGTCCTGAAATGGATTGATTTAGCCAACATCTTTCAGATTCCAACTACTGGAACTGAAGATCACATCACTGCCACTGATGAAGAAATAGAAGCCTTCTACAGTGATGTCAGAAATGAAAGAATGAAGAAAGGCGAGATTGCTCCCGTGACTTGGACAATGCACGTAAAGAGGACACATCTCTGCCATTCACTTGGTTTGGTAGCTCTGCTACTCATCAAAGTCTTAGACTCCCAAGTTGGAGGAATTGACCAAGTAGGCTTGAGAAGGTGGCCATTGCTGATGCATATCCATGAGAACAAAACTGAGCTCAACTGGGCTAATTACATTTTCAACAGACTTGTTGATTGTGTTACTAAATTCAAGGTAAAGGTTGAAAACAACACAGTCTCACCTACCTTCCACAGTAATGTATGGACTGAAAATATGCTATATCCTTGAACACTTCAGGATTCAGCTGAGAAACCCATTGCCGATTAAGAAATCAGTATGCAATGTGGGAAGGGCCTTCTACAAGCAGAATGGACCCAAGCTTGCTGACAAGAAGTCAAAGAAGACAACAGCTGCAATGTTGTCAGTGTTGGTCAGCAAGACAGGTATCCAACAGTTGCAAATGTTGCTGAGACTGAAAATCAGTCCATTAATGCAACTGCTGCAGATGGTGATCAACAAGGTAAGTGTACAACAACCGTTGCTGAAAATGCAACAGCTGCAAATGATGCTGCTAGAGCCACCGCGTTGCTGAAACTAATGCAACCAAGGAAAAATCTAAGAAGAAAAAGAGGAAAGATGATGATGACACTCAAACTGCAGCGTCATCAGCTGACCCCATTCCTACGAAGAAACGGACAAAGACTTACCCAAGAAAGAAAACAATGGCTCATAAGACCATTCCAGTTTTCCATGATCTTTCAGATGACACTCCAGTAGATGTTGTTGAAGTGTTTGCAAAAGCCTTCAGCAATGTTGAAGTGTTTGCAGAAGCCTTCAACAATCAACTCAATGTTGATACATCTGCTGAAATAAGACAACAAGGCAGTGGAAACGAAATTCCTGCCCCAGTCCCCGATATCTACATTGTAGATAATCCAATGACTATACTCTGAACCAGCAAGTGATATTGCTGCTGATCTGAGAACCGCAGCACTTGCTGATAATGCTACTGAAAAGATGGTTGCTGAACAAGCAACTCATCAAGTTGCTAAAGCTGCAGTTACTGAAGCTGCAATTGCTGAAGAACCAGTTGCTGAGACTGCAATGGTTCAAGTCCCAGAGGTTGTTGAAACACCACAAGAGACACTATTCGACGACGCATCTCGTGATGCTGAGAATATTAGACCTAGTTCACCAAAAACATCCATTGACAAAGTTCAGCTGGTGGTGACAGAACTAAGTGATGACAGTGTTTTTTACACTATCATTCGATTCTTTTTTCACCAATTTAGCTATCCTCTTGCATGGATTTTAGTACATTTTGTTAGAATAGTGTCACGTTTCCATTTCTTTTGTTCTTTTCAGGTTTTAGGTGGAAATCGCATTTTTGGATGTAATTCATGGAGAAATAATGATGTTTTGGTGCAACGAGATCACCCGTGGTGTGTCAAGGAGTACCGGGACGAGTTTCAAGGCCAAGAGATCAAGTTTCGGAGCTCAAAACCGTGCAAGGGGCCGAATTCGAGGATCCAAAGGAGGAATTCCGCACGGGGCGCGTTCTGCCCGTACGGGGCGCACAGCCGCGTGCGCGGCGCACCGCTGCGTACGGGGCGGTGCGCCGCGGAGCTTCCGCCATCTCTATATATATTTCCCAAAATCTGCAAATTTTCATATCTCTTTTCATATTTTTCCAGACATAAACCCTAGAGCTTGTTCTGGGGATATTTTATCTTAGATTCTTTGTAACTTAGCGACTTTGGAGCTAGAGGAGAGATTTGGACACCGTTTAATCTCACCTTGCTAGATCTTTGTGAGTTTTAGCCATTCACCGGAGATTGACAACCTTTGGTGGTAACCTTGTATCTAACAATTCTGCTATTTATCTTTCAATTGAACATGTTTTCTTTCATTATTGCTTCGATTATGATTGTTTATCGTGTTATTGATATGAGTAGCTAAGCATCTAGTTGGTGATAGTATGTGAATTCGTAGCTAGGGTTCGTATTATGCATGATTGAGTTTCTGAGTCTTTTACTTGTTTAATTATCTTAATTCGATTCTTTGATCCGACTAAGCCACATATCTTCGTAGAATGGTGTTAGAAACACTAGGACAATTCAAGATCATCGATTCGATTATATATAATTTGCAAGTACTGCTTGAACTAAGTATTAGTATAGATAGGAAGCTTTCAAAATACACGTCTGCAAACCTGTCTTTGGTGTTTGTAAATCGAATTACTTTTAAGACAGTACGCGTTGCACCTTCATGCATAATTAGAACTTGATGCTTAGAACGAGCATACTACCAGCTTTCTCCATATATTGTTAAGTTAAGTTAGAGATAAATTTGTTTTCTAAAATTATATATAGTTATTTAGTTAAAGCTAGTTTAGTCCCTAGAGATCGACACTCGAGGTCATCTTACCTCTGTACTACGTGTTATGTGTAGTTGTGAGTTGCCCTTTGGCTTAAAATAAATTTATTTGATTGTTCGAGTCTGACAATCTCGTTCATCAAATTGGCGCCGTTGCCGGGGACTATAACTCCTTTTAACTCTTTAGCTTGTTTATTTTCAGCATTCAATTTCAGGAATTTAGTAGTTTAAGTTTGTTTCCCTTTGATACTCACTTGATTCGTTTCAGGTAGTTTATGCGAAGTACAAGATCTACTGGAATTCCTCTTCTTGAACCTATTGCGGAGATTGATAGGGTATATCAGCAAAGGAAGTGAGTGAGTGCTAGAGTTGAGGTAGTGGAGGAAGATTTCTCTGATTCTCTGCAGGAGATTTTCAAGCAACCGGATTCTTGGGAAGGTTTTGCGATGTCTCGCCCACTCTTGAAATCATGGGTTCAACCCAACCAGGAACGGATGAGGGTTCCGGCTATTGTTCTCTCTGCTGCAACTCGTGATTTAGAGATCAAGAATCACATGTTCCAGCAACTCCCGAGGTTCTATGGTTTGCCAAGGGAGGATGTTATGGGGTACCTGAATGATATTGGGGATTTCATCAACAATCTTCCAAGGCCTGGAGCTGGGATTACGGATGATGTGCTAAGGATGAAGGTCTTTGCTATGGGTCTTGGAGATAAGGCAAAGGCATGGCTAGGCTCTCTGGAAGCCGGATCACTTGACATGGGCTAAGGTGTTTTCAGCTTTTATGGAGAAGTATTTTCCCCATAATCTTACTACCGCGCTGAAGGCGCAAATCAGTGGTTTCAGGCAAGACTACGATGAAACCATCTATACTGCTCTCGAGAGGTACAAGGACCTCATGAACAAGTGCCCACACCATGGGATGGAACTCTCCGACCTTGTCCAGCACTTCTACAATGGGCTCATATATGAGAGCCAACAGGTTGTGGATTTCCAATGCCGAGGAAATATCTGGGAGGAAACCGCCGAAGATGTGTGGGCGTTTTTCGAAAGGCTCGCGAAGGGATATCAGTTCAAGGACCCTAGGGGTATGAACATGAGGCGTGTAGTTGAAGCTCCCATGAAACCCAAGGTGCAGTTGAACGGTGTGAGTGGGGATAGGTTGGATGGCTTCGCCCATGAGATGAGGCAGGCTCTTAAGTGCTCGATGGGGCAGCCTCTTTCCAATGAAGTTTTTAGGGTGTGCAAGAACTATGGGCACGGGGCTCATATGTGTAGGTCCGATTTGGCCAATGATGGGGTTTATTGGGTGGAAGCAGGAGAAGGAGAAGTGTTTGCTGCTGAACTTGGCGAAGCTAGCTATGGGCAAGATGGTAGGAATCCTCGAGGTGGATATTGGAAGAAGGGGTTTCGAAGCAACCAAGGTATGCACCTCAAAACAAGACCTATGGACCCAACCAAGACCGTAGTAATCTCAACTACGGTAATGATCATTGTGAGAATCCTCCACCTAGGACCGAAGCACCAAAGTCCAAATCAGCTGCTCTCTTGGACACTCTGAAGAAGATGGTTGATAATACTCAGGGGTTAATGAAGAGGTTTGACGAAGATTCGGAGAAGATGAGGAGTCGGCTCGATCAATTGGAGGCAAGTACTAGGCTCGCTCACCAAAAACTGCAAGAGCTAATAGACCGAGGGGGTAGTAGGGAGCAGGGGAAATTGCCTAGCAATACTGAGAAGTCGATGTCCATCACTTTGGTGGGAGATCTTTCTGTGGAGGTTACTATTAACAAGGTTTGCAGCATACACTTGATGGATATGTTGCCCAGCGCAACAGTGATTGGGAGCTCGTGGAGGAGCATCGCCGGAATGATAGGAAGCTCATATTGCAGAAGCAGCAGCTCTTGGACCGACAGCAGGAGACCCTACAACAGTCCCAGGACCTTCTCTCTGACATGTGGAATGACTATTACGGGGATTATGACCCGGATTACTAATCTTTTCACATGTCCATTCTGGTATACTCAGCCGACCGAGGCCACACATTCGGTAACATCTAGTATCACTTTGTATTCCTCATTCTCTTTTGTTCGGGACCATCTTGAGCTTCATGTGGGGGCTGTGTTGTGTGAACTATGATGTTAGTATTGTATGACTTATGTCGCTGAGTATGGTATCTTGTACCTTTGCATTGCACGTTTATTGCTTTCCTAGGATTTAGTTTGCATTCATCCTTAGTATAGTTTTGCATGATTTTTGTGTGGAGTTTATTGCCAAATTTTTTGAAATTTTTTATAGTATAGACTAAGTGTTTATGACCATTGCCCATGCATTACATCTCTATGGAATAGTTTGAGATTTGTCTCGCTTGGCTTGTCATATTTGTATGTGCACTAGTTAAACTTGGTAGTCTCGACATCACTATGTGGTGTTTTCTCTAATGCGGTTCGCGAAGGCCATATAAAATGTTGCATGTTAGAGTCTTTGGTTGTATTCCCGTGTAATTATGTACATAAAAGGCAACAAGTCTTCACCTTGCTTACTGAGATTGCTAAATGCCTATGAAGGAGGTAGAGTGAGGTGTGTGATCCTTTGTTTGAAACCTATTCTAACGAATATGTTTGGGGAGGGGGTTACTATCATTATGACTTGCTCTTCGTCTTTGTGAGTCAAGTTGAGTTCGTTTTATTTTTTCTTGTGAGTTTGTGCTCCAACCTATTCTTTCGAATAGGTTTGGGGAGGTCGTTGTAGTGTCGTTATTATTTACTTTCATATACTTCCTTTGTGTTACTGCTGGCTATATACAAAAAAAAAAGAAAAAGAAAAAGAAAAAAATTCCAGAATCTGGAAAAGAAAAAAAAAAGAAAAAAAAGAAAAAGACCCAAAAAAGCAAAAGAAGGGTCCAAGCGAGCCAAAAGCAGTTTTAGCAAAGTGTTGCGTTATTTTTTCAGCTTTTGTAATAGTTCGTAATCGAGTTGTATATTCTATCTTTGTTTCGTGTCTTCTGTTCTAGATCACCCTCGTCCTGCCATTCAGGAAGTGGTGAATAGTCTTTGCTTTCAGAGTTGGGTAGAATAGGAGAGTGTTGTCTATTAGGGAACCCTCCTTCGTTTGATGAGAGCCAGTATTGGTTCAACCTCTCTTGAGGGAAAGTCTCAACTTGGTGAACAATAGTAAGCCCTCAGTTTCATAGGCACGGGGCAACCATTTGTATTCTAACATGTTTCATTGTGTCGTCACTGATCAGGTCTAGGTAGAGAATGTTACGAGAGACTCTCTTGTTTAACAAAGTGCATATGTGAATATGTATAGGTTCAATCGGGACATTCTTCAACCTACTTCCATGTTATGATTTGTATGGTCTTTGTTCATGAGTACTTGGTAGATACAATCGATTATTTCTTCTTGTTTGGCATTAGACTCCTCTTTGTGTTGCATGTAGGTTGCATAGAATCTAGCTAGTTGCTTGAGGACAATAAAAGGTTCGGTTTGGGGAGTGTGATGACAGTGTTTTTTACACTATCATTCGATTCTTTTTTCACTAATTTAGCTATCCTCTTGCATGCATTTTTGTGCATTTTGTTAGAATAGTGTCACGTTTCCATTTCTTTTGTTCTTTTAAGGTTTTAGGTGGCAATCGCGTTTTTGGATGTAATTCATGGTGAGACAATGATGTTTTGGTGCAACGAGATCACATGTGGTGTGTCAACGAGTACCGGGACGAGTTTCAAGGCCAAGAGATCAAGTTTCGGAGCTCAAAACCGTGCAAGGGGCCGAATTTGAGGATCCAAAGGAGGAATTCCGCACGGGCCGCATTTGCCCGTACGGGGCGCACCGCTGCGTGCGCGACGCACCGCCACGTGGCGGACACACCGCTGCGTACGGGGCGGTGCGCCGCAGAGCTTCCGACATCTCTATATATATATCCCAAAATCTGCAAATTTTCATATCTCTTTTCATATTTTTCCAGACATAAACCCTAGAGCTTGTTCCGGGGATATTTTCTCTTAGATTCTTTGTAACTTAGCGATTTTGGAGCTAGAGGAGAGATTTGGACACTGTTTAATGTCACCTTGCTAGATCTTTGTGAGTTTTAGCCATTCACCGGAGATTGACAACCTTTTGTGGTAACCTTGTATCTCACAATTCTGCTATTTATCTTTCAATTGAACATGTTTTCTTTCATTATTGCTTCGATTATGATTGTTTATCGTGTTATTGATATGAGTAGCTAAGCATCTAGTTGGTGATAGTATGTGAATTCGTAGCTAGGGTTCGTATTATGCATGATTGAGTTTCTGAGTCTTTTACTTGTTTAATTATCTTAATTCGATTCTTTTATCCGACTAAGCCACATATCTTCGTAGAAAGGTGTTAGAAACACTAGGACAATTCAAGATCATCGATTCGATTATATATAATTTGCAAGTACTGCTTGAACTAAGTATTAGTATAGATAGGAAGCTTTCAAAATACACGTCTGCAAACCTGTCTTTGGTGTTTGTAAATCGAATTACTTTTAAGACAGTACGCGTTGCACTTTCATGCATAATTAGAACTTGATGCTTAGAACGAGCATACTACCAGCTTTCTCCATATATTGTTAAGTTAAGTTAGACATAAATTTGTTTTCTGAAATTATATATAGTTATTTAGTTAAAGGTAGTTTAGTCCCTAGAGATCGACACTCGAGGTCATCTTACCTCTGTACTACGTGTTTTGTGTAGTTGTGAGTTGCCCTTTGGCTTAAAATAAATTTATTTGATTGTTCGAGTCTGACAATCTCGTTCATCAAATTGGCGCCGTTGTCGGGGACTATAACTCCTTTTAACTCTTTAGCTTGTTTATTTTCAGCATTCAATTTCAGGAATTTAGTAGTTTAAGTTTGTTTCCCTTTGATACTCACTTGATTCGTTTCAGGTAGTTTATGCGAAGCACAAGATCTAGTGGAATTCCTCTTGTTGAACCTATTGCGGAGATTGATAGGGTATATCAGCAACGGAAGTGAGTGAGTGCTAGAGTTGAGGTAGTGGAGGAAGATTTCTCTGATTCTCTGCAGGAGATTTTCAAGCAACCGGATTCTTGGGAAGGTTTTGCGATGTCTCGCCCACTCTTGAAATCATGGGTTCAACCCAACCAGGAACGGATGAGGGTTCCGGCTATTGTTCTCTCTGCTGCAACTCGTGATTTAGAGATCAAGAATCACATGTTCCAGCAACTCCCGAGGTTCTATGGTTTGCCAAGGGAGGATGTTATGGGGTACCTGAATGATATTGGGGATTTCATCAACAATCTTCCAAGGCCTGGAGCTGGGATTACGGATGATGTGCTAAGGATGAAGGTCTTTGCTATGGGTCTTGGAGATAAGGCAAACGCATGGCTAGGCTCGCTGGAAGCCGGATCACTTGACATGGACTAAGGTGTTTCAGCTTTTATGGAGAAGTATTTTCCCCATACTCTTACTACCGCGCTGAAGACGCAAATCAGTGGTTTCAGGAAAGACTACGATGAAACCATCTATACTGCTCTCGAGGGGTACAAGGACCTCATGAACAAGTGCCCACACCATGGGATGGAACTCTCCGACCTTGTCCAGCACTTCTACAATGGGCTCACATATGAGAGCCAACAGGTTGTGGATTTCCAATGCTGAGGAAATATCTGGGAGGAAACCGCCGAAGATGTGTGGGCGTGTTTCCAAAGGCTCGCGAAGGGATCTCAGTTCAAGGACACTAGGGGTATGAACATGAGGCTAATTGAAGCTCCAATGAAACCCAAGGTGCCGTTGAACGGTGTGAGTGGGGATAGGTTTGATGGCTTCGCCCATGAGATGAGGCAGGCTCTTAAGAGCTCGATGGGGCAACCTCTTTCCAATGAAGTTTGTAGGGTGTGCAAGAACTATGGGCACTGGGCTCATATGTGTAGGTCCGATTTGGCCAATGATGGGGTTTATTGGGTGGAAGCAGGAGAAGGAGAGGTGTTTGCTGCTGAACTTGGCGAAGCTAGCTATGGACAAGATGGTAGGAATCCTCGAGGTGGATATTGGAAGAAGGGGTTCCGAAGCAACCAAGGTATGCACCTCAATACCAGACCTATGGACCCAACCAAGACCGTAGTAATCTCAACTACGGTAATGATCATTGTGAGAATCCTCCACCTAGGACCGAAGCAACAAAGTCCAAATCAGCTGCTCTCTTGGAAACTTTGAAGAAGATGGTTGATAATACTCAGGGGTTAATGAAGAGGTTTGACGAAGATTCGGAGAAGACGAGGAGTCGGCTCGATTAATTGGAGGCAAGTACTAGGCTCGCTTACCAAAAACTACAAGAGCTAATAGACCGAGGGGCGAGTAGGGAGCAGGGGAAATTGCCTAGCAATACTGAGAAGTCGATGTCCATCACTTTGGTGTGAGATCTCCCTGTGGAGGTTACTATTAACAAGGTTTGCAGCATACACTTGATGGATATGTTGCCCAGCGCAACAGTGATTGGGAGCTCGCGGAGGAGCATCGCCGGAATGATAGGAAGCTCATATTGCAGCAGCAGCATCTCTTGGACCGACAGCAGGAGACCCTACAGCAGTCCCAGGACCTTCTCTCTGACATGTGGAATGACTATTACGGGGATTATGACCCGGATTACTAGTCTTTTCACATGTCCATTCTGGTATACTCAGCCGACCGAAGCCACACATTCGGTAACATCTAGTATCACTTTGTATTCCTCATTCTCTTTTGTTGGGGACCATCTTGAGCTTCATTTGGGGGGTGTGTTGTGTGAACTATGATGTTAGTATTGTATGACTTATGTCGTTGAGTATGGTATCTTGAACCTTTGCATTGAACGTTTATTGCTTTCCTAGGATTTAGTTTGTATTCATCCTTAGTATAGTTTTGCATGATTTTTGTGTGGAGTTTATTGCCAAATTTTTTGAAATTTTTTATTGTATAGACTAAGTGTTTATGACCATTGCCCATGCATTACATCTCTATGGAATAGTTTGAGGTTTGTCTCGCTTGGCTTGTCATATTTGTATGTGCACTAGTTAAACTTGGTAGTCTCGACATCACTATGTGGTGCTTTCTCTACTGCGGTTCGCGAAGGCCATATAAAATGTTGCATGTTAGAGTCTTTGGTTGTATTCCCGTGTAATTATGTACGTAAAAGGCAACAAGTCTTCACCTTGCTTATTGAGATTGCTAAATGCCTATGAAGGAGGTAGAGTGAGGTGTGTGATCCTTTGTTTGAAACCTATTCTAACGAATAGGTTTGGGGAGGGGGTTACTATCATTATGACTTGCTCTTCGTCTTTGTGAGTCAAGTTGAGTTCGTTTTATTTTTTCTTGTGAGTTTGTGCTCCAACCTATTCTTTCGAATAGGTTTGGGGAGGTCATTGTAGTGTCGTTGTTATTTACTTTCATATACTTCCATTGTGTTACTGCTGGCTATATACAAAAAAAAAAAAAGAAAAAGAAAAAGAAAAAAATTCCAGAATCTGGAAAAGAAAAAAAAAGAAAAAAAGAATAAGACCCGAAAAAGCAAAAGAAGGGTCCAAGCGAGCCAAAAGCAGTTTTAGCAAAGTGTTGCGTTATTTTTTCAGCTTTTGTAATAGTTCGTAATCGAGTTGTATATTCTATCTTTTGTTTCGTTTCTTATGTTCTAGACCACCCTCGTCCTGCCATTCAGGAAGTGGTGAATAGTCTTTGCTTTCAGAGTTGGGTAGAATAGGAGAGTGTTGTCTATTAGGTAACCCTCCTTCGTTTGATGAGAGCCAGTATTGGTTCAACCTCTCTTGAGGGAAAGTCTCAACTTGGTGAACAATAGTAAGCCCTCAGTTTCATAGGCACGGGGCAACCATTTGTATTCTAACATGTTTCATTGTGTCGTCACTGACCAGGTCCAGGTAGAGAATGTTACGAGAGACTCTCTTGTTTAACAAAGTGCATATGTGAATATGTATAGATTCAATCGAGACATTCTTCAACCTACTTCCATGTTATGATTTGTATGGTCTTTGTTCATGAGTACTTGGTAGATACAATCGATTATTTCTTCTTGTTTGGCATGAGACTCCTCTTTGTGTTGCATGTAGGTTGCATAGAATCTAGCTAGTTGCTTGAGGACAAGAAAAGGTTCGGTTTGGGGAGTGTGATGACAATGTTTTTTACACTATCATTCGATTCTTTTTTCACCAATTTAGCTATCCTCTTGCATGCATTTTTGTGCATTTTGTTAGAATAGTGTCACGTTTCCATTTCTTTTGTTCTTCATAGGTTTTAGGTGGCAATCGCGTTTTTGGATGTAATTCATGGCGAAACAATGATGTTTTGGTGCAACGAGATCACCCGTGGTGTGTCAAGGAGTACCGGGACGAGTTTCAAGGCCAAGAGATCAAGTTTCGGAGCTCAAAACCATGCAAGGGGCCGAATTCGAGGATCCAAATGAGGAATTCCGCACGGGCCGCGTTCTGCCCGTACGGGGCGCACCGCCGCGTGCGCGACACACGCCGCATACGGGGCGTTGTACCGCGGAGCTTCCGACAGCTCTATATATATATCCCAAAATCTGCGAATTTTCATATCTCTTTTCATATTTTTCCAGACATAAACCCTAGAGCTTGTTCTGGGGATATTTTCTCTTAGATTCTTTGTAACTTAGCGATTTTGGAGCTAGAGGAGAGATTTGGACACCGTTTAATCTCACCTTGCTAGATCTTTGTGAGTTTTAGCCATTCACCGGAGATTGACAACCTTTGGTGGTAACCTTGTATCTCACAATTCTGCTATTTATCTTTCAATTAAACATGTTTTCTTTCATTATTGCTTCGATTATGATTGTTTATCGTGTTATTGATATGAGTAGCTAAGCATCTAGTTGGTGATAGTATGTGAATTCGTAGCTAGGGTTCGTATTATGCATGATTGAGTTTCTGAGTCTTTTACTTGTTTAATTATCTTAATTCGATTCTTTTATCCGACTAAGCCACATATCTTCGTAGAAAGGTGTTAGAAACACTAGGACAATTCAAGATCATCGATTCGATTATATATAATTTGCAAGTACTGCTTGAACTAAGTATTAGTATAGATAGGAAGCTTTCAAAATACACGTCTGCAAACCTGTCTTTGGTGTTTGTAAATCGAATTACTTTTAAGACAGTGCGTGTTGCACTTTCATGCATAATTAGAACTTGATGCTTAGAACGAGCATCCTATCACCAGCTTTCTCCATATATTGTTAACTTAAGTTATAGATAAATTTGTTTTCTGAAATTATATATAGTTATTTAGTTAAAGCTACTTTAGTCCCTAGAGATCGACACTCGAGGTCATCTTACCTCTGCACTACGTGTTTTGTGTAGTTGTGAGTTACCCTTTGGCTTAAAACAAATTTAGTTGATTGTTCGAGTCTGACAATCTCGTTCATCACTAAGCCAGCAAATGGATTTGGAGATTGATGAAAACTCCAACAAGTCAATAGATGTGTTCATGACTAGCAGTAAACTTAAAGGTCAAGATGTCTCTACTCAACTTGTCAATTCAGAGACAAGGGAGATTGTTGAATCTGCACAACCTTCTCAAATAGAGCAAGATAACATGTCTGCTGAAGAACAAGTCCCAGATAATGAAGATGTTGTCATTGCTGAAAGGACTGAGTCACCACCTGCCCTTCTTCAGCAGGTAGTTAACTCAGACATAAGCAAAAATTCAATATCTGAAACTATATCTTTTGCTGATATTATGGTTTCCTTACAGACTTCTCAAGATACAAGAAGAAGATTGCTGAAACTTCTGCACCAGAATCCACAACTCCTGTTCAGCAGGATGAACAATTCAAGGATGCTGCTCAAACTCCTGAAGCAATGGAAATAGTGCCAGCACAACAAAGTGTGCAACATGAGCTTGCTGAACTTCAGCAGGTAAATCATGTTCCAGTTTTAGACTCTAAAACTATTTTCCAAAACCTTCTTGAACTTAATGTTATTCTTTTTCAGGCTCAAAAGGAGACCACTGAAATGGTTCACATCACTGAATATTTGGGAGTAAGTTCAGAAGAACTTTACTCAAACTCCAAAAGAACTACCTTGACCAGAGTTGCTAAATCTGTCAGCAACTGGCAAAGGTACAAAAGGATGGATTTCTGTGACCTTCACCTTCATTTGTCCAACGAGAAAAAGACACTCTCTTTACTGAGACTCGAGACATTTGTACATTCCATACTTCCAGAAGAGTTGACGTATTCTCAGTTAATGAGCTCCAGTATGATTGCTAGAATCAGAGAGAATATGAAAGCTAAATTCAAGAGTGCCTCTCCAGCTAAACAAGCTGTGATGCTCAAGGGTTCTTTTGTACCCGTGTTGGCTGATCCCCACAAAATCAATGAGGAAGAGGAAGTAACTAGCGCAGCAATGTACAAACATCTTGAGTTAGTCATACTAACGGACGATGATGAAGAAGAAGAGGATGAAAATATCCCAAAAGATCCAAATGATGATGAAGGAAAAGATTACAAGGACAAAAAGGATGATGATGATGACAATCACGGTCCTAGTCCTGATGCTAGTGGAGTTAAGCTGACAGTTGCTGAGACTGAACATCAAGTTACTGAAAATCAACAAACTGACCAAACTCCCATTCAGGATCAAGAATCCACTCCTGCTCCTGCTAAGACAAGTACTCAAGAAACTGAACAAGTTGCTGAAACTGAAGAAGAGTACGCCAGAAAGCGTGTAGAAATGAAATTAGGCAAAAACAAGCTTTCTGATGCCGAGTTAACTTTACTCGATGCCAAGGTCACTGAACCAAACCTTGATGATGAAGATATGGATGAAGATTATCAAAGAGCACTTCAAAACAGTCTACAGATTCATGCTAGGCATACGCAGAATCTAGACATTGCTCAATCTTCAGGAGTGAAGAACACGGAAGTCCCCTCCCTTCCACTTACTACTGGTGAAACTCCAGTTGTTGAGTCTAAAGTGTTGCCCTCAGCAACAACTCAACCACAAGTGAATGAAGCTACAGATTTAGGAACCAAGGTTGATGGCCTTGATGAATCTGATGACGAAGAAGATCTCTTCAATTTTTCAGCAAATGAAGAAGAACTGACAAAGAAAGTTGAACCCATAGTGGTTACAATTCCTCCTCCTTCTCTTGATCATGATGAAGGAGATGCTGAAAGAAGCCGTTTGTTGATAAATGATGATCAATTCACCACTGAGATCAAAGTTCATTGACTCACTCCCTCTTTAGTGCCGTTCCCTAATGTTGAGGATTTTACTCACAGAATTAAGGCACTCATGGCTGTTCACAAAGCATGTAAAGAAGAGGATGATGCACTGCTTGCTGAGAGTCCGCTTGATATTGGCAAGATACTGGCTACTCTGCTGAAACACACTACTTCTCTTACAATAGCTCAGAAAGTCATAAGTCTACATCATAAAAGCTATGAAGAAGATGTCAGTCAAGCACTCAAACTGGCTAAAACTGCATTGAAAAAGGCTCAGACTTTCATTGAAGAAAAAGTCGACAATGAGCGCAGACATGAGTAGAATTTGGCTTGAATTAAGGAAGAACTGTCTAAGCTAACCAATGATCAGCAAGGCATAATTCTAAAATACAATAGCCTAAGTAAACTTGCTGAAAATTGCAATGAATTTTTCTCTCTGCACATTAACCCAATGATGCAATCCATGTCTAAGGGGGAAGATAAACAAAGAAAATCTTCAAGAAAGAAAACCCCTGCTAAAGCGCCATTGATACTGCCTAGTCCACCTCCCAGAGAACCTCTGATGAACCGGAATTTGTCAGATTCTAATTAATCAAATAAATTTGTATTTAGCCAAAGGCAATTCACAACTACAACGAAAACCGTAGTGTAGCAGTAAAATAACCTCGAGTGTCGATCTCTAAGGACTATAACTAGCTTTATCTAATCTAAATTAAACTATAAAATCAACAAACGACTTAGCACAGGTTTTTCTTATCAGATAATGGAAGTTAGTGATAGTATGATCATTCAAAGCATAGCAGGTTAATAATCATGCATGAAGTACCCGATCGTTTTGCATAGAGATCTTTGATCAATGAATTGTCCAATGTGTTCCGTTATTATTCAACACTACGAAGATAGAGGGCTTAGATAGATCAAAGAAATAAAGCAATAACTCAAAGTCTGATTCGCTTTACCGCCATCAGCATAATTATTAACCCTTCGCTAAGAAATCACATACTATCACCAACGATAGGTTTAGCTACTCATAGATGTCATGCAATCAACAGAAATCATAGCAAGATTGAATGAAAACATGTTGAAAGATAAATAAATATAAATAGAAAAACTGTAAGATACAATGTTACCGAAGGTTGTCAATCTCCGAAGAATCGCGATCTCACAAGCTCCAAATCGATAAGAAAAAGTATCTCCTAAGCTAAGAATTCCCATAACAGGCTCTGGAGAATTCTCCCCTAAAACTACTGAGAAAGGTGAGAAAAAAGGTCTGAGAAAGTATGAAAAAACGGAGAAAACTAAGCAACTATATATAGGGGTTCGGACGGTGTGGGGCGAGTCGCCCCACACACCGGGCGAATCGCCTGGTGTGGGGCGAACCGCCCCACGTCCCGGGCGAATCGCCCGGGAGGTCCAGTCGGCAGGTGATGCGTTTTCGACGCGTTTTTGGATTTCTTTTCCTTTTCGGACTCGGTTTTTGCCTTCTAGTGACCTTTTAGCCTTCAGACTCGACCCCTAGACTTCAAATCCTATCCGGAATCTTCTAAATACTCCAAAAATGCCTTCGGAACACCAATTCTTCGTTCTCTTCAATATAATTGCCCGGAGAAACTCGTTTTTCACCCAAAACCTGTAAAATACAAACTAAAGGGAAACGTGACACTATTCTAATAAAATGCATTAAAATATAGCTAAATTAACATAGAGGATAGCTAAATTGGTGAAAAAAGACTCAAATGAAAGTGTAAAATACACGTTCATCAACCTCTTGCTGAAAGAGAGCAAAGTTCAAAGAGATGAGCTGAAACCGATTCTGAGAGAAATTCAGCAAATCCAAAAAGGAGAAGAACATATGCTGAAACTCAAGAATACTGTCACACTGAGAGTCATCAAGATCTGAATGAAGATGATGATGATGATGATGTTGACCAAACAATAGCTCAATCAATAAGAGCTAGACCAATTACAGCCATAACTCCTTCTGGCCATTCCAAATATTTCTCTTCTGACTCAAGATCTTCAGCAAGAGATCAAGAAAATGCTAAGTCAAGAAGAAGAAGGCAAAGACATGAAGAAAAGAGGCTAGCCAGCGTTGGCATTGGCTCTGGCATTTGATGAACGTTGTCAAGGTCAATCAAATAAATTTGTTATTTAGCCAAAGGCAATCCACAACTACAACGAAAACCGTAGTGTAGTAGTAGAATGACTCGAGTGTCGCTCTCTCAGGACTATAACTAGCTTTATCAAATCTAATTTAGAATATAAAACAGCAGATAGATAGCAATAGGGGGTTTCTAGCAGATAATGGAGATTGGTGATAGTATGGTCCTTCTTAGCATAATGGGTCGATAATCATGCATAAATTCCTCGGTCTTGCATAGAGATCTTTGAATCAATCTAGTGTTTTGTTGCAAGTATTAAGCACTACGAAGATAATCTGGTCTGACTAGTCAATCACGGTTGTCCTAATGTGTTCCGTAATTATTCAACACTACGAATATAATTGGTCTGATGGTCGACTAGTGTCCAATTGTGCATAATGATCAATACAACATACGAGAATTTTGGTTACAACTGATCAACGAAATAAAGCAATGACACGGAGTATAATGCGCGATATAGCTATTAGCATGATTATCTTCCCTCGCTAAGAATTCACATACTACCACCAATGATAAGTTTAGCTACTCATATTATGCATGCAATCAACAGAAATCATAGAAGAAAACATATTGAAAGATAAATAAAATAAGTAGAATAAAACTTGTAAGATACAAAATTACCGAAGGTTGTCAATCTCCGGATGATTGCGGTCCTACGAGCTCCAAACTTCTATGAAAAAGTATCCCCTAAGCTACGGAACTCCCAGGACAGGCCCCGGGAAGTTCCTACCTAAAACTATAGAGAGAGGTGAGAAAGTAGGCTTGGAAAGATATGATTTTCGGAGAGAAAACTTAGCTCTATATATAGGCCCCAAAATAACTCTGGGGCGGTTCGCCCCATCCTGCGGCGGTTCGCCCCCCGTTATTTTCGCGGAATTCCGCATTTTTCGACGCGGATTTGGATTTCTTCACCTTTTCGGACTCGGTTTCAGACTTCTAGTGGCCTTCTAACCCCCAGATTCGACTCCTAGACTCCAAATCCTATCCGGAAACCTTCAGATACTCCAAATAGGCTTCTGGAACACCAATTCCTTGTTAACTTCAATATAATTGCCCAGAAATCCCCGAATTTCAACCAAAACCTGTAAAATAAAATCTAAAGGGAAACGTGACACTATTCTAATAAAATGTACTAAAATATAGCTAAATTAACATAGAGGATAGCTAAAATAGGTGAAAAAGACTCGAATGAAAGTGTAAAATACACATTCATCAAACTCCCCAAACCGAACCTTTGCTTGTCCTCAAGCAACTAAGCTAGACTCTAATACAAAAAACATGCAAGACACAAAATGGAGTTTTATGCCAAATAAAATGAACTAATATACTGAATCTATCAAATAACATATGAACAAAAACCATATGAATCAAAGCATGAATATAGGTTGAAGAATACCTCGATTGACTTATACACATCCACATAAGCACTTATGTCAAGACAAGATAGTCTCTCGTAACATTTTCTACCTGGACCTAGTCAGTGACGACGTAATGATGCATGCTATGATACGAATGGTTGCCCCGTGCCTATGAAACTGAGGACTTACTGTTGTTCCACCATGTTAAGACTTTTCCTCAAAAGAGGTCGAACCAGTACTGGCTCTCATCAAACGAAGGAGGGTTCCCTGTAAAAGATAACACTCCCCTATTCTACCCATCTCTCAAGTAAAGTCTTAAGCTATTCACCACTTCCTGAATGGCAGGACGAGGGTGGTCTAGAACAGATGACACTCAAGACAAAAAAGATAAAAATACGATTACGAACATTACAAAAATGGAAAAGACTCAACACTTTGCTAAACTGCTATATGGCTTTCTTTTTTGGACCCTTCTTTGCTTTTTTGGGGTCTTTTCTTTTTTTCTTTTTTTTCTTTCCAGATTCTTTTTCTTTTTTCTTTTTTTCTTTTTTCTGGAATTTTTCTTTTTTTTTTTCGATTTTTTTCTAGCCAGCAGTAGCATAACAAAAAGAGAAACAAAAAGACTCACACGACTTCCCCAAACCTATTCGAAAGAATAGGTTGGAGTACAAAATTTACGAAAAAGAAAAATAAACTCACGATACGAAAATGGAAAACAGAAACAAGTCTAATGATGGTGTAACCCCCTCCCCAAACCTATTCGGAAGAATAGGTTATAAACAAAGGATCACACAACCTCACACTACCTCCTTCCTAGGCATTTAGCAATCTCAAAGCATGGTGAAGACTTGTTGCCTCTTAGGTACATAATTACTCGGGAAAATAACCATAAGACCCTAACATGCATCATCCTATTATAAAGGCCTTCGTGAACCGCAGTAGAGAAAACACCACTAAGTGATGTCGAGACTACCAAGCTCAACTAAGTGCAATACATAAATGTGACAAGCCAAGCGAGAAAAACCTCAAACAAATTCATAGAGATGAAGCATACGATTAATGGCATAGTTGATTGATCTACCCAATAAAAAAGTTAAAAAAATTCGGCAATAAACTCCATATAAAACATGCAAAACTATCCTAGGAAAGCAGTAAACGTGCAAATGCAAAAAATTTCACGAGTTTTTCATAAGCAAGATAAGTATAGAGATAACCAGCGATAACTTCCTCCCCAAACCTGAACGTCGTCGCTCGTCCCGAACGTCGAAAGTGGATCCAAGGTGAGAGCTAATGCTTGTATAAGTGACCTATAATACTCAATCAAACTCGTGAGATAAAATCTAAAGCGGTAAAGAAAGCGATAAAAATTCCGGGTTGCCTCCCGGATAGCGTCATTGTTTAAAGTCTTTGACTCGACTCCTGTCTGCGCCTAACTCCTCTTTTTGCGGGTACGAGACTTCCCCTTCATTGATCTCCTCTCCATGCCACGAACCTGTGAATAAGAAAGAATATAGGCTGCAAGACCACAATAGTGAGTAGTAATATCAGGCGGTTCCGGTGGATCAGGTATGGCTTGCAATACATGTTGTTTGCCATCCACCTCGATGGTGCAAGTTATTTGGTAGATGTCCATCACGGAGCGTAGCTTGGTCAAGAATGTTTGCCCTAAGAGTATGACATCCCCCGTCCCAAGTGCAGATGCCGGCATAACTACGAAATTGGTGTATATTGATGCTTCACCAATCTTGACCAACACATTTTTCACAACGCCCTTGGGTCTCATAAAGGATCCATCCGCCAGTTGTACAATAGCCCTTTGCTCAGATAGTTTTCCTATGTTGCTCTTTTCAAACACATTCAAAGGAATTATGTTTGAGTAGGATCCCGTATCTAGTGTGGCACGGACATCTTCAAGCTCACCAATCCCTACCTTTACATTGAAATTTTTAGGGAGTGGTTCGGGATCCTCTTGTTCCTCATCACTTGTATCAGAACCAAGGCCCTTCTCTTCTTCCTCAGCCTGTAGAATTTCTTCCTTCATGCAACACTCGCACCTAACAACCTTCTTGATGGTGACTCCTTCAGGTACATCACCAGCCAACGTAATGGCATTCGTCTTCACAGTGTTGCTAAGCAGTTTGCCTTGCTCCTTACTTGCTCCTCGGTCGATCAGCTCTTGCATCTTTTGATGGGCAAGTCTAGTGCTCTCTTCCAACTTATCGAGCCTTGCCCTAGTCTTCTCAGAATCTTCTTCATAACGTTTGAGAAAACTTTGTGTGTGATCGACCATCTTCTGCAAGTTCTCCATCAGTTGAGCCGACTTCGACTTCGGTGGCTCTTTCGTAGTGGTCATTACCATAGTTTAGCCTACTACGGTCTTGGTTGGGTCCATAAGTTTGGTTAGCCGGTGCATATCCTTGATTGTTGCGGTATCCTCTTCTCCAAAATCCACCTCGAGGATTTCTACCGTCTTGTCCGTAGCTAACTTCTTGAGTGCCAAACTCCGTAGCAAAGGATTCTTCTTCGCCTACTTGATCCCAGTTACCATCATCGTAAGCCAGCTCCGATCTACACATATGAGCCCCATGCCCATAGTTCTTGCATATTCGGCATACTTCGTTCGAAACAGTTGTTCCGGTGGCGCTCTTGAGGACTTGCTTCAATTCGTTGGTAAAGCACTCGAATTGATCCCCATTCCCCCTGTACATAGGGGCTTCTTGAGTCGGTGGAGCTTCAGGTCCACGTCTCCTAACCATTGCTCTTGGATCCTTGAACTGCGAACCCTTAGCAAGCCTTTCGAAAACTGCCCAGACGGCTTCTGCGGTTTCCTCCCAAATATTGCCTCGGCATTGGAAATCCACCACTTGTTGGTTCTCGAAGGTTAGTCCATTGTAGAAGTGTTGGACTAAGTCGGAAAGTTCAAAACCATGGTAAGGGCACTTGTTCGTGAGATCTTGGAACCTCTCGAACGCGGTGTAGATGGTCTCATCATAGTCCTGCTCGAATCCAGTGATCTGCGCCTTAAGCGCGGTAGTCAAGGTGTGAGGGAAGTATTTCTTCATAAAAGCTGAAAAAACCTTTTCCCAAGTATCCAGTGAGCCGGATGGTAGAGAACTCAGCCATGACTTGGCTCTGTCGCCAAGTCCCATAGCAAAAACCTTCATCCTCAACTCATCCGTTGTTATGTCAGCTCCGGGTCGTGGGAGTTGGTTGATGAAATCATCGATATCGTTCAAGTACCCCATCACATCTTCCCTTGATAAGCCATAGAACCTCGGAAGTTTTTGGAATGCGTGGTTCTTGATCTCCAGATCTCGGGTTGCAGGCGAAAGAACAATCGCCGGTCCCCTCATACGATCCTTGGTGGGTTGAACCCATGCCTTCAGTGGTCTAGCTTCTGCCATTCCGTCGATTTCCTTGAAAAGGAGTCGCCTTCTTTGGTGGTAGACTCTATCGATCTCAGCAATTGAATCAGCAAGCGGTGTTCCTGCAGAACGTGTATTCGGCATACACAATCTGTAACGGACTAGGAAAGGTGATTAGAAACAAACTAGGAAAGCGGTATCAAAGAGAGATTAAAAAGAAAAACTAAAACTAATAGAGTTAGGAATCTAAAGCTGTAAATAAAAACAAATTAAATAGAAAAAAGGAGTATAGTCCCCGGCAACGGCGCCAATTTGTTATTTAGCCAAAGGCAATCCACAACTACAACGAAAACCGTAGTGTAGTAGTAGAATGACTCGAGTGTCGTTCTCTCAGGACTATAAGTAGCTTTATCAAATCTAATTTAGAATATAAACCAGCAGATAGATAGCAATAGGGGGTTTCTAGCAGATAATGGAGATTGGTGATAGTATGGTCCTTCTTAGCATAATGGGTCGATAATCATGCATAAATTCCTCGGTCTTGCATAGAGATCTTTGAATCAATCTAGTGTCCTGTTGCAAGTATTAAGCACTACGAAGATAATCTGGTCTGACTAGTCAATCACGGTTGTCCTAATGTGTTCCGTAATTATTCAACACTACGAATATAATTGGTCTGATGGTCGACTAGTGTCCAATTGTGCATAATGATCAATACAACATACGAGAATTTTGGTTACAACTGATCAACGAAATAAAGCAATGACACGGAGTATAATGCGCGATATAGCCATTAGCATGATTATCTTCCCTCGCTAAGAATTCACATACTACCACCAATGATAAGTTTAGCTACTCATATTATGCATGCAATCAACAGAAATCATAGAAGAAAACATAATGAAAGATAAATAAAATAAGTAGAATAAAACTTGTAAGATACAAAATTACCGAAGGTTGTCAATCTCCGGATGATTGCGGTCCTACGAGCTCCAAACTGCTATGAAAAGTATCCCCTAAGCTACGGAACTCCCAGGACAGGCCCCGGGAAGTTCCTACCTAAAACTATAGAGAGAGGTGAGAAAGTAGACTTGGAAAGATATGATTTTCGGAGAGAAAACTTAGCTCTATATATAGGCCCCGAAATAACTCTGGGGCGGTTCGCCCCATCCTGCGGCGGTTCGCCCCCCGTTATTTTCGCGGAATTCCGCGTTTTTCGACGCGGATTTGGATTTCTTCACCTTTTCGGACTCGGTTTCAGACTTCTAGTGGCCTTCTAACCCCCAGATTTGACCCCTAGACTCCAAATCCTATCCGGAAACCTTCAGATACTCCAAATAGGCTTCTGGAACACCAATTCGTTGTTAACTTCAATATAATTGCCCAGAAATCCCCGAATTTCAACCAAAACCTGTAAAATAAAATCTTAAGGGAAACGTGACACTATTCTAATAAAATGTACTAAAATATAGCTAAATTAACATAGAAGATAGCTAAAATAGGTGAAAAATACTCGAATGAAAGTGTAAAATACACATTCATCAGCATTGAATACACAAAGACCAGCAATGAACAAACGACTCAAAATGTGATCAAAAACCTACATGGTTGCTGGGTCTTAAAGCTGGAAGATTTGTTGGTCAATGATTTCTTTCCTATTGAATCAAATGTACACTTGGATTGAATTAAAAGTGTAAAGAAAAGAAAGTGTTCGGAAACTTGTAATTTTGATGAGCAATTAACCATGCTAAATTAAGGAAAGTCCAGTAACTAGTACTCTTAAGGTCCATAGGAATTTAGAATTTTTGAGGACATTGTAAAAGAGGAACGTTTGCTGAAGAATTAGAGTAGGTGCTAGATAGGTGTGTCTTACCGCTTATGATGTATCTTGTTTTCTGAAAAGAAAAACAACCTATTGAAGCATTTGCTGATGATATACTTTGTTTACACAAACAAACTATTGAAGCATTTAGAACCGTTCAGAAACTTGAAGAATTCGAAGACTGAAGACTAGAAGATTTCTGAAGACTGGTATCTACAAAGGCACATGTTGCTCAGAAAGTGGAAACTTCAGCAATAGCTTGCATAAGTGAAAATCTAAACGAGAGAGTAGGTTGTGCTTGCTGAAACTGAGACTGACCACTTGCTGAAAAACATATGTGACTTCCTTGCTGAAAGTACTTGCATTTGCGCTCCAACGTTCATGTTTTTGAATCTCATTCAAATGAACATTAAATGCAAAGCACGCACGCGAAGGACATGAAGACTAGAAGACAAACAAAGGACGCTGCTGAAAGTACAAAAGCAGATAGTGACATCTTAAGGAACAAAGCCTTAGAATTTGAAATTCAAACGGCTCCCTTGATTCACTATAAATAGAGGTCATCCGGCAAAGAGTTGAAGTGTGTCAACAACGTGATCAAACTCTCACTTGTGCTTAAACTCACATACCCTTCAAACACTCTTTACTGCCATTGATCTGTTCCAAGACTTAAAGCTTGAGAAAGCTACTTGTGAAAAAGTAGAACATACACGGCTAAGAAATTAGTTAAGTGTTCTTTCTTTCGAACAAGAACAAGTCTTGACACCAGAAACATTCCAACTTGTTTACTGCAAAGTATTCAAAGTTTTGTTTCTTAGATTACTTGTTATAGCTGAATAAGTTATAATCAAGTTATCTCATCCCAAACCTCTCTAACTGAAAATACACCCTTTCAGGCGTGAAATTCAGGGGGAACTTAATCAAGCATAAAGTTGGTGATTAAAAGTCTCAAGTTTGGTGGAGAACAAGGTTTCGTTCTCTAGTTAGGTTGGAAACGAAGCAAGTGTACTTTGGTTTCTGTTTGAATCGCTCTAGATAGGTGTTGTAAGGAACCTCAAACTTGTCTTAGTGGATTCAGTCCTAGAAAGGACAAAGTGGATTAGTTGAGAGATTACGCCACTCTCAGATACCACTATAAAAGTGTTTGTGTGATTTACTTACTGCATTTAGTTTTCAACAAAGCATATCTATCTGTACACAGTCACTCTGTTCACTTGCTGAAACATTCACTTACTGACAAAGCACTTATTGTATCTAGGGAAATTTTCAGAATGAACCCCTGTTAGTGCACCTCATTTCATTTTCCCCCCTACTAGTTCAACTATTACGTTTTACCCCAATCGAGTTGACCAAGTCCAAAATTTTCTGAAAATGTGGCTAGCCAAACACTCCCTTAACTTATTTTATTTTCTTTTTCCTTTTTCCTTTCATGTTTTAATTTTATTTTCTTTTTACTTTTATTATTTTCTTATTCTTTTTTTTAAGTCCCTCTTCTTCTCCAGCTCCGGCACCGGAATTTTTTCCGGAGCTGCCGGAACGTACAGCTCCGGTTGGAGCTTTTACAGCTCCAATCGGAGCTGTTATTACAGCTCCGATTGGAGCTGTTAAAAGCTCCGATTTGGAGCTTTCAAAAGCTCCGATCGGAGCTATTTAAAGCTCCAATCGGAGCTGCCCAATGGGAAGCTCCGATTGGAGCTTTAAACAGCTCCAATCGGAGCTTTTGAGGCCATTAGTGATGAGATGGTTACTGTCATTAATGATGGACCTATCAAGATCACTAAGGTTGAGATAATCTTTCCTCACAAAACTACAGAAGCTGGAAAGGAAACTATCTTAGGCGAACCAGTTGATACTGTCGTTCCAAAACCAAGAGAGGAATGGACTTCCGACGAAGCCAAGAGATTCCGTCTTGATGGCCAAGCAAGAAACATCATCATTCGATCAACTCCGGATACTATATAGTGCAAACTGTGGGGTGCCAAAACTGCTAAGGAAGCTTGGAAAATGGTTCAAGATCTTTGTGCTGGATCTGACAAAACCAAGGAAAACAAACTCGAAGTGCTGAAGTTAAAGTTCCAGAACTTTAAACAAGGTACAAATGAGTCACTGGAAGACTTGGATTTCAGATTCACAACTCTAGTTAGTGAGATGGCCGCCTTGGGAGTTGGAAATCTTTACTCAGATTCTGAGAAGGTGAAAACCATCATCAGAAGTCTGAATCAAGAATGGATCCACACTCAGAATTTCTACTACAATCAAGGAATGCCATACATCACACCAAAAGAGTTGTTCTCTCATCTTACTACTGTCAACTACGAGACAAAGCAAAGAGAAAATGTGTTTGCTGAAAAATCGCAAAACATTGCTCTTGGTGCAAAGCCGTCATCTTTTGAAAAGAAGAATGATAAAGAGCCTGCTGACGAAAATGGCTTAGTTGTTAAAAACATGAAGAAATTCATCAGTAAGGAACTTGAAAGGCGAAAAGCAAAAGAGAAGCTGAAAAAGCATCTTGGTAACAACTACCATAAGTACAAGAATGAGGCTAGCTCGCTGAACAAGCAAGCTCAACAAGCAAACTCATCAGAAGAACCAGCAGTTGGAAATGATCTTTGTTTTTACTGCAAAAATCCTGGACACTTCAAAGCAAATTGTCCTTTGCTGAAAGGCAAATCTGCTGAAAAGAAGAAGAAGTTCAAAAGAACTTTTATTGCTGAAAAAAAGAAGAAGCTTCAAGAAAAAATCGATGCGTTGTGCATTGATACTAGCTTCGAAGACAGTGAGGAAGAAAGCTCAGACACTGACGATGAAGAAGCCACTCTTGACGTAGAGATTGGCAAGGAAGTTTGTGGAATAGCCATGGAAGCATATCCAGATGTGTCAAACTACGAGTTTTGCCTCATGGCCGGTCAGGTAAACACTCCTACCTCTGACTCTGACTCAGAAAGTGAAGACGAGATTGACCTTGACAAGATTCAAGGAGAAATCGAAAGATTTGAGAAAACTCTGAGCAAACAGCAAGAGAAACTACAGAATGGTGAGACTCTGACCAAGCAGACTACTGAAAAGTATGTCTTGCTGAAGGAAGAGACAGAAAAGAAAGATGCTGAAATAGTGCATCTCAAGAAGTTGATTGCTGAAGCTACAGAGAAGAATTCTCAGATGGCAATAGAATTGGAAGAGTATCAGTCCTCAATTCTAAAGTTACTTGCTGAAATACAAGAAATGAAATAGATGAAAATCAATTTCAAATCTTATGCTGATGCAAGTAATACGCTGACTGAACTAAACTCTTATCTCAGAGATCCATCTCAGAAAGAAGGTTTAGGTGCAACGTATGAAGGTGATAATAATCTTGAGTAAAGATAAATCACCGATTTCCTTTGTACGTGCTACTGATAGTGGTCAACCAGAACTATATCAGTTTGGTCAATCTAAGGTTGCTGAAAAATGCAATCAAGTACCTACGACCATAAAGCCCGTTGTTGATACTCAAAGTAACAAGACTTTAAAAGGAAAACAGGTTGCTGAAAAGCAAATTGTAAAGAAAAAGGATGCTGTAAAGCATTCTGCCAAACAAGTTGCTGAAAAGCAATTTGTTAAGTCAAAAGGCAAGATTACTAAAAGTAATCAGAAGACCTTTGCTGACAAACCTGAATCAAGCAAGGTTGCTGAAACAAAAGCTCAGCATTCTCCGAAAAGTGGACTCGGTTTTAAAACCAAGCAAAGTCAACTCTTTCACGAGTATAAGCAAAGTCAGCAAAGATACTTCAAAGAGATGAACAAAATCAAGCCTAAGAGTTCTGACAAGACTCAAAATACTAGGGCTAGGAGGAACCTTGCTAGAAAAGAACTTACTAAAAAGTATGTTCAGCAAAAAGGTCAACCGAGCAAGACACCACATCAGAAAGTGGATTTGATCAGCACGAATCAAAAGTCTTTTGGCTCAAAACCTCCTAGTTCCTCAGCAAGTAGAAAACAAGTCAAAGTTGAAAAACTTAAGACTTGGGTTTCCACTGGACGCATTCTTGAACATGTTAATGGACATCCAATATTGGATAATTAACTTGTTTGCTCTTGATTGTGCAGACTTTAGCCACGGAGACAAATGATGCAATCTGGCACTTTGACAGTGGTTGTGGAAAGCACATGACGGGCAACAAGAATAACCTTATAAACTATAGGATGGTCTAAAGGTCCAACAATAAGGTTTGCTGGTGGAGGCTCTGGTTCTACAAAAGGCTATGGTGACGTGAAGTTAGGATGCATTACCATTACAGGAGTTCTTTATGTCAAAAATCTTAAGTTTAACCTTTTCAGCATGAGTCAATTTGCTGACAAAGGATACTTCATCAAAATTAAAATTGATGAATCTAAACTTATAGACTTTGAGACAAAGAAGGTTATTATGGTTGCCAGAAGATCAGGAGGCTTGTACACCGTAGAATGGTCTTGATGAACGTGTATTTTACACCTTCATTCGAGTCTTTTTCACCTATTTTAGCTATCCTCTATGTTAATTTAGCTATATTTTAGTGCATTTTATTAGAATAGTGTCAAGTCTCCCTTTAGTTTGCATTTTACAGGTTTTAGGTGAAAAACGTGGTTTTCCGGGCAATTATATTGAAGAGAACGAAGAATTGGTGTTCCGAGGACATTTTGGAGTATCTAGAAGATTACGGATAGGATTTGAAGTCTAGGGGTCGAGTCTGAAGGCTAAAAGGTCACTAGAAGGCAAAAAACGAGTGCGAAAAGGAAAAGAAATCCAAAAACGCATCGAAAACGCGTCTCTCGCCGACTGAAGCTCCCGGGCGATTCACCCGGGATGTGGGGCGGTTCGCCCCACAGCAGGCGGTTCGCCCGGTGCGTGGGGCGACTCACCCCACACGTGCCGAACTCCTATATATAGTTGTTGTTTCTTTACGTTTTTTCATACTTTCTCAGACCTTTTTTCATACCTTTCTCATTAGATTTAGGTAGGAATTCTCCAGAGCCTGTTCTGGGAATTCTTAGCATAGGAGACAATTTTTCTTATCAATTTGGAGCTTGTGAGATCGTGATTCTTCGGAGATTGACAACCTTTGGTAACATTGTATCTCAGATTTTTATATTTATATTTATATATATCTTTCAACATGTTTTCATTCAATCTTGCTATGATTTCTGTTGATTGCATGACATCTATGAGTAGCTAAATCTATCATTGGTGATAGTATGTGATTTCTTAGCGAAGGGTTATTAATTATGCATGATGGCGGTAATGCGAATCAGACTTTGAGTTATTGATTTATTTCTTTGATCTATCTAAGTCCTCTATCTTCATAGTGTTGAATAAAACGGAACACATTGGACAATTCATGATCTTAGATCTCTATGCAAAACGATCGGGTACTACATGCATGATTATTAACATGCTAGGCTTTGAATGATCATACTATCACTAACTTCCATTATCTTGATAAGAAAAACCTGTGCTAAGTCGTTTGTTGATTTTATAGTTTAAGTTAGATTAGATAAAGCTAGTTATAGTCCTTAGAGATCGACACTCGAGGTTATTTTACTGCTACACTACGGTTTTCGTTGTAGTTGTGAATTGCCTTTGGCTCAAAACAAATTTATTTGATTAATTTGAATCTGACAAATTCCGGTTCATCAAATTGGCGCCGTTGCCGGGGACTATACTCCTTTTTTCTGTTTAGCTTTTATATATTTTCAGCATTCAATTCCTAGTTTTAGTAGTTTTTATTTCTTCTATTTGATCTCTCTGATACTCCTTTCTTAGCTTGTTACAGATAGTGTATGCGAATTACACGATCTAGGGGAACACCACTTGCTGAACCAATCGTTGAAATCGACAGAGTCTACCACCAAAGAAGGCGACTACTTCGACGACGTGAACTAGAGGAAATAGAGGATACCGATTTCTCCGAATCTCTACACAGTCTTTTTAAGGAAATCGTCTGAATGGAAGAAGCTAGACCACTGAAAGCATGGGTACAACCCACCAAGGATCGTATGAGGGGACCGGCGATTGTTCTTTCGTCTACAACTCGAGATCTGGAAATAAAAAACCACACGTTCCAACAACTTCCGAGGTTCTATGGCTTAGCAAGGGAAGATGTGATGGGGTACTTGCACGATATCGATGATTTCGTCAACCAACTCCCACGACCCGGAGCTGAAATAACAACGGATGAGTTGAGAATGAAGGTTTTTACTATGGGGCTTGGCGACAGAGCCAAGTCATGGTTGAGTTCTCTACCGGCGGGCTCGCTGGACACTTGGGAGAAGGTTTTTTCAGCATTCATGGAGAAATACTTCCCTCAAACCTTGACTACCGCGCTTAAGGCGCAAATCACTGGGTTCAAACAAGACTATGATGAGACCATCTACATCGCGTTTGAGAGGTTCCAAGACCTCATGAACAAGTGCCCTCACCATGGTTTTGAGCTTTCGGATCTTGTCCAACACTTCTACAATGGACTGACCTTTGAGAACCAACAAGTGGTGGATTTCCAATGCCGTGGCAATATTTGGGAGGAAACCGCGGAAGCCGTCTGGGCGGTTTTCAAAAGACTTGCTAAGGGTTCGCAATTCAAGGATCTAAGAGCAATGATTAGGAGACGTGGACCTGAAGCTCCACCTACTCAGGAAGCCCCTATGTATGGGGGGAATGGGGATCGATTCGAGTGCTTTACCAACAAGTTGAAACAAGTCCTCAAGAACTCCACATGAACAGCTATGTCAAACGAGGTTTGCCAAATATGCAAGAACTATGGGCATGGAGCTCATATGTGTAGATCGGAGCTTGCATATGATGATGGCAATTGGGTTCAAGGAGGCGAAGAGGAAGCCTTTGCTACGGAATTTGGTACTCAAGAAGCTAGCTACGGACAAGATGGTAGGAATCCTCGAGGTGGATTTTGGAGAAGAGGGTTCAGGAACAATCAAGGATATGCACCGGCTAGCCAAACTTATGGCCCTAACCAAGACCGTAGTAGGCTTAACTATGGTAATGATCACTGCGAAAATCCCGCTCCGAAAGAGCAACCGAAGTCGAAGACAGCTCTACTCATGGAGAACTTGCAAAAGATGGTTGATCACACCCAAAGTTTTCTTAAACGTTATGAAGAATATTATGAGAAGACTAGGGCGAGGCTTGATCGATTGGAAGAAAGTACTAGGCTTGCCCATCAAAAGATGCAAGAGTTGATTGACCGTGGAGCAAGTAGGGAGCAAGGGAAGTTGCCTAGCAACACTGAGAAGTCGATGTCCATTACCTTGGTGGGTGATCTTCCTGTTGAAATCACCATCAAGAAGGTCGCTAAATGTGAGCGTTGCAAGGATGAAGAACCCCCACTAACCAAGGAAGAATAGAAGGACCTTTGTTCTGATGAGAGTGAAGAGGAGCAATAGGATCCCGAACCAATTCCTCAAAGTTTCGATGTTAAGGTCGGGATTGGCGAACATGAAGATGTTCGTGCTACACTAGATACGAGATCTTACTCTAATGTGCTCCCAATGAATGTGTTTGAGAAGAGTAGCCTTGGAAAACTATCTGAGCATAAGGCTATTATGTAATTGGCGGATGGATCCTTTGTGAGACCCGAAGGCGTTGTGAAGAACGTATTGGTTAAGATTGGTGAAGCATCCGTTTACACCAACTTTATAGTTATGCCGGCGTCTACACCTCGGATGGGGGATGGTGTTCTCTTGGGGCGAACGTTCTTGACTAAACTACGCTCCGTGATAGACATCTACCGACGGACTTGCACTATTGAGGTGGATGGCAAGCAACATGTGTTGCGAGCCATATCTGATCCAAATATTCACTTCTATGCTTCTCACACTGTTAACTACTTTGGTCTTGCTGTCTATGTTCATTCTCATTCACAGGTTCGTGGCATGAGGAGGAGATCCATGAAGGGGAAGTCTAGTACCCTCAAGAAGAAGAACTAGAGCAAGGAGAAGTCGAGTCAAAGACTATAAACAATGGCGCTATCCGGGAGGCAACCCGGAGTTTTATCGCTTTTTTATCGCTTTAGTGCATTGCATGCATTCATACATTGAACAATTTGCTTTTCTTTATGTGAATTTGTTCGTCTATGTGTTGGTTTGTGGTTATGTTTATGCTTGAGTGAACTTTTTCGAGTGTTTTTTATGACGAGAATGGTTTTCGGGGATAAAAAACTGAGTTTTTGAAAAAATTTCGTCTCCCCACCTCTAGAGGTGGGGGGCGAATCGCCCCACAGAGTTAGAGAGTTTCATACTCTCTGGAAGTGGGGGACGATTCGCCCCACATGTGGGGCGATTCGCCCCGTGTGGGGCAAATCGCCCCACGCAAGGGGCGAATCGCCCCAAACCATCAGACAATTCTTATGCGGGATTTCATCTCAATAATCCTCATTATCCATCTCCTTCCACTTTTTTACTCCCAAAATTCCCAAAACTCAAAAATTCTTCTTTCTACCATAATTTCTTCAATTCTCCATCAAATTTTGTGTTCTTTAGCGTCAATCGAAGCCCATTGCATGCTCTCTAATTCTATCCGAACAACTTTCACCCGAGTGCATTCGTTTTCCAGATCTGAGGTATCTTCACATAAACCCTAATTTTCAAATTTGGGGGTTTTCTGATTTATGCTTCAATTAAGCTTATATGATGTATGGGTTGGTTGTTTGTGTGATTAGAAACGTTATTCACTATCAATTGCATGCTCAATTATGCTTGGTTTGTTGGTTTGAGAATTTTGCTATTAGATGTCTATATCTCGTTATGCAATGTTTCTTTTCCTCCCATTCCATGCATATGGTTGTATTTACTGATGTGATAATGATGGACATGATGGTAGAATGCATGATTGATGAGTTTGAGGATTTATGATGCTAGAATTTTTGCTACTATGGTATGAATTGAGCCTTATGATTTAAGGCTATTTGTTGTCTAGCAAGAGCTTAATGTGATATGTTACATGTCTTCGATATGTTGGTATGTTGCTTTTTAGTTCTAGAAGTAGCTAGACTAGACATGGAGGTTTTGAGGAGTTCGATTGTTGTTATCACTCGTGCGTTTCACTCTTGCATTTGCATATGCATAAATCTGTTTTGTTGTACGAGGTACTAATAGGTGTTTGTAGGAACCATGTCACAAAGGGAGAGAAGCATTTCCGTTTGGGTACAATGAGGTGTTGGAGGCGGTTCGATTACAACCATGTCAAGGGGTTTGGCAAGGACGTTTTCCATGAGTTCTATGTTGGATCTACTAGTCTTCAAGAGAAGGAGAGTGATCTCGCTTGAGGTGCGTTCGAGCCATGGACTTCTGCAACAACTTCGCGGTTTATCCATAAGGAGGAACGAGAATCCACCAGGAGTGAGCACTCTTATGTCTATTCACGTACCACTGAAGGGATTGAAACCAATATTACAGCAGAAATCTGTTACAAGGACTGCAAGGTCCGAGTGAATAGGAAGGAGCCGGGGCGGCCTCATCACAACAGATTCAGTCTTGAGTCGACAGTGGTGATGAAGTTCCGAATCGCTACCTTGATTCCAAACATAATGACATGGACACCCAGCCCCTCTTTGGGGTGCCCCTCGACTTCTTATTGAGGGACCACCATATAGACATCGGGAGCATCAAACGTAGAGAATGTGGGCGACATTGGGCGAAGAAGAAGAAAACCTCCGAGTTTCCGAGTTTCATCGCAGCTTACTGTAAGTTCTATGGGGTAGAGAACGTTGGTGAGGGAGACTGTAAGACCACTGCACTTTCGCCTTCAACAGTTCACAGTCTATTAGGGAGATACCGGATGGAAACCCCCATAACTGCAGAGGCTGATCTTGAGGATTCTCTTCGACAATGCAATTCTTCTACTGGTGATAATGGTGACAATGAAGACAATAGGGACAATGAGGATGCCATGATTACTGATGGAGGAGTTGGTCCTATTCGATCTATTAGTGGAACTACCACCACCACCACGAGCTCCGATGATCACCAACAAGGGCCCTCGAGCAATCTCAATACCTTACATCTAGTGTACTCAGCCGACCGAGGCCAAACCACGCGGTAACATCTAGTATCACATCTTAATTCCTCATTTTCTTATTGCTAGGGACTAGCTTTAAATTCATGAGGGGGGATGGGATTTAAGTGAACTAGTGTTGTTAGTTTGGAGCTTGGAATTGATGGTTTAGAGCTTGGCATTGGTAGGATGAGTACAGTACCTTGCATGTTTATCCATTTGCATTTGCATTTGCACGTTTACTGCTTTCTTAGTATTTAGTTGCATACACTACATTCATCCTTGTATAGTCTTGCATGTTTTATGTGAAGTTTATTGCCAAATTTTTTGAACTTTTTAATTGGGTAGATTAACTAATTATGGCATTAATCATATGCTTCATCTCTATGAATTTGTTTGAGGTTTTTCTCGCTTGGCTTGTCACATTTATGTTTGCACTTAGTTAAGCTTGGTAGTCTCGACATCACTTAGTGGTGTTTTCTTTACTGCGGTTCACGAAGGCCTTTATAATAGGATGATGCATGTTAGGATCTTATGGTTGTTTTCCCGAGTAATTATGTACCTAAGAGGCAACAAATCTTCACCTTGCTTTGAGATTGCTAAATGCCTAGGAAGGAGGTAGTGTGAGATTGTGTGATCCTTTGTTGCAACCTATTCTTTCGAATAGGTTTGGGGAGGGGGTTACGCTATCATTAGACTTGTTTTTCGATTTTTAGTGTGTGTTGTGAGTTTATTTTCCTTTTTATTAAAGTTTGTACTCCAACCTATTCTTTCGAATAGGTTTGGGGAGGTCATTTGTGTGTCATTGTAATTTCTTTTTCGTTGTGCTACTGCTGGCTAAAAAAAAAATATCGAAAAAAAAAAAAGAAAAATTCCAGGAAAAAGAAAAAAAAACTGGAAATGAAAAAAGAAAAGATCCCAAAAAAGCAAAGAAGGATCCAAAGAAAAAGAGCCAAAAAGCAGTTTAGCAAAGCGTTTGTCTCATTTTTCAATTCTTGTAATGTTCGTAATCGAGTTGTTTTTTTTTTGTCTTTTGTTTATTTGAGTGTCATCTGTTCTAGACCACCCTCGTCCTGCCATTCAGGAAGTGGTGAATAGCTTAAGACTTTGCTTGAGAGATGGGTAAAATAGGGGAGTGTTATCTTTTTTAGGGAACGCTCCTTCGTTTGATGAGAGTTAGTATTGGTTCGACCTCTTTGAGGAAAAGTCTTAACTTGGTGAACAACAGTAAGTCCTCAGTTTCATAGGCACAGGACAACCATTCGTATTTTAACATGTTTCATTACGTCGTCACTGACTAGGTCCAGGTAGAGAATGTTACGAGAGACTATCTTGTTTGACATAAGTGCTTATATGAATGTGTATGGGTCAATCGAGGCATTCTTCAACCAATATCCATGTTATGATTTGTATGGTTTTTTTGTTCATAAGTTTTTTGATATATTCAATAGATTAGTTCATTTCATTTGGCATGAGACTCCATTTTTTGTGTTGCATTGTTTGCATTAGAGACTAGCTTAGTTGCTTGAGGACAAGCAAAGGTTCGGTTTGGGGAGTTTGATGAACGTATTTTACACCTTCATTCGAGTCTTTTTCACCTATTTTAGCTATCCTCTATGTTAATTGAGCTATATTTTAGTGCATTTTATTAGAATAGTGTCATATTTCCCTTTAGTTTGCATTTTACAGGTTTTAGGTGAAAAACGTGGTTTTCCGGGCAATTATATTAAAGAGAACGAAGAATTGGTGTTCCGAGGACATTTTTGGAGTATCTAGAAGATTCCGGATAGGATTTGAAGTCTAGGGGTCGAGTCTGAAGGCTAAAAGGTCACTAGAACGCAAAAACCGAGTCCGAAAAGGAAAAGAAATCCAAAAACATGTCGAAAACGTGTCTCTCGCCGACTGAAGCTCCCGGGTGATTCGCTCGGGATGTGGGGCGGTTCGCCCCACACCAGGCGGTTTGCCCGGTGCGTGGGGCGACTCACCCCACGCGTGCCGAACTCCTATATATAGTTGTTGTTTCTTTACGTTTTTTCATACTTTCTCAGACCTTTTTCATACCTTTCTCATTAGTTTTAGGTAGGAATTCTCCAGAGCCTGTTCTGGGAATTCTTAGCATAGGAGACAATTTTTCTTATCAATTTGGAGCTTGTGAGATCGTGATTCTTCGGAGATTGACAACCTTCGGTAACATTGTATCTCAGATTTTTATATTTATATTTATATATCTTTCAACATGTTTTCATTCAATCTTGCTATGATTTTTGTTGATTGCATGACATCTATGAGTAACTAAATCTATCGTTGGTGATAGTATGTGATTTCTTAGCGAAGGGTTATTAATTATGCATGATGGCGGTAATGCGAATCAGACTTTGAGTTATTGCTTTATTTCTTTGATCTATCTAAGCCCTCTATCTTCGTAGTGTTGAATAAAACGGAACACATTGGACAATTCATGATCTTAGATCTCTATGCAAAACGATCGGGTACTACATGCATGATTATTAACCTGCTATGCTTTGAATGATCATACTATCACTAACTTCCATTATCTTGATAAGAAAAACCTGTGCTAAGTCGTTTGTTGATTTTATAGTTTAAGTTAGATTAGATAAAGCTAGTTATAGTCCTTAGAGATCGACACTCGAGGTTATTTTACTGCTACACTACGGTTTTCGTTGTAGTTGTGAATTGCCTTTGGCTCAAAACAAATTTATTTGATTAATTTGAATCTGACAAATTCCGGTTCATCAGGTCTTCAGCAATCGTTGAAAAATACTTTGTCTCAGATCACGATTGCCTTGTTGAAAAAGCATGGTTGTGGCATAAACGAACAAGTCATCTAAACTTCAAGACGCTGAACAAGCTGTCTAAAAAGGCACTTGTAGCTGGATTACCTAAGGTCACTTTCAAGAAGGATGGTGTTTGCAATGCATGTCAGCAAGGTAAGCAAACCAAATCTTATTTTAAGAACAAGGCAGTACCGTCAACTACAAAACCTTTACAACTCTTGCACATGGACTTGTTTGAATCTACTTCAACAAGCTATGCTGGTAAGAAGTATGGTCTGGTGGTGGTAGATGACTATTCAAGATTCACTTGGGTCGTATTTATCAAACACAAATCTGAAACAAGGACTGAAATACCTAACTTGCTGAATAAGCTTGAAGTCATGAAAAATGACAAGGTAAAAGTTATAAGGACAGACCATGGTACTGAGTTGTAAACCAGTACATAACTGAGTATTGCACTTCAAAGGCATACAACATCAGTTATCTCAGTAAGGACACCACAACAAACGATGTTGCTGAAAGAAAGAATCGCACCCTAAAAGAAGCCGCAAGAACAATGCTTGCTGACACTGAAATAAGTGAGGCTTACTGGTTGAAGCGATTAATACCGCCTGTTACACTAAACGATGTCTGATTACTAAGAATACAACAAACTCCTTATGAGTTGTTTGTTGGAAGACCTCCTAAATCACTCATCTAATTGTATTTGGTTGTAGTGTTTTTTCGTTCTTAATAACGGTAGTAAGAAGAATACCTAAGAACCAGTTCAACAAAAGGCAGACGAAGCGATATTTCTTGGTTACTCCTTCCTAGTAACAGCATTACCGCGTCTTACACAAAAAGGCAATACCACACAGGCCGAAAGATAGTGCCATGTTGTATTCTACGAAAAGACACAAGAG
>CM051456.1:72749026-72907164 GCA_028274465.1 Plantago ovata | reverse complement strand
CTTTGTCTCAGATCACGATTGCCTTGTTGAAAAAGCATGGTTGTGGCATATTAAACGAACAAGTCATCTACACTTCACGACGCTGAACAAGCTGTCTAAAAAGGCACTTGTAGCTGGATTACCTAAGGTCACTTTCAAGCGGATGGTGTGTTGCAATGCATGTCAGCAGGTAAGCAACCAAATCGTATTTTAAGAACAAGTCAGTAGTCCCGTCAACTAAAAACTTTACAATCTTGCACATGGACTTGTTTGATCTACTTCAACAAGGCTATTGCTTGTAAGAAGTATGGTCTGGTGGTGGTAGATGACTATTCAGATTCACTTGGGTCGTATTTATCAAACCACAATCTGCAACAAGGACTGAATACCTAACTTGCTGAATAAGCTTGAAGTCATGAAAAATGACAAGGTAAAAGTTCTAAGGACAGACCATGGTACTGAGTTTGTAAACCAGTTACATAACTGAGTTATTGCCACTTCAAAATATAAACATCAGTTATCCTCAGTAAGGACACCACAACAAAACGATGTTGCTGAAGAAAGAATCGCACCCTAAAAGAAGCCGCAAGAACAATGCTTGCTGACACTGAAATAAGTGAGGCTTACTGGGTTGAAGCGATTAATACCGCCTGTTACACTCAAAACAGATGTCTGATTACTAAGGAATACAACAAAACTCCTTATGAGTTGTTTGTTGGAAGACCTCCTAATATCACTCATCTAATTGTATTTGGTTGTAAGTGTTTCGTTCTTAATAACGGTAGAGAATACCTAAGAACATTTCAACAAAAGGCAGACGAAGCGATATTTCTTGGTTACTCCTTGCATAGTAAAGCTTATAGAGTTTACAACAAAAAGGCACAAAAGATCGAAGAATCAGTGCATGTTGTATTCTACGAAAAGACACAAGGAGTGCCTGTTGAAGAAGAAATATCAGAATGTATGAAAAAGCTAATCATACATGAGCAAAGAACTGAATCTGATGCTAGGCAAATCAAGTCAATCGAACTAAATGATGATTCTAATAATGACTCTCTTCCCCCAAGTCATGACAAGATAAATATAGTTCATGACAAAGAATTTCCAGCAAAAGACGCAGTTGCTCCGGATGTTGCTGCGTCTTTTGGTTACTCAAGGTTACTCAAAGCACGTTTGGTTGAAGAAACAAAGCACGTTTGGTTGCTCAAGGTTACTGTCAGACTGAAGGATTGGACTATGATGAGTCTTATGCACCAGTTGTAAGATTGGATACAATTAGACTTTTCTTGGCCTTTGCTGCTCACAATGACTTCATTGTTTATCAAATGGATGTTAAAAGTGCATTCTTGAATGGTGAACTTGCTGAAGAAGTCTACTTAGAACAACCTCCTGGCTTTGAACTTCCCTCAGAAACCAAGATGGTATACAAGCTTCAGAAAGCTGTATATGGTCTAAAGCAAGCACCTAGAGCTTGGTATGATACATTGGCCAAGTTCTTGCTGGATAATGGTTTCAAGAAAGGTGAAGTTGACAAAACTTTGTTTACCACGAACCAAGATGGTAAAATACTCTTAGTTCAGATTTATGTGGATGACATAATATTTGGATCTAAGGACAAGCAACTTTGTGATGATTTTGCCAAACTCATGACAAATAAATTTGAAATGAGTATGATGGAAAAATTGAATTATATCCTAGGATTGCAAGTCAAGCAACTCAAAGATGGAATATTCATAAATCAAGCAAAGTATGGGAAAGAAATGCTCATAAAGTTTAGGATCAAAGAGGAAGAAAAACCTGAAAAGATCCCTATCAGTGTTGGTACCAAATTGGGTTATACTAAGGAAGATAAAAGTGTTGAAGAACACAAGTATAGGAAGCTCATTGGTTCCTTGTTGTATTTAACAACAAGTAGCCTGACATTCAGTATGCTGTTTGTGTGTGTGCAAGATTCCAATCTGATCCAAGAGAATCACACTACAAAAAGGCACTTAAGATACTGAAATATATCAAAGGTACAGTCAATGTTGGATTATGGTATCCTAAAGATTCTGGACTTGAATTGGTTTTGTTATTCTGATGCTGATCATGGAGGATCAACTCTTGATAGAAAAAGTACCTCTGGAACTTGTGAGTTTTTAGGTACTAGATTAATATCATGGTTCAACAAGAAGCAAACCTGTGTTGCCAATTCATCTACTGAATCTGAGTACATTGCGGCTGGTTGTTGCACAGCTCAAATCCTATGGATTCAGCAACAATTAAGAGATTATGGTATTTCTGCAAAGAAAACACCAATCTTTTGTGATAATACAAGTGCTATTGCTATCACGAAAAATCCTAAGTTTCACTCAAGGACTAAGCACATTGATATTAGACATTTCATTAGAGATCATGTGGAAAAAAGGAGATATTGAGGTTGTAAAAGGGGGTACTGATGATCAACTTGCTGACATCTTTACCAAGCCCTTACCAGATAATAGATTCGCAATGCTAAGGTATAACCTTGGATTGATTGAATTACCTTAATAAGGGATACAAGTGGTAGATTGCTGAAACAGGTATTCATCAAGCCAAAGTATGCTTAGTTGAATAAAAGCTCCTTCCACTGATTTCTTCTAAAAAGAAATGATAGGTCACTACATGATTGCAGTAAAAGGCATTCAGCAAGTAATTCCTTCAAAATGGGTATTTGTTAGGAAACTTGATCACTTGCTGAGACGGACACTCAGTAAGAGAAAAACCTTAAAGATTGTTGAATTAGGCATTCAGACAATCAAAGATACTGAAACAGGTATTCAAGTATCAAAGGAAAACTCTGAGACGGGAACTCAGAAAAGAGCAAACTCACTTCTCAGATTTTACCAAAAGATATCTCAAGATAAAAAGAATTTGCTGATACGGGAACTCAGAAATGTCTTTTAACTTAAAGAAATATGAGTTATCTGATTAAGGGGGAACTTTCAACAAGTAACAAGGCTGGTAACACAAACTCGCTGAAAAGATTCTTGTTTACTTCAACAAGCAATCAAATCCCATAAATCTAGGTAAAATCAATTTGTGACGTTAATCGGGCACAGATAAACTCGCTAATAATCATGACATGAAATACAATCGTGGCCATTGATTAAAAGCAGTTTTTGATCTAACGGTTAACATTGCAAAGAGAAAGAGTGCTCTGGCGGTTTTTGTTAGTGGGCCACTACGCATTTAATGCAAAGGCTCCACTAACGCTGTTGAATCTCTAATTTACCCTTGCTGAGAACTCAAAATCGATTGAGCTTCTTGCACATCAGAGACACTATATAAACAAGGAGTTAGAGAAAGACAAAATTCTTTAACTCACATTTCCTTTCTCTGCAAATTTTACCCTGCATTCATTGTACCTCCGGTCAAAAAGCAAAGTAATCTTTTTCGTATATTTCTCACCCTATATAAAGAAATGGAACCAAAGAGACAGTCCTCTAAGACATCAAAATCATCTAAGGTTGACAGTGCTGGAAAAAGCACTGCTCCGGTGATAACTCCGACGACCAACACAGTGAAAATTGTGTTGAAAAACGACCAAATAACCGAAAAACCTATGCCGCCTGCATATCTAGACACTGCAAAGTGTTAGATGATGATGCAATGGGGCGGATTTGCCAAAGAGAAGTATATCCGATACTTCTATGAACAAGAACTTGACGGTGAAAATGAGGAGGCGCTTGACTTGATGAAACAGCAAGGCCTTACTCTCTTTATAACAGCTCACCCTAAGAAAGTGAGTATGTTAGATACTATGGAATTCTACAATAATGCAGAAATCCAGACTCTAACTGATGGTAAAGGAGTCACTGAAAAAAGTGATTTCCACCACAGTTCAAGGTGTGCAAATCGTCCTGAAATGGACTGATTTAGCCGACATCTTTCAGATTCCAACCACTGGAACTAAAGATGACATCACTGCCACTGACGAAGAAATTGAAGCCTTCTACAGTGATGTCAGAAACGAGAAAATGAAGAAAGGAGAGATTGCTTTCGTGACTTGGACAAAGCACGTTAAGAGGAAGCATCTCTGCCATTCACTTGGTCTAGTAGCTCTGCTACTAATCAAAGTGTTAGACTCCCAAATCGGAGGAATAGACCAAGTAGGCTTGAGAAGGTGGCCGCTGCTGATGCATATCCATGACAACAAAACCGAGCTCAATTGGGCAAAGTACATTTTCAACAGACTTATTGATTGTGTTACTAAATTCAAGGTTAAGGTTGAAGACAACAAGGTCTCACCTACCTTCCCAGTCATGTATGGACTAAAAATATGCTATATCCTTGAACACTTCAGGATTCAGCTGAGAAACCCATTGTCGATTAAGAAATCAGTATGCAATGTGGGAAGAGCCTTCTATAAGCAAAATGCACCTAAGCTTGCTGATAAGAAATCAAAGAAGACAACAGCTGCAAATGTTGTCAGCACAAGTCAGCAAGAAAGGTATACAACAGCTGCAGATGTTGTCACCACTACTCAGCAAGACAAGGCTCCAACAGCTGAAAAAGTTGTTGATGAAACTGTTGTAGATGGTGATCAAGATAAGTGTACAACAGCCGTTGCTGAAAATGCAACTACTGACGCTACTGCTGGAGAGAAACTGGAAATATCAAAGAAGAAAAAGAGGAAAGCTGATGATGACACTCAGACTGCAGCGTCATCAGCTAACCCCGTCCCTAAGAGAAAACGGACAAGTAACCCAAGAAAGAAAACACTGGCTCGCAAGTCAGTTCCAGTTGTCCACGATCTTTCGGATGATACTCCCGCAGTTGCTGAAACACAATTCCCAGTAGATGTTAATGAAGTGGTTACTGAAACCTACTTCAGCAATGTTGAAGTGTTTGCGGAAGCCTTCAACAATCAACTCAATGTTGATACATCTGCTGAGATGAGACCACAAGGCAGTGGAAACGAAATTCCTGCCTCAATCCCAGATATCTACATTGTAGATAATCTAGATGATCAGACTGTGGAACCAGCAAGTGATATTGCTGCTGATCTAAGAACCACGGCACTTGTTGATGCTGCTGATGCTGAAAAGATGTTTGCTGAACAAGCAACTCATCAAGTTGTTGAAGAACCAGTTGCTGAGACTGCAATGGTTCAAGTCCCAGAGATTGCTGAAACACCACAAGAGACACTATTCGACGACGCATCTCATGATGCTGAGAATACTGGACCTAGTTCACCGAAAACATCCATTGACGAAGTTCAGTTGGTGCTGACAGAACTGAGTCAGCAAATGGAGTTGGAGATTGAAGACACTTCCAACAAATCAGTAGATGTTTTCATGACAAGCAGTGAACTCAAGGTTCAAGATGTCTCCGCTCAACTTGTCATTTCAGAGACAAGGGAGATTGCTAAACCCGCACAGCTTTCTTAAACAGAGCAAGAAAAGAAGTCTGTTGAAGAACAAGTCCCAGATACTGAAGAAGCTATCGTTGCTGAAAGGACTGAGTCACCACCTGTCCTTCTTCAGCAGGTAGTTAACTCAACCATAAGCAAAACTTCACTATCTGAAACTCATTCTTTTGCTAATATAATAATTTCTTTACAGACTTCTCAAGATACAAGTCAGAAGGTTGCTGAAGCCTCTGCACCAGAATCCACACCTCCTGCTCAGCAGGTAGATAAAGTTTTTGGTACTTCAACTAAGTTTGAAAACTTAGTGCTTGTATCTAACTTAAAATTATTTCAGGATGAACAATTCAAGGATGCTTCTCAAGCTCCTGAAGCAATGGAAATAGTACCAGCACAAACAAATGTGCAACATGAGCTTGCTGAATCTCAGCAGGTAAATCATGTTCCAGCTTTGGACTCTAAAACTATTCTCCAAAACCTTCTTGAACTTAATTTTATTCTTTTTCAAGCTCAAAAAGAGACTACTAAAGTGGCTCACATCACTGAAGATCCGAAAGTAAGTTCAGAAGAACTTTACTCAGACTTCAAGAAAACTACCTTGACCAGAGTTGCTAAGTCTGTCAGCAACTGGCAAAGGTACAGAAGGATGGACTTTTCTGAACTTCACCTTCATTTGTCCAACGAGAAAAAGAGACTTTCTCTGTTGAAACTCGAGATATTTGTGCACTCAATACTTCCAGAAGAGTTGACATATTCTCAACTCATGAGTTCAAGTTTGATTGGTCTAATCAGAGAGAATATGAAAGCCAAATTCAAGAGTGCCTCTCCAGCTGAACAAGCTGTGATGCTCAAGGGTTCCTTTGTACCCGTGGTGGCTGATCCCCACAAAATCAATGAAGAAGAGGAAGTTAAGAGTATTGCACTTTACAAACATCTTGAGTTGGTCATACTGACGGACGATGATGAAGAAGAAGAGGATGAGAACATTCCTAAAGATCCAAGTGATGATGAAGGAAAAGATTCTAAGGACAAAAAGGATGACGATGATGATAATCAAGGTCCTAGTCCTCATGCTGGTGGACTTAAACTGACAGTTGCTGAGACTGAACATCATGACAATCAGCAAGCTGATCAAACACCAAGTCAGCAACAAGAATCCAATCCTGCTCCTGCTGAGACAAGTACTCCAGCACCTGAACAAGGCGTTGACACTGAAGAAGAGTACGCCAGAAAGCGCGCTGAATTGAAGCTAGGCAAAAACAAGCTTTCTGATGTCGAGTTATCTTTACTCGATGCCAAGGTCACTGATCCAAACCTTGATGATGAAGAATTGGATGAAGATTATCAAAGAGCACTTCAAAACAGTGTACAGATTCATGCAAGGCATACGCAGAATCTAGACATTGCTCAATCTTCAGGAGTGAAGCCTCTGGAAGTCCCCTCCCTTCCACTTACTACTGGTGAAACTCCAGTTATTGAGTCTCAAACGTTGCCTTCAGCAACTACTCAATCAAAAGTCACTACTGGTGAAACTCCAGTTGTTGAGTCTGAAGCGTTGCCATCAGCAACCACTCAACCAAAAGGGAATGAAGCTACAGATTTAGGAACCAAGGTTGCTGGCCTTGATGAATCTGATGACGAAGAAGATCTTTCAGCAAATGAGGATGATCAATCAAAGAAAGCTGAACCCACTGTGGTCACAATTCCTCCTCCTGATGATGAAAATGATGTAGGAGATGATATAAGAAGCCATTTGCTGAATAGAGATGATCAATTCGCTACTGAGCTTAAAGTTCATTCCTTGACCCCGACTTTAGTGCCGTTTCCACATGTGGAGGATTTTACTCCAAGAATTTTGGCACTGATGGAAGTCCACAAAGCCTGCAAAGCAGAAGATGATGCACTGCTTGCTGAGAGTCCGCTTGACATCGGCAAAATACTGGTTACTGTGCTGAAACGCACTACTTCTCTTACCATAGCTCAGAAAGACATAAGTCTACACCACAAAAGCTATGAAGAAGATGTCAGTCAAGCACTCAAACTAGCAAAGTCTGCATTGAAAAACGCTCAGACTTTCATTGAAGACAAAGTCGAAAATGAGCGCAGACATGAGGAGAACTGGTGAGTATTAATCAAGAATTGTCAAAGCTGACCTCCGATCAGCAGGCAATTATCATGAAGTACAATAGCCTAAGTACTCTTGCTGAAAATTGCAATGAGTTCTTTTCTCTGCACATTACTCCAATGATGCAATCCATGTCTAAGGGGGAAGATAAGCAAAGAAAATCTTCAAGAAATAAAACCCCTGCTGAAGCGCCACTGACAATAGAACCTCTTGCTGAAAGAGAGCAAAGTTCTAAAAGACAAGCTGAAGCAGATTCTGAGTTGAATTCAGCAAATCCGAAAAAGAGAAAAACTTCTGCTGAAACTCATGAATACTGTCACACTGAAAGTCATCAAGATCTGAATGAAGATGATGATGATGCTGACAATCAGACAATAGGTCAAGCTATAAGAGCTAGACCAATTACAGCCCTAACTCCGTCTGGCCACTCAAAACATTTCTCTTCTGACACAAGATCTTCAGCAACAGATCAAGAAAATGCAAAGTCAAGAAGAAGAAGGCGAAGAGAGGAAGAAAAGAGGCTAGCCAGCATTGCCATTGGCTCCGGCATTGAATACACAAAGACCAGCAATGAGGAAACAACTCAAAATGTGATCAGAAATGTTCATGGTTGCTGGATCTTAAAGTTGGAAGATGTATTGGGAAATGATTTCTTTCCAACTGCTGTACTAAATCAAATGTACACTTGGATTGAATTGAAGGTGAAAAGAAAAGAAAGGGATCCTCCTCCCTTCCCAAGAAACATTGCTGGGAGATGGCTGAATCTGGAAGTCTTGGTAAGAAGAACTTCAATTGGCAAGAAATTAAAACAAGAACCTGATCTGATTAAACCAATTGATGTTTCCTATTACTCTGATCCTATAACCAAGAAGTCAAAAAAGAAATATGAATTGATTCCTTATGAGTATTTCTATCTCACTGCTAAGGATCAAGAAGAAGATCTTCTCTGGTTAAGGAAGATTCATGGTAACAAGGGCATTTCAGATACACAACTTCTCCATGCCAGCAATTGGGACATGCACTTGTGGGTGTTTCACTACAAAGAAATGAATGTTGAAAAACATCATTATACCGCCTGCAAGAACGCAAGGATCATTCAGCTTGAAGTCCGTAAGCTACTTGAAGATTAGGAAAAGGACTGTGTTGAATTTTCTGCACTTGCTGAGAAAAGTGTAAGGGAGATTCTGAGAAAATCTTCTGCTGAAAGAGCTTAAGTCCCTTGTAAAAGCTTTGTTTAGTTTTATTTGTTGATTTGTGTAGCTATCTCTGAACTTTCTTGTAAACTTACTGAAAGATAACTATCAGCAATAAAGCTTTTGAGTCTTATTGGTTTTTGATTAAACAATCTACTTATGCTTACTGTTTTATTATTCAAGCATGCTTGCATTAATCAACAGATTTATTCAACATCAGGAACCTCTAAAAGGGTAACAATTAATTTAGCCATGGATTGCTAACATCAAAAAGGGGGAAATTTGTTAGGAAACTTGTAATTTGGATGAGCAATTAACCATGCTAAATTAAGGAAAGTCCAGTAACTAGTACTATTAAGGTGCATAGGAATTTAGAATTTCAGAGGACATTGTAAAAGAGGAACGTTGGCTGAAGACTTAGAGTAGGTGCTAGATAAGTGTGTCTTACCGCTTATGATGTATCTTGTTTTCTGAAAAGGAAAACAACCTATTGAAGCATTTGCTGATGATATACTTTGTTTACACAAACAAACTATTGAAGCATTTAGAACCGTTCAGAAACTTGAAGAATTCGAAGACTGAAGACTACAAGATTTCTGAAGACTGGTATCTACAAAGGCACATGTTGCTCAAAAAGTGGAAACTTCAGCAACAGCTTGCATAAGTGAAAATCTAAACGACAGAGAAGGTTGTACTTGCTGAAACTGAGACTGACACTTTGCTGAAAAACATATGTGACCTCCTTGCTGAAAGTACTTGCATTTGCGCCCCAACATTCATGTTTGAATATCATTCAAATGAACATTAAATGCAAAGCATGCACGCGAAGGACATGAAGACTAGAAGACAAACAAAGGACGATGCTGAAAGTACAAAAGCAAGATAGTGACATCTTAAGGAACAAAGCCTTAGAATTTGAAATTCAAACGGCTCCCTTGATTCACTATAAATAGAGGTCATCCGGCAAAGAGTTGAAGTGTGTCAACAACGTGATCAAACTCTCACTTGTGCTTAAACTCACATACCCTTCAAACACTCTTTACTGCCATTGATCCGTTCCAAGACTTAAAGCTTGAGAAAGCTACTTGTGAAGAAGTAGAACATACACTGCTAAGAAATTAGTTAAGTGTTCTTTCTTTCGAACAAGAACAAGTCTTGACACCAGAAACATTCAAACTTGTTTACTGCAAAGTATTCAAAGTTTTGTTTCTTAGATTACTTGTTATAGCTGAATAAGTTATAATCAAGTTATCTCATCCCAAACCTCTCTAACTGAAAATACACCCTTTCAGGCGTGAAATTCAGGGGAACTTAATCAAGCATAGAGTTGCTGATTAAAAGTCCCAAGTTTGGTGGAGAACAAGGTTTCGTTCTCTAGTTAGGTTGGAAACGAAGCAAGTGTGCTTTGGTTTCTGTTTGAATCGCTCTAGATAGGTGTTGTAAGGAACCTCAAACTTGTCTTAGTGGATTCAGTCCTAGAAAGGACAAAGTGGATTAGTTGAGAGATTAAGCCACTCTCAGATACCACTATAAAAGTGTTTGTGTGATTTATATACTGCATTTAGTTTTCAGCAAAGCATATCTATCTGTACATAGTCACTGTGTTCACTTGCTGAAACTTTCACTTACTGACAAAGCACTTATTGTATCTAAGACTTCCGCTCTCTGATTTTAAGTATCAGCAAAACTCGTTACTGAAAAGTAACTTGCGCTTGCTGAGAAAGTTAAGTATCAGCAAACTCATTACTGTAAAGTAATAAGTCCTTGCCGAGAAAGTTTTTAAACGACGAAAGTTTGAAAAGACTATTCACCCCCCCCCTCTAGTCTTTTCTTGTTGTTTAAAGGGACCAACAGAAAGGGATCCTCCTCCGTACCCAAGAAACATTGCTGCAAAATGGCTGAATCTGGAAGTCTTAGTAAGAAGAACTTCTATCGGCAAGCTAATGAAGCAAGAGCCTGATTTAATCAAACTGCTTGATGTTGCTTACTACAGTGATCCTTTAACCAAGAAGTCAAAGAAGAAATATGGCTTGATTCCTTATGAGTATTTTTATCTCACTGCCAAGGATCAAGAAGAAGATCTTCTTTGGTTAAGAAAGATTCATGCTAACGAGGGAATTTCAGATACACACACTTCTCCATGCCATCAATTGGGGCATGCACTTGTGGGTACTTCACTACAAAGAAATGAATGGTGAAAACCATCATTATACTGCCTGCAAGAATGCAAGGATCATTCAACTTGAAGTCCGTAAGCTACTTGAAGATTACAAGAAGGACTGTGTTGAATTTTTTGCGCTTGCTGAGAAGAGTGTAAGGGAGATTCTGAGAAAATCTTCTGCTGGAATACCGTAAGTCCCTTGTAAAAGCTTTGTTTGTTTTTGTTTGCTGATTCTTGTAGTTATCTCTGAACTTTCTTGTAAACTTACTGAAAGATAACTATCAGCAATAAGCTTTTGACTCTTATTGGTTTTTGATTATGCAATCTATTTATGCTTGCTATTTTATTATTCAAGTATGTTTGCATTATTCAACTGATTTATTCAACATCAGAAACCTCTAAAAGGGTAACAATTAATTTAGCCATAGATTGCTAACATCAAAAAAGGGGAAATTTGTTAGGAAACTTGTAAATTTTTGATGAGCAATTAACCATGCTAAATTAACGAAAGTCCAGTAACTAGTACTCTTAAGGTCCATAGGAATTTAGAATTTTAAGGACATTGTAAAAGAGGAACGTTTGCTGAAGACTTAGTATAGGTACTAGTTAGGTGCTTTAGTTTTGCTGATGATGTACTTTGTTTACACAAACGAACTATTGAAGCACTAGAACCGTTCAGAAACTTGAAGAATTCGAAGACTAAAGACTAAAGAAGATTTCTAAAGATGGTATCTACAAAGGCACATGTTTCTCAGAAAGTGGAAACTTCAGCAACAGCTTGCATAAGTGAAAATCTATATGACAGAGTAAGTTGTGCTTGCTGAAACTGAGACTGACCGCTTGCTGAAAAACATATGTGACCTTCTTGCTGAAAGTACTTGCATTTGCGCTCCAACGTTCATATTTGAATTTCATTCAAATGAACATTAAATGCAAAAGTAAGCATGCGAAGAACATGAAGACTAGAAGACAAATGAAGGACGCTGCTGAAAGTACAAAAGCAAGATAGTGACATCTTAAGGAACAAAGCCTTAGAATTTGAAATTCAAACGGCTCCCTTGATTCACTATAAATAGAGGTCATCCGGCAAAGAGTAGGAGTGTGTCAACAACGTGATCAAACTCTCACTTGTGCTTAAACACTCATCTTTCTTACTCTTTACTGCCTATTGATCCGTTCCAAGACTTAAAGCTTGAAACAAAAGCTACTTGTGAAGAAGAAGAACATTCACGGCTAAGAAATTAGTTAAGTGTTCTTTCTTTCGAACAAGAACAAGTCTTGACACCAGAAACAACTTAACTTGTTTACTGCAAAGTATTCAAGGTTTTGTTTCTTAGATTACTTGTGATAGCTGAATAAGTCATACTCAAGTCATCTCATCCCAAACCTCTATAACTGATAAACACCCTTTTTCAGGCGTGAAATTCAGGGGGAAATTTAGTCAAGCATAGTGTTGCTGATTATAAGTCCCAAGTTTGGTGGAGAACAAGGTTTCGTTGTCTAGTTAGGTTGGAAACGAAGCAAGTGTGCTTTGGTTTCTGAAGAATCGCTCTAGATAGGTGTTGTAAGGAACCTCAAACTTATCTTAGTGGTTTCAGTCCTAGAAAGGACAAAGCGGATTGGTTGAGAGATTACGCCACTCTCAGATACCACTATAAAAAGTGTTTGTGTGATTTACTTTACTGCATTTAGTTTTCAGCAAGCTTATCTATCTGTACACTGTCACTCTGCTCACTTGCTGAAACTAACACTTACTGAAAAGCACTTATTGTATAAAGACTTCAGCACTCTGTTTTTAAGTACCAGTAAAACTCGTTACTGATGAACCGGAATTTGTCAGATTCAAATTAATCAAATAAATTTGTTTTTAGCCAAAGGCAATTCACAACTACAACGAAAACCGTAGTGCAGCAGTAAAATAACCTCGAGTGTCGATCTCTAAGGACTATAACTAGCTTTATCTAATCTAACTTAAAATATAAAATCAACAAACGACTTAGCACAGGTTTTTCTTATCAAGATAATGGAAGTTAGTGATAGTATGATCATTCAAAGCATAGTGGGTTAATAATCATGCATTTAGTACCGGATCGTTTTGCATAGAGATCTTTGATCATGAATTGTCCAATGTGTTCCGTTTTATTCAACACTACGAAGATAGAGGGCTTAGATAGATCAAAGAAATAAAGCAATAACTCAAAGTCTGATTCGCATTACCGCCATCATGCATAATTAAGAACCCTTCGCTAAGAAATCACATACTATCACCAACGATAGATTTAGCTACTCATAGATGTCATGCAATCAACAGAAATCATAGCAAGATTGGATGAAAACATGTTGAAAGATATATAAATATAAATAGAAAAACCGTGAGATACAATGTTACTGAATGTAACACCCCGTTTTTATTTTTTAATTATTTAGTTTAATTAATTAATTATCGGAGTAAATTATTTTATTCGGTAATTATTTAATTTACTTCTCGCGTGAGAGTTTTAGTTAATTCGCGTAAAACTAGTTCGTTTCGTTACGTTTGGACCGAGCTGGAAAGACTGAACATTTCTGACTCCTTTTGGCCCACTATAGTAGCCTAGTCAACTTGGCCCATTGACCGCCCATCTGATTATTCAACCCTAACCCTAATCCGTTACCACCATCTTCTTCATTCTTCTTGCCGTCAAAACAAAAGAGAGAAAAAAGAGAAAGAAAGAAAGAAAGGAAAAAAGAGAGGGAGAAGATAGAAGAAGAGTTTTCGTTGCTGCTGCTTCCCGTTCATCGCCGCCGGTTGATTCTTCTCCGTTGCCGTCCGTACCGCGCCGCCGATTCCTTCCGTTCCGACCCTGATCCGCCGTGCCGTTGGACCTATTCAAGCCGCCGCGCCGATCTGTATCGATCCGCGCCGCCCGCACCGTTCCGATCCGCCACTCCGGTCCGTTCATTCGCGTCGTTCCGTGCCGTCCGATTTCGTTCGCCGGTCAGCCGCGCGCCGTTCTGTCTCCGTTCGTGCGCCGATTCCACCCGAGCCGTGTCGCTTTCTGTCCCGTCCTGCTCCGCCCGTTCAACCGTCCCCGACGCCGTTCTGTTCGTTCCGTTTCGGTCCAACTCAATCCAATTCCTTTCCGTTCTGGTAAGTGGTTCGATTCCGTTCGGTTCGAATAGATTCGGTTTGTTATTGAATCTCGTTGTAACTCCGTCTTTTCGTTTCAATTCGCAGCACTCTCGGTTCCCTGTTTCCGTTCAAAGGTAATATTTGCTTTCCCTTTTGTTGTCTTTTTCCTTTTTTGCCCCTGGACCGTTTTGCCCTTGTACTTTCTGGCCTTGTCGTTTTGATTCGAACCGTGAACTCGAACTCGGACTTAGGATTGTTTGATTGTTGTTGCTGTTGTTGGACTTTTGATTCGATATTCGACCTCGTTTGTTGACCGTATTGATTTTTGTTGACTTCGAAAAGGACTGACTGGACTTTAGTGAATTAATCTGAACCTTGTGGACTGTTTTGGGAAGTTTGAAAACCTAAAGGACCTTATTGCAATTAAGCTTTGACCATAGTTGACTGACAGAGGACTGTTTTGTAAACCTTTTTATTTTGTGGGGACTGATATGTATGTTTGGAAACCTGCTGGACTGGTTCGTACTTTCTGAATTCAAAAAGGATCTTTTTGCAATTTACCACTGAGGGTATTTTAGTAATTTTCTGAGACTGAAAACTGAAAGAGTATTTTCTGAAACGTTTCAACTTAGTTTCTGCTTTGGTACTTGAGTAGTGACTTGACTTGCTAGCCTAGTTGGTTAGGTTCTTGCTTGACTAACTTAGAGGTCCCGAGTTCGAACCCCTCCTTTACCACTTCTTTACCGATCTTTTTCTTTCCGTTCGTTCGACTTCTAAAGTGTAATTAGTTACTTTCTCTTTAGGTTCTCCGTTGTTCAATAACTCTTAAGCTCACTGCTCGTTGGAGACTTTTGCTTGCAAGTTGAGGTGAGTGTTCACCCCTAAACTTATCTATTTGCGAAAAACTGGAAGGCTATGTGACAATCTGTATCTATTACAATATATACTATTTTACTGTATGCTTCCGCGTAAAAGTAACTAAGTCCTAAGTAGGACTATTTACTTTCTTTGTTTATTGCTACTCTGTTCTGGATTAACTTTTCTACAGGAACACTTATCGGTGTTTGATTGTTCGTATCTATTTGATCTGTATCTGTATTGTCTGTTTCTGTGTGACCGGTCGATTAGGTCGTAATTAGGTAGGCTTGGGTAGTAGAGGACTATCGGGTTTGCTTGATTATTGCCTAGTCTAATCCCTTTTAGGCGCGAGGCAGAAGTCGCTGAGGTCTATTAGGGTCGTAGGTTCTGTTTCCCCAAAGTACACGGGGGTTTCTGTTTCTGTCCGGAGTTGTGCACCCTCTGGAGGGAGCTATAAGGGAAATCTGGGAGTAGGAGTAACAAGGCGGGCTGCACCAACGGTCTTCGACTTATCTGTTCTGTCATTCTGTTATGTGATCTGTTATGTCTGTTATTCTGTTGCTACAAAGGATTTTGATTTTCATAAACTGTTTACTTTCTGTTTGTTAACTTAGAACCTCACTGAGAACCTTTATCTCACGCTCTCTTTGTTTTCAAAATTCCTTCCTTCCAGATACTGCTGAGGATGCACGCGAGTAGGATGCCAGCGACTGAGAGAAGGGTTTGGGATGTATCTGGGGATTTTATTTCAGAATAAGAAGATGAAACTGTTTACTGTCTTAATTAGTTGTTATCCTTTTTGTATTTCTAAGTTACCGTTGGATTTGTTTACTTGATTCTGTTAGCGTTGTGCGCATCAAATATTGTTTTGGCATTTATTGTCGACCGTTGTTTTTAAAATAATTTTGGATTTTCTATTTTCAAGAAATTGTTTTGTTTTTTTAAAAACCGACACCGTTACACCGAAGGTTGTCAATCTCCGAAGAATCGCGATCTCGCAAGCTCCAAATCGATAAGAAAAATTGTCTAATATGCTACGAATTCCCAGAACAGGCTCTGGAGAATTCCTACCTAAACTAATGAGAAAGGTATGAAAAAAGGTCTGGGAAAGTATGAAAAAACGTAGGGAAACAGCAACTATATATAGGAGTTCGGCACGCGTGGGGCGAGTCGTCCGACACACCGGGCGAACCGCCTGGTGTGGGGCGAACCGCCCCACATCCCTGGCGAATCGTCCGGGAGCTTCAGTCGGCGAGAGACGCGTTTTTGAATTTTTTTTCCTTTTCGGATTCGGTCTTTGCCTTCTAGTGACCTCTTAGCCTTCAGACTCGACCCCTAGACTTCAAATCCCATCCAGAATCTTGTAGATACTCCAAAAATATCTTCGGAACACCGATTCTTCGTTCTCTTCAATATAATTGCCCGAAAAACCACGTTTTTCACCTAAAACCTGTAAAATGCAAACTAAAGGGAAACGTGACACTATTCTAATAAAATGCACTAAAATATAGCTAAATTAACATAGAGGATAGCTAAATTGGTGAAAAAAGACTCGAATGAAAGTGTAAAATACACGTTCATCAAACTCCCCAATCCGAACCTTTGTTTGTCCTCAAGCATCTAAGCTAGACTCTAATGCAAAAAACAATGCAACACAAAAAATGGAGTCTCATGCCAAATGAAATGAACTAATCTATTGAATCTATCAAAAAACTTATGAACAAGAACCATACAAATCATAACATGGATATTGGTTGAAGAATGCCTCGATTGACTCATACACATTCACATAAGCACTTATGTCAAACAAGATAGTCTCTCGTAACATTCTCTACCTGGACCTAGTCAGTGACGACGTAATGAAACATGTTAAAATACGAATGGTTGTCCCGTGCCTATGAAACTGAGGACTTACTACTGTTCACCAAGTTAAGACTTTTCCTCAAAGAGGTCGAACCAATACTAGCTCTCATCAAACGAACGAGGGTTCCCTAAAAAGATAACACTCACCTATTCTACCCATCTCTCAAACAAAGCTTTAAGCTATTCACCACTTCCTGAATGGTAGGACGAGGGTGGTCTAGAACAGATGACACTCAAACAAACAAAAGACAAAAATTACAATTCGATTACGAACATTACAAGAATTGAAAAATGAGACAAACACTTTGCTGCTTTTTGGCTTCTTTTTGGACCTTTCTTTGCTTTTTTGGGGTCTTTTCTTTTTTTCTTTTTCTTTTTTTTTCTTTTTTTTTCTTTTCCAGTTTTTTTTTTTTCTGGAATGTTTCTTTTTCTTTTTTTCTCCTTTTTTTAGCCAGCAGTAGCACAACAAAAAAGAAATTAAAATGACACACAAATGACCTCCCAAACCTATTCGAAAGAATAGGTTGGAGTACAAACTTTACGAAAAAGAAAATAAACTCACAACACACACTCAAAATCGAAAAACAAGTCTAATGAAAGCGTAACCCCCTCCCCAAACATATTCCAGAGAATAGGTTGCAAACAAAGGATCACACAATCTCACACTACCTCCTTCCTGGGCATTTAGCAATCCCAAAGCAAGGTGAAGACTTGTTGCCTCTTAGGTACATAATTACTCGGGAAAACAACCATAAGATCCTAACATGCATCATCCTATTATAAAGGCCTTCGTGAACCGCAGTAGAGAAAACACCACTAGGTGATGTCGAGAATACCAAGCTCAACTAAGTGCAAAGATAAATGTGACAAGCCAAGCGAGAAAAACCTCAAACATATTCATAGAGATGAAGCATATGATTAATGTCATAATTAGTTAATCTACCCAATAAAAAAGTTCAAATAATTTGGCCATAAACTCCACATAAAACATGAGAGACTATACTAAGATGAATGTAGTGTATGCAACTAAATACTAAGAAAGCGGTAAACGTGCAAATGCAAATGCAAACAAAAGAATTCACGTGTTTATTATAAGCAAGACAAGTATAGAGATAGCAAGCGATACCCCCCCCCCCCTAAACTTGAACGTCGTCGCTCGTCCCGAACGTCGAAAGTGGATTTAAGGTGAGAGCTAAACTCGTATATGTGACCTATATTACTCAATCAAACTCGTGAGAAAACAAAACGGGCGATAAACGAGGTAAAAAGATCGATAATTTAGCAAAATAGGAGAAAATCGGGTTTCCGAACGAAAATCCGGATCTCCGGGTTTACTGGATGCCCGGGGAGAACCGCCCCATGTGGGAGGCGATTCGCCTGGGGTTTCCAGTAAACCCCAGGTTCTCTGGTCGTGCCAGGCGAATCGCCCCACGTGGGGGCGGTTCGCCCGGCACCTCCAGACTCCTGGAGTTGTCGGGTTCCCTCCTAAAATGCTAAATTATCATCTAGAGACCTATTTTATCACCAAAAACATACGGAAATATAAAAAACAACACAATGATATGCTCAAAACAACAAAACACACTAACCTTCAGTAGAGGCGGTAAGGGTAAGCTCAAGATGATCAACCTCCCTTTGATCACTAGATATCTCGAAGTATAGCTTCACTCGTTGACCATTCACCTTGAAAGTATTGCCCGTCTTCGGATCAAAGAGTTCTATAGCTCCATGGGGAGCAACCTTGATGATTTCATATGGTCCATCCCAACGAGTACGGAGCTTTCCAGGAAATAGTCGAAGGCGAGAATTAAATACCAAAGCTTTTTGTCCAGGAATCAGTTCCTTACGTACTATACCACGATCATGACACTTCTTAGTACGTTCTTTGTAGATCTTGACATTTTCATAAGCACCTAGGCGTAATTCATCAAGCTCATCTAGTTGCAACAACCGTTCTTCGCCAGCTTTTCCCATATCAAGATTGAGTGCTTTGATAGCCCAATACGCCTTGTGTTCCAATTCTACCGGAAGATGGCATGCTTTCCCATACACAAGTCTGTACGGAGTGGTTCCAATCACCGTCTTGTAGCTAGTCCTGTATGCCCAAAGTGCATCATTCAATTTTCCTGCCCAATCTTTCCTGCTAGGCTTCACTACTCGCTCCAGGATCTTCTTAATTTGACGGTTGCTAACTTCAACTTGGCCCGATGTCTGTGGATGATATGGCGTAGCAACACTATGGTGGACACCGTATCTCTTAAGAAGAGAGACAAAGGTTCTATTGACGAAGTGTGAACCTCCATCACTGATGATTGTCCTAGGGCACCCAAACCTAGAGAATATCACTTCCTTCAAGAACTTCATAACAACCGCGCCGTCATTCGTTTTTGTGGGAATTGCTTCCACCCATTTAGTCACATAATCCACCGCAACAAGAATGTATCCATAACCTCCACTTGATGGAAATGGTCCCATGAAATCAATGCCCCACACGTCGAAAGGTTCAACCACTAGATTCCCTTGAAGGGGCATTTTGTCTTTCTTGATAATATTACCACCTCGTTGACATGGGTCACAATTTTTCACAAAAGTTCGAGCATCTCGGTGTATTGTTGGCCAGAAAAATCCTGCTTGCAGTACTTTGCGAGCTGTTTTTAAGCCACTATAGTGTCCTCCACAATGAAGCTCATGGCAATGACTCAACACACTTTGTTGCTCTTCTTGTGGCACGCATCTCCTCAGAATTCCATCAGCTCCTTCTTTGAAAAGATGCGGATCATCCCATATGAAAGACCTGCAATGCTTGGCAAGAGCTCTCTTGTCTGAGGCTGTAAAGTCAGTTGGGCAAATACTCATAGCCAAATAGTTCACAATATCAGCATACCATGACTCTTCAGTAGCCTTCATTAAGTGCTCATCGGGGAGATCCTCATTAATAGGTATCGAATCAACAGGGATATTTGGTATTCTAGACAAATGATCAGCTACCAAATTCTCCCTACCAGCTCTATCCACTATGGTCAAATCAAAATCTTGTAACAAAAGGACCCAACGGATTAATCTAGGCTTAGAATCTTGCTTAGCTATTAAATGTCTCAAAGCAGCATGATCAATATGGAAATTCACTGGATGACCAATTAAATAAGATCTAAACTTTTGTAAAGCAAAAACAACAGCTAAAAATTCCTTTTCAGTAGTTGTATAATTAACTTGTGCGGAGTCTAGAGTCTTACTAACATAATAAATCATACGATACTGCTTATCAACTTTTTGGCATAAAAGAACACCCATAGCAAAATTTGAAGCATCGCACATAATCTCACAAGGAAGATTCCAATCAGGTGGCACAACAATGGGAGGAGAAACAAGCTTCTCCTTAAGGGTATTAAAAGCAACTAAGCACTCATTAGAAAAATGGAAAACCACATCTTTTGCAAAGCAAGCTACTTAAAGGTTTAGCAATTTTCGAAAAATCCTTAATAAACCTCCTATGAAACCCTACATGACCAAGAAAAGACTGCAATTCTTTCACACAAGTAGGTGGGGGAAGTTTTTCAATGATTTCTATCTTAGCATTGTCTACCTCAATACCTCTTTCAGAAACTACATGTCCTAGAACAATGCCTTCCCTAACCATGTAATGACTTTTCTGCCAGCTTAAGGTTAAATTGCATTCAATGCACCTTTTCAAAACAAGATCGAATCTTTGCAAGAATTCATCAAATTAATCACCAAAAAGGGAAAAATCATCCATGAAAACTTCAACAAACTTAGTTACCATATCAGAGAAAACAGAAATCATGCACCTTTGGAAAGTGGCGGGAGCGTTGCATAGTCCAAACGGCATCCTCCTATAGGCAAACGTCCCGAATGGGCAAGTGAATGTCGTCTTCTCCTGATCCTCCGGTGCAATCGGAATCTGGTAGAAACCTAACAAACCATCAAGAAAACAATAGAATTTCCGCCCCGCAAGGTGGTTTAGCATGTCATCTATAATTGTCAAAGGGAAGTGGTCTTTTTTAGTGGCGGCATTTAATCTTCTATAGTCGATGCACATCCTCCACCCAGTGGTCTTCCTAACCGGTACTAATTCTCCCTTCTCATTCTCTTCTACCGTGACCCCTGATTTTTTAGGAACTACATGAACCGGGCTCACCTATCGACTATCAGGAATGGGGTAAATCATATCGGCATCTAGCAACTTGATTACTTCTTTCTTTACCACTTCTTGCATGGTCGGATTTATCCTACGTTGAGGTTGCCTAACGGGTTTGGCATCTTGTTCTAGAGTGATGTTGTACACACACCGAGTAGGGCTAATTCCCTTGATATCACTAATCCCCCATCCTATAGCTGCCGAATTTTCTTTCAAAATTTCAATCAGCCTACTTTCTTCATCGTTGGAGAGATGTGAGGAGACTATCACAGGCTTCTTCTGATTTTCTCCCAAGTAGACATACTTAAGGTGCGCAGGAAGTGGCTTTAATTCTAAGCTAGGCTCTTCAGGAAATTTACTTTCTTCCTCTTCTTCATCTAAGGGTTCAAGCACTTCTTCTCCTACGGGAATTTCTGGGGTGCTATCCATTATTTCAACTAATTCCCTTGCTTCTTCGGTCATGTAACACGTCTCAGCCTGCATGGTTAGTGCTTCCTCAAGAGGTTCACGATCATCATAGCAATGATGAAATTCGGAAATCACAGAATCATAGCAATCGACAAAATTTAGTTCTTCTACGACTTCCTTATCTCCGATGCGACATCCTACCAATTCAACCTTCTCACCCATTACCTCCATGGATATTTTCTTGCCTTTGAGTTCAAGGCATGTGTTGGTAGTTGCCATGAATGGTCTCCCAAGTAGTACTACGTGTTCGCGAATTTGGCTCTTCACCTCGTCTGCAGACTTCATTACTACAAAATCAGCTGGAATTATCAATTTGTCCACTTTCACAAGGATATCCTCTATTATCCCAACTGGCCTCTTCACACTTTGGTCCGCCATTTGGACAACCATATCAGTTGGTGTCAATTCACCGAGATCCAGGGCCTGGTATACCGAATAGGGCATTAAGTTAATGCTAGCCCCCAAGTCAAGCATTGCCTTCGTGGTTCGACCATTCCCCAAAGCGATGTTGATGATGAAACTTCCAGGATCTTTCTTCTTCAAAGGTAACCCGGCAATCGAATTTACTGTCTCAACCCCATTAACTTCCTTTCCTAAAGTAACCCTTTTGTTCTTCATCTCACGAAAGAATTTCGTATAAGCCGGAATGTTTTGGATTAACTCCAAGAGAGGCACATTGACTTCAACTTTTGAGAGGCGTTGAAATAGAGGTGACTCTTGAATATCCTTCTTGGCAGGCTTGATCCGGCTTGGGAAAGGTACATGTGGTTTCGGGGGCACATATGGATTAGAAGATTTGTGAAGTACCACTGGTGTAGGAGTTCCCCCTTCGGCTTCATCATCAACCATGTCTTCTTCAGATGGTCTTGGTTCATCATCATCCTTTTCTTGAGGCTCTTTGGAACTTTCACTAGCCTCTTGTTTTGTGCTTGGTCCTCCATTGTCGGTCCCAGAAGTTTCAATACGTTTAGGACGCACGAATTAAGGAATTTTGGTCATCTTTCCTCCACGGAGTAGTAGATTCACTTCTTCGTACTCAGGTTCCTCAGTAGTAACATGTGGAAGTGGCTTGGGATCGATTAAATCGGCTTCAGATGTCGAAACAGGGTAACTGGGGTCGTCCAGGTCCCTGGAGCTGGGAGGCGATTCTCCCCATACCCCGGGCGATTCGCCTGGGGCGAGCCGAATCGCCCCAACCCTCTGCCTGTGGGGGGCGATTCGCCCCCCACGCCGGGCGGTTCGCCCCCCACCTCCAAGGGGCGTCTTCGTCTAAAATCGTCTCTCCTTCAGTTCGATGAACCTCCTCTGCCTTTTCACACTTCAACAAGATAAATTCCTCTATCAGTTGCTCAGTTACTTCGACTACTTCAAAAGCCTTTTCGATGCGAAGATTGTTTTCAGCTTGTCCTGCGTGTGCTATCTCAAAAACATTCTCAATGGCCTTAATCCCTGCGTAAAACGCACGTTCATCCTCCTCACTGATATCTTCGTCCTCAGAATATCCTTCGTATAAGCCTTCAGTTTCGCCCCGATTTGAATTCCTGTTGGTGACTTGTCTCGACATTAGCCTCTCAGATTGTGCAGATCCACTGGCATACTTTTGAAAGACCTTCTCTGCCTCTTCAACTGTACATTCTTCTAATCCTCCACACATCCCATCCACTTGAAGCCTAACATCATCACGTAGACCACCAACGAAATACCAAATCAGCTCCCCGTCGTCGAAATGGTGATGTGGGCACTCACGTTTATACAGCTCAAAACGTTCATAGGTGTCACAGAACCGCTCGTACTCTCCTTGCTTGAAGTGTTCGATCAGATTCCGCAAGGCAATCGTCTCATGGTAAGGCATAAAACGCGCCAAGAACTCCTCTACTACTTGGCCCCAGGTTCTCAGTGATCCTGGTGCTAACCTTGCCATCAAAATTCTCGGTTCATATCCCAGAGCAAAAGTAAATAATTTCCTGCATAATTGGTCCTCGGTGAACCCCCTTGCTGGAACTTTTGCTATTTCTTCCTCATAGGATCTGATGAAGCTTAACGGATTCATCCCCACTCCATCTTCGAACCTCGGTATCCTTCTCACTACAGAACTTGTTACCTCATACCCTGATAACTCTTCTTCCAAGTGTATAGCTGACCCGTTCTTGACTTGCGAGAATGTAGGTGTCAAGCGAGCTTTTAAGGTCGTCATACCTGGAAATCTGGAATAGGAGTATCTCAAAACTAAAAATTAGTCTCGTTAGAAGTCTCGAAAATCAAGAAAATTGCTGGAAATCACCTATAAAATCAAAAAAGACTAATACTACTAAGACTAGGAATTGAATGTTGAAAATATATAAAAGCTAAACAGAAAAAAGGAGTATAGTCCCCGGCAACGGCGCCAATTTGATGAACCGGAATTTGTCACATTCAAATTAATCAAATAAATTTGTTTTTAGCCAAAAGCAATTCACAACTACAACGAAAATCGTAGTGCAATAATAAAATAACCTCGAGTATCGATCTCTAAGGACTATAACTAGCTTTATCTAATCTAACTTAAAATATAAAATCAACAAACGACTTAGCACAGGTTTTTCTTATCAAGATAATGGAAGTTAGTGATAGTATGATCATTCAAAGCATAGTGGGTTAATAATCATGCATGAAGTACCCGATCGTTTTGCATAGAGATCTTTGATCATGAATTGTCCAATGTGTTCCGTTTTATTCAACACTACGAAGATAGAGGGCTTAGATAGATCAAAGAAATAAAGCAGTAACTCAAAGTCTGATTCGCATTACCGCCATCATGCATAATTAAGAACCCTTCGCTAATAAATCACATACTATCACCAACGATAGATTTAGCTACTCATAGATGTCATGCAATCAACAGAAATCATAGCAAGATTGAATGAAAACATGTTGAAAGATATATAAATATAAATAGAAAAATCGTGAGATACAATGTTACCGAAGGTTGTCAATCTCCGAAGAATCGCGATCTCACAAGCTCCGAATCGATAAGAAAAATTGTCTCCTATGCAACGAATTCCCAGAACAGGCTCTGGCGAATTCCTACGTAAAACTAATGAGAAAGGTATGAAAAAAGGTCTGGGAAAGTATGAAAAAACGTAGAGAAACAGCAACTATATATAGGAGTTCGGCACGCGTGGGGCGAGTCACCCTACACACCGGGCGAACCGCTTGGTGTGGGGCGAACCGCCCCACATCCCGGGCGAATAGCCCGGGAGCTTCAGTCGGCGAGAGACGCGTTTTCGATGCGTTTTTTGATTTCTTTTCCTTTTCGGACTCGGTTTTTGCCTTCAGTGACCTCTTAGCCTTCAGACTCGACCCCTAGATTTCAAATCTCATCCGGAATATTCTAGATACTCCAAAAATGTCTTCGGAACACCGATTCTTCGTTCTCTTCAATATAATTGCCCGGAAAACCACGTTTTTCACCTAAAACTTGTAAAATGCAAACTAAAGGGAAATGTGACACTATTCTAATAAAATGCACTAAAATATAGCTAAATTAATATAGAGGATAGCTAAATTGGTGAAAAAAGACTCGAATGAAAGTGTAAAATACACGTTCATCAGTTACTGAAAAGTAACTAGCACTTGCTGAGAAAGTTAAGTATCAGCAAACTCATTACTGAAAAGTAATAAGCCCTTGCTAAGAAAGTTTGAAAAGACTATTCACCCCCCCCTCCTAGTCTTTTCTTGTTGTTTAAAGGGACCAACAAAAGATAGAGTGCAGAAAATAGTGAGATACAAAGTTACCACCGAGGGTTGTCAATATCCGGTGAATTGCTAAACTCACAAAGATCTAGCAAGGTGAGATCAATAGATGTCCATATCTCTACCTTGATGCTCTAAATCGCTAAGAAAAAGTGGTTCTAAGTCAAAGAAAACCCAGAACAAGCACTAGGATTTATGTCTGTAAAATATGATTCAACATATCAAAATACGACACTTTACAAAATATATATATTTGACCCCGAAACTGTACCAGGCGGACCGCCTGGGGTGCCAGGCGGTGCGCCTCGCACGGGCAGAGAATTGCCCGTGCTTTTCTCCTCCAAGTCTTCAAATTTTTGGCCTTGGGCACGACTTTGAGCTCCGAAACTTGGTCTTTTGGCCTGGAAACACGTCCCGGTACTCCTTGACACACCACGGGTGATCTCGTTGCACCAAAACTTCAATGTTTCGCCATGATTCATATCCAAAAGTGCGATTTTCACCTAAATCCTGAAAATAACAAAGAAAATGGAAACGTGACACTATTCTAACAAAATGCACTAAAATGCATACAAGAGGATAGCTAAATTGGTGAAAAAGAACCGAATGAGAGTGTAAAAAACACTGTCATCAAACTCCCCAAACCGAACCTTTGTTTGTCCTCAAGCAACTAGCTAGACTCTATGCAAACTACATGCAACACAAAGAGGAATCCCATGCCAAACAAGAAGAACTAATCTATTGTATCTACCAAATGCTTATGAACAAAGACCATACAAATCATAACATGAAGTAGGTTGAAGAATGCATCGATTGAACCTATACACATTCACATATGCACTTTGTTAAACAAGGGAGTCTCTCGTAACATTCTCTACCTGGACCTGGTCAGTGACGACGCAATGATGCATAATAAAATACAAATGGTTGCCCCGTGCCTATGAAACAGAGGGCTTACTACTGTTCACCAAGTGAGACTTTCCCTCAAGAGAGGTCGAACCAATACTGGCTCTCATCAAACGAAGGAGGGTTCCCTAATAGACAACACTCCCCTATTCTACCCGACTCTTAGAGCAAAGACTCTTCACCACTTCCTGAATGGCAGGACGAGGGTGATCTAGAACAGGCCTTGGACAAGGCGACAGGAAAACACAAGGAAGAAATTACAACGATTACAAACTACAACAAAAGCTGAAAAATAATGCAACGCTTTGCTAAAACTGCTTTTTGGCTTGCTTGGACCCTTCTTTTGTTTTTTGGGTCTTATTTTTTTTTTCTTTTTTTTTCCTTTGTTTTTTTTTTCTTATTCCATATTTTTGGAATAGATTTTCTCAATATTTTTCTCAAAGACTACGATGAAATCATATTTATATTCCAAATATAAAATTCAATCCTCAAAATTTTCAAAAATTCGATTTTGGATCCTACCCGAAAATATATATATATATATATATATATATATATATATATATGTATATATATATATATATATATATATATATATATGTATATATATATATATATATATATATATATATATATATATATATATATATATATATATATATATTAAAATTAGTCCCGTCCCCTACCGTGCCTGCGGCCGAGGGCGCCCGGCGGCCGGTCGATATATATATATATTTAAAATAATTTTTTTTTTTTTGAAAAATTATAAATTTTAAATTTATATAAAAGACAAAACTTTTAAAAATCGAATTAATCATAGAATCAATTGCATCCACATAAACTACAAAATCATACAACGTATATACGTATATACGTAATCAATTAACCTGGCTCTGATACCACTGTAAGAAAATACGGTCAGAGTTACCCCTAGGGTACGCAACGGAATTTAAAAAATTTTCTTAACATGCAGGTTAATTGATTATGTATATGTCGTATATATTTAAACACGTCAATTAGAAGACTAACCGTACTCCAAAAGAAAGCACAGCTTCCAAGTCTTCGTAATAATCCGGTGAATCTTCTCCTTCGTCGAAGTCGAAGATATCTGCAATACTTTGATTATCTGTAAGACAATAAAAGTTAGTTTCCAGCTCCTAGAACCTCAACCTTGGTATCCACGGATGAACAGCCTATCGGAAAGAATGCTAGGATATTCTTTGTGTGACCAAGAAGATGGGACGGCGGTTTTCCTCCGGTAAGAGGGGTGGCGCGCGTGGCTAGTATGGAGAGGTAGGGGAGAGATTTTTATTTTCTCTAAGAAAACTGGGTATTCAACTGTGTGAATGTCTATGTCAAAAGCTCTCTAATAGTCTACTATATATAGTAGTCAATACAAGCCTGAAGAATAAGCAATTAGACTTCGTAAAGGAATAAGAATTTAATTCTTATCGCACTAGGAAACCAATTTCAAGTCTAGATTCATTCCCAATCAAATTAAAACTCAATCAGGAAAATCTAACTTATCCCTTAGACTTCTAATAGAGGAAGGAGTCGAACTCCTTCCCTACTCCATCTCGCGCGCGCGCTTCCTTAGGGTGATAGGTGGGTCCTGATTTTGGGACCCACTTATAGTTCTAAGGCAATTCAAACTCCAAGTAGATTTTGCCCATGTGCATATGTTAATTCTAAATTAACATATCCTTTCAAATCAAACCTCTATTATATTTCTAAAATATAATCTTTAATTGTATTTACATAAAATACAATTAATTAGCCAATTCAATTAATAATTCCAAATCATTAATTGAGCCACTAAATATTATAATTAATTCCAAGTCAATTATAATCCATCAATCACAATTAATTCAAAATCAATTGCGATTCCATCTTCAATGATATTCGGATAAGCTGAATCACCACATAGTATGACCCATAGGGCCTCATTGTATTAAGCAAGTCCTAGACTAGGCAAAATGGAATTCCTAGACGGTTCCATTTGCAATATTAATACATGAGGACGTTTGAGAGGTTTCTCAAAGCAAACCCTTTCGTTGCGAAATCTGTTGCGCTCAACGCAACGATGGTAGCGCCCCTTAATCTGACTGACTCGAATGTATCTAGGATCGATGAAGTGTCTATCCCAATAATACATCCACGGGCGTCTTCAGTGAGTTGCATGGTGAATCCAATATCTATTATGACCATCATAATAATATTGATACGCTTGCCAGCGGTTTTACCAATCACAACTATGAACGACTATGAGCAGTGCTCTCCTGTGCTACACATGAGAGATGAATCCTTCACAGAATCACTTATCATCCCCATTTGTATGTAGCCATAATCCTGGATCGTGTCTTAGGTCAACTGCTTATTCAGAGCTGACATCGACGGGTCCACCAAGGATATGGGGCAACAAATGTGATGATAAATTCATGTAAGTCCAAAGGACGACTGGCATCACTTCGACAACTTACCGGTTACCATAGACACTTCGGTGTAGAGTATACATCGATGGGAGTGTCCGGTGGGTACTTCCATTATTCGGTAATCATCCTTCGAACAACTATGCGCAGTTATGGGAACGTTTCTTGATTGTCCAACAATCCGTTCCGTGACCGTGGGATCGGCTCACACTTGCTCCAACAAGTATAACCTCCACGCATACTAGTATCAGCTGGTTTATTCAGACCCCTACATCCGAGATGAACCTCGACTAGGGAGAGTTTGGGATAGATGATAACTCACATAGTTCCCACTATCTGTGTGATCGGTCATCTATCCGAGGGGACATGTTTAATATCAATACAGACAGAAATAGAGATATGACATGTTGCATGCCTGGTGTAATATAAATATGAAAGCGATACTCAATAGTCAAACGACAAACATATATTATATTACGTTGACCTGTGTAATAGTACATATATGCCCTCTATAAGGGCTGCATGCCCTTAATAAGGACTGTCTCTAGGACATATACACTATCACAAACAAAGGATCACTCACCTCACTCTACCTCCTTCCTAGGCATTTAGCAATCTCAAAAAGAAAGGTGAAGACTTGTTGCCTCTTAGGTACATAATTACACGAGAATGCAACCAAAGACTCTAACATGCAACATTTTATAAGGCCTTCGTGAACCGCAGTAGAGAAAACACCACATAATGATGTCGAGACTACCAAGTTTAACTAGTGCACATACGAATATGACAAGCCAAGCGAGACAAACATCAAACTATTCCATAGAGATGCAATGCATGGTCAATAAATTCCACACAACAACATGCAAAAACTAGACTAAGGATGAATGCATACGAACAAACTAAATCCTAAGAAAGCGGTAAACGTGCAAACAAAGGTAGAATCTAAGTACAAGATACAATACTCAACGACAAAAAGTCATACAAAACTAACATCATAATTCACATAACATCCCCCCCCCCCACATGAAGCTCAAGATGGTCTCCAGCAAAAGAGAGAATGAGGAATGTATAGTGATACTAGATGTTACCGAATGTGTGGCCTCTGTCGGCTGAGTATACCAGAATGGACATGTGAAAAGACTAGTAATCCGGGTCATAATCCCCGTAATAGTCGTTCCACATGTCAGAGAAAAGATCCTGAGACTGCTGTAAGGTCTCTTGCTGACGGTCCAAGAGCATCTGCTGCTGCAAAATGAGCTGCCTCTCGTTCCGGCGATGCTCCTCAGCATGTTCCCAATCACGGTTGCGCTGGGCAACATAACCATCAAGAGTATGTTGCAAACCCTGTACAGTGGTGGTCAGAGTTGCAACATTCGCATCAAACCCACGGAATCTATCATCAAGGTAGGTCCTGAGCTCAGTAAAATCAAATCCCCTCGAATCATGTGCTACTCGCGGTGTCTGTTGTGACCCACTTGAAGCGGCAGTGTCGGGAATACAGTCTCTATCATCGGTCTCCATGGCATCGTCATCACTCGCAGGAGGTGAGGGAGATGGAGATCTAGCTGTTGCATCATCAGCGGTGGCAGCCGAAGGTACATTCTGACGGAACCTATGTTCCTGCTCATTGATAGACGCTGGAGTCAAGGCCGAGGTGACGGAGCCCGACTCATCAATACCTTCAACCCCGTGGTACTTGCAGTAGGCAGTGATCAAGCAAGGAAAAACAAATGGTTTCTTCTTTTTGTTCCAATGCCTATGGTATTCCTCATAGATAATGCTGCCAATATCAATACGGTGCCTACCCAATAGACAGTAGATGAGCTCTGCATACCAAGTCTGAATGGAAGTATCATTGGTCCGAGGAATGAGATTGGCCATAATGAACTTCATGGCCGTCCTAGCCTCAAGATTGAGGTCCTTCTCTCCAGTCTCTCTGGTCTAGCACCAAATGGGTACACATATTCTTTGTGGAAAATCACCTCTGTGACTCTCTCGTCAATCACCTGGCCCCCTCTCGAGTAGTTATATTCATGTGCGCTCCCAGTAAACTCTCGTTCCCGGAAGTGGATAAAGTCAGGAATCGACTGAGGGGTCCATGGCACTATTGTGTTCCACACTGGAACACCCCCGATGTCTGCACGGTATGTGTATCCTACATAGAACTCTCAGAGTAGCGATACATCGTACCCATTAAACCGGTTGGAAGTGTACCATTTCCAAATCCTTTTGCCCTCCAAGCTATATAGCATTCGGCAGGCCGATGTATGAGCATAACTTGTTGGGATTTGAATTTTACGGTCACGGGCGATCGAGCGGGGCTTAATGGCAGCTTCCTCCTCAAGATCCAGTCGAATAGAGACCACTTGGAGTGATGGTTCATAAGCTTAATTGGCTTGTGAGCTCGAGGCGGCTCCCTTTCCCTTCTTGCTCTTGGATCTGCTGGTTTTCTTCTTGTCACGACCCATGGTACCTGAAACGCAGCAATTAGTGTCTTGTACTCAACAAAAACGTTATGCTAATGCAAATGCAAAGTGTGCAAATAATCGAGTGTCACTTTGAGTAATTCTACTCCCATAACCCATTGTCTAATCTAGCTAACCTATGTCAAGAACAATCATGCAATTCATCACAATCATGCAATACATTACCATCAAAGCTCATGCTAGACCCTGAATAACCTCAAACTCATAAGGCAACATACATATCACAGGGTCGAAAATCACCAAAAAAACTCACAATCTATACAATCAAGCGTTCTACCAAGTAGTCTATAATCATCATATCAATTTGCTCGAATTTAATAAGGAATGAAAGAATCAAAACAATGCAATCAAGACTTAGAAATCCAAATTAAGCAAAGCCCCCAATTCAATAATCCCAACAAAATTAAGCATGCAATTGATAGAGAAATAAGTTAATAATCACACAAACAAGCAACCCATACAACATAAAAGCTCAATTGAAGCAAAAATCAAGAAACCCCCAAATTTAGAAAATTAGGGTTCTTGAGAGGTTACTTCAGATTTGGAAATTTGATGAAGTATGAAGAGATTTGTTCGGATGAGAATAAACAACACGTAATGGGCTTCGATTCAAGCTAAAGAACACAAGATTTTGTGAAGAATTGGAAGAATTATGGAAGAGAGAAGGATTTTGATGAGTTTTTGGTTTGGGAGCAAAAAGGAAGAAGAAGAATGAAGAATGGATAAAAAAAAAAGGATGAAATCCCGTTTTTCTTATTGTCTGGGGTTGTGGGGCGGACCGCCCCGGGTGGGAGGCGGTGCGCCCCTCATCGCCCGAGAGCTGGAGCTCTCGGGCGTTGAGGGGCGGTTCGCCCCATGTGGGGCGAACCGCCTCTCACCCTCGGAGAGCCCCCGGATTTCTGTGAGTGGGGGGCGGACCGCCCCCCATGGGCGGCGGTTCGCCTCTCACCCTCAGAGAGCCGCCAGCTCTCTGTGAGTGGGGGGTGAACCGCCCCCCATGGGAGGCGGTGCGCCTCTCAACCCCAGAGAGCCGCCAGCTCTTTGTGAGTGGGGGGCGGACCGCGCCCCATGGGAGGCGGTGCGCCTCCCATTTACAGAGGCTGGGGCGATGAAAATTTGGCCTTTCTCACTAAATTTTCACTCCAAAACATTTTCCTCACTGAAACACTCGAAAAACTTCACTCAAACACATACAAAACCACAAAACATTACACAAACTACCAAAAACTTATCAAAAAACAAATTGTTCAATGTATGTATGCAATGCAAGAAAGCAATTAAACTCCGGGTTGCCTCCCTGAAAGCGCCATTATTTATTAGTCTCTGACTCGACTTCTTCTTGTTCTTTAGTTCCTTTCCAGACGGGTACTAGCCTTCCCCTTCATGGATCTCTTTCTCATACCTAGTACCTGAGAATGAGAATGAACAAACGCAGCAGGGCCAAAAAAGCCTATGGGGTGAGAATCAAACGAATGTACTTGATGATCAGAAATGGCTTGCAACGTATGTTGCTTGCCATCTACCTCAATAGTGCAAGATCCCCTGTAGGTGTCGATCACATAGAACACCTTGGTCAAGAAAGCTCTTCCTAAAAGAACCACATCACTCATCCCACACCGCGATGCCGGCATCACCACGAAATTGGTGTAAACAGAATTGCCACCAATCCTCATTAACACATTCCGAGCAATACCTTCCGGCCTCACAAAGGATCCATCTTCCAGTTGCACAATGGCCTTGTGCTTCCCTAGCTCTCCTAGACCACTCTTCTCAAACAGATTCATTGGGAGCAATTAGAGAATGTTCCTGTATCTAGTGTAGCACGGACATCATCGAGACCACCTATCCCAACCTTAACATCAAAGCTATCAGGAATTGGTTCGGGATCTTCATTCTCCTCATCACTCACATCAAATCCCAGGCCCTTATCTTCCTCCTTGGCCAATGGAGGCTCACCTTGTGCACAACACTTTCACTCAGCAACCTTCTTTATGGTGATCTCCACAAGAAGGTCTCCTACCAAGGTTATCGACATCGACTTCTCCGTGTTACTGGGCAACTTCCTCTGCTCCCTACTTGCTCCACGGTCGATCAGCTCTTGCATCTTTTGGTGAGCAAGCCTAGTACTTGCCTCCAATTGATCAAGCCTACCCCTCGTCTTTTCTGAATCTTCTTCATATCTCTTCATAAATCCTTGGGTGTTATCAACAATCTTCTGCAAATTTTCCAAGAGAGCAGCGGACTTGGATTTAGGTGCTTCGGCTCTAGGAGTAGGGTTTTCACAATGATCATTACCGTAGTTGAGATTACTACGGTCTTGGTTATGTCCATAGGTTTGGTTCGGAGGTGCATAACCTTGGTTGCTTCGGAACCCCTTCTTCCAATATCCACCACGCGGATTCCTTCCATCTTGCCCATAGCTAGCCTCTTCGCGGACCCCAAATTCTGCAGCAAACACCTCTTCTTCTCCTGCTTCTTCTCCTGCTTCGGAACCCCTTCTTCCAATAGGGTTTTCACAATGATCATTACCGTAGTTGAGATTACTACGGTCTTGGTTATGTCCATAGGTTTGGTTCGGAGGTGCATAACCTTGGTTGCTTCGGAACCCCTTCTTCCAATATCCACCACGCGGATTCCTTCCATCTTGCCCATAGCTAGCCTCTTCGCGGACCCCAAATTCTGCAGCAAACACCTCTTCTTCTCCTGCTTCTACCCAGTAAACACCGTCGTTTGCTAATTCCGACCTACACATATGAGCCCCATGCCCATAGTTCTTGCATACCCTGAAACCTCATTGGAAAGAGCATGTCCCATCGAGCTCTTAAGAGCTTGCCTCATCTCATTGGCGAAGCCATCAAACCTATCCCCACTCACACCATTCAACTGAACCTTAGGTTTTGTTGGAACTTCAGTTCCACGCCTCTTGTCCCTGGCCCTTGGATCCTTGAACTGAGACCCCTTCGCAAGCCTTTCAAAACACGCCTACACATCTTCGGCGGTCTCCTCCCATATATTTCCATGGCACTGGAAATCCACCACCTGTTGGCTCTCATATGTGAGACCATTGTAGAAGTGTTGGACGAGATCAGAATGTTCCATCCCATGGTGTGGGCACTTGTTCTTGAGGTCTTTGAACCTCTAGAGAGCAGTGTAGATGGTTTCATCGTAGTCTTTCTTGAAGCCGCTGATTTGCGCCTTCAGCGCGGTAGTCAAAGTATGGGGAAAATATTTCTCCACAAAAGCAGAAAACACCTTAGCCCAGGTGTCGAGTGAACCAGCCTCCAGAGAGCCTAACCATGCTTTTGCTTTATCACCAAGTCCCATACCAAAAACATTCATCCTCAGCTCATCGTCCGTGATCCCTGCTCCAGGCCTTGGGAGATTGTTAATGAAATCCTCAATGTCATTCAAGAATCCCATAACATCCTCCCTAGCCAACCCGTAGAACTTCGGGAGCTGCTGGAACATGTGATTCTTAATCTCCAAATCACGAGTTGCGTCAGAAAGGACAATAGTTGGACCTCTCATCCGTTCCTGGTTGGGTTGAACCCATGATTCAGAAAGACTACGATGAAACCATCTTCGAGGTGACTCTTTAAAGAAGAATGGCTTTCTAATTTAGATATATACACAAACTAAACAAATTATTTCAACAAAGTTGATCTGTCCCACCGGTATGTATCGTGGTCCATTGTTTAGGTGGTTCAGGATTGATCCCCTCTGACAGCAAATTTTTCAACTATTTTTATTTCAAGTCATATTACATCTTTTGTGATGCCCTCTTTTTAGTTGCCACAAACTATGCCATCTTTTGTGATGACATCTTTTTAGTTGTCAATAACTATTCCATCTTTTGTGATGATCTATGTCACAAACTATTCCATCTTTTTGTGATGACCTCTATTTAGTTGTCACGAATAGGACCTCAACCCAACGTTGGAAAAATTGGGTAGCCAACAACACCACGTGACGAACAAACTTTATCACAAATGTAACACTTTTGGGATGAAAAGTGTGATATTGTCACAAAAGGTCGAGGACCACACAACGCTGAAAATATTGGTCAACCAACAACCCCACGTGACGAATAAACTTTATGACAAATGTAACACTTTTGGGATGAAAGTGTGATCTTGTCACAAAAGGTCAAGGACCACACAACGCTGAAAAAATTGGGCCGCCAACAAACCCATGTGACGAACATACATTGTCCAAAAGCACATATAGTTGTGATGAGCTTGTCTACTTTGTCACAAATGGATATAAGGGCCCACTACTAGAAAAAATGGCTTTAATCACCCCTATAAAATGTCACTAAAATAACCTATGGTAACGCTTTTAGCTATTATGACACTTTTGAAAAGTGTCACATGTAAAGGGGTTTCAATAGCTCAGGTGTCATTATAGCTTTCTATAGTGACGCCATTATGCGTAAGCATAAACATATGCTATCACACAAATGTTTCACGATAATTATCTTTAGTCACGCTTTTTTACTCCGGCGAGATCGAGTATCTACCTTGATAAGTGTCACCATAGATGACTGTAGTGACATCAAGTGGGGTCACTACAAGTTTTTACATTGTCACCATATTGCGTATTTAAAAACGTATATTGTGACGAACACTAGGTCACAATAACCTAATTTTGCAGCTCATGCTTTTTGTAAACCCTATACCAGCACTTTTAAGCTATTTATTTAAATCCTCCGGCAAAGTTGATTGCTAACTTTAAACCTAATTATGCTCCTCAATTTGAACAAATGCTATAAGCAAATATTTTCAATATATCAACATGCATAAATATTATGAGGGTGTTGCGAGAATCGAACTCGCATTCTCTCACAAATAGCGAGAATCCTACCACTAGACCAAACACCCAGATTTTGAATTGAAAATCCACAAATATTTCTCAAATGCGTGACCTTACTGTAGTGAAACAACCTGATACAAGCATCATCTTATCTGACTCACCTTACCTTTGTGTAATATTTGTAAGAAACCAAAGCAATTGGAATCTCAACTAGACGATGATAGGTAGACTAAATTAATCACAGTATGGATATCAAAATCATTAGAAGGTATTAAATTTCAACTAGGACATTGTAATTATAATATGTCCACATAAAAATACAAGCAACATATTGAAATCATTATATTGCATTGAGTTAGGAGTCACAACGAACGAGATGCTACATAACAAAATAAAAATAAAAAATCAATGTGACCAGGATATAAATAACTCCAAGTACTACGAACTAGTGAGTAGTGCCTAAGTTGATCATCATTTTATCATGGAGTAGCATTACTGAAGTATGAACATCCATTATACTATAATAATGAAAACACTAGGATGAACCAGAAAGTATAGAGAAAGATATAGACATGTCCTTCATTCGTTCAAGAAAGTGGGAACCAATGTTAACATTAAGCACCAGAACTGCAAAACTGGAAACAACCATACAATCAGTCAATCACCAATGAAATAACCAAGATAAATGAAAATATCTTGTCAATTGGTTCACACATGAGAATAGGGTCAAATTAATTTCCTGAAATCCCAAAAAAAGGGACGATTTTGGTAATATAGTAACTTGAACTTCATTTTTTATTTTTCTTCTTTCTTCATCGTCTTCCTCTTTAGTCAACTGTGTACAAGAAACTGTAAAAAATTATCAAAAATACTACCAACTTATGAACTTTAATTATATATTTTTAAAAAGAACTGCATCCGTAAAATTTAGGAGTAATGTGCGGTCACACCAGTGTCACATGATTCGTGATACGTCCGATACGCGATTCGCCACGTTTGAAGAATCCGATTCTTAAAGAATCGATCCTCAAGAATCGTAGAGTATCGATTCGCTACTAATTGATACGTGATTCGCTACTAATTGATACGTGAATATATAACTGAGTGTTTTTTTTCTTATTGAAAATTTTAATAGCCCGTATTTAATACTGGGCTAATAACTTTATCTGTTGGGTACTTTTGAATGGGCCAAAATTCAGCTGATCCTAACTGACCATACCCAAATAAATCAGAGCCAATAAATCAAGGCCCATAAATCAATAAAGGTTTATGCCTTTATCAACAGCCTATACGTCTTTTATTATCAAAGAGACGTTTCTCTCTCTTCTTTTTACCACGTCATCTTCTCCGTCACAACGCTGCGGCGTTAGTTGCCGGAAAACCTGAAAAATTCAGATTGCGAATCTGAGCGCCTAACCTGAAGAATCGCGAAGAATCCAGATCGCGAATCCAAGCGAATCGTATCACCTTTCGATACGCGCGAATCCGATTCGCGATTCGTCAGTGGCTGAATGAATTCCTGTGACACTAGGTCAAACATAGAACGCAGTTGACCATACAGGAAGATTGTAAAAAACAAAGGAAGTATGCATTTTAATTTTATCTGTCGAACCCGTAAAAAAAGAATTGGATCTATAAGGCAACTGGAACTAGAAACACCACAATACAGTATTATACTCCTACATGATTTAACAAAATTCCACTTTGTAATCATATAATAAGTTTTCAGGTATTTACTAGTGTTATCCAATTCTATAAAATCTAGAGAGACAATTATTTTTTATTCCTAGCTAGGTGTATTTTTTTTATGAGTTTATCATATATAACAAAAACCTTAATTAAAACTGAGATCATATAATGTCAATCGGAGGCATCACAGAATAATCACATCAAAAGACTTTTACATTTTTTTTGATAGACTTCGTCTCTTCTTTTACTCAAAGTCTCAAACATGGGTAAATCTTAAATACCAGCACATTCAATTCTAAGACTTTAAGGGTATTCTATACTGCTGCTGGAAAAGAGGCTTTAAGATAAGGGTTGCATGACTTTTCATTATTTAGCCGCTATGCACACAGGGTGCTAGATGGAGAAATAACCTACACTTTGAAACACAGTTCAAGCAGGACCACATATCACTATTCTTTTTTTTTTTTTTTCTTTCTGGGTAGACTCTGTTTTCATGGTTTAATTTTGTACCTAGAGGCTAGAAGTGCATTAAGTAGCAAACAAAAGTTCCTTCACTTTTGTAACGTCCCGTATTTTTTTAATTATTTATTTATTATTTTATTATTTAATTAATTTATATAATTAATTAATTATCGGAGTAATTTATTTTATTCGATAATTATTTACTTCACTTCTCGCGTGAGAGTTTTAGTTAATTCGCGTAAACGAGTTCGTTTCGTAACGTTTGGACCGAGCTGGAAAGACTGGACTTTCTGACTTCTTTTGGCCCATTTATGTGGCCCAGTCAACTTGGCCCATTGACCGACCCATCAGACTATTAACCCTAACCCTAAACCGTTGCCCCCATCTTTTCATTCTTCTTTCTCCTTGCTTGTCGTCAAACCAAAAGAGAGGAAAAGAGAAAGAAAGAAAGAAAGGAAGAAAAAAGGAGAGAGAGAAGAGAGTTTTCGCTGCTGCTGCTGTTCCGGTCCTCTCGCCCCGCCGCCGTGCTCCGACTCCGTTCGCCGGTCAGCCGCGCGTCGTTCTGTCTCTGAATCGCGCACTGCCGCCTGTTCGCGCCGTTCTCTCCGTCCTTCGCGAGCTGCCTGCTCTGCTCCGTCGGTCCGTGCCTTGTTCCGACCCGGTCCCGTTCGTGACGTCCGATCCCGATCCGTTCGAGCTCCGGTAAGTTGAGCTCTGTCCCTTCTCTGCATCTTCATACTTCTTTCTCCTTTGATTCTTGATTCAAATCGTGAATCTTGTTTAACCGTGAGCAATGTTATGATTTCACAGATTCATTCAAATCCGAATCCGTTCAAAGGTAAGGATCTTGTTTCCTTTCTTCATTTCTTTCCTTTGTTTTTGGACGATTTGGCCCTTGGTCCGATCTAATCACTGAGTCGAACCTTAAACCCTCGACTTGACCGAATCTTGACTTATGTTGACTGATTAGGGACTGTTCGAACTCTCGTTTAGGACTGTATTGACCTGAGTGGTTTGATAGAGAACCGAATTGCATTGTTTGAGAAACTCGTGAACTGTTTTGTTATGACTAGAACCTGTGAGGACCTTTTTGAGAATTCTGGAAACCTAAAAGGACCTTTATGCAATTTTGAACTGAAGGGCAAAATAGTAATTTTATTCTTTGACCTGGACTGATCGGATTTAGTGTAATGATCGTGGACTCTTGTTATGTTGTTTTTAAAAGCGTTAAGTTAGTTTGATTTCTGAAAACCGTGATTATAATTTCGTAATTTAATCTGTAAAGGGCATTTTGGTAATTTATGTTTGAGGGTAAAATGGTAATTTCATGTGCTCTGGACTAAACTATTAAATCGGGTTTTCTTTTGAGGATTGTTTCGATATTACTGAAAAGTGTTGTTCTGTTTTGCAATTTACTACTGAGGGTGTTTTAGTAATTTCAAAAGTTGATTTCTGAAAACCGTACGATCATGTACTTACTGTCTTTGACTTTAAGAATCACTTGACTTGCTAGCCTAGTTGGTTAGGTTCTTGTTAGACTAACTTAGAGGTCCCGAGTTCGAGTCCTCCTTTGCCAATCCTTCTCCGACCTTTTACTTTTATCCGTTTAACTTTCGTTTCGAATTCTAGTTAGTAACTAGACACTTTATGTTTAGGTGTTCCGTTCGTTAGCTCTTAAGTCGTTGTATCATCATGGATTGTTGCTCGCAAAGTTTAAGGTGAGTGTTCACCCCAAAACTTATCTATTTGCAAAAAACTGGAAGGCTATGTGACAATCTGTATCTATTACTTTATACTTTGTTATACCGTATGCTTCCGCGTAAAAGTAAATAAGTCCTAAGTATGACTATTTACTTTCCTTGTTTATTTCTACTATGTTCTGGATTAACTCTTCTGCAGGAACACTTCTCGATGTTTCGAGATCTGATTATTGTTATCTGTTGTTCTGTATCTGTATCTGTTGTCTGTTTCTGTGTGACCGGTCGATTAGGTCGTAATTAGGTAGGCTTGGGTAGTAGAGGACTATCGGGTTTGCTTGATTATTGCCTAGTCTAATCCCTTTTAGGCGCGAGGCAGAAGTCGCTGAGGTCTATTAGGGTCGTATGTTCTGTTTCCCCAAAGTACACGGGGGTTTCTGTTTCTGTCCGGAGTTGTATACCCTCTGGAGGGAGCTATAAGGGCTATCGGGAGTAGGAGCAATATTGTTATGGCATTTATTGCTGACCGTTACTTTTAAAATTATTTTGGATTTTCTCTTTTCAAGAAATTATTTTGTTTTTAAAAACCGGTACCGTTACAGTTGGTATCAGAGCTTGAGTTCAAACTCAAGCTTGCTAGGATAGGGTCTTCTGGCCTTTGGGGTGCGTGTGAGGGTCCAGGTCGCTGGATTAGATCGAGTAGTCTTCGTTCTGTCTCTTTTAAAGTTTGGTCTTCTACATTAACTCTGAACCGTCATGTTCGTCTGTTAACTGTCCTATTGTTCTGTCTTCCGACTTCCGAAACTGTCTTGGTGTTCATTCTGTTTAACTTCTACTAAGTTCACAAGCTTCCTATTGCTGCTTTGTTCATTTTCTTTAAGGCGATAATATTGTTTCTTCTAAATGCATGAGAATTTGTTTAAAAGTATGTTTATTTACTATAATGTCATTTGATGCATGTTTTAGGGTTTAAACACTTATATGTGCATTTATTTTACTTGTTGAAGTTCATACATGATCCTGCTTGGTTCTGTCATACAGTAATCTATTGTTTAACCAAAGTCGACATAAATCACTGGCAGGCGGCCGACTGTTTGAGTGATTCGTGTTAACCGAGGTCAAATGACTGATGACTTTATGAGAGAACGCTTTCATTGCATGCTTAAAGTTTATGAATCTTTTCTACAACATATGAATTTGCTACTTATGCTTTTATCATTGCTACTTCAATTTATGTCTGCCTTGCATGCTAGGTTAGACACACTCGAAGATTTAATTGTTGATTAGTTGCTATCATCCTATTGACCCTCTAGTTAGAATTTGACTTTAGTAATTTTGTTTACTTTTACGCGTCTCCTGCTCCTCACGTTAGATCGACTTAAGTTAGTGTCTTAGTTCACGTTACGCCACGCTTGAGGATGTTAATCACGTTACTGATCTCAGACTAACTGCGATAGGATGGCTCCAACGAACAACACTCGCGCTACCAGCCGCAGCAACCACACCGCCAATGATGTTGTTGCACAAGACTCGATGCAGCAGAAGGTCGCAGCTTCAAATGCCTCCCGCCAAGTAGCAAGTGCGATCGCGCCGTCAATTATGCCACATCAAGAAACTCTAACTTTGACGGCAGCTGAGAGGTTCGCTCGTTTCCACCCGGAAAGGTTTGAAGGATCACCCCACTCAAGGAAAGCTGAAGTGTGGATTGAGGGCATCGAGGATTTGTTTAGTATCTTGCACATCAACGATGCACAAATGGTGGAGCTTGCAGTGTTTCAGCTCGATGGACTAGCACGCCGTTGGTGGGTCACCGTTGATGCACGATGGAGGAGAGAAGGAAAACCTCACACAAGGGAGAATTTTGTGACGGAATTTGTGGACAAGTATGTTCCCCGTAATGTCCGTATGAGAAGAATTAGTGAGTTTGAAAAGCTGAGGCAAGGGAAGATGACGGTGGCCGAGTATGATCTTAAATTCACGAGATTGTTGAAGTATGTGCCACACCTCCAAAATGAAGAAATGGAAAAGATGAGGTGCTTTGTACAAGGATTGAAGCCTAAGATCAAGTTCAACCTGTTTGGAATCGGTTGATAGTATCCCCTCCATGACTGATGAAGACTGTTCCAGCGGCCGTACATCTGAAATCGTCAGAGACGAATGGTCTGGCCTTGTCGTTGAGGAGGAGCCGCCGACTACCGGATCGAACAAGGGGACCCTGCCTGTCAGTGGTTGTTGTGGAACTCGGCCCGGATGATCTTGATTCCCTCGTAAAATTTCCAAAGCTCTGTTGTCTCTTTGTTCTCTTAGGTCTGTTTGTTGTTGCAGAGTCTGAGCACTTGCTATTGCTGCTCGCAGAACCGTCGGACTCATTACTTGGAGGAGATTGACTTGAATACGGGCAGAACCGATCTGAAGGTAGCTTTCTTGAGTGCTTAGGAAGCCTTGGTAGACAATCGGCGGATCGGGTTGTACCAAACCTGGAATCTGGGGTAGTTGATCTAGTGCATGCTGTTGTGGGCAGTGTGGGCATTGCATTGGTGGAAAAGATTGGGGAAAAAGATTTGTTGACTGCGGCGGTGGTGGTGGGAGGAGCAATGCCGGTGCATGTTGGTGAAATTGAAAGAGCGGATTGTGAGCAGGAATCGGAATTGGGATAATTGGGGGTGACATTGGAATTCCTGCTACCGCCATTACTTGCTGCGGTTGTTGTTCGTGTTGCGGGGGTTGGTGAGTGGAAGCCACCACCTGTACCCATCGCCGACGCCGGTGAGCGTGAGGTTGTCTTGGTTGGTGCGCCATTAGGGTGCAGAGGAATTTGAAGCGTTTCTGTGTGTGGAATGAGAAAGGATGAAGGAGGTAAATAAGGGATTAAAGCTGTACATGTAGTGGATGAATTATGTTTAATTAAATCTGAAGTGGTGGGAGGAGTAGCCGTAGAGTCTAGGGGTATAGATTGGCGTGGAGCTGCATGCTTTGCGTCATTCTTATTAATTGACAACTCAGTATGAGAAGTAGGCTCTGTTTGGTTGCAACAAGGTGGAGATGAGTTTGTGCTTATGGAGTTAGTCAACTGATCCTCAGATTCCTCCAGGCCCATTAAGATTTCGAATTGATTGAGATTTGGGCCGCTGGGTTTCTTTGTATTGGGCCTGGTTGAAGAAGATTTCTCGCTGGGCTTGTGGGCTGGATTTGTAGTATCCACCGCCCTATCAACCGATTGACTTATCGGATTAGTCTTTGACCCGCCGCTCTGATTCTTGTTATTTGTGTTACCCACATGTACTCCTGCAACCTCTTTTTTCTTCAAGATCTGATCCTTACCCTGTTTTTGAGCCCCATGTTTTTGCTTTTGCCGAATAAAAGGTTTTTTTACCACATTTATCCAAGGATGTGCGGAAACCGGGGGCTGCCTATCCTGTTCTTGCCGTGGCGGCTGTGTGTCCTGCTGCGTCACCGGTGTAGATTGCGACTGTTGAGAGCATTTTGGCGCAAGATGACCAATAAGACCACAACGGAGACAAAAATCTCCCATTACCTCATACTGGACCTGTTGGAATTTATTCCCTATCTGTAAAACTGATTGAAGAGGTTTGGAAATGTCAACTTCAACACAAATTCGAGCATACCTCGCCTTGTTTGTGTTGGCTGTGTGCATATCCATTTTAATTGGTCGACCTATAGCCTGGCCTATCTTGTATAACGCTTTGGGATGGTAAAGTTCCATTGGCAGCTCATGCAATTGAATCCAGAGCATCATGAAATCTAACTTGCCCTTGCTTGGATCAAAACATGGCTGCCAAGTTTGTAGAGCCAAATATTTTTGGAAGAGATACCATGGCCCTCCCGACAGAGCATACAGATAATCGTCCTGATTCTCTAATTGAATCACATAAAATCCTTTCCCAAGATAAGTCATAGAGAACTTACCTGCTATTTTCCAAAGGCCCTGCAAATGTTTTTCGATGTTGCTAGTCATCCGTGGCCAACCCACTGTATGGATGATAAGTGCTTGCTTCCAACACCCTGCAAATTCTTGAAGTTCATGAGAATTAAAAGTAACGAAAGGAATACTTTCCTGTTGTTGTGTGGCTTCCGTATATTCTTGGAACTGTGGCAATTTGTCAAGATGTGTAAACCATTGCTCAAAGTAATGATGCTTTGTAGATGCTTTGAGTTTATCCTTGTAAGAAAGTCGCCCGTCTGTCTGCTGAGAGCTGTCTTGGTTCTTTGGAGAAGCCAAATTTGCCCAGTCCATATCTTCATGATTCTGTTTATCTGGTGGTTTAGGCGGAGGTTGTTGATGACTGGTATTCGGATTGTTTTCTCGATGAGACATGACTTTGTTAGTGATTAAAGTTTTTCCGTAGCATTTTCTTTGTGAATTTTGTGTACTCAGCTGATTAACCTTTTCCACCTCACCATATTATTATTTTCTTGTTATTCAACTTTTTCATCTCAAGCGGCTATAGTCTACTCTATATGGATCAATGAATGAATGAAGTTCATGCAACCAACACGGACCCAATAATTGAGATTAAAAGGGGCGAGATTACATGTACAAGTAAATAATTTTTTCGAGAGTTTAAACTTCAAAATATTGTAAATGTTACTCATAAAAAAAATTCAATTAGAGGGACAAGGGCATAAGCCCTCACCGGCCCCTGGTTTCACAACTCTGCAGCCAAAACAAAGAAAAAAAAAAAAAATCAATTTACTACCAATCCCCCTTATTCTTTATGTATTTTTTTTTTTTTTTGCTTGGCCAGATTGTTGTTTCACTTCTACTTTCATCATATTTATGTGTAGTACGCGCGGTCCATGACTAGTTCGTGAGCCATGAGAAATCGAGTAGCAGTAGTGAGTTATTTACTTTATTCAGTTGTTTAATTGGGTTACGAATCTAAATGGATAAGGTTGAAGTAGAATGAGATCTTTTATCTCTATCTAACCAAAACACTAATCCTTTTATTTTAGGCATTGCATGCCATGAGGTGGCTTTACTATTGGCCAATTATGTCTTTAGAGTTATAGTCGTGTTAGGTCTGAACTACTATATAAGCTCTACTAGAGTCATTGTTTTCTGTACGCTTTTATGATTAATACATAGAGATATTCCCTGAAGTTTTATTCCTATGATTCTTTCTCTTTTTCTTCTTCAACCATGAACGATCTGTCGTTCTTGACTACTTTCCCTTCCTTTCTGAGCCAACTATCGTTGGAGGGACTCCCAGTTCGTGCTCACCATGACGAACTATTGTTTGACGACTTATTGTAGATGCCAAGATTTCCACCGGTATGCAACAATCTCTGTGTTAGATCAATTGAAAATATTGTAGCACGGACTCATAATACAAAATTCAAATCAGAACTCAATATAGGAAAAGAGTGAAATGAGAACTCAATTAAAGACCAAATTTCTCCTTCTTTGTCCACACTCATATACTAATTTCTTCTTTTTTTTTCTTTTTCTTTTTCCTCTTTAATGCAATTCGTACTTTACTTTATGGGGCTTATTAAACGTAGTAGCAATTTACTAAACGTTGGAAATTTATTAGTAATTTGCAAAAACACCTTATTTTTAATATTTTACAAATAAGTCACAAATTTATTAAATACATTAAATACACACAAATTACAACTAACACAATTTCATACGTTCATTACTTCCTTCTCCACAACAAATTCTTCAGAAACAATCTCTTCTGAATACAAATTTTCAACATGGAATGGCCACCTTGGACTGAAGAATGGTCGAAGTATGAAAATTATGAGGTAAAGATTACTGATTTTATGTGTATTAAGCCTTTTTTTTTTTTTTTGTAAACCGCAGCAGGCAAGCTAGCCTGCTGCTAATCGCTAGCAGCAGGTCGCGGCCTGCTGCTCGCGTATAGGCTCGTTTTATTTTATTTTTTTATTTTTTTTGCTTATATATATATATATATATATATATATATATATATATATATATATATATATATATATATATATATATATATATATATATATATATATATATATATATATATATATATATATCCAATTACATCAAACTTCAACTTGTTATATTAATTGATCTTCATATTTTATTGATGCACACATTTGATTTTCATTTATGATATATATGTTGTTGCTTCTGTTTTTTTTTTTTTACAAATTATTAGAACAAATGTACGTATTTATCTCATATATCAATTTATTGATTAGTATACATATTTTCAGGTTAATGATGATGGGAATGATAAGGAGCAAGATCATAAGTATGATGACATGAATTACTTGTTCAATAGTCTTGGAGAATTTCCTACAAGAATAGCCGCAGAAGATGAAGTTAGGCGAATTGGACGGGAAAATCACATGTACTTCACAGTTGTCACAGCACATGCAAATCGGATTTACCTTAGTTGTGAACGTAGTGGGAAGTACAGAGCGACGACGAGTAAAAATGTCAATGTTGTGAGTCGCCATTCAAGTGGGACGAAGAAGAATGAATGTCCCTTTAAGTTGAAACTAAAAAGAAATTGTGATAATGGTCCATGGGTTGTACGCACAAGCGAGAATAGAGGGAGACATAACCATGCACTTGGGAAGCACCCTAGTTGGCATACATCGGCGGCAAAGTTGAGCGAACCGGAGCTAGAACACATACGTAAGTTGTATATGACTCGAACGAAGCCAAAGAGTATCCTGCAAGAGGTAAAGTTGTTGAATGAAGATAATGTGAGCAATATCAGACATGTGTACAATGCAATTCACAAAAACAAGAACAAGGATAGGGATGGGCTAACCACGATGCAATACTTTCTGAAGTTACTCTCCGATCACCATTACTATCATAATGAGCGAAAGGAACCAGGTAATAATCATGTTGGTGAAGTTTTTTTTGCTCACCATCATAGCGTTGATTTGGTTCGACTATATCCTTATGTTATTCTCTTGGATGCCACATATGCAACAAATCCATATAATATGCCTTTGGTTCAAGTGATGGGTTTTTTGCCAACCGGTAAGAATTTTCATGTTGCATTTGCATGCATCTACCATGAAAAGGAGGATAGCTATGTGTGGATAATGAGAGAGTTGAAGAAATTTTTTAGTGCTGTTGAGTATCCAGGTGTTTTTGTTACAGATAGAGAGCAAGCCCTTATGAACGCCATTGATACTGTTTTTCCGGAGAGTGGTCGTCTACTTTGTAGGCGACACATTTCAGAATGTGTACATAACAATTTTGTTAAACACTCTGAAAGTCGAAAGTATGAGAGGGCAGTTAGGGCAAGGTGGAAGAAGGTTGTGAACTCACAAAGTGTTGATGAATATGAAAAACATGTGGATGAGCTACTTTATACTTGGAGATTCTATCCACTATTTGGAGAGTATGTCAAGAAGACATGGTGTGATCCGCATCATGAAAATTTTGTGTCATACTGGACAAGAAAATATCTACATTTTGGAACTCAAACAACCAACAGGTACCATTGACTCAATTTTCTTAATTTACTATTGTCCTTTCATTATCCTAAAAGCACACCACTTGCATAAATTTATCCTATTCAATTATGCAATCTTTAATATTATTGCAGGGTAGAAAGTGCGCATGCTCAACTGAAGTCCTGGATTAGAAATGCGAGGAGTAATTTTCCTACCATTTTTTTGAAGATCCACGAGATTGTTGAAGATGAATTGAATCATATTAGATCTGATTTCGAGCTGAATAGAATGAAGGAGTCTCATCATTGTAGAGCAAATTTATTGTTTCGAAGGCTTGGTTGAATTGTTTCGCATGATGTAATACAGTTGATGGCTAACGAGTTAGAGGAGTGGAATAAAAGATGCTATGACGCAAAATGTAGCGGGGGTGATGCTCCTATTTGTATATGTGAGTTACGCAGCACACATGGCTTGATGTGTGCATGCCACATGAAGAAGCTTGAATATGAATATACTCCAATCGACCCACTTGATATTCACCCATTCTGGAAAACTATTGATTTGGATAAGAAATATTCTTGGGATGATTCAGGAAAACCACTGTTGATGATATATGTGACGAAGCATTCAGAGGCTTCAAGGAAAGTGCATCTGACGTGCAGAAGAGGATGTTATCTCAATATATCCATGAAATGAGGTTCCCCGCGTCAACCACATTTGAAAGCCAATTCATCATAAGCACAAAGGACGACCTCCTAACGCTGAGGGGAAAAGATACCAAAATGAATATGAGAAGGAGAAGAAGAAGGATGAGAAGAAAAATAAGAAGGAAAAGAAGAAGGATGAGAAGAAAAAGAAGAAGGAAAAGAAGAAGGATGAGAAGAAAGATAAGAATGAAAATAAAGATAAGAAGGAAAAGAAGAAGGATGACAAGAAAGATCAGAAAGATGAGAAGAAAAATGAGAAGAAAGATAAGAATGAAAAGAAGAAGGATGAGAAGAAGGATCAGAAAGATGAGAAGAAAAATGAGAAGAAAGATAAGAATGAAAAGAAGAAGGATCAGAAAGATGAGAAGACTCAAAAGGACAAGATGAATGAGAAGGAAAAGGCTACGAAACAACTGTTCAACTTTGAATATAGATCATCGATGCCGGTTCGTTTATTGGACTATTTCACAAGATGGTTGGATGTTGAATCTGATGGGAATTGTGGATACCGAGCACTAGCCCACAATAGGTACGGGACACAGGAAAAATGGGTTCAAGTGCGTCTGGACATACTTCAAGAGATGAGACTCTACAAAGACAAGTATATAGCCATTGCAGGTATGTTGGCTTCCTTCTCATAATTTTTTTCTATTTTTATTTCATTGAAACATGTACATAATGCTATTTATTATATAATATAAATATGAAACTTTCAATTGTTATTTGACTTGATCTGCAGGAGGTTGTGCTGAATACCAAAGGCAAATTATTAGTTTGACTCATTTTGTTGGGGGATGCGATAAACCTAACTGGTTGAGTATGACAGAACTCGGTCTAGCAGTTGCGACTAAGTATCAGAAAGTTATCCATTGTTACCGTACAGGAAATAGCTTTACATACGTACCATGGGAATCGCGCGCTGATCCAGAAGACCCACGACCAGATCCACCCGCAGAAGAATGGTCAATTGGTATGAATAGCAACCACTTCTTTGTGATACACGTGGACCCAGGAGCCCCGATCGGGAACTTCATCATTTTTTGGAAATATCATAAGGTGCCACAGATAGCTCATTGGAAAGATTGGTATGTAGAGAGAGGGAAAGTATGATGAATTCTTGTTAGTTTTTCGTAGAATAGCTTTTCACATTTCTGATTTACGATTGCAATATCTTATACAATTTTCCTAATTATTTAGAATCCCCATTATTTATTTTTGTGGTTAGTTTTTGTAAAATAGTGACATTGTTTTTGTGACGGAATCAAAAGTGAGTTGGTAGTCTAGAAATAACACAAACTAACATTCGAAACACCCATAGAATAATAATTCAAGTCTCACAAACATAAACTAACATCCAAAAAATAATAATTTAGGTCCAAAACAAACACATAGAAAAACACAAACGTCAAAGGATTCGAGTATCCGGAACACAAATTAAACTAAAACATAAAAGACACGGTCATTGTAGTGCCTAATCAACTATCCTACGAGGCTTCTTGACTAGCAAACGGGACAGTTGATGCACAAGGTTTTTCATGTCATCATAAGTGGGAGATGGATTGGTCTGCGGATGGAATGGGGCGACCATATCCGTGATAGTCATAAGCAATTCCGCTTCAGGATTCTTATTGTGAACTGCATTCTGGACAACCTCTCTATTTACCTTGGGATGTGTCCTAGGAATATACCAAAGTAGGTAATCAGTAGTATCACTCTCAATTTGAAAAGTATTAAGCCTCACAGACCTGAAAGATTAAGATACATATAGTTAGTCATAATGGTCTTCAAATGAAAATTTTTAAATAGACCATTTAAATTTGCATGTAGTCATAGTTACCTCTGTGATAGGTTGCATAAGTGGCTCCGCCATTTCAAAAACATGGTTCGGTCGACATGGTGTTCCAGATTGTATTGACGTGGTGTCTCTGTCCTCACAGCTTTTACTGGATGAATTGGTGCGAATGGAATAGACTGTCCATATCCAAACTGTCTCATGACACGATCTGGCATATATGGCTCGGTGTAACTACGACAATGTAGAATACCCTCAAACAGTGTTATCGGAACTTCCTGGGAAGGGTTGTCCCCAAATGGTGTCCAGTTCACCTGAGTACGAAACAAAATTGTACATTTGACGATAATATTCAAATAGAACTAAAGTCAGAATTCAAGTAAACTAGGAAACTTACTTGGTTGGCACGCAACTCGTCCAACTGAATACGGATAGACTTCAGTAATGATTCCTGCTCAGTTAGTCGGTTTGGGGACGGTATCCAACTTTTTGCCCAAGGACCATCTACCACATTTGTTCTTCCCCTTGGACGAAAAGGCGGGAAGTATTCATAAATCCAAGCCTGTAATTAATGCATTGTGTATTAATTCAATAATAAGTATTATAACGACAACATTAGATAAAAAGCACTGACGTTGACGCTAACCTGTAGAAGTGTGAGACAACCAGCAATGTTGGTGCATCCAGCTCGTGATGCCTTTCCGAGTTGTCTGTACAAGTTGGCCAATGTAGCTGCACCCCATGCATAGTTCTGAACACCATCAGTTTCATGTAGAAACTCTAGAAAACCGGCGTGGACATGAGTGGTTGTCTTATCAACGAACAATGTCGTGCCAAGGAGCCACAACAAGTACGTTGAAAATACAGAGTTGTTCAAATTACCCTGTTTTAGGCGCTTCTCCAATACATCAAACCCGCACCGACCATGCTTCCAACCAAGTTCCCTTCCCAATTTGTCATCCAAAGGCAATTTCAGCAGAAGTCCCATATCTGTCATCAAACCCTCAGTCGTGCGACTAGAAATCACAGGCTTACCAGTCACGGGGATCCGTAGAATATACCATACATCGTGTAAAGTGATGGTCATCTCACCGAATGGCATGTGAAAGGAGTTGGTCTCAAGCTGCCATCTCTCAACAAAAGCTGATAAAAGAGCGTGGTCAATAGACTTGTACATACAGTCCTTCAGGTGAGATAGCCTACTTTCCTTCAACCATGTCAATACATCATAATTTGCGTCTTTTTCTGGGATAGAGAGATTCTTTGATCTTGCATGTCTTGAATGACAATGCAAGCACCTAAGGACCTATAAAAAAAACAAAACATGTTACAACAATATTAAATATTATGTGACCAACATAATAATTCAAGTCTCACAAACATAAAATTGACTGACCTCCCCCTTTTGTCATATTTGGTATGCAATATGGTGTTTGAACGAAGGCAATAACTCCTTTAGTACTGGCCCTCCATCAACTCCCAAACTCATCGGGCTACCATGCACATTACCCTCCATGTCACCATGCATATGTTCTCTCGGCCCTAAATAAAGTAAAAATTAAAAGAAGAACCTAAAAAGTATTAACTGATAAAATCACAAGAAATTGAATTACCTTGCAAATTATCATAAGTTTCTTCATCATCTTCCTCATCCCTAGCAATCTCATGGTGATTAATCCCTTTACCTTTAATGCGAAGGTTATCAAGATATGCATCTTTCTCCATATCTTTAAGTGTAGCACTAGATATCGAAGTATCATCATCATCGGAACTATCCACCATGGTCTCAGTTGCACGTGCAGACTGTTCATGCACTTGGGTACTCTCACTTTCCTGCTCCATGTCATCCCTCGTAGCCCTTACCGCCGTTGCTTTGGCCTCAAGAGCAAGCTTACGTCCTTCTTCTGCACGCTTACGGTTTGATTGAGTAACAACCCTTCCTTGCAAGCGTCCAACACCAACACCTTTCGAATATCCTTTCTTTCCACCCTTATCCATCTATAAATACAACAAAGTAAGATTAGAATGAACAATCAATATCTCTACAACTACGTATATATACAACAAGTCATTAATTTATTATCAAATTATAAGGGGACAATAGAAACACATATATCATAAGTGAAAATCAAATATGTGCATCAATAAAATATGAAGATCAATTAATATAACAAGTTGAAGTTTGATGTAATTGGATATATATATATATATATATATATATATATATATATATATAGCAAAAAAAAAATTAAATAAAAAATTAAAAAATAAAAAAAATAGCAAGCCAGCCTGAACAGCAGGCCAGTTCGAATCGAATAGCAGGCCAGCTGTTCAGGCCGTAGCGGCCAGCGCGGCCGCTACGGCCTGAACAGCAGGCCGTGTTCAGAACAGCAGGCCGCGCGGCCTGCTGTTCAGGCCGAGCAGCCGTAGGGGCTGCTATGGCCTGTATATGGGCGGCGGTCCCATATACGCCATCCCAATTCGACCCAATTCGATGGAATTGGGGCGGTTTAACTAACATATATGATGGTTATAAAAATAAAAAAAAATTAAAGAACTAACTTTGATTTGAGTTTGATGATATCTCTTGGTGTGTTCTTCAAATTGAATTGAAATATGTTGATTAGGTTATTGATTTAGGGGTTTGATTTATTTAACGTGGAATTGTGATGATTTGGGTTAATTTGTAAAATTGTAAATTTATAGATACTTTATGTAATTTACAATAAATTTCCAACATTTAGTAAATTTATGTTCAACATAAAGAGCTGCTGAAGTGGAGAACGGATTAGGAGAGCTTGAGAGCCACGAATCTCGTCGATCTGGAAAAAGGGGTTCTGATCACGTGAGTGGCGAGGATCGTCCGTCTCCATCCAAGTGTCCTCGCAATCAGCGGGAAAGTCGACCCCATCAACTCGATGATATTACCGGAGAGTCAACTAGCGTAAAGTGTAATTTCTGTGGAGGAACAACTCACGAGGAAGACAACTGCTGGAAGAAGAAGGGTTGATGTTTGGCTTGTGGCAGCAAAGATCATAAGGTGAACAGATATCCGAGGCGTCGCTCTCTAATTAAGGAAGGACGACCTTGTAGCACGGTTTCGAAAAACCAAGGAGATGGTGCAACAATGAAGGTGAAGGTCCAAAGTGGGGTTGGACATGAGGCTCGGCCAGCAAATGTGGCAAAAGGTACGCACGTTTGGACAAACCTCTTCTAAGTCGTGTTTGTTTATCGAACTACACTTCTTTCTTTAGGATAGACTCGCTTGAAGTTTAATTACTGACTATTTATTGAGGATTAATAGTTGGATGTTCTCGGTGAAGAGGCAAGCATTGACTTCTTTAGGTTAGTTACGAATTCTATTAATCTTTGACTTGCGAACGTGTTCGTGTGATCCGGCATTTGAAGTTTGAAGACATTCGATTCTCCGTTACTTGTTCGTTAGTTTTACGCTAGTTAAGTTTCGAAGATGAAACTTCTTTTAAGGGATGAGAGTATAACGCCCCGTATTTTTTTTAATTATTTATTTATTATTTTATTATTTAATTAATTTATATAATTAATTAATTATCTGAATAATTAATTAATTATCTGAGTAATTTATTTTATTCGATAATTATTTACTTCACTTCTTGCGTGAGAGTTTTAGTTAATTCGCGTAAACGAGTTCGTTTCGTTACGTTTGACTTGGTAAACGAGTTCGTTTCGTTACTGGACTTTCTGACTTTCTGACAAGCATTGACTTCTTTAGGTTAGTAAACGAGTTCGTTTCGTTACTGGACTTTCTGACTTCTTTTGGCCCATTTATGTGGTCCAGTCAACTTGACCCATTGACCGGCCCATCAGACTATTAACCCTAACCCTAAACCGTTTCCCCCATCTTTTCATTCTTCTTTCTCCTTGCTTGTCGTCAAACCAAAAGAGAGGAAAAGAGAAAGAAAGAAAGAAAGAAAGAAAGGAAGAAAAAAGGAGAGAGAGAAGAGAGTTTTCGCTGCTGCTGCTGTTCCGGTCCGTCTCGCCCCGCCGCCGTGCTCCGACTCCATTCGCCGGTCAGCCACGCGCCGTTCTGTCTCCAATTCGCGCGCCGCCATCGCCGCGCCGCCGCCACGTCGTTCCATGCGGTCCAGATCGATCGGCCTGTTCGGGCCGATCTGTTCGATCTGCCCGTGGTTGTCCGTGCGCCGCCGCCTGTTCACGCCGTTCTCTCCGTCCTTCGCGAGCTGCCTACTCTGCTCCGTCGGTCCGTGCCGTGTTCCGGCCCGGTCCCGTTCGTGACGTCCGATCCTGATCCGTTCGAGCTCCGATAATATGAGCTATGTCCCTTCTCTGCATCTTCATACTTCTTTCTGCTTTGATTCTTGATTCAAATCGTGAATCTTGTTTAACCGTGAGCAATGTTATGATTTCACAGATTCATTCAAATCGAATCCGTTCAAAGGTAAGGATCTTGTTTCCTTTCTTCATTTCTTTCCTTTGTTTTTGGACGATTTTGCCCCTGGTCCGATCTAATCACTGAGTCGAACCTTAAACCCTCGACTTGACCGAATCTTGACTTATGTTGACTGATTAGGGACTGTTCGAACTCTCGTTTAGGACTGTATTGACCTGAGTGGTTTGATAGAGAACCGAATTGCATTGTTTGAGAAACTCGTGGACTGTTTTGTTATGACTAGAACCTGTGAGGACCTTTTTGAGAATTCTGGAAACCTAAAAGGACCTTTATGCAATTTTGAACTGAAGGGCAAAATAGTAATTTTATTCTTTGACCTGGACTGATCGGATTTAGAGTAATGATCGTGGACTCTTGTTATGTTGTTTTTAAAAGCGTTAAGTTAGTTTGATTTCTGAAAACCGTGATTATAATTTCGTAATTTAATCTGTAAAGGGCATTTTGGTAATTTATGTTTGAGGGTAAAATGGTAATTTCATGTGCTCTGGACTAAACTATTAAATCGGGTTTTCTTTTGAGGACTGTTTCGATATTACTGAAAAGTGTTGTTCTGTTTTGCAATTTACTACTGAGGGTGTTTTAGTAATTTCAAAAGTTGATTTCTGAAAACCGTACGATCATGTACTTACTGTCTTTGACTTTAAAAATCACTTGACTTGCTAGCCTAGTTGGTTAGGTTCTTGTTAGACTAATTTAGAGGTCCCGAGTTCGAGCCCGTCCTTTGCCAATCCTTCTCCGACCTTTTACTTTTATCCGTTTTTCGTTTCGAATTCTAGTTAGTAACTAGACACTTTCTGTTTAGGTATTCCGTTCGTTAGCTATTAAGTCGCTGTATCATCATGGATTGTTGCTCGCAAAGTTTAAGGTGAGTGTTCACCCCAAAACTTATCTATTTGCGAAAAACTGAAAGGCTATGTGACAATCTGTATCTATTACTATATATTTTGTTATACCGTATGCTTACGCGTAAAAGTAACTAAGTCCTAAGTATGACTATTTACTTTCCTTGTTTATTGCTACTCTGTTCTGGATTAACTCTTCTGCAGGAACACTTCTCGATGTTTCGAGATCTGATTATTGTTATTTGTTGTTCTGTATCTGTATTTGTTGTCTGTTTCTGTGTGACCGGTCGATTAGGTCGTAATTAGGTAGGCTTGGGTAGTAGAGTACTATCGGGTTTGCTTGATTATTGCCTAGTCTAATCCCTTTTAGGCGCGAGGCAGAAGTCGCTGAGGTCTATTAGGGTCGTAGGTTCTGTTTCCCCAAAGTACACGGGGGTTTCTGTTTCTGTCCGGAGTTGTATACCCTCTGGAGGGAGCTATAAGGGCTATTGGGAGTAGGAGCAATAAGGCGGACTGCACCAACGGACTTCGACTTATTTGTTCTGTCTTTCTGTTCTGTTATCTGTTCTGTTTGTTATATTATCTGCTGAAAAGGATTTTGATTTCAAAAACTGTTTACTTTCTGTTTGTTAACTTAGAACCTCACTGAGATCCTTTATCTCACAATCTCTTTGTTTTCAAAATTCCTTACTTCCAGATACTACTGAGGATGCACGCGAGTAGGATGCCAGCGACTGAGACAAGGGTCTGGGATGTCTTTGGGGATTTGTGTTTGTTTTTAAAATAAGAAGATGAACCTTTTTACTTTCTTCGCTAGTTGTTATTCTTTTGACTTCTAAGTTATCGTTGGATTTCTACTTGATTATGTTAGCTCTATGGCGTCAAATATTGTTATGTCATTTATTGTCGACCGTTACTTTTAAAATTATTTCGAATTTTCTCTTTTCAAAAAATTATTTTGTTTTTAAAAACCGGTACCGTTACATCATTAGTCTCATTCACATAATAAACTCACAAGAAAAATGAAATACGAAGAGCAAGAACCTGATATGCATATAACAGAAAACACCTTAAGAAAATACATGTACCTTAAAGTCTTGTATGTTATGCATTAGTTTCAAGTTTCAGCAGTATTGCGGCAATAATACTAGGAGAGGTAGCAGGCACACATATAGTTCCGCTCACCAAGCACCGTGCTAAGCCTGCTGTGAGTTCCAACTTCCAACATTTGACGTAACAATCTTTCTCATCAACATCAATTTTAATGAGATACTGCAAGAACCCATATTATCAATCCTGTTTGAACATTGAAGCTATACTTTATTAAATGTTACAGGCTCCCATTGGAGGAGCATACAAGCTAATTGGCTAATTGGCGTGCCAATAAGAAACTGGATGAACAGTGGGATCAACAAAGTTTATATTCTGACTCAGTTCAACCTGCCTCACTCAACATGCATCTTTCAGGAGTTTACAACATCAGAGGTATCACATACGGCTATGTCATGCTAATTTCCCCAACTCTCCAATAACATAATGCAATTACCTAGTTCGATCGAACTGAGCCCAAGTTTTAGTCAATCAGGATTCAAGAAGATTCCTAGTATTGAAAAATTTACCAAGACCTATACGCAACATAAATAAAGCTCAACAAAATACAGATCAGAAAACTAATTAACACCACAGATCCATATGCATATCGACCTCTTTAGCAAATTCAAATCAAAATACAAGCTCTGAATCACACTCATTCCCAAATATATATCAAAGAACTAATCATCTTAGTAATTAGGACATACCTTTGGAGATAGTTTTGAGCAGTGTCCGCGCCATGGGGCTTCAAAATCAACAAATAGAATAATAGATCCCCGAAAGTAGAAATTGCAGCATCTAAACTAGACTCGTCCATCACCAAAACTTTGCCCAATTCCCCAAATCTCCAATTCTAACCTGCAATTCCCGAATGAGATTTATCGATGTAACGATATAATAGAGATGCAGATCCGCAGAACATTCACCACAGAATAGGAGATTGTGATATATTGACAAATAGAACTAGATATTTGGGAGGAAGAGAAAGAGAAGTTGCAGTCGATGGTTGTGTTGATGTGAGAATGGACTTGAGGTGGAGTCTTTGGAGGAAAGTTTTTCCTTTCATCGATAATTTTCTCAATTTATTGACCGATAAATTTATTTTGCGTCACAATAGCCATAGCGTTATACCAGCTTCATTTATCTTGTGTCACATTAGCCATAGCGTTATACCACCTTCGTATAGTCACGCTTGTTAGATTGTGTCACTATAAAAAGTGTCTAATTAGGGGAATCTTTTAGTAGTGCGTGACCAAATAAGTTTTATCACAAATGTTCTATATTTTTTTTGATGAAAGTGAACTATCGTCACAAACGATCGAGATACTGTGACGAGGGTCATATTTGTCACGATAGATGCCATCTATTTTGATAAATTGAACATTTTATCATGGTTGCCAAGTATTTGTGACAAACATTAATTCGTCGCACAAATTTTCAACACAAATGCTACAGCTTTTGTAGTGCCATTCATCTCCAACTTTTAGCACAATAATTTTGTTTCTCCTCTTTCTGATCAACATGGAAGAAACATGTACTCCCTCTGTCCCAGAACAGTTGCACCATTTTGCCATTTTGGGCGTCCCGTTAGAGTTGCACCATTTTATTTCTTTGCCATTTTGGGACATGTATATAATAATTTTATATTCCACCAACACATTTGAGTGGCCAGAAATCACCAATAATAAAGTAAAAGTAACCTCCACTATCAATATAACTCAATATTTAACTCTCATCCTTATTTTCTGTGCCCAAAAGCAAATGGTGCAACTGCTCTGGGACGGAGGGAGTATTATATATTGTCTACTTTCTTCAACCATTTTATTTTTGAAACCATAACCTCTCTTCCTATTGGAGTATTAGGTTGGTTAAATTCATGCAAGAGACTCCGGCTGGGATGGGGCGGATCGGATTTTAGATTGATCCAATCCGAATAGTGAATTTTTACTTGATCCAAAATCCGATCCGAATTTTTGGATCAGTTTCGGATTAATCCGAAAATTATCGGATCGGATTCGGATTAATCCGAAAATTATCGGATCGGATTCGGATTAATCCGAACTTCTTTTTTTTTCTAATTTATAAAAGATATCCATATCAAACAAGTTCCAAGCTTCTCCAGTACACCAATCCAATTTGATTTCCATCTTAATCCATCGGCCATCACAAGGATTGGCCAACTAATTAATTAAGTATAACACCAAAACATCCTAAATCTTAATTACATTTCTACAATTTCTTGTTTAAGACCAATTTCTAAGTTGTGTGAGACCAAGCAATCCGGATCAATCCATTCTATTATATCCAATCTCGCGGGTCATGTTATAACCCGGTTTACTCCTTTCGGGTCATTAAACCGGTTATGTATAAGTAATAAAATTGGCCCCTTTCTTTTCATTTTCCCTCATTGATTGAAATATCAGAGAGTAGAGAGAGAAAGTCTTTGTTGTTCTCGTCGCCGCAATCGAAGCTTCAAACATCGTCTCCTCCGCCTGAATTAAGCTCGTCGTCATCGTGATCGTCTTCTTCAGCTGTTGAAGGTTTGATTTCTTTCCTTTCTGTTGTTTTTCACTCATTTTCGAAACCCTAGTTTACTCATTTCTTCAATTTTACCATGTTTTTCTTCTTCTTCACGACTTTCTCTAGTTCGATTGATTTCGTAACCCTAACTGTACATTTTCTATGTTTTTGCAGTTCATTTTTCTCTATTTTGCTCGATTTTGTTCGATTCTCGAAACCCTAACTACTGTAAGTGCTTCGATCTCTTCAATTCTGTTTGTTTTCTGTCTTCTATAAAGCCTAATGCAAGTAAGTGGTTCGATCTGTGTTTTCCAATTTTCTATGTGGATCTCTCTCTGTGTGTTTCTGTGTCTGTTTGTATAAACTTAACATGATCTTAAGTGGTTGTTTGAGTGTTATATGTTGCTTGTTTGATATTTACGTATAGTATGTTTGAGGTTTACGTATATTATGTTTGAGTTTTACTTGACATTGAGTGTTTTGGGTGGTATGTTAGTTTTTTGAGTTTTGTTGGAGTTTTATTTGAGTTTTATTTATTTTGGTTTCTGATTTATCTCTGTGTGTTGTATTCTGGTTGTATAAGGTTTATATTTGTGTTGGTTTGAGTTTTATTTTGAGTTTTATTTGAGTTTTATATGCTGTCTGTTTGAGTTTTATATGTCGCTTCATTGAGTTATATCACTGTTGATGCACGTTATGTTTTTTGATATATGCTTGAATTTTATATGATGTCTATTTGAGTTTTATATGGTGCTTGTTTGAGGTTTACCACTGTCCATGAGTTTTATATGCATTACAGACTGAGTTTAAGCTTTAACATTCATAAAAATAGGATTCTCAATTCTATAGGAATGTTTTTGTACATTAATAAGGTGCTTGAGGATAAGTTTTATATGTTTGAGTTTTATATGATGTATGTTTGAGTTTTATATGTGGCTAGTTTGAGTTATATCACTGTCGATGCACGTTATATTTTTTAATATATGCTTGAGTTTTATATGTTGTCTGTTTGAGTTTTATATGGTGCTTGTTTGAGGTTTACCACTGTCCATGAGTTTTATATGCATTACAGACTGAGTTTAAGCTTTAACATTCACATAAATAGGATTCTCAATTCTATAGGAATGTTTTTGTACATTAATAAGGTGCTTGAGGATAAGTTCTATATGTTTTAGTTTTATATGCTGTCTGTTTGAGTTTTATATGTGGCTTGTTTGAGTTATATCACTGTCGATGCACGTTATATTTTTGATATAAACTTGAGTTTTATATGCTGTCTGTTTGAGTTTTATATGGTGCTTGTTTGAGGTTTACCACTATCCATGAGTTTTACTTGAGTTTGAGTGTTTTGGGTGTTATGTTAGTTTTTGAGTTTTGTTGGTGTTTTATTTGAGTTTTTTATTTTGGTTTTTGCTTTATCTCTGGGTGTTGTATTTTGTTTGTATGAGATTTATATTGTGCTGGTTTGAGTTTTGTTTGAGTTTTATTTAAGTTTTAGTCTACATTTGATTTATATGTGTCTGTTTTATTCTCCTGTTTTATATATTTGATATCTTTGTGTTATATGCTCGTTGTATTTGAGGTTGATATATATATATATATATATAGATATATATATATATATATATATATATATATATATATATATATATATATATATATATATATATATATATATATATATATATATATATATATATATATATATATATATATATATATATATATATATATATATTATTTTTATTTTTTTTAATTTTTTTGCAGCAATCATGGTTGAAATTTGCAGTTATGATTCTGATGTTGCTCCCGCTACTGGTATTGCTCCCGTTGCTGATGCTACTGCCGTTGATGATACTGCTAAAAGAATTGATCCACAAGTGGTTGATCGAACGATGGCAATTTTTGCTACAACTGTCCTTGATGTTACTGCTTCCCATGCTGCGGGCGTAAATAAGGACGTTATTGATTCAGAGGAGACAATGAGTAATCAAGGCAAGCCATCAGGCAAGAGATGGTGAATTATGCACAAGAGGCTCAATTTCTGTTGGATTTGATTTCGAAGTTTTAACTTCGTTGAACATGTTTATTCACCCATCATTTTGATATTTTGTTCATGTTTTTAATTTGAAATTTGTCTGTAATAACTCAGATTAGTACTATTTTCAGTCATATTTAGTAAACTTTTTTATATTTCTGTTTATATGTTTGAGTTTTATATGTTGTGTGTTTGAATTTTATATGGTGCTTGTTTGAGGTTTACCACTGTCCATGAGTTTTTATATGCATTACAGATTGAGTTGACAAAACATATATTCAGGGTGTTTGGGGTTCACAAATCCATCTAGGCTTTTAGAAAAATATACACCCTTAGTTTATGTTTGAGTTTTATAAGTTGTGTGTTTGAGTTTTATGTGGTGGTTGTTTGAGGTATACCACTGTCCATGACTTTTATACGCATTACAGACTGGGAACTTTGAACATTCATGGAAATATGTTACATGATCCCTTGACAAATGCTTAATTAGGGTTAAAGGCCCTGCACCGCATCCAACCCTTAAACCCTAATTAAGACCGTAGCATCTGAAAGTAATTCAATTCATTTTCAGGGTGTTTGGGGTTCACCAATCTATCTAGGCTTTTAGAAAAAATATATACAACCTTAGTTTAGTTTGAGGCTAGAGTTTATGTTTGAGTTTTATATGTTGTGTGTTTGAGTTTTATGTGGTGGTTGTTTGAGGTTTACCACTGTCCATGACTTTTATATGCATTACAGACTGAGTTAAACTTTGAACATTCGTGGAAATATGTTACATGATCCCTTGACAATGCACCGCATCCAACCCCTAAACCCTAATTAAGACCGTAGAATCCGAAAGTAATTCAATTCATTTTCAGGGTGTTTGGGGTTCACTAATCCATCTAGGCTTTTAGAAAAAATATACACCCTTAGTTTAGTTTGAGGCTTGAGTTTATGTTTGAGTTTTATATGTTGTGTGTTTAAGTTTTATGTGGTGGTTGTTTGAGGTTTACTCACAGACTGAGTTTAATGTTCATAGAAATTTTTTCAATTTACCTTTGACAAATGTTTGATTAGTTTTAGTTAAATGCTCAACAACTGTCAACATAAACATGAGAAAAATCAAGAAAACAGAGTATTGATATTAAGGAACAGAGTCTATAAAATTCTCAATCTTATACGAAGAAATACAGTATTGAAATCAAGGAACACAGTCCACAAAAGTATAGAGTACTGAAATCAATCAAATAACTTGTCCCTTCCTGGGGAAACTTGTTTCCCATGTGTTTGAACCTTTTTTCTTTCTTGGTTTCTTCTCAATAGCACCATTTATCCTTTTTGGTCCATTGCTTCCAAGAATGTCTCCAACAACGAAAGAAATGTCTCCGCTTGTTTATTAGCAAGAAAGGCACAACCGAAAACCACATTACTCCAGTGGCTATTGACTCCTACCAAAGGTGCACAAATTATATCATACCGGTTAGTACAGTATCAACCAAAAGCATAGGAGAAATTGCCACTGGTTGAGTTTGCTTAACAGGTGCTTTGCCTGCACCAGAACAGACAAAGTACTTTTCCTTGATAGATTTATCTTTGTATGTCCTTGTTGTCGAGTTTCCAACAGAAAATACAACCATTGATGCATAGCGTTTGTAATGTTCTTCAAATTGTTCCCATTTTTCCTTCTTTAAATCATCAAAAGAGAGTGGTATATGCTCTGCAATGATACATTATAAAACTCAATCAGTATATGAATGAAACTCAAATATCAAAAGAATAAACCTCAAATTCTTCAACATATATATAAACCTCAAATTATTCCATTCATGATCTCATAACTTCAAGCCATTAGTATATATTGTATGCAGAACAACTTCGACCCCAAATTCTCAATTTATGAACTCATAACTTCAAGTCATTACTATACAATGTATGGAGAACAACATAAACCCCAAAGATTCTCAATTCATGATCTCATAACTTCAAGCCATTACTATATAATGTATGCAGAACTTTACAAAGTAAAACTCAGAAACTTTTGTAATAAAACTCAAGTCAATAATGCATAAAACTCAAACAAAACTGTAACATACAGAACTTTACAGAGTACAACTCAGAAAATTTGATTGAGTTTTAAAAAACTCAATCAGTATATGAATCAAACTCAAACATCAAAAGAATAAACCTCAAACGAAATTGTAACATACCTGATTGTTCATCAGGTCCTTTGTGCTTATCAGCTGAACAAATTCTTCAGCAAATTCACTGTAATCTTCTTCCATATCAAATTCCGACTGTCTCATAGCAAATCCTTCTGTAAATTCTGGATCTCTAGGTATTTCATCAATATTTTCAACAAATCCTCCAACAAATTCACTGCAATCTTCTTCTAAATCAAATTCCGACTCTCTCATGGCAAATCTGATGAACGCGGATGTCGTGCTCCGGATTCAAGCAAATAATATTTGTATTTAGCCAAAGGCAATCCACAACTACAACGAAAACCGTAGTGTAGCAGTAGAATGACTCGAGTGTCGTTCTCTCAGGACTATAACTAGCTTTATCTATTTAACAAGAGAATATAAAACAGCAGACAGATAGCAAAAGGGGTTTCTAGCAGATAATGGAGATTGGTGATAGTATGATCCTTCTTAGCATAACGGGTCGATAATCATGCATAAATTCCTCGGTCTTGCATAGAGATCTTTGAATCAATCTAGTGTCCTGTTGCAATTATTAAGCACTACGAAGATAATTGGTCTGACAAGTCAATCACTATTGTCCTAATGTGTTCCGTAATTATTCAACACTACAAAGATAAACTCGCACACAGGTTGACGAGGGTCCAATTGTGCATAATAATTAATACAACATACGAGAATTTAGGCTGTGCCTGATCAACGAATTAAAGCAATGACACGGAGTATAATGCGCGATATAGCCATTAGCATGATTACCTTCCCTTCGCTAAGAATTCACATACTACCACCAATGATAAGTTTAGCTACTCATAATAGGCATGCAATCAACAGAAATCATAGAAGAAAACATGTTGAAAGAATATAATAACATAAGTAGAATAAAATTGTAAGATACAAAGTTACCGAAGGTTGTCAATCTCCGGATGATTGCGATCCTACGAGCTCCAAACTGCTATGAAAAAGAGTCCCCTAAGCTACGGACCCCCAGAACAGGCTCTGGGAAGTCCCTACCTAAAACTACAGAGAGAGGTGAGAAAGTAGGTCTGGAAAGATATGAATTTCGGAGAAAATCTGAGCAACTATATATAGGCCCCGAAATACTGTGGGGCGGTTAGCCCCACACACGGGGCGGTTCGCCCCACGTCTGGGGCGGTTAGCCCCAGAGAAAATCTCGCGGAATTCCGCGTTTTCGACGCGTTTTTGGATTTCTTCCCCTTTTCGAACTCAGTTTCTTTCTTCTAGTGGCCTTCTAACCTCCAGATTCGACCCCTAGACTCCAAATCCTATCCGGAAACCTTCAGATACTCCAAATAGGCTTCTGGAACACCAATTCCTTGTCAACTTAAATATAATTGCCCGGAAATCCTCGATTTTCAATCAAAACCTGTAAAATAAAATCTAAAGGGAAACGTGACACTATTCTAATAAAATGCACTAAAATATAGCTAAATTAACATAGAGGATAGCTAAAATAGGTGAAAAAGACTCGAATGAAAGTGTAAAATACACATTCATCAAACTTCCCAAACCGAACCTTTGCTTGTCCTCAAGCAATTAAGCTAGACTCTAATGCAAAAAAACAATGCAAGACACAAAATGGAGTCTCATGCCAAATAAAATGAACTAATCTACTGAATCTACCAAAAAACATATGAACAAAAACCATATAAATCAAAGCATGAATATAGGTTGAAGAATACCTCGATTGACCTATACACATCCACATAAGCACTTATGTCAAGACAAGATAGTCTCTCGTAACATTCTCTACCTGGACCTAGTCAGTGACGACGTAATGAAGCATGCTAAGATACGAATGATTGTCCCGTGCCTATGAAACTGAGGACTTACTGTTGTTCCACCATGTTAAGACTTTCCCTCAAAGAGGTCGAACCAGTACTGGCTCTCATCAAACGAAGGAGGGTTCCCTATAAAAGATAACACTCCCCTATTCTACCCATCTCTCAAGTAAAGTCTTAAGCTATTCACCACTTCCTGAATGGCAGGACGAGGGTGGTCTAGAACAGATGGACACTCAAGACAAAAAAGATAAAAAATAGACAAACACGATAACGAACATTACAAGAATTGGAAAAGACTCAACACTTTGCTAAACTGCTATTTGGCTTTCTTTTTTGGACCCTTCTTTGCTTTTTTGGGGTCTTTTCTTTTTTTCTTTTTTTTTCTTTCCAGATTCTTTTTCTTTTCTCTTTTTTCTGGAATTTTTATTTTCTTTCTTTTTTTCGATTTTTCTAGCCAGCAGTAGCATAACAAAAAGAGAAACAAAATGACTCAAATGACTTCCCCAAACCTATTCGAAATAATAGGTTGGAGTACAAAATTTACGGAAAAGGAAAAAACAAACTCACGATACGGAAATGAAAAAACAGAAACAAGTCTATGATGGTGTAACCCCCTCCCCAAAACCTATTCAGAAGAATAGGTTATAAACAAAGGATCACACAACCTCACACTACCTCCTTCCTAGGCATTTAGCAATCTCAAAGCATGGTGAAGACTTGTTGCCTCTTAGGTACGTAATTACTCGGGAAAACAACCATAAGACCCTAACATGCATCATCCTATTATAAAGGCCTTCGTGAACCGCAGTAGAGAAAACACCACTAAGTGATGTCGAGACTACCAAGCTTAACTAAGTGCAATTCATAAATGTGACAAGCCAAGCGAGAAAAACCTCAAACAAATTCATAAAGATGAAGCATATGATTAATGGCATAGTTAGTTGATCTATCCAACAAAAAGTTCAAAACATTCGGCAATAAACTCCATATAAAACATGCAAGACTATCCTAGTATGAATGTAGTGAATGCAACCTAAAAAACTAAGAAAGCAGTAAACGTGCAAATGCAAATGCAAACAAAAGGTTTTACGCGTAATCATAAGCAAAACAAGTATAGAAATACCCGGCGATAACCCCCCCAAACCTGAACGTCGTCGCTCGTCCCGAACGTCGAAAGTGGATTTAAGGTGAGAGCCAGCTTGTACCTGTAACTTATAGGACTCAAGGAAACTCGTGAGAAACGAAAAACATACGAAAATATAAATAAAACACAATGATATGCATGCATTAAAGCGGTAAAAAAGCAATAAAAACTCCGGGTTGCCTCCCGGATAGCGCCATTGTTTAAAGTCTTTGGCTCGACTCCTGTCTGCGCCTAGCTCTTCTTCTTGAGGGTACTAGACTTCCCCTTCATGGATCTCCTCCTCATGCCACGACATGTGAATAAGAAAGAACATAGGCTGCAAGACCACAGTAGTGAGTAGTGTGAGAAGTATCAGGCGGATCAGATATGGCTCGCAACACATGTCGCTTGCCATCCACCTCAATAGTGCAAGTTCTTTGGTAGATGTCCATCACGGAGCGTAGCTTAGTCAAGAACGTTCGCCCAAAGAGAATGACATCCCCCGTCCCAGGTGTAGACGCCGGCATAAGTACAAAATTGGTGTATACAGAAGCTTCACCAATCTTGACCAATACATTCCTCACAACGCCTTCGGGTCTTACAAAGGATCCATCCGCTAGTTGCACAATGGCCTTATGCTTTGAAAGCTCTCCAAGGCCACTCTTCTCAAACACATTCATGGGTAGCACATTCGAGTAGGATCCCGTGTCTAGTGTGGCACGGACATCTTCAAGTTCGCCAATCCCGACCTTAACATCGAAACTTTGAGGGAGTGGCTCGGGATTCTCTTGCTTCTTTCCACTCTCATCAGTACCAAGGTCCTTCTCTTCTTCCTTGGCTAGTGGAGGCTCCTCATCCTTGTAACACTCGCACTTAGCAACTTGCTTAATGGTGATTTCCACTGGTTGATCTCCCACCAAGTTGATCGACATGGACCTCTCAGTGCTGCTATGTAACTTCCCCTGCTCTCTACTAGCTCTAGCTTCCAATTGATCCAGACGAGCATTGATCTTTGTCGAATCCTCCTCGTATCTCTTCAAAAACACTTGTGTGAAATCCACCAATTTCTGTAAATTATCCAAGAGAGTCGTTGACTTGGATGTATAAGCTTCGTCCTTAGGAGTAGGATTACTACGGTTTCCTAAGTGAACGTCTTCTCGTGCTAGATCTGATCTGCACATATGAGCCCCATGCCCATAATTCTTGCACACCCTACATACCTCGTTGGAGAGAGAAGTTCCGATTAGGCCACTTAGAGACTGCCTCATCTGATTGGCGAAACCTTCGAACCTATCGCCACTCACACCATTCACTTCATGCATTGGGATCTCCTGGTTTGGTGGAGCCTCAGGTCCACGCCTTCTAACCATTGCTCTTGGATCCTTGGATTGAGATCCTTTAGCAAGCCTTTCGAAACACGCCCATACATCCTCGGCGGTCTCTTCCCAGATAGTACCACGGCATTGGAAATCCACCACCTGTTGACTCTCATATGTGAGTCCATTGTAGAAGTGCTGGACAAGATCAGGAAGCCCAAAACCATGGTGTGGACACTTGTGCATGAGGTCCTTGAACCTCTCGAAAGCGGTGTAGATGGTCTCATTATAGTCCTGTTTGAATCCTGTGATTTGCGCCTTAAGCGTGGTAGTCAATGTGTGAGGAAAGTATTTCTTCATAAAAGCAGAATACACCTTGTCCCAGGTGTCTAGTGATCCGGCTTCCAGAGAGCCTAACCATGCCTTGGCTTTATCACCAAGTCCCATAGCAAAAACCTTCATCCTTAGCTCATCGTCCGTTATCCCTGCTCCGGGCCTTGGAAGATTGTTGATAAAATCGTCAATATCATTCAGGTATCCCATAACATCTTCCCTAGCCAACCATAGAACCTCGGGAGTTGCTGGTACATGCAACTTTTGATTTCCAAATCTTGAGTTGCAGCAGAAAGAACAATAGCCGGACCTTTCATCAGTGCTTTGTTGGGTTGAACCCATGATTTCAGTGGTCTAGCTTCTGCCATTCCGTCGATTTCCTTGAAAAGAATGTGTAGAGATTCAGAGAAATCGGTATCCTCTGTTTCCTCTAGTGCACGCCTTTGAAGTAATCGCCTTCTTTGGTGGTAGACTCTGTCGATCTCAGCAATTGAATCAGCAAGTGGTGTTCCTGCAGAACGTGTATGCGGCATACACTATCTGTAACAAACTAGGAAAGCAGTATCAGAGAAAGATTAAAAAGGAAAACTAAAACTAATAGAATTAGGAATTGAAAGCTGAAAATATAAACAAATTAAACAGAAAAAAGGAGTATAGTCCCCGGCAGCGGCGCCAATTTGATGAACGCGGATGTCGTGCTCCGAATTCAATCAAATAATATTTGTATTTAGCCAAAGGCAATCCACAACTACAACGAAAACCGTAGTGTAGCAGTAGAATGACTCGAGTGTCGTTCTCTCAGGACTATAACTAGCTTTATCTATTTAACAAAAGAATATAAAACAACAGACAGATAGCAAAAGGGGTTTCTAGCAGATAATGGAGATTGGTGATAATATGATCCTTCTTAGCATAACGGGTCGATAATCATGCATAAATTCCTCGGTCTTGCATAGAGATCTTTGAATCCATCTAGTGTCCTGTTGCAATTATTAAGCACTACGAAGATAATTGGTCTGACAAGTCAATCACTATTGTCCTAATGTGTTCCGTAATTATTCAACACTACAAAGATAAACTCACACACAGGTCGACGATGGTCCAATTGTGCATAATAATTAATACAACATACGAGAATTTAGGCTGTGCCTGATCAACGAAATAAAGCAATGACACGGAGTATAATGCGTGATATAGCCATTAGCATGATTACCTTCCCTTCGCTAAGAATTCACATACTACCACCAATGATAAGTTTAGCTACTCATAATAGGCATGCAATCAACAGAAATCATAGAAGAAAACATGTTGAAAGAATATAATAAAATAAGTAGAATAAAACTGTAAGATACAAAGTTACCGAAGGTTGTCAATCTCCGGATGATTGCGATCCTACGAGCTCCAAACTGCTATGAAAAAGAGTCCCCTAAGCTACGGACCCCCAGAACAGGCTCTGGGAAGTCCCTACCTAAAACTACAGAGAGAGGTGAGAAAGTAGGTCTGGAAAGATATGAATTTCGGAGAAAATCTGAGCAACTATATATAGGCCCCGAAATACTGTGGGGCGGTTAGCCCCACACACGGGGCGGTTCGCCCCACGTCTGGGGCGGTTAGCCCCAGAGAAAATCTCGCGGAATTCCGCGTTTTCGACGCGTTTTTGGATTTCTTCCCCTTTTCGAACTCGGTTTCTGTCTTCTAGTGGCCTTCTAACCTCCAGATTCGACCCCTAGACTCCAAATCCTATCCGGAAACCTTCAGATACTCCAAATAGGCTTCTGGAACACCAATTCCTTGTCAACTTCAATATAATTGCCTGGAAATCCTCGATTTTCAACCAAAACCTGTAAAATAAAATCTAAAGGGAAACGTGACACTATTCTAATAAAATGCACTAAAATATAGCTAAATTAACATAGAGGATAACTAAAATAAGTGAAAAAGACTCGAATGAAAGTGTAAAATCACATTCATCAAAATCCTTCAGCTATTTCAATGAATTCTTCTTCTATATGATCGACTTCAACCGTCGGAGATTCCTTAATTTCCTTTGAATGTTTTCTCCTTTTCGAATTCGTCAATTGCGCCAATCTAATCCTCAAATTGTTCAATTCATTCAACGATGTAGGAGAGTAATCGTTGTTTCTCATATTTGTTTTCGAAGATAGAGAGATATAGAGGGATGAACGAAGATAGAGAGATCGTAGAGAGAGAAATTGTGTGCAGAGACGTGAGAAACTGTATTCTGAGATTTTAACGGGTTATAGAGATAAGACCCGACTCAATTTCGGGTTATAACATGACCCGCGAATTATTACATGGATCAGCGAGTTTTTTAACTATTTTCTAGTTCCTTTGAGTCTCATTTTGGTCTCATGAAACTAGTGGTCTCACAGTAAACGTTCTCTTACATTTCCAGTAGGCCTAAAAGGCTCAGATCTCTGTGTACAATCAAGCAAAATAGGCAAACAGAGAGGCATCATAACAACGATTGATTTGCCGACAACAAATCATAACATCTGGATGTTATGCAGAACAAATATAGGCACAACAACAAATCATAACATCTGGAAAACGAGCTCAGTTGGGTACAACGACAACAAATCATCAAAGCCTAATCATAACAGCAACAACAACAGCAGCCGTAGTAAGTAAGGTGTTTTGTGGTGTAGGGTGAGGAGAAGAGGAAATATATGCGAAAAGCCTCTATCCAGCTAAGTTCGATTTGAGGTGAGATTGGATGATTTGGAGAAAATGGAAGAGAGAGAGGGGATAGACATAGACTGAGAATGGAGGCGTATGGTAGGGTTACAGAGGAATGAGAGGTTTATATACTGTTATATTATAAAATTAAAAAAAAAAAAAAAACTAAACTGTTCATGGGATCGGATTAATCTGAAAATCCGCGGATTTTAATCCAATCCGAAAACCGAAATAGGTACAAATGGTGATCCGTAATTCAAACCGAAACTACTGGATCGGATTGGTTCGGATCGATTTTTCGAATCGGTTTTCGGATTTCGATTTTTATGTCCCGCCCCTACCGGAGACATTTTTCTAGCCTGGCCAGAGCAGCACTAAGACGGCTCTTCTGAATTCCTTCAAGACAAGTTTTAACCAACCCTTCTCTTCGAAATATATTTCCGAATCGCTCTTTGTTCCAACGTAGTAGAGTTATCTCCCCACAGTTCGTACAAATATTTTGGATGATGGGTTTGTTCCAATAACCATGCACTCTCAAATATATGCATGAGGAACATTGCCTGCTAGTTGGAATAATACAAGTCCTTCTCTTGTTATCTTCTAACTCATTTTCGAGTCAATGATTAGTCACAACTGCTTCTATGTACTTTATTTTGGCTGTTCTTGTTTTATAGGAACAACTTTATTTTTAGATATGAGGACTTCACATGCATGGCAACTGCAACTGGTTTACTTTCATTTACTTAGAGTGGTCAGTGTGTGTTTGGTACGAGGTAAAATACCTTGTTTGGTACAAGTGCACTCGGCCCTCCGGGTCAGGAATGTTGAAATCCCTCCCCCTGGCCTTTGTCCTTTTGTTCACTTGAAATACCTAGGGGGTTGATATTTCACAAATGACTCATTTGGAGATTTCAGTCGAAAAGTGAAATGACTAGTTAAACAACAATCTGATTATTATTAAAGTAAAAAACTTCACCATTCCATTCACAATATGGCGTGGCTGTAGGTAATATCCCAACTTCGATTGTATTGTCTAATTGGTGTTAAACTAGGTTCGAAGTTATATAATCATTAAAAGTTAGCACTAATCTATCATACACAATCAGCAATCTGGAGGAAAATTTAAACATGTTAATTGACCAAACTGTCCCCTATGTGAAGAATAAAATATCAACTAGAAGGGTATTAAGGTAAATACAGAAAGGTAGTTATAACTACCGTCGCACATGTTTCGAAATCCCTCGCACAGAGTTCGAAATACGTCACAAATCCCTTCTCAACCAAACGAGGTATTTCATTTCAAATCCCTTGAAATATTTGTTTGTGAAAAATCAACCAAACAACATTCAAAGGGATTTGACTGTGTCAAATCCCTCCTCCAGCCCAAATAACATTTTGGACTCAAATCCCTCCTCCAAAATCTCCAAATTTGTCATTCTGAATCAAACGCGCAGTAAAGTAAATTCTTCCTCTTTCTGTCAGTCATACTAAACCAAGGAAAATAGTTCTCTTCAAATAGTTGCCACCACTTCAGGGTTTTTTTTTTATATGTTCGAACATGGTTCGTTTATAGATAATTATGGTGCTGCTTGTAATATGGATCATTTTCAGAGATAGTGCATGCAATTTTGTTAGAGCTGCAAGTTATATAGGCATTTGTGCAAATACTGTAGCAGAGTTCAAGGTGGCCTTAAAGCAAGGCCTCACGTTAGCCATTCAAATGACCAGCCTCTCTGCTCTGCTTGATGATAATCAGGCACTTAGTTCACCAGCTGGAGGAATGTAAGATCTCTTTTGGTTACTGGGAGGCGGATTCTCTCCAGAGAAAGTGCATCAGATGCTCAATTCTCAGTGCGATACGAGTGGTTCTTCGTATAGTTATTTTGTCTATCTAGAACCACCACGTGAGTAGTTTCTATTTTTTTGGGACAAATGTCCCAATTAGTTGCAAGTTTTGTTCGTAATGACCGAACAAAATCCTATCCACGACTAGTGCCAAGTCAAGGACAGGAACATGTTGTATTTACTTCCGTTGGTTAATTGGTAATAGAAGTCTTTATCTTTAATTAAAAAAAAAACCAATTTCTCTGATGATTCTGATATCCACACCACGTGAAAATGAATCCAACATCAAAATTCCAAACCCAATTTTATTCAATACAAACCTTGGACAACTCGTTTATCTTTCACTTTGTCCTTTGAGAAATATTGTGATCCATTGGCTTTTACTTCTTCTTGAACAGGAAATGCGCAACCATCCACTCTTCTCCATTATTGTAGCCAAACAGCTCCGCCACTGCAATGAAAAATGTTCTCCAGTAGACTGTCCATTTGACAGCTGAATCCTTGCCATAAGTTGATACCATTATCGGCTTGATAGAGCTTGAGTTCTGGTCCATTCTTTTCAGCCACTCCTCGCTGCAACAAAAATTAACGACTTAAATTTCTTCCTAAATGCACCATAGGCATAGAGATGACACTAAAAACTCATGGTAGTCGATCAATCATGAAGGGTCACTTTTTACCATTTGACTACGCACAGTTCTGAAGTGTAAACATGAATGCTAGTCCATACAGTTACCTTGTCTGAGAATAGTGCTTTCCGTTCACCAGCCAATGATTAACTATAGATACATCGTCCTGCATAAAAGGCACAAAGCCAGTAGTGAGACAGGAATCCTCAGCTACTTATGAGAACACCAAAATTAGATCGCAAACCAGTTGTGTGCTTTAAGTTGGACTTTTTCACAATCGTTGGAAACTGATGAAGGGACTAGGCCATATTTAGTTCTGCATCCCACCAAACTACTTCTGTTTAATATGCAGATAACTAACTAGGAAATTTTGAATTTCAATTTCATAAATCACAGATGGCTCCATTTCGATCTGTTTCATCCATACTTGTGAAAATATTTATTCAGAGGCTAAAATCTATAATTGAAGCACCAACAAGATTTCCGAGAACCGTTAAATGTTATTAGTGACCCATAGTCCCATACAATTTGATTTTGTTTTCCATCAACTAGGATAGAGATTAAGGAACAAAGTTCAGTTAACAGACTCAATCCAGTTTGAAAAAGACGGAAGTGGTCAACCAAAATGAGAAGAGGCAGCTCACCTGAAAGTACAGAAGTAGGTTGGCAGAGGGCATTGTACCTCCAGTAAAGAAGTACCTTGTGATCCAATCATCCTCGTTTAAATCCTGCATAGTGAATTCTGACCAATTAGTGAAATCAATTATAGAGATGATTTTGGGGGACAAATTCCCCATAAGTAAACATGATCTCTACAGAAAAATTGTTTGATACCTCAAAGTGATAAGCAAAAGTTTTATGGCAAAAATAATGGATGAACAGAAGAGTGTCTGATTTCATCCATCTAGAGATCTTGCTGAGAAGGTCCTTGTAGTTTTTCATATGCTGGTATACACAAAGAAAATCTATCAGCAAAGCGAATAATTAAATAAGGATATAGAACCATCTGGACTACTTCACCTTCGTAATAACAATACATCTGTAGTACCTCAAACATTTCAATGGAAAATATTCTGTCATAGGAAGCTTCCATATCAAATGTGCAGATATCTGCAACCACAATCTCCACATTTTGCAGCTGAAGGTCCCTGTGGGGATGAATATCTGTGGTTAGACTCATCTGAGTAGAGCACTGATTTTACGTATAAGGGTAAAAGCAAACAATGTATACAAAGCATATCATGTAAACAATCTCTCGTTTTTCCTGTCCAGCAAAGCATAATTATAAACAATCTTTCAAGTAAATAAAACAAATTATATTAATTACGTACAGCGAACAGTATCTGCACAGAATTGGTAGTGACATTACCTACCAAAAATGAAACAGATTTTTGCAGAAACCAAATCTGGAAGAAAAGTGGAGTAGAAATGTAAACTACTAAATCAGAGCCTTTAGTTTGGAAGTACAGTTTCACTTCAGTATCTAATGTTTGAATACTTACAGTTTAGAATCTGCATTTCTAAATTGTTCCAATTCCAAAAGCAGGCAGAGGCCATAATCAAGACCAAGGGCAACAGAGTTGAATTTCTAGGCACTAGTTCCCAATTATTCTGATTTGCTTTAATAAGTGAAACATCAAGTATTCAACTACACTTAGTGAAACATGATGGATTAGAGTGCAACTAGTGCCAAACAATAGGCACTAAGTTGCAAAAATTACTAAACTAAATACGGTTTATTTAAGTAATCTGTAATCATGTGAAATTACCGAGATCGCGCTTCAATATATGCTTTCTGGGTAGTTGAGTTGCAAATTCCTGTAATCTTGCAATTGGGGTACTTCTGTGCTATGTACAGAGAAAGGGATCCCCAGCCGCAACCAACATCGAGAACAGTGTGTCCATCTTCTATCTGTGACCTCTCGCAGTACAAATCAAGCATTGCTTTCTCGGCATCCTCTAAGGTGCTTGACTTGTCTGGGAAGTAGCAACAACTGCACAACAAGAGCAAAGAACAAAATAGAACTACGACAATTAAAAATAGAAACAAGTATGAAAGATACTAGGTTCCGGACAAAGTACCATGACCTCAAGTATTTAGATGAGTTAAGATGAGAATATACACTTTACACCATAGGTAGGAAGATTTGTGTTTGAGAAAAATTGCCTGTATTTAAGATGCTTCCCGAGGACGAGCTCAAAGAAAGATGTTGGTAGCTCATAATGCTGAGACTTGGGCTCGTCTGTCTTGATGGCAATTGGCATTTCTTTCAACGCTGCATGAGATAACCAACCATTAGTTCCATAAATGCCTTAAGTTGTTTGGAAGTTACTTCATTCTATGTTTACCATGTGAATAGGGCTTTAAACCTCACAAGGGCAAGCGAACTCATGCTTTTGCAAATGTGGTGGAATCTAAACATGTAGGCTTTCTTATCATTTCCACTCAGGTTAAATTGTAAAAACAAATTTAAAAAATAATAAAAAATGCTATGTTTTCTTGTCATTGCCATCTGTTGAGGTCTATCCTGTAGAGGTACTCAAATCGAACCGGTGATCAATGCTAGGTACTCAATTAAGTAAATCAATAGTTCAAAGCCCACTCAACTCACTCAGGTAGGGCATTTCCCACTTTTATATTTTAGGTACTAAACAAAGGTCTCCTTAGGTACTCTATTTTTGTGATATGTTCTCTCTTTTTTTTTTCCCCCTTTTTTTTGTTAATATATGTTAGCTATAAGATTTGCTGGAAAATGGACAACCTTCTATATTAACAACAGTAGCGTAACAAAAATATGGACAATAGCTTACCTACAAGTCTAAAACTACCAAATGATATCAAATAACATTAGAAATTTAGAATACATAAATAACAGGGACTTTTCAGAAGTATCCATGTGCTCGGTAGTTTTTGTCATTTAGTATACAGTTTAGATTGCAATATTGTACTACATTCAATCATTTGATTTAAGGTTAAGAATCAGAAACTGCTACTACTAAATGCTCTATTGTATGTGGTATGTATCAACTTCCTATTATTTGGTAGTGTAGGCAAGTCAAGTCAAACAATACAGAATGTTATATCAATCTAAATGATTTTTTTTTCCTAAACTGCGTTGTTTTTTAATGATTTAAAGCATGAATTTAAATAGTTGGATATTGTATTCTTCTACTTTGAGGTTGCAAGGTCTATCAATTTTTGTTCTTAGTACATGGTGATTGAGCTCAATTTAACAATCAACAGTTTACTACTACTACTACTGCTGTAAACAAATACACAGTCATTTATATTTAGTTTGTTTGTTTTGTTGACTTTTTCGTAATTCAGTTGAGTCTAATAAAATAATATAATGAAATGAATCATAATATAATTTCATACATAAATTTTTCATTATATTTTATGAGTAAACTGAGATTAAAAATAGAATAATGGTTGATTGATGTAAAAAGGAAAGGTTAGTTCATACATTGCAGGAATTTGAGGAGGTCAGAGAGCTGATCTTCAGCGGAGGAGCGGTAACCAGAGCGGAGGCGACTGGCGAGAAGGAGGCGGGTGAGGCGGCGGACGACGGCGTCGGGGAGGAGGTTGCGCTCAAGGGAGGAGAGCATAAGGCGTACGCTAGCGTCGTAGGGAAGCTGAACAATTGTGTCGACAATGCCGTTAGAAGGAGGTGGAGCAGCCATGTTTTGGATGAATGAATGAATACGAGTTTTGTTTGTTTGCTTCGGAAATTGAGATTTTGATTTGGTGATCGAGTGAGAGTGATGAGAATGGAGTGGAGATGATGAATTGATGGATAAGAACCGACTGATTAGTAGTATAGTAGTAGTCTCTTCGCATATTCTGTTCATATTTTTTATATTATTATTTTTATTATTACTACCGGTGAGAGTCCGTCCACGTCCTATTTGGAGTTTTCGTCGAGGAATCATGTCGTTTAATAACTATGGCATCAATCTTAGGGTCAGATTGGTTTTGCGGTATCACATGTGAAAGGCCCATTTTGGGCGTTGGACCCAATCCACGTGATTGGTTTACTTCGGCCTATGTCATATATGGGCTGTCCATTTTTTTTTTTATTTTTTTACCGAAATGCGATCGAATGCATGCAGCGGATGTATTTTGAATCCACGCCTACCTTCCCTGCAATGCTATACATCCGAAATCTGTGATTTCTGATACTGTTTCCCATGACAAAGTTGTCTCTGTACTTTGAATTTTAGTTACCCATTTGCCCTTCAGAACCCTACATGGATGATGAGGCGACATATATATACCCCTCTTTGTGTATCTGCCGGAAGCTGGGGAAGAAGAAGAGAAAAGGTAAGGGTTTCGGTGAAAAAACGTCGATTCTATATAATAATTCTTCAATACTTGTTCAAGAATCGATTTGCAACGTTATTTCTATTTGTTTTAGATCCACAAGGTTTGAGCAACATGCGGTGGAAATTGAAGAAGGTAAATCCGTAATTATCCCGATTTAATTTCATTTCTTTACTGTTTATATAGTTTTGTTAGTTGGCATTTATTACTGTGTGACATAGACGTTTTGTGTACCGGATGAATTAAATTTGAAGGAATATTTGTTCTATATCTTGTTTGTTCACATTTAATGCTACCGGAAGTATTATAGGTACAGATTATTAGTACACTTGTCTTACTAATTTGATTTTGACTCTATTATACTAAATTTGCTTAGATTAGTGTTATAAGTTTAGACTGCCATTTAGATTTTAATTGATGTATGTTTTGGAATATAGCTAAGGATGATGAATGTGGAAGAAAAGCGAGTAGGTTTGCTCCGTACGTACTTTGTTGTTAATCTAGGGATGATGCTCGCTTTGTTTTGGCACTATATTCGAAATGTTTAGGCCTCGACTCCCAGTTAAGCGTAAGAGAGGTAGACTATATGGGATAAATTGCAAGAAACACAAACAGAGAAAATATATGACAAGGTTGACTGAGTTAAATGATGTGGATTGCAAGAATTCGATCCGAATGAGTAAAGTTTCTTTCAAGTCCTTCTCTTACCTACTAGAAAACAGTGGTGGTCTGAGGGGTTCTTTGCATGTAACTCTTGAGGAAAAGGTAGCAACATTCCTTGTAGTACTTGGTGATGAGTCGTTTTTTCACCAATTAAATTTGTTTATAAGCCAAAGAACACTTATCACTACACAAATCTGAGTGCAATGGCAAGTTGTCCCCAAGTGTCGTTCTCTCGGGACCTAACGTGGCTTTGTTTGAGGCTTTTGTATGAGATTTCAGTCAACGAGTTCAAGTTGGTTTTGAAAACGGTTTTAGACCACATCAAACTAGAATCAAACTTGTTTGTAATCAAAGATGGAAAACGGTTGGTGGTAGAAATCGAATTAACATGTATGGATTACGAATATGCTCACAAGTTCAGTGCGTAAAACCTTCGACTAAGTCTGCTAAGCAACCGTCTAGGTAACTTTCAAGACACACATCATAAAAGATCACTATCAATACTTTAGAGGTGTTTGTTACTAACACCATTTATCTAGCATGCTGCAAATTACAAACATACAATCCTATAGCTTTCATTGGCCACGAGTTTGTCACATACTCTATTCGAATATATTTTATAGGCAACTATGAATCATATGAAGCAATTTGCAGCAAGATTGAATCACAATCTCATGTAATCATAAACATAATCCAACTCATGTAAATTCTACATTCTACCACCAACACAAAGGATTTAGCTACTCATATTCAATAATGAAAACATCAAATTATATGAATTGTTACAGGAAGACATTTGATCAAACTACTAGACAAGAGATTGATACAAAGTTACCACCAAAGCTGTCACTATTCGGTGGAAATTGATAGAAACCTCTCCGTAGATGAAAATAACATGCAATCATATGGCCAAATCTTCAATCCAATGTGAATTACAATGTAAATCTGAGTTCTAGGGTGAAAATTGGGGCTTAGAGCTCTCCAAAATTCGAATGCTAAAGTCTGAATGTCAGAAAAGTAACTGAAAATGTGTTATAAAGATAGAATCCCGATTCTATAACTGCAGCCAAGCGGACCACTTGGCTGCTGCCAAGCGGACCGCCTGGATACTGGGTCACTTCTCTGGAATTCCAGAGATTTCCAAGCAGAGGGCTTGGCTTCCGGAAGCGGCTCACTTGCTTTGTGGGGCAGATTTTGACTTGGAAGCTCAATCCTTTGCCCACGATCGGCCCTCGGGTGTCTTGGACTCGTCCTTCTCAATACTTATTGGGGCTCGGGCATTCACGAACAAAGCCACGGAGGTCGAGGAACTTCAACGGGGTAATTTTCCATAAAAAATGCTCGTTTTTAGCTCCAAAAACACCGTTTCGTACCTAAGTATCTGAAATGCAGAAAACACAAAACGTGACACTATTCTATAAAATTAACCAAAAAACCAAGCAAAAAGACAGCAAAAGAAGGCGAAAAAGGCAAGATGAACGCGTCAAAAATACGTTCATCACTTGGCCACCACACTAAGCACCGGGTAGCTATGTTTGCATTTCAACGCTCCGGTCACACAATTAGTGTATACTTCAATGAGGTACTGCAATGTGTATTGAGGTTGCACAATTTGTTGCTTGCACCTGCTGTTCCAATAAGTAAACAATGTGTTGAGGAACCTTGGTGTTATTTCCAAGTACTGTTGTGTGGTTATTTGTGGTTCTTTATTTATGGAGAAGTTTGTAATAGGTAATTTGGAACTGACTAAACTGAAGCATGTGTGCAGGGTTTTGTTGGTGATCTTGATGGCACATACATTAAAGTTAAGGTCCCAACAGTAATGCAAAAGAACTATTGAAACCGGAAGGGATTCTTATCCGTCAATGTCCTAGGTGTATGTAATAAAGACATGAAGTTCATATATGTATTAACTGGATGGGAGGGATCTGCTGCCGATGGACGGGTTCTAAGAGATGCCCTAAACAGATCAGAAGGTGGATTCTCAGTTCCCCGAGGTAAATGTATTTTACCTATTACATTGAATCTACATGTCTGTAGTGAAGAAGGAATACATTATTCAAACCATTATTTTTCTTCCAATATTGTTATATAGGTAATTTTTTATCTAGTTGATGCTGGTTACATGAACGCACTTGGATTTCTAGCACCCTTCCGGAAGACTCGGAACCATGTTAAGGAGTGGAGTGAAAGTAAGATGCAACCGAAGAATCCAAAAGAGTACTTCAACCTCAAGCATGCTCAAGCACATAATGTTATAGAGAGAGCTTGGGGTTTGTTAAAGAAACGGTTTGCAATCCTTCGAGAACCTTCATGTTATCCTTTGGATACGACTCATACTTGCTTGTTGTCTGGTTCACAACTATCTGAGACAGATTGCAAGTGATGATCTGTTGCAAGATGAGAAAGATGTAGAGGATGATCCGACATCAATTTTAAGTGATGATGAGATAGAGGAGCTTGATGTTGATGGAGGGCAGGGGGCTAGACCCATAGATTTCTTGAGAAAGTGTAATGAGTGGAAGCAGTACAGGCCCAACCTTGCTGGTATGATGTACTACTGGTACAAGAAACGGGTTGCTTATCGGAGAAGGGCTGGAGTTAGGAGAATTGGTGTGTTTAGGAGGAGGGGCTACTGGAGGAGACCATGTTGATTACTAGTATCCAGATTGTAGTGAAGTTTAAAGTCTGTAGAAGTTCTCAATAATGTGTGTATGTCCTAGTTGTTTGGATTGTGATTGTAATATCTACTTTCAATGTGTTGTATTTGCAGACCAAAGTGGTTATGTTGAATGTTTTGGTGCCTTACATAAATAATTTGGCATCATCTTATATGTGTTGTGATATGGCATGTGTGTTGTTCTGAAGCTCTTTACCTGTTATTTAAGTATTGTTTCCATCTGTTTAGCATCTGCTCCATTTTATATTTACATTGTTATATATTATTAGTGTTCCATGTTGTAATTGTTTTCTATGTTGAGGTCATGAATGACTATGGGATTAACATTGTTATATTTACTTGTGTAAATAAATGGATCTTGAAGACTTTTATGTGCCAGAAACCCAAATTGGTGGAATGGATAACAATGCTGATTTCATGCTAGGAAGTCAACAACCGGCTGAGACACTTGGTGCAGTACCTACTCCCTCACTGGCTGGTGACAAACCTGTGGTTGGTGCAAGGAAGAAAAGACCTGCCAAGAGAGGAAGGAAGGGAAAAAACACTGACCCAAATGGTGTATCCGAAACTACTACTAAGGTAAAGACAAGGAAATGGCAACCACATGAGAAGGCTGAGCTTATTGAAGGACTTAGGAAGGCTAAGCTAGCTGGCTTGAGGACTGATCAGGGCTTCCGGGCTGGTGGTCTTAACTACCTGCAGGTTCATTTGGAAAATAAGATTGCAGGATGTGGTTTGCTTGTACTCCCCCACATCAGTAACTTGCTTTGTCAATGGAAAGACAAACATAAGAAATTGTTGACGATCAAAGGTCGAAGTGGAAATGCTTGGGATGATGAATCTAAGAGCTTCAAGGATTTCCCTCCTGAAATATGGGCAAAAATCACTAAGGTATAAATCCCATTGAGTGTATATTACATAATCTTGTCTAAATACATATTCAACCTTCTCCTTATTACTAGAAAACTGGTAAGTAATATGATTTACTGTACTTGAATTAGGACTTCCCAAAGTGGGAAACTTTGAGGTGTGAGAGCTGGACATATTATGATGATTGGTGCGAGATATTCGGGACTGACATTGCAACTGGCAAGAGGTCCAAAGCCTTTGGTGAAGGCCTCACCAAAATATGTGCTGGTGATCCTATAGGCATTACTTCTGATGATCTGAATGTTGGATATGATCTTGGTGATGAAATTGAAGATGAGGTTACACAACCAGGGAAGGGTGAGCTGGTTGATCAAGGTGTTGACAATGCAGGTAAGTCTCAATTGGAAAGTCGACAAACTCGTTCCTACATCCCTGACTTCTGTGAGGCAAATGTGATCCCAAAAAAGCGTAGAGTTCGTTACTCTAGTGAAGCAGATGTTTCTTTTCTTGAAATGATGGAGGGATTTATTAATGTGAGTAAAGAAGCACTGAGCTTGTTTAAGTCACCAAGCTCCCAGTCAGCATTTGCATCTATTGGTAATGAGGATGTCAATGAAGAGATGAATCAACTTAACGTGGCATTGAACAAGTTCATAGGGCTAAGATCAAACTACAGAGTTGCCATTGGTTTGAAACTATCATGAGATGCAAATGTGCGCAAGTATTTATTGAAGATGTTTGAGCCTGGTCAGTTCACCAATCTCACTTTCCAGATCAGGGAGATGGCGGGAGAAGCAGGTGCCTAGAGAGTTGCCAATCCAGTAGTATAATATATTATTCTAACAATAAGGTTTAGTAACCCCTAACCATAGAACATGTGATGTTAGACTTTAATCTAGATCCTCTTCCATCTACTATAATTTTGAAACAACGTGATCATTCTCTACACCAAGATCATGGTGTTATCGCCCTTGTTAAATTAGCAGTACCTAAATATGTATGGAAACTACTTTGTATCTAAATGAATGGAATTAGTGTACTCACTGATTCGTTTTAATAAATGGGATTGTGACTTCAACCATTAGATTGACATGGAATTTAATGAATGGACGGTGTAGTTATTAATCTATTTGGACATGTGTGCATGAGAAAAAAATGTAACTTGCAAGATTATTATAAAGAAAATGAACACGACTATTATAAAAGTGCTCATTCTGATTATTGAACAAGAAAAACACCACATTTAATCCATAAGTACCACTCAACACTTCATTACAAAATTATTCTAATTAAGACATCTAAGTTACTCACAAAGATGTCCAGCTACTACAAGGATTTTAGCTATTTGGTAGTGGGACTTAATTACTCCAAGACCTCATTTCTCCTTCTTGATATCTTCACCACATTTCCATACTTACAAGTCTTCTCCACAGGGGAACTAGCACTTGAAGATCCATTTGGGGATGAAACAGTGAAGTCTATGATCTTCCTCCTAGCAGCACTCTTTTCTGCACTTGCCTTCCTAGCAGCTATCCACTATTTCTCAGTCACCATTTCAACACTTGGAGAGTTATTTGCCGGCGAAGCGAACCCGATGTCAAACTGAGCAGATGGTGAGGCTATACCTAGGTTCCATCCATGGGGAGATAGGATCTTGTACTGCGCCGTAGATGGATGGTCTAGAGGTGACTTGGGAGATTGTATAGGAAACTTGTCAAGCTCAAAACAACTTCCCAGTTTGATGCTGCTTCCAGAACTTGCTGACTCAATCTCTACCGTGTCAGATGCATAACCTCTCCTTGGACCTTCAAAGATTGAGGTCAATCCACATTGGATCAGCAATAAGGAAATACCAAGCCACCCTTTCATCCAGCTGAAATGAAAGAAACATAAAAATGAGATTAGCATGTCAAAGAAAGAAACAAGGTTACAAATTGTTTCCAACACAGAGTACTTACATCAATCATTTTCTCCCAAATACCATCTCCTCCAGAGAACTTGTTTGTGGCCAGATAATACTTCATGTCCTTCTCATTCATGAGGAGGCTAGTGACGTAGTGCCTATCGAACAACTTGTCTACTGCATCTCTCACTTGCAGCATGGAGTAGGATGTCTTGAACTTGTGATTCACAGCGTCTGTGACAACATCTATACCATAGTCGACGTGATCAGGCAAGGACCATACATTGATGTCGGCAACCAACTTCCTGAGAGAGTACACCACGAACTCAGCATGTTCCTTTAGAAATTCTTTCTTGTATAGAACCATATCTAGGGCCTTGTAGGCATTTTCATCTGAGAAAATGTCTGGAGCCATGTCAAGAGTATTTTTTTAGCAAACAGAAGAAATGTTTGTAGAAGAAGTTTGTGAGTCAGTGTGCAAGTGTGAATATCCAAGCTTATAAGGGTCATATTTATAAGCTAAATCTATATGTGTTGAAATAACTCATTAAAGAGTTACAACCACCATAATTGAATAATGGAAGAATGAATTTTGTAGTCAAACTATAAACAATATCCTTTCTTCAGGTGGTAACGTACAATATAACATTATCTAACACACACAGTTTATAATTTACCCGATCTAGTAATGTATAATATATGAAGACTTCTAAAACTTCCTATTGAAACTTATACTATGCACAATCATTATTCAAATGTCATATTCAATTCACAATTTCTGAAGTCTTGTTAATAGTTTCGAATTTATTTAATACTTTTTATTCCCAAATTGGGATTATATTAGTATTGAGGAACTTCTTATTCTACGTATAATATGTTGTACTTAAGATACAAATATAACACACTAAAACGATAATTTTAAAACAAAAATACTTCAACTGCATGATCATTTTATTAGGGAGGGACATTGAAATTCTGGAAATTGAAGAGTCTAAACAGAACAACGACGATTAAATTCGAACTTCCTAGCAAGAACTTCTTATTTGATCGATAATATTGGTACTTCATCATGTGCTGATTCAAATTGCAATGAACCTCAGGTTAACTCAAATGCCAACATGATTTCCTGGAGCGGAACCCCTGACCAAATGAAAGCCTTCAAACCATGGACAATTGAGTTTCATCGTAAACCTTGGGGGATTGGAAAACTCGAGTTTAATCTTGTGCTCCCAGGGAACAAGTGGCCTTTTGCAGTCATGGATATACCATCGTTCCCCTTGCACCTCCTGCCTCCCAATCTCAATTTCATCCAACATTGTCAAATACTTGTGCCTCTCTCCAGCCTCAATGGATCATAAGGAACCCTGATCAAAGGAATGGATGGAGGGAGCACATATCCAACAACTGATTCACCAGTGATAGTCGTAAAAGCCAAGTAGTCGACATCTTGCATGTAAACTCGACCAACCCACTTCTTATTGAAGTCACAATTCTCCCACATTCCTTCCAAGCTACTGTCACCAGTAATTGGTACAAGTACTTTGGGATCCTTGTCTTGAGGGTATTCATGGTACCACATCCGAGCGGGTAACTGAAGCTCAAGAAGCATCATTTGAGTAGCAAGGAACAACTCTGTTGTAGTGAACCTTCCTGGGTGGATATTGTGAATGTACCTCGTGCAACCACCCTTGTAACTAAATTATCACATGCCCTAGTAGTCCATCGCCCGCCAATGTTGATCTCAATTGTGCGTAGTTCCTCAGGGTGCCCTATAATTTCAAAGTCAGTAAAGAATGTTAAAAAAAATTAACTACAACAACCTATAAGGAGTTAATCAAGATCATGGTCGTCAGGAAATATAAAGAAAAAAAACCCTTAATTAAGTGGTGAGAGATTAAAGCAATAAAATTAAAGTAACAGTATTAAATCTATATCATTAAACTTACTAGAGTAGGGGTACTAAATGAAGAAGTCATCCTGGACTTATTCAAATTCCTCATACTATGCTGCTTTTTTATTTTATCAATAAAACCATCTATTGTATATTTGATAGTATCAAGGAAAAAACACAGTTAAGATGGAACCTCTTTTGGGTACTGAAGCAGAGTAATAATCATGAATCAATAAAAAATTTAATTTTCATGTCAAAGGCAAAACAACAAAATGTTCATAAATGTTAGACTGATAAATGAAATGATTGATTCAACAAATATACACAGACTTGCCTCACCAATTGAGGGGTTTAATAGTACAATACTTTCAAGTTTTTGGCAATCAAGTAACAATTCTAATAATGGAAATAAACATGATCTTGTACTTCTCTTTCAAAATAAACCAAATCAGGAATCATCTAACTGTAATAATACTGCAAAGGAATCCAAATTTTTACCACCAACACTGAAGCTATCCAATTTTTGTCTGATTAATAAAGGAAAGAATAACTATTTCAAAGTTAAAAGAACATTTAAATAAATCATGCAGCTCAAATTATAAGTATTTTCTTATAGTAATTAACTATGAAGCTCAATGTCATTCACAACACAGAGAGATTGAATCATTCAATTAAATTATGCAACAATTTAGTGATTGGTGTCATACCACAAGGCTTCCTTGGGCCATATGACGGTCCTCTTCTGATTGGATAAGGAGATCCTAAGCCAGTACCGTTTCCAATAGCCCCAGGTATGATCTTCCCTTTCCCCTTGTGCGCCATTGTTAACCTGCAACCACAAGCTCTCAAAATTTACAAGTATCTCAGGTCAAAGAAAATGATGAAAGTGGTAGAGTAGTTGAGAGTTCTGATGTAAAACTTTAATGTAGGAGGCAATTAAAGTGAAGTGATGGATTAGAGAAGTTTTTTTCTTTGTTTATTTGCTTTTTTTTTAAAAAGATATTTTCTATTCAAACACTCCACCTGGATATGGTGTCAGACATCCGGCTGCAGCCAACAATGCTGTTGATAATCCTACTTCCTTCTCTGAGATGGACTGATGCACAATAATACTTGCTTCTTTAAAGTGTCTGTGGCACTTTGGGACTAGTTATATTAAATTGAATGATAATGGTGAAATTAACAAGGTTTCGGGAAGTCGAAGAGGCACAAAACATGTACTATATACTTATAGTTCTAACTTGAATTGATCATAACACACGAACAAATTTGTTTCTCAAGCAAATTCAATATAACACTTTCAATCACTAGCAAATTTAACAAAGCTTTCAATTATATGGTAGCATATGAAATTGCAGATGTTATTTATAAAGAATATGCTAACACAACTTCAATGATTCCTCATCTACAAAATGACAGTAACAAATAGTTTGTCATCATGAAACTATTTGTAATTATGAGATTGAAATAAAGTATGTTAAAAAAGAAACTACTAAAAGAAGCATTACATTAAATGATTAGGTCAATTGAAACAAGAGTGAGAAAGATAATTAAGCCCTCCACCTTTTCTTAGTAGTTGGACCGTTCTAATATGGTCTTACACTATGAATATGTTACATGCCTCTTCCATTCAAGCACAACACAGTGAAACAAAAGAGAAATTTATAAGTCTTCCACAGCCACAAAAAAAAAAAAAAAAAAAAAAAAAAATCCAAAACAAATCAACAAATAAATTTAACAGAAGAAAAGGCAATTCCAGTATCCATCTCCTATGGATGCTCCCTTGTGTGCTTGTGGCGTAGAAGCACAAGGTTTCATGTCCATTACTGAAGCTAATCCTTTTCGTCAATGCAACACAAATAAGGTTTAAAAGAAAATCATTTAACTTTTTGCTTGCATCAAAGAAGGTCTTTCTGAATTTTTGCAATGTTTTTTTTATAGGCTTGTGGCTTGATGATTTGGATCGACAAAGATTTGGATGAGTACTACAATAGTGTGTTCTTTCAGTTCTTGAGGAACGGAGAGCTGTTGGGAAAAGAGATTGACGATCTTACTAGTTATGCTTGCTACTTGAAAGGATTGATCAACGAGTCAGAATCAGATGAAGATAAATACTCTATGGGTGTTGAGAGTGATCCAACTGAACTTCAGCAGGAAATGCATGATTTGGAAGAGTATGAAAACACCATGGCTTACACCGTTCCTGAAAACCTCAGTTCTAGAGGATGTGGTACTACTTATCTGTTTGATTATTCTAATGGAGGAAATCGTGCTAAGGAATATCAGTCTGACAAAGTTTTCCTCATCTCCTATGGCATCATCGTTGTAGTAGCTTTCGTTCTTTATTTCTACTCCAAGTAGGGATACTGAACTACTAAAAACCATGCTTCAATATCTTGGCCAATAAAATATGTATGGAATGGAGTTCAATCGTTTAAATATAAGTCTGTTTTAGTTATTGAACAATTTTTGCACATCAACAATATTTATAATCGTACAAGTTTGTAGATTTTTTTTTTTTAAATGCAAGCAGAAAATTTGAGAAGTGATCATAGACGTTTGTGTCATAAAATACAAATAAATACTTTGGACAAACTTTACAAGGAATATTTAAAAGTGATGCATAAGTTACCTGTGATGGACCTAGTGCTATAGGTTATGAACAAAATTGTCTAATTTGGAAGGGAAAATTGTCACCTTGGAGGGAAACTTTCCCTCCAGTCAACACATTTATTCTGACAGCCCAAGTCAAGAGCTAGCTGAATGACTCAATTCATCTATAAATTCATCATTAATCTGAAGGCTTTGCATACTAAACAAAATTCCTTACATTCACATCTAAATCAAAAGGAGAAAATGGCTCTTCCTCCTCACACTTGAGGAAGTGAAGTCGTCCAGGACTGCGAGTGGCGTGGTCCTCATCCAGTCCGTCGATTCATTCGTTGTGCAAAGTTCAAGGTCCAATTACATTTATTCGTCTGTCAATAGATTACAACATGATTGTATATAACATTAGTTAATAGTCCTTTATTAAAAAAAAAAAAGAAGTTTCTAAGCAACTTTGGAATTGTTTATTCTACCAGGAGGCTGATGGTTGTGACTATGAGCATTATACTGATGAAGAGGTTCCTTCTAGGTACAAGAAGATAGTGAGGGGTTTGGTGAATGGCCAGAAGGTGCTAAGGGATATTAACAATGGACTGTGTGACAAGATCACCAATCTTGAAGGCCAACTCATCACAAAAGATGCTAAGATTAATGAACTTGAGGCACAACTTGAGGCAATGAAGTCCACGGTGACCTCCGGTGATGCCAATTAGTGAAACTGCCCCACCTTCAATTAAGTGTTATGTAGTATCAATCCATGTTCGTAGTAATGAAATCGCCTAAGTTGAGAGTATGACTTCTAGTTTAAAGCTTTAATTCTGTAATAATGGTAAGGGATGTTTTAGATGTCAATGTAACCTTTTTTTTCAATAATTTGATGGAAAATCACCAAATTTACCATTAAATTACTATTTGATTTCATGCTAATTACTAGTTTATTTCATAATTGCAAGCATGTTTGTCATTAGTAGTATTTACCGTTTGTTCAAACTCATAAATTATCACTGTCAACTAGGAACAAGCAAACATATATGTTAGGATACATAGGTTTGGATAGCATCTTCAAAACTGTAAATAGTGCTAGCACGTACAAATTTTGTAATTTTAGTCTAGTACATGGATGCAAATAAGTGAACAAATAGATACATCTCAATTTCGTAGAGGAAATTCATATCGATCGTAATCAATATATTATAGGTACGTGATACAAATCGTAAACTCGAATATATAATAACGTAACTGAATGAATAAATGATGAGCTATAAAAGGTAGGTACACACATTAAATTACTACCTTTGGTAGTCAATTGTGATAATGATAATAGTCAAATCTACTAAAACCTACTAAAACCATCATCACCCCTACATAATGAGGTTCTTGGTGATGTGATGGGATGGCCAAAATTAACATACACATTAATGTAAATTTGAAGATTTGGTTTAATGTGACCGTTCCTATTCCAACTACTCTTATTTCTTCCAAGTTTGAACCAATGTCCAACCTCTATATAATCCTCCCACCGTTGCCTTCTTTTGCATAACTCACTCACCACTTTTGTCACACACACTACTCACAACAAAATGACTACTCCACAGTTCCCGCTTAACACTTGTGGAAACACCGTTGTTGGAAGATGCTCATGGACAACAGACCAGATGGGAAGGAGATATGTGATGTGTGCTATGTATGGGGTAAGAAAATGGAATTGCATCAGGATTCCTTGTCCCCTAAATAGCACAGAGCATTCCCTTTTCTATTATTTATGTATAATTGATCACTAACTCGTTTTTTTATTTGTATGTCTTACAACAACTAGTGGATGCACCTTCTGGGATTGGACTGATCCAGAGATGAGTGATTACAACCGCAACATCATTGTTGCTGCGATCAATGATCAGGTGCATATGCAGCATGAACTCATTGGCTTAAGGGCATTGGTAACCCGCCTCCAAAATCAGCTCCTTGGTCACCAAATCTAGCTCACCCGCCTTCTTGGTATCCATGTGCCTCATGCAATGGTAGGTTTGAACCTGAATGAGCCACCGGATACGCCAATTCATCTGAACTTGGGGTCGTCGGAGGCCGGTCCGTCCGGAACAAATAAGTGAACTAATGTGGCAGCACCAAAATCTCCAACGTTATCAACCATTTGTCGTCAATCTACCTAGTAATGTCACTATGCTTCATTCCAATTGCCAATGGAACTTCTGCAATAAGCATGTGTACAAAGAAAAAAAATTGGAAAAAAAAAAAAAAACTGGCAGTGAAGCCCATTTTCAATTTAGGCCGACGTCAGTTAATGTATTCGGATCTATTAGCAATGAATGAAGAATAATGTTGGAGATTAATGTTTGCTTACATTGTTTGTTCATTTCCTTCCAAATTTTGTCACAAAAAGTTAAAGATGTCTGAAATGTAGCTGCATTCTCATCATGCTCTGTTTTTCGATAAAGAAATGAAATTCACACTCACAACAACTTTGGACAACAGTAGCCGTAGGATTAAGTTCACATAATTCAATCTAATGGCCACAAATAGAGATTCAATTTTATTTTCCATATAGTTGACCGGTAATTTACAAATTCATCCCTTCAGTTCGGACAACTTAACAATGTAGACCCATAGTCAATAATTAGTCAACCTAAAAAATTGCTGCAATATTGGTAGCACTTATTGACGTTTTTTTAATCTCAGAGCACAAACACAAACTCAACACAATCTAGTTCGCGTCTCAATCTTGTTTAAGACGCCCCAACAGATATTTTCCAACGGCCATATAACCGTTGCGCTAAATTCCGCCTGCTAAAACTACATCTCAATTGAGAACATATAAACCCTAACCCCCAAATTACCTGGCCACGATTTCTGACACTACATATCACAACGATGAGCTCCTCCAGCAGTTCAACAAAACCTGAGAAGCCCAGAAGATGCTATTGCGTAGGTCTAGCTCCTCTGGGGGTTTTAATAACAATTATAAACCCCGCACGCCGTTTTTGGGGCTGCTGCAATTTCCCGAATGAGGTTTGATTTTCCTTTCTCATTGTAGTTCCACACATTAATCCTAGAATTTTGTTTTCCATAGTTAACTGTGATCTTTGATAATTGTTAGGAAACTTGTAATTTTGATGAGCAAAAACCATGCTAAGTTAAGTAAAGTCCAGTAACTAGTACTCTTAAGGTCCATAAGAATTTAGAATTTAAAGGACATTGTAAAAGAAGAACGTTTGCTGAAAGACTTAGTGTAGGTACTAGTTAGGTTCTTAAGCATGTTGAGGATGTACTTTGTTTGCAAAAACAATCTATTGAAGACCTAGAACCGCTCAGAAAGTTGAAGACTTAGAAGATTTCTGAGAAAGGTATCTACAAAGGTGCATGTTATCCCAGAAAGTGAGAAACTCAACAACCAGTCACATTAAGTGAAAATCTATATGACAGAGTAGGTTGAACTTTTTGAACTGAGTATGCTTACTTACTGATAACACATGTGACCTCCTTGCTGAATCACAACTGCATTTTGGCTCCAACGTTCACATTTGAAATTCAAAGAGCATTAAATGCTAAAGCACGCGCTCTGAATATCTGAAGACTTGAAGACAAACGAAGACGCTGCGGAAAGTGACCTTACAGCAAGATAGTGACATCTCTTGGTTGAAGTCCCACAATTCAAATTCAAATGGCTCCCTTCAGACACTATAAATAGAGGTCCTTAGGCTGAGTAGAAGGGTGTGTCAACAACTTTATCAAACTCTCACTTGTGCTTAAACACTCAAACCTTCTCTACTCTCAAACTGCCTATTGATCCGTTCCAAGACTTAAACTTGAAACCAAAGCTACTTGTGTAGAAGTATAATACTAAAGCTAAAAAATTAGTTAAGTGTTCTTTCCTCTAAACAAGAACAAGTCTTGACACCAAGAAACAATATATTTGCTTACTGCAAAGTATTGTCAAGTTGAGTTTCACAGATTGCTTGTGTTAACTGAAAAGTTAATTCCAGTAATCTCATCCCAAACCTCTCTAACCGATAAAAACCACGTTTAAGGCGTGTTTGTCAGGGGGAAATAATAAGACATAGTTTTGCTGATAAGTGTCCCAATTTTGGTGGAGAACAAGGTTACAATTCTCTAGTTAGGTTGGAAACAAAGCTAGTGTTCTTAGGTTTCTGAGAATTCTATTGTGTAGGTGTTGTAAGGAAAATCATCATCTTACCTAGTGAATTCAGTCATAGAAAGGACAAAGTGGATTAGTTGAGGGATTACGCCACCCTCAGATACCACTACAAAAGTGTTTGTGTGATTTACTTTACCGCAATTTACTTTCAGCAAGTTGTTATGTTTACACTGTTTTATTTGCTCACTTGCTGAAACTGGTTTCCTTCAAAGCAGTTATTGTAAAAGACTTCCGCACCCTGAATCTTAAGTGTTAGCAAACTCATTACTGAAAAGTAATAAGTCTTTGTTGAGAAAGTTAAGTACCAGCAACCTCATTACTGAAAAGTAATAAGTACTTGCTGAGAAAGTTTTTAGACACGAATTTTTTTTAAAGACTATTCATCCCCCCCCCCCCTAGTCTTTACTTGTTGTCTAAAGGGACCAACAATAATATTATAGAAATCAATGTGTAATTATTTCAAATGGAAAGACCTAGAGATTGATGAGTACTACAGGGATGTGATCGTAACAGCTTGGGATAAGGAAGTGGCGCTGAATAGAGATATTCGTAGAATGAAAATAAATGAGATGTTACTTGTTCAACGCACTCTGGATGAGGCCAGAGAGAAAATAGGGGCCATGGAATTGAATGAGACAAGATGTAATGAGCAGATTCAGGCTATCCATCGAGAGCTGTTGGCCAAAGAGATTGAGGTGCAGGACAGAGAGCAACAACTTGCTGATAAACATGAAATATCACATGCTAGGGAGAAAGTCATGCTTCAAATTGAGCATGACTTAGAGAACAAAGCTAAGTCACTTGTGGCTATGAGTATGGAGTTATCTGCCAAGACAAACAACATTGAAGAGAAGAAGATATCGATTGATGTGATGGAGAAAATTATTACTCAGAAGGATATGGAGCTCCGAAAAACAGCTGCCGACGTCTAAGAAGCTCGAAGGGTCAATGAAACTCAACAAGCAACAATATGTAGGTTATTGCAGACAATTTGTGTTATTGTAATAGTTGTATTTGCTGCTTTACTGCTAAAAAAATGATTTAAATCTATGTTATGGAGTAGAATATGAAACATGTATGCAAATAATGATTGAAGAGTAGGATTCAATCTCATGTTTCAACCTTTTCTACTGCCTTCCTCTGTTTCTTTTAAGTCGTGAGTGTAAACTCTTAAAAATTGTTACAGTATAGTATTACGTTTCTGATGAATATGTAGAAACGTGTTTCCACTAAAATAATATCATGTAGTGTTATCAGATCAGGGGTAGTCCAATAATTTCACACTATTGGGCTCCCAAAATACATATTGGGATGTAGTCGGCTAAAAAAACCAAACACATGTTTGGGTCCAAATGCATGGTGCAAAGATTTTGCAAAAAAAAAAAAAAAAAAAAAACCACACATTTTCATAGCAATTTTTTGGTCAAACCCCCCTCAAATCACAAGTAAATCATCCCGGGCAGATGCACCTGTAATTCCGGGGCTTTGACTGTATTTCTACATGCAGCAAAACCAATCGGTACCTTATGTATAGTAACTCTGTCCCATTCATTTCTTTATGTTTGTTTTGTTGACTTTTTTGTAATCCGGTTTGACCTCTAATAAATTATAAATTTTAACCAAAAAATAATTAATGAAATTATATAATAAAAATAGAGATATCATAGTTTTATAATATACTTTAATAATTTAATTTTTCGTTATAGTTTATGAGTAAACGGAGGTCAAACGGAACACAGAAAGTCAACAAAAACAAACGTAAAAAAATGACTGAGACATATGAATAATTATTATTGTAATGACACTACACTCTTCGGTTAGCGTAGCTAACTCTAATGAATTTCAAATATGTTTGCACAAACTCATGTAGTAGTAATAATAAGTTAATAATAGAACCGTATCTTTTCCAAATAAAAAAAAAAACTATAGCGTCGATCTTTTGTATTAAAAACATGTCACATACTTCGGCCTCTGTGATCCAACATTTTCATTGGTTTTTTAGTAATTTTTAAAATTAGTACTTAATCGGAGAGTCTAGAACCTTTGGTGGAGGATTGGCATGAAGAAGCTGAAGTAGGTGATACTCCAGAACCAGAGCCAACTGAGGAAAATCGGAGAACATGAAGTAGGCCGGAAAATCAAGGTCAACCTGAAGAGACGTATGCTAGTGCTCTGCAAGGTAATCGTATTGCTTCGAATGGTCTAACTCTTGAGTATATTGTTCCTGAAATCGATCCAGACTGTTTGGGCCTTGCTTTTACTGAAGATGAACTGGTTGATGAAATGTCTCTTTGGCAACATGCTCTTGTTATCTATGTTGTTAGTGTTGTCCATACTCTTACCTATATGAAGCAGTTTGCAGCAAAAGCATGGGGCTCAATGGCTTCCCCTGAAATTCATCAGTATGATAATGGCTTCTTTGTGGCTCATTTTAACACTGCTTTGGAGTGTGAGACTGTGTTTGAAAGTGGTCCGTCTACAATAAAAAACCAACCAGTTGTGTTGAAGAAGTGGTCATTGGATTTTGATTTTGCACCTGAGCAGTTAACTCACTTGCCTATATGGATCACTTTATCTAAGTTACCATTTCCGTTTTGGAATCCAAGAAGTTTGAGTCGTATAGCTAGCCTGACTGGGAAACCTATGAGAACGGATGAGTGTAAAAAGAAGAAGGAGAAGTATGCTTTTGCTCGAGCTATGGTGGCCGTTGATATAACCCAACCTGTTGTTACAAGCACAAAGCTAAAGTTACCCTTTGGAAGAGTTATTGATCAGAAGATTGAATATGAGTGGCTACCTGTGTACTGCCAAACATGCCAAAAACTTGGCCATGATTGTAGTATAAGGAATGCACAAGCAAGTCCTGAAAGGAGGCCAGTTAACAATAGGACCAACCCTCCTCCTGGCAATATCCAACAAAATAGAAGAGGTGAGGGGAGGGCTAACAGACAGGCTCAGAATGAATGGATTCCGGTTGTGAATAGGAGGAGGCCTGCTAATCCTGTGCCTGCAAATGCCCCTGTGGTAGAAACGACCTCAGCTGCTCTTGTTCAAAATCCTGTTCTTGCAACTACTACTGAGATTCGACAAGAAAATCAGTTTCTAGTTCTTGCACGTAATGAAGAGCAACAGACTATTCCGGCTGTTTCTGATAGTAGTATGGTTAATATTTTGGTTGAAGCTGGACTGCAGACTACAGTTACACCTAGGTTTGGTTCTTTTGACACAGGGGAGATAGACCCTGGACCCTCTTTATCTTCCCAATGATAGTGACAAGCTAGAATGTAAGAGGTATGGATAAGTCTATAAAATAGGTAGAGTTTATTAAGTTTCTTCAAAAACAAAAAATTACGTTGTTTGGTATTTTGGAAACAAAGGTCAAACTTCCTCAAGCTGGGAAAATAATTAAGGAAGAGGTTTGTCAATGTTTCGAACTTTGTAGATAATTATGCTTGGGCTGAAAATGGTCGTATTTGGGTTGGTTGGGATTCTTCTGTTATACAGTTTCAACTGATGTGTTGTACTGCTCAGACAATTCATGGAGCTATAACTGATTTACTTGGAGAAACTCAATTTTTCATCACTTTTGTATATGTTTATAATACTATAGAGGAAAGGAAAGATTTATGGGATGAGGTGAAGCGGTTGGCAGCCTATACAAATCAAGCTTGGATTATTATTGGTGACTTTAATAGTGTACTGAATACTGATGAAAGGATTGGAGGCAACATGGTTACTGCTAGTGAAAGTGTTGATTTCCAAGATGCTATTGCTTGTGCTCATCTGCAGGAACTTAACTATACAGGAAGTTTGCATACGTGGTGTAATAAATGGCCCACAAATCTTATTTACTCAAAGATTAACCGTAGCTTTGTGAATATTGATTGGATTCAGAAATATGGTTTAAGCACAGTGGCAGTCTTGGAGCCCATGAGCTCTGATCACTCCTTTATTATTTGAGAATAATGTTTGTAGAGTGAACTTTGTCAAGAGGTTTAAGTTTGTAAATGCAGTAGTTGTGCATCCAGGCTACGTTGAGGCTGTGAGAAGAGGATGGAAGCAGAATGTTGTTGGAACATCTATGTTTCAGGTTTGTACCAAATTGAAGTTTGTCAGAGAAAATATTAGAGGGCTCCAAAATCATCTGCTACATCATAATTTAAGGCTTGAGGAGGTTGGACAGGAGAGGGAAAGACTACAATCTTTACTGTAGGATGATCCTTTAAATATCCAAGTATTTCAAGATATGGTGGTTGTTCAGAAAGAATATGACAAATGGAGCCTGATTGATGAGCAAATTATGAAGCAAAAATAAAATAATCCACTGGCACAATTGTGGAGATGGGAATAATCGGTTCTTTCATGCTAGCTTAAAAGCTAGGAATGCTCAAAGAATCACTGCCCTTTATAATCTGAATGGGGATAAACTTGTTACTGATTCTGCCATACATGATGAAGTGGTTTCTTTTTATAAATCTCTTCTTGGGACAACTGCTATTACTTCTTTAATTAGTTGTGGATGTTTCTGTTGTTAGAAAGTGCGCTGTTTCGGATGGGGTCCAGAGAGGGCAATTGGTTCAACCTGTTACTCGCAAAGAAGTTTTTGATGCTCTAATTTCTATTGGTGAGGATAAAGCTCCGGGGGCTGATGGGTTTTCCTCTAAAATCTTTAAGTCTGGTTGGGAAATCATTGGACCAAGTTGTTACTCCTGTTCAGGAGTTTTTTTGTTAATGGTAAGCTCTTGAAAAGTATTAACACTACTATTATTACAGTTATCCCTAAGAGCAGGAATGCAAATACCATCAGAGACTTCCGGCCTATTGCGTGTTGTAGTGTCCTTTACAAGATTATTTCCAAGGTCATTACAAATAGAATGAGTAGTGTGATGTGTCATTTGGTGGGAGAGGAACAAGCTGCGTTTTTCCCAGGGCGATACATTCATGATAACACTTTTCTAGCTCAAGAGATTATCAGAGGTTATGGAAGGAAAAATAGCTCAGCTAGGTGCATGATTAAAATGGATTTTCAAAAGGCTTACGATTCTATTCAATGGGCTTTTGTTGATCAACTTCTTCGCCATTTTGGGTTTCCTGCTCCTTTTGTTAACTGGATTATGGTTTGTTTGAAAACTGTTACCTATCAAATAAATCTTAATGGCCAGTTAACAGTTCCTTTCTTTGAAGGTAAGGGTTTGCGATAGGGGGACCCCATCTCCCCCTTCTTGTTTGTGTTATGTATGGAATATCTCTCCAAGTTACTCCGGGATTTAAAGATAATCCTATGTTCAAGTACCATCCAAATTGTGGGAAGCTTAATATAAATCACCTTGTATTTGCTGATAATCTACTGTTCTTCTGTAAGGGGAGTCTACAATCAGTTAAGACCTTATTGGACAAATTTGAAGTGTTCAGCAAAACATTTGGGTTGAAGGCTAATAATAGGAAAAGTGAGGTTTACTTTCAGGAGTAAACCTGAGGTACGTAGAGATATTTTGAGTTTTAGTAATCTTCAAGAAGGACATCTTCCCTTTAGATATTTGGGGGTTCCTTTGTCTACCAAACATCTATCGATTGCTCAATATCAACCACTCCTTGAAAAGATGATTGGGAAGATACCTCATTGGACATCCAAGCTGCTTAGTTATGGGGGGAGATTACAACTCATTCAAAGTGTCTTGTATACTCAATTCAAAACTATTGGTGCCAAGTGTTTTGCCTGCCAAAAAAGGTATTGAAGGCGTTGAGGCTGTTTGTCGAAGGTTTCTCTGGACTGGTAATGCAAGTGTGGGTAATAAATCTCCTATCTCTTGGGAGTCTGTCTGTCAAAGAGGGGCTAAAGGGGGGGCTTGGTCTGCTCTAAATTCCGACTTGGAATAAGCTCTTTTTTGTTAAGATGCTATGGGCGGTTCAAAAGAAAAGAAAAAAGTTGTTGGTTAAATGGATTCAAGAAATGTATATGAAAGGGAAAGATATCTCAAGTGTTTGTGCCACACCCCAGGCTTCTGTTTTGTTTAAAATGTAGAGATATGATGGCTGGGCATGGAGAATGGGGGAGGATTCTTGCAGCTGAAAAGTTTGATAGAGATGTTGTCTACCATGTTTTACGACCCCCTATCCAGAAAGTTCCTTGGTGTGAGGATGTGCTGAACAATAAATCAACACCTCATGCAAGTTTTTTTGCCTCTGGATGACGCTTTGGACCAGACTAGCTACAAAGGATCGCCTGCAGCGATTCAATGTACATGTTGATATACTAAATGTGTGTTTTGTGAAATTTTTGATGAGTCCCATGATCATCTCTTTTTGATTGTTGTTATATTGGTGGGATATGGAGAAAAATACAGAGATGGTACGGTTTCCAATGTCCAGTAGGCAATTTGACCTCCAATGTGGAGCGAATGAGAGGTATGATCAAAGAGAAAAGTCCCCGGAGCAGATTTCTTTAAGTTTTGTTACAAAGCTGGTGTATGCAATTTGAGCTGAGCGAAATCTACGAATTTTTGAAGATAGGAAACGAGATGATATATAGGTGTTGCGTACAGTTATACAGAAGTCAGTTGGTCGGTGCTGCAGAGATCCTAAGTTCACGTTTTTCTGTAGTAAGTTGCCACCGATACCTATAGACTAGTTTCATAGTTTTTCTGTTTTGAGAGTTATGTTAGTAGTCTAATTGTTTATGTTTTGATTTAGTTTTGAGACGATGTACTTATTTTGACCTACTGGAATAAAAATTATCTTTTTTTCAAAAAAAATTAGTACTTAAAATTAAATATTTTTTTTTTGAGAAGAAATTTGGTTTTATTCATAACCAAAATATCAAGAAGCTAAAGCTCAGCAGTACAGGCAGATGCTAAAAAAACCAGAGAGCAGCAGGCAATGTCTAAAGAAAAAAGGTGCAGAAAAACAAAGAAAACACAGGAACAAAGCCTGTCTAAATAAAAAACCAACATAAAGACTAAAGAAGAAAACTGCTTCTCAATCAGGTTCAATGTACTCGAACGGCAATGAGACGAAGCCAAGAGCATCCAAGGTAAAGGAGTAGCAAAGCTTATGGGATAATTGGTTGGCTTCTTGTCTGACGTGCTCGATTGTGTATTGATCAAAATCCTGTAGCTTGGACCGGACATCAGCAAACACATTGCCTGCTGGAGCAAGCTGAGTAGTATTGTTGACAATATTCAAAACAACTTGGAGTGCGTCACCCTCAAGGATGATCTTCCTACTTCCAAGCTGTGTGGCTAACTCCAATCCCATTTTAGCTGCTAATAGTTCTGCCGTCTTGATGTCATAATTGGCCTATAATTTACGGCGTTGCCGTGCCAGCACCAGACCAGTATGGTCTCTACAGACAGCCGCAATGCCAGCATAAGATCCATCGAACGGAACCGCAACATCAAAGTTGATCTTTGTAACGCCAACTGGGGGCTTTTGCCACGGTCCCAGCACAGAATATTCTTTATCAAAGAACTGTCCGACCGAGTGCTTATACGAATTGGATTTATGGAACTGAGTGAAATTCCACAGAAACTGAACTGTGTCCATCGACTCACTGCAATGTCTTCAAACTTGAGCCTGTTTCGCGCTGTCCAAATACTCCAGTAGCCTATCACAAAAGCATCAAATTTATCACCATCTAGTTGCAGTCTTATACCATGAATCCAACCCCACACATCAGAGTTTGTGTAATGGATGATGCAAGCTGGGAAAATTCGCTAAGGCCCACACTTGACGAGCAAAGTGAGAATTACGAAAAGTGTGCAATAATGTTTCTGATTCAGCCCCACACATAATACAGTTTGACAATGACGTTAAGTGCCTCCTATTTAGTTCAGAACTAACTGGTAAAATACCACGAAGAAAGCGCCACAAGAAGTGTCTAACTTTCGGAGGCACACGCATAGACCACACAAAATTCCAGTTGTGAGATATTGGATTAGAAGATGTACCAGTTTGAGCCTCAATAGCATTCAATTTAAGGGCAATGGCAAGTCTGTAAGTTGATCTTACTGAGTACATCCCCGATTTTGTGTGGTGCCAAACTAGGACATCATCATCAGAAACATGGGCCAAGGGAATTTTCAATATCTCCTCCACGTCATCCTGCCAAAAAAGAAACTGAAGTATGAGTAAGTCCCATTGATGTGAATGAGGATGAATAAAAAAAGAAACTTTAAGAGGACCCTCGTGATACAAATCAGGAGTTTTTGGTTTAAAGGAACTATAACACAGAATACACTTATCCTCCCAAATCCTAATATTATCCCCATTACCAACTCTCCAACGCATTCTTGTTTTAACAAGATCTCGAGCAGCTAACATACTTTTCCAAGTAAAAGAAGCATTAGCATTAGGAGTTGCGTCAAAGATGTCAGAATGAGGAAAATATTTAGCTTTCAGAAGTCTACTTAAAAGAGAGTTTGGATTCGAGAAAATTCTCCAGACTTGTTTTCCAAGTAAAGCAAGATTAAAAGCCTTAGGGTCTCTAAAACCCAGACCCCATCTCTTTTACTCATGCACAAGACATCCCATTTAACCCAATGCATATTATTATCTTTACCATTACTCCACCAATAATTATAAATAAGAGACTGAATTTCCTTTAGCAAGCTATCATGGAGTTTAAAGCAAGACCTAACATAGGTAGGAATAACATTCAACAAGGATTTTATCATGATCTCTTTACCCGCTTTAGAAAGAAATTTACCCTCAAAAGACTGAATTTTCTTCCACACTCTTTCACGCAACCAATCGAAAACATCTTTTTTACTTTTACCAAGAGTGGTGGAAAGGCCTAGATACTTCTCATGTTTTTCAACAATTTGCACATTTAGAAAGTTTTGAATTGCAGACACAGTAACATCATGGAAATTGCGGCTAAAAACAATATTAGACTTATCCAAGTTTATTACTTGACCGGAACCCAAACTATAAATATGGAAAATTTGTCTAATAGTCTCAGCAACAGATATAGAAACTTGACAAAAAATCATGGTGTCGTCAGCAAAAAGGAAATGGGATATCTCCGGGGCGTGCGCATTAATTTTAATGCCCTTCATAGACCCCTGCGCATTAGCAGCAGCAAAAAGAGAACATAGCGCCTCAGTGCAAAAGATAAAAAGGTAGGGGGAAAGGGGGTCCCCTTGTCTAATGCCCCGAGAGGGTGTAAAAGGAACTGACTCACTTTCATTCAAGATCAAGGCATAGGATACTGTACGAATGCAAAGCATAATTTTTGTGAGAAAATCAGAGTGAAAACCAAGCTTGTGCATAAGTTTTTCCAAAAAAAGCCATTCAACACGATCATAAGCTTTGCTTAAATCTAATTTTAAGGAAAAATACCTCTCCTTTCCAGAAATTTTACGTTTAAGATAGTGATTAAGCTCATAAGAAACCAAGACATTATGAGTTATTAAACGCCCAGGAATGAAAGCTGACTGCGACTCACTTATCAAACTATTCATATGTGGTTTTAATCTGTTGGTTATACACTTAGAGGCCACTTTGAAAACGACATTGCTGAGACTAATGGGTCTGAATTGAGTAATAGTATCAGGTGCCTTACACTTAGGAATTAAAATAATGTGTGTAAAGTTTAGTTTAGTGTCAAGAATACCTTTATTCAACAAGTCCAGACAACAATTAGTAACGGAGGAACCAACAATAGACCAAAACGTTTGGAACAAAAGTACAGGTAAACCATCAGGACCCGGGGACTTAAGGGGGTACATTTGAAAAAGAGCCTTTTTTACCTCGTCAATGGAGTATGGCTGGCAGAGTTCCATGTTAAGCTCCGCTGAGACTTTGGGGACTATATATTCTAGAGCTGCATCAATATTCTGTTCAGAAGGGTGGATGGTGGTGAAAATTTGCTGAAAGTAATTAACTGCAATCTGGTTCATACCTGTATTATCGGTCACCAACTGCCATTGTTCATCCCTCAGACCCAACATCTCGTTTTTGGTCTGTCTGCGTGATGCTTGGGAATGAAAAAAACGAGTATTTCGATCCCCTTCTTGTGCCCACTGGACTTTGGGGACTATATATTCTAGAGCTGCATCAATATTCTATTCAGAAGGGTGGATGGTGGTGAAAATCTGCTGAAAGTAGTTAACTGCAATCTGGTTCATACCTGTATTATCGGTCACCAACTGCCCTTGTTCATCCCTCAGACCCAACATCTCGTTTTTGGTCTGTCTGCGTGATGCTTGGGAATGAAAAAAACGAGTATTTCGATCTCCTTCTTGTGCCCACTGGACTTTTGCCCGTTGTTTCCACATAATACTCTCCCTTTCAAGCAATTCCTCAACCTCAGTTTTCAGTTCGTCAATCTCAGGTCTCACTGTCTGAGTCAGATCGACTTCTTGCAATTCACGCAACTTCTTTCTGATTTGCTTAATCCTCCCTTTGACATATCCAAAATTCGATCTACCCCAATTCAATAACCCAAGCTTACAGTTCGCTGCAGCATCCGTGAAATCATCATCTAACGCCCAGTGCTCTGCTACTACTTTTTCGATCTCACTGTGTCGTACCCACATGGCTTCAACTTGAATCCTGGTCGTGTAGTGCGGCGATGATTCTGTGTATCACGGAGAACCAGTTGGATTGGGTTGTGATCTGAAAAAGGTGGCTTTTAGGTGATGGATAATGATGATGTCGTTTTTCACCAATTAAATTTGTTTAAAAGCCTAAGAACACTTATCCCTACACAAACTAGAGTGGGAATGGCAAGTTGTCCCCGAGTGTCGTTCTCTCGGGACCTAACGTGGCTTTGCTTGAGGTTTTTGCAAGTAATTTCAGTCAACGAGTTCAAATGTTTAGAGAATCGTTTCCTTTGAACAATAGCAACGAGTAATTAGATTGTTGTAAACCAGTTTGGAAAACGGTTGGTGGTAGAAATCAAATACACATGCCTGGGTTACGTATATGCTCACAAGTTCAGTGCGTAGAACCTTCGATCAAGTCTGCTAAGCAACTCGTCTAGGCAAATTTAAGACACACATCATGAAAGATCACTATCAATACTTTAGAGGTGCTTGTCACCAACACCATTTATCTAGCATGCTGCAAATCTCTAACATACAATCCTATAACTTTCATTGACCAAGAGTTTGTCACTATACTCAATTCGAATATATTTTATAGGCAACTAAGAATCATATGAAGGGATTTGCAGCAAGATTGAATCACAATCTCATGTAAGCATAAACATAACCCATAGCATGCATATTCTAAATTCTACCACCAACACAAAAGATTTAGCTACTCATATTCATCAACATAGACATCAATTCATATGAATAATAATCAGAATACATCATATCAAACTACAAGACAAGAGAGTGATACAAGTTACCACCAAAGCTGTCACTAATCGGTGGAAAGCAAAGAAAACCTCTCCGTAGATGATTACAAAGGATGAATCCCAATCAAAACCTTGAATCCCAAGCTAAAATACAAAGTAATCTGAATATTCTCTGAGTTTTGGGGCTTAGGAGCTCTCCAAAACGAAGTTACAGTTCAAAAGATATTCAAAAAATGATCAAAGACCAGATCTAAGAAGGAAAATCGGAAAACGTAACCGCTGCCAAGCGGACCGCTTGGAGAAGCCAAGCGGAGCGCTTGGCAAGCGAAGCGCTTCGGGCACTCCAAGCGCTTCGCTTGGCTTCTGTGCAAAAGCTCCTGGAAATTGAAGCGGAGCGCTTCACTATTCCAGGCGCTTAGCTTGGCTCCTGGGCAGATTTTTGTCTTCAAACTCAATCTTTTTGCCCTCGCATGGCCCTCGGGTGCCTTGGACTCATCCTTCTCGATGCTTATTGATGCTCAAACACTTACGAACAAGCCACGGAGATTGGGGAACTTCAACGGGGCCATCTTTTCCATCAAAAAGGCTCGTTTTTAGCTCCAAAAATGCCGTTTCGTACCTAAGTGCCTGAAAATGCAGAAAACACAAAACGTGACACTATTCTACAAAACTAACCAAAAAACAAGGCTAGAAGATAGAAAAAGAAGGTAAAAAAGACAAGATGAACGCGTCAAAAATACGTTCATCAAACTCCCCAAACCAAACCTTTGCTTGTCCTCAAGCAACAAACTATCCTAAATGCAACACAAAAGGAGTCTCATGCCAAGTAAAGTGAACTAATCTATTGAATCTACCAAATGCTTATGAACAAAACCAAATGAGCATGACATGCAAATAGGTTGAAGTATGCCTCGATTGCGAATATACACATTCTCAAGTGCACTTGGTTAAACAAAGGAGTCTCTCGTAACATCTTCTACCTGGACCTGGTCAGTGATGACACAATGATGCATGTTATCATACTACAATTGCCCCGTGCCTATGAAACCGAGGGCTTACTTTTGTTCACTAAGTGAGACTTTTCCTCAAGAGAGGGCGAACCAATACTGGCTCTCATCAAACGAAGGAGGGTTCCCTTAGAAAGATAACACTCCCCTATTCTACCCAGACTCTCAAGAATGAGCCTCTTTCAACCACTTCTTGAATAGCAAGACGAGGGTGGTCAAGAACAGGCCTTGGACAAAGGCGACACGAAATGAAAGATAGAATTTACAACTCGATAACTTCAAAAACAAATATTTACATGACACTTGACACTTTACTAGACTGCTTTTGGCTTGCAACGACCCTTCTTTTGCTTTTGGATCTTATTCTTTATTTTCTTTCTTCTCTTTTTTTTTATATATTTTCTTTTCTCTTTTTTTTTCCTCTTTTTCTTCTTTTCTTTTTCTCTTTTTTTTTCTTTTATAAAGGGGCAAGCAGCAGTACTAAGTGTCAAAAACACCTCCCCAAACCTATTCGAAAGAATAGGTTTGAGCACAAAGACGAAAAAGAAAGAGGAAAGACTCTTTTACAAAGACACCTCCCCAAACCTATTCGAAAGAATAGGTTGGGACACAAACAGAAAGAAAAAGAAAAAGGAAACTTTACAATGACTCAAAGACGAAAGACAAGATCAACGAAGCAACCCCCTCCCCAAACCTATTCGATAGAATAGGTTTAACACAAGGAATCGCACACCTCACACTACCTCCTTCCTAGGCATTTGGCAATCTCAAATCGAGGTGAAGAACTTGTCGCCTCTTACGTACATAATTACACGGGTTACAACCATAGACTCTAACATGCATCATTTCATAAGGCCATCGTGAATCGCAGCAGAAGAAACACCACTCAAGGTGATGTCGAGACTACTAAGCTTAACTAGTGCACATGCGAATGTGATAAACCAAGCGAGACAAGCCTCAAACTACTTGCAAAGTGATGCAACATATGATCAATGGTCATAAACACTTAGTCTACTCAATAAAAAAGTTCAAAAGACTTGGCAATAAACTCCACACACAACAACGTGCAACAACTAAAATCTAGGGATGATATGCATGCAAAAATTTGAAAAAACACGAAAAATCACATGAACTTGAGTAAAATCAGGCCTGTACGAACCACACAAGCATATAGTACTGCAAATCCAATACCCCCTCCCCAAACCTAAACTTTTGCTCGTCCTCGAGCAAAGAAAAGTTGAAAGAAAAGGAAAAATTGGATTGAAAGTACACTTCCCTGAGATAAAGGTTCGTGTCCAATCTCCTATATATGAGTAGTACCTGAAAGGACTCAAGAAACAAGTGAAAACGGGTGCGCAAAGGTGAGAAGAATGGAAAAACGAGGAAAATCTGGGTACAGGGTCCAAGCGGAACGCGTGGGAGGCTCCAGGCGCTCCGCTTGAATTTCCAGGAAGTTGCAAAACTTCCTGGAATTTGAAGCGGACCGCTTGGCCCTTCCAGGCGCTTCGCTTCGCCCTATTTCCAGATTTTCGATGTTTTTCCTCTCTTAATCACCTAAGGCACCAAGACAAAACTAGACTAAACTAATCATGACAAAAGGCACACAGGCCACAACTACAAAAGCAAATAAAGAGTACAAGAGTTAAAAGTCATAGCATCATACAACCAAATCGAAATGAAAAGAGTTTCAACCAACAATAGTAAACGAGCCAAAATAACGATAATATACAAATACTACCGATAAATGTGGCCCCTCTCGGCTGGTGTCTCTAGGAGTAGGGGTCGTAGGGGGTGTTAGGAAAGTCACTCCCACTACCACCGGTCTGATCATGGAAAGGGTACCCCGGAATTCGGCGAGCTAAGGCATCATAGCGGTTCATCGTCTCCTCCTGGTGGGCTCTCCAACGCCTAGTGTCCTCTGCTCGAGCGGCCTCCCAACGCTGATCTACACGCCCCTGGTAATCATCCCAACGCTGCTCCTCCATCACATGAAAGTCCTCCCACCTCTTGACTTCGCGCTCCTCAAATCCCCGGAATTGGATCGACTGAGCCTCCAACATGGTGGTTTGGAAGCTACCAAACTGATCGACCAAGATTTGGTTGAACCCCGAGAAGTCAAAGCTTCCTTGTCCGGCCGTAGGCGGAGGTGGAGGAGGTGTCACATGGAGCGTAACCCTTGGTTGCATGGGTTCTCCTTGCTGAGCGCACCAAGTCCCGTACATCTCATTGTACATATCAATGTTGATGGACTTCTTCGGCTTCTTGTCCAGCACGAGGTCGGGAACTCCGGCCTCCTTACACATGGCCGTGATCAAGTTACCAAAGGCAAGCTTCCGGTTGGCATTACGGCGGCGCTTGAATTCCTCGAAGATGACGACGCCGGGAGTGAGAGGCAAATCATGCAAGAGAGCATGGACTAGGACTCCGTAATAGGACTGAACCTCGGAATCATGTGTGCTAGGGATCAGATTGGCTTGAACGAACTTCAACATCATCCTTGCCTCGAAGGTGAGATCGTTGTGGCGCAAAATCCGGGGTGGCTCATCAGGCAATTCATAATCGTCCACGGTAATGCCATTCAGTACCTCCATGGGGTAGTGATCAGACTCCCTGTCGTAGACATAGAGCTCCGCGGGATCAAATCTCTCGTTGATTGCAGGCCGGCGGTTTGGATCCCGCGTCAGTGGCCTATCCAATCGCATGATGAAGCTAGTGATGCTCAAAGGAGTAAACTCGACCCCAACACCGCGGACGGGAACCTCACCGGTCCGTTCATTGTAGTCCGTGAAGGCAATGTAGAAATCCTCCACTACCGCTTGGTCCCAATTTGGCATGACCTCGCCATAGTACTTCCAGCCTCGCTCAGTAATGAGCTTGTTGAGCTCTCTGGCACCATCCAACTGGCTCTCACCAGCCGTGAAGCGAATGCTCCTCTCCGAAATGTACGTGTGCTTGTGGGCATGGAAACTCGCTTCGAATTGCCTTGCCCTCCCCGATTGGTGATGCACGCCGGGTGTGGCCGTTTGTTGGGCACTCGAGGTCCCTTCTCCCCTTGATCTCTTGGATCTTCTTGATGCCATTGTACCTAGAAAAAAAATCTTATTAGATAACTTCAAGAGACAATGAGACTTAGACCCTTATACTACTACCAAACAATCTACTTCTACTCTAAGACAAGTATACGTTCTTCGTTTAAACGAGTCATAACGCAACAAGTCGACTCTTAGACATCAAAACTCACTCAAGTAATCTCATGGTGAGTTTGAAGGCTTGCTAAAGTTCATATGAAAAAAATCGAGAAGCTTTAACACTTTGTTACGATAAATCCATACGAATCTAAACCAAGCAAGCAAACTCTCCAATTAAATTACCCAACCAATCCAACACATTCTCATGCAATCACAACATCACCATAATCATAATCATAACTCAAATTCAAGGCTAACATCATCAAACAATTACATAGCAAAAATTCGAATCATAACATAACTCAAATTCAAGGCTAACAATCATCAAACAATTACATAGCAAAAATTGGAGCACTAGAGTTCATCATAAATCAAGAGGAGCAAAATTCGAATTTAGACATCACATCTAGTAAGAAACATGCTCAATAATCATTATCAAACTCTAATTCACCAATGCATAACACAATTGAAGCTAATTAAGATAAAATCCCAAATTCAAGAAAGTTAGGGTTCATGAGAGGTACCTTTGATTCCTTGTTATGGATGCTTCAAACGTGAAATTTGATCGGTTTAGATGATAGAGGGGGTGATGGGCTTTGTAAAATGCACAAGATTGCAAGAATTGGTGGAGAATTGAGAGAGATTGAGATTTTTGGGGTGCAAAAATCGGCAATGGAGGAAAAAACGAAGTGGGGAGGCTTTGAATCTCAAGTGCCCCGCTTAGCTTCCTTAAGGAAAGCCAAGCGAAGCGCTTGGGCGTCCCAAGCGAAGCGCTTGGCAAGCGGTCCGCTTGGGAACTCCCAAGCGCTCCGCTTGGATTTCCAGTAGGAATTTTCATTTCTACTGGAAATTCAAGCGGACCGCTTGGGGTTGCCAAGCGCTTCGCTTGGATTTCCAGTAAGAATGTGATTCTTACTGAAAATCCAAGCGGACTGCTTGGGCTTTCCAAGCGGTTCGCTTGGGACCTGAAGCTCCCAAATCCATTTTTTTTCAACTTTTGCTAAATTTTCACCCAAAAAAACTTGTCTAAACAACGAAACAAAATTTTAAACGTGCTTCTAATCTATATGCAATTACCTACAACCTCGAGTTGCCTCCCGAGAAGCGCCTTCGTTTAAAAGTCGTTGGCTCGACTCATCTTAGCTCATGCGGGATCAATTTTGCATCGGGTACTAGACTTCCCCGTCCAAGTGCTCTTCAAAGCTTTAAGTCCCTGCACATCTTGACGAACATAAAGAGGACCAAAGAATCCTACAAGTTCGTTAGTATCAACATAAGCACATGAATTAATTATGGCTCGCAACGTATGTTGCTTGCAATTTACCTCGAAGCTACATGTACGACGGTACATGTCTATCACCATATGTACTTTGTTAATGAAGGCTCTACCCAAAAGAACCACATCCTTGAGCTTTGCGGAGGATGTAGGCATGACGATGAAGTTCGTCTTGACCTCTACACCGGCGACTGTTACCACTAGATTCTCGATCACACCCAATGGCTTCTTCATAGACCCATCCGCCAATTGCACCATGCACTTCATTGGTCTTAAGCCAGACAAACCCGACTCTTCGTACAGGTTCAAAGGTATGACATTCACACCCGCTCCCGTGTCTAGAGTTGGATAGGCACTTCCACCATATCCACCAACTCATCCTCAGACGATGAGTTTTCATTCACTTCCTCAACTATCGCATCAGATTGTGTGACCACTTTCTCTTCCACAACTACCTTAGGAGTCTCAAGCTCCTCACTCACCTTGCAAGTTTCAGTTACCTTGCAACTTGGCACCTCAACTAGTGCATTGTCTCTCACAACCGTGATCTCCACGGGCAAATCAGTCACCACGGTTATGGCCATAGCCTTCTCTGTGTTTCCGGGAAACTTCCCTTGCTCTCTACTCGCCCCTCGATCTATAAGCTCTTGTAGCTTCTTATGGAGGTTGCTACTACTAGCCTCAAGCTTCTCAAAGCGTTGATTGTTAGTAGCCTCATTACGATAGTAATGCTCCATGAATTTGTTCGTCTTCATAACCAGATCATTGAGTGAAGAGACAAGAGGTGAAGGAAGCACCCCTCCACTTTGTGGTCCCGAACTAGCAACCTGAGGTGGAGGTGTAGGATTAGAAGGCGGTTCCCCTTCATACCAATTGTTCCCATAGCTGAGACGACTTCTATCTTGATTAGGCCCATAGGCATTTTGATCCGAGTTATGAAAATAACCACGGTTGCCTTGATTCTGGTACCCACCTCGGGGTCCACGGTTTTGTGGCCTCACATTGCCATAACCTTGCCCGTAGTTCACATCTCCAACTACTTGCTCTCCCTCAGCAACATATACTTCTTGACGGACATCGTTCGTGATATATTGCTCTCTAGCAAATTCAGAACGGCATAAGTAGGCCGGGTGCCCATAGTTTTTGCACACACCACAAACTTCCGTAGAAGGAGAAGGAACGCTTTGCCTAAAAGCTTGCTTCACTTCATGGGCGAACCCATCGAAGGCATTTTGTTCCACTACTACCTTGGCCTCACCTCTTTGCTCCTTTTGGAGCACACGAGCCCTCACATTCCGGTTTTGGGAATTCCGGTACATCATATCCAGCTTTACTTGGTCTTGAGAAGGAAGCAACTCCCCCATACTACCTCCACAAATACTATCCACTTGAGATTGAATCTCAGGATGTAAACCATTGTAAAAGAATTGGAGAAGCTGACCTTTATCATACCCGTTATGTGGGCATCGATGATGCAACCCCATGAAACGATCATAGGCCTCGTGGAAAGGCTCATCGTACCTCTGCTCGAAGGAGCTAATTTGGCTCTTCATAGCCATTGTCTTGGAAGCGGGGTAGTAACGCTCCATGAACTTATCGAAACATAGATCCCATGTTGTCAAAGACCCGGCCTCCAAGTATTGAGCCAAGCCTTTGCACGATCGCCTAGCCCCATAGAAAAGACCTTCATGCGGAGATCATCATCCGTAACACCAGCTCCCGGTCGCCCAAGATGGAGAACAAAGTTCTCGAGCTCATTCAAGTATCCTATCACGTCCTCATTAGCCATCCCATAGAATTTGGGAAGTTGTTGGAACATGTGATTCTTTATCTCCAAGTTCCTGGTGGCATCATTGAGGACAATTGATGGTCCTCTAGCCCCAACCGTAGGCTTAGTAAGTGTACGTATAGGTCTCTCCGCCATTTCACATTCCAAGTAAACCGATTCAAGAATTGGCTCCAAAAGATAAGAAGAAGACTCTTCCCGAGCTCTAGATGCTACTTCTTCAAACTCGAGATTCAAATTCCTCCTTCTCCTTTGAAACAAACGATCGATCTCGTCTACAAAAGGTTCAACAATAGGTCCACCCGTTCGAGTTCTAGGCATGCACTCACCTGAAATACAAGATAGTGAGTATCTCAAGCAAAAAGAAACAAAAACAGAAATGAGAGAAAGAAGAGATGTTGGCTGAAAAAACCAAAACAAAAACACCAACCAAAGGAGTTAAGTCCCCGACAACGACGCCAAATTGATGATGTCGTTTTTCACCAATTAAATTTGTTTAAAAGCCTAAGAACACTTATCACTACACAAACTAGAGTGCAATGGCAAGTTGTCCTCGAGTGTCGTTCTGTCGGGACCTAACGTGGCTTTGCTTGAGGTTTTTGGAAGTAATTTCAGTCAACGAGTTCAAATGTGAGAATCGTTTCCTTTGAACAATAGCAACGAGTAATCAGATTGTTGTAAACCAGTTTGGAAAACGGTTGGTGGTAGAAATCAAATACACATGCATGGGTTATGTATATGCTCACAAGTTCAGTGCGTAGAACCTTCGATCAAGTCTGCTAAGCAACTCGTCTAGGCATATTTAAGACACACATCATGAGGAAAGATCACTATCAATACTTTAGAGGTGCTTGTCACCAACACCATTTATCTAGCATGCTGCAAATCTCTAACATACAATCCTATAGCTTTCATTGACCAAGAGTTTGTCACTATACTCAATTCGAATATATTTTATAGGCAACTAAGAATCATATGAAGGGATTTGCAGCAAGATTGAATCACAATCTCATGTAAGCATAAACATAACCCATAGCATGCATATTCTACATTCTACCACCAACACAAAAGATTTAGCTACTCATATTCATCAACATAGACATCAATTCATATGAATAATAATCAGAATACATCATATCAAACTACAAGACAAGAGAGTGATACAAGTTACCACCAAAGCTATCACTAATCGGTGGAAAGCAAAGAAAACCTCTCCGTAGATGATTACAAAGGATGAATCCCAATCAAAACCTTGAATCCCAAGCTAAAATACAAAGTAATCTTAATATTCTTTGAGTTTTGGGGCTTAGGAGCTCTCCAAAACGAAGTTACAGTTCAAAAGATATTCAAAAAATGATCAAAGATCAGATCTAAGAAGGAAAATCCGAAAACGTAACCGCTGCCAAGCGGACCGCTTGGAGAAGCCAAGCGGAGCGCTTGGCAAGCGAAGCGCTTCGGGCACTCCAAGCGCTTCGCTTGGCTTCTGTGCCAAAGCTCCTGGAAATTGAAGCGGAGCGCTTCACTATTCCAGGCGCTTAGCTTGGCTCCTGGGCGGATTTTTGTCTTCAAACTCAATCTTTTTGCCCTCGCATGGCCCTCGGGTGCCTTGGACTCATCCTTCTCGATGCTTATTGATGCTCAAACACTTACGAACAAGCCACGGAGATTGGGGAACTTCAACGGGGCCATCTTTTCCATTAAAAAGGCTCGTTTTTAGCTCCTAAAACGCCGTTTCGTACCTAAGTGCCTGAAAATGCAGAAAACACAAAACGTGACACTATTCTACAAAACTAACCAAAAAACAAGGCTAGAAGATAGCAAAAAAGGTAAAAAAGATAAGATGAACGCGTCAAAAATACGTTCATCAGATAACGGCAGAAGGAAAGAGAGTCGACCAACTAGAGGAGAAGAGGGTTGTATCTAAACGACATCTTACTGTGTGTGGGTAAAGTCGCTTGTTTGACCAAGTATAGTGGAAGCCTTTATAACCCATATCCCTTAAACCCACAGATTGTATACAATTCCAAAAATCCCGAATACGATAAGGGCATACTTGCAGGCCACCTAACATCTCATCAACTGATAAAATCTCATTAAAATCACCCATACAGACCCAAGGTATATTTGAAACGGTTCCCAACCTACTTAACAAATTCCAAGTGGATTTTCTTCTACTCACCTCCGGTTCTCCAAAAAACCGGTAAACCTCCAACAATCATTATTATTAGGTAACTGGACTAAAGCATCAATATGAAATTTCAAAAAACTCTGCAAATCGACAAAAACATCCTTTGCCCAAAGTAAAGCTAGACCACCTTACTTTCCTTGAGAAGAGACAGAAAAACCAAAACAATTAAACTTCTCTTTTAACCTATCTACCCTACGATCCTTTAAAAGAGTCTACATAAGGAAGATAAGTTGGGGGTGAGACTCTCGAATTAAGTCTCCTAGTTCCTGCACTGTCCAAGGACCCCCCCAGTCCCTGGCAGTTCCAGGCAATGCAACTCATTGGTGTAGGCGGGGTTGCACAGCAACCTCCGCCTCTGGTCCATAGTCAAAGAATTGTATGCCAGAACTAGAACGTTTCACAGGACTTTCAATTTTCATGTCATCAGGGAAGTCATCACTAGGGGTGGTGTCCATAGGAACAACTTGCTTGGATTCTTCCGCATTAGAGGGTCGCCCTCGTTTGCATTTTTTAGCACTGGCCCCCATGTGGGTTGGGTTCTGAGTGTTGGTGTTTTGGGGACGGGGCTGTGGGTTGTTTTTACGATTCCATTTATTTTTTGGTTAGGGCATGGTTGGTAGTTGTTGTGGGATTGATTTTGGGACCGTCTAATGTGTGGGCCATAGTAGTTGTGATCATTCGGGTATGGGTATTCATAAGGATAGTGGGGTTCAGAGTAAGGGACCATAGCTAGTGGGTTGGTGGGACTTGGGCCAGGTCCAGGATTGTAATATGGGCCGCTGTGATGTGGGGTTTTCAAAATGGAGGATTTGGGCCGTGGGGAAGGGATTGGGCTAGGATTTTGGGATTCTGGGGTTGGGTTATTAGTTTCAGTACTGACAATAAGAGTGTGGCGGTGGAGCAGGAGTTGGTTGTTGTGCGCGTGGATTAAGGGGAGGATTAGATAATATAAGTGAGTTTTGGTCCTGATCAGCTCTAGGTTGACTTGGTATAGCAGAAGTTGAACTTTCCTGGTTTTTAGAAATTGGTTCAGGGGTGACAGGTAGGCTAGTATTGGACCCATTTACTGGAGTTGGGATTTTAGCCACAAAAGTAGGAACAGTACGAGAGTTTTCTGACTCACCCCCAAAGTATCGACTATTTTGAGAATTATTCTGAACTACCCGGAGCCAATCCCCCCATGGTAAAGACTGATCTGAAGTGTCCCCCCTGCAGCCTCTAAATCAAATTGAACACGGCAATCCTTTACGAGATGACCAATAATACCACATCTATAACAAAAATTAGGCAATCTCTCGTAAGAAAAAGTAACAAGTAAGGTTGGACCATCTAAAGATTTTACTTTCAGAGCTCGTTTAAGGGGTTTAGTGATATCAATTTTAACCTTAATGCACATGATTAGATGACTTCAAGCACCAATCTTATTCTGAATAAAATCAATAAAAGTTCCCAGACCTTTCCCTATGGCTTTGGCCATTGCAAGATTCATTCTATCTAAAGGTAAATCAACAACATGAACTAGGAAAGTGACATGATTAAGATCTACTGACCTTGAATTTCTCCCCTATCAATCGATGCCAGAACTACCAAATTTTTCTCAAAGGACCAGGGACCATTTATTATCCACCACTTTTGTTTTATCAAGCTTATGTTGAAAATGGAAAAACAGCCTCTCTTCATTGAGTTGAATAATCTCCATCCCATGAAAACAGCCCCAGCTATTACGCATGACTCGTTGAAACGAATCAAGGTGAATGGCAGGTTTTGAGAGGGTGAGTCCAACCAGAAAATGATTGAATCGGTTACTAGCCTGAGCCTAGGCTTCGACGGGTGCCTCCACCCCTTCCTCCTCGTCGTCTAAGAACTACAGTTGACGATCATCTTTGCCACCAACTCATCAGCCATGATGTTATATGTCAAGAATATATAGTCTCCACCCAGTTATTACTTTAACTGGAAGGGTATGCAACAAACAGAGGTGAAAACAGAGAGTAAATAAGTAAGAGACGTTGACGGAAAATGAAAGCAGGTATTAAAAGGGGAAGAAAAAGAGTCCTGTTGTGATTGAAAAACGTAGTAATCCGGATTGGGAGGGATTGATTCCTTAATCAGATAAGCACTATTAAAATCGACGTTGCCAGATTTGATAAATCGGAAATAAATATATGCCTTTATCATCCATATAAAATCGGAGACTAAATATTAAATGAAAGGAGCCAATTCACTCATACGAGGAGAAAAAGAGAGAGGAGAAGGAAGTAGGGAAAGAGGAGGCGGCAGAGCCGCTTCAGTCCGGCCAGTAGGGCGGAGCATAGAGAGACTCATGAGTTTCATCAAGTAATGTTTTAATGTATACAATACAACTCAGCAAATTATCGATCCTTATTACTTTGTTCAAATTGAAAGCAACAAGTGATTGATATAATCCTAGGTACTAGCATTTAAAGTGACCTTAAAACACTTGTTGCATTATTATTTTTTTCACTTTTCCATAAAAGATAGTCAGTTGTTAGGAAACTTGACTACTTACTGAAACGGGCATTCAGTAAAAAGGAAATTTAAGATTGTTGAAACAGGCATTCAGACAATCAAGGTTACTAAAATAGGTATTCAGTATGAAGGTTGACCAAAGATAAAAACTTAGACGGGAACTCAGAAAAGCAATTATGTTTTTACTATTTTACCCTATTATCTCTTAAAGAAAAAGGATTTCCTAAGACGGGAACTCAGAAACCTTGGTGCCTTAAAGAAAAAGGAGATAATGAATTAAGGGGGAACCTTCAGCAAGTACAAGGGTTGTTACTTGATAAGTAAATGCTAAAGTCAGAATGTATAATACACTTGCTGAAAGTTTTCTTAGAAAGCTGGGTGCTTAATGACCACATCCCTTGATTCAAGGTAAAATCCAACAGTGACGTCACATTGGCACAGATAACTTGCAAGTCATCATGACATGAAATTAAATCGTGGCCATTGATGAAAACCAATTGTTGATCTAACGGCTCGCTTGTTGAAAGTAAAAACGTGCTCTGACGGTTTCGAGTTAGTGGCCCAATACGCATTTAATGCGGAGTGTGACTACTCTCTCTTTCGTATCTCATTTCACTTGCTGAGATCTCAAATCAATTGAGACTCTCACATATGTGAGACACTATATATATGAGGAGTTGCACAAAGACAAAATTCTTTACAACTCCCAAATATCTTTACTCAGAATAACATTTTCTACTCTAATGCTCTCTACTCCTCCGGTCAATCTCTACCTACTTTCGTCCATCTCAAACCAAAAATCTTACTATAAAAGATGGCTCCCAAAAGATCAAGCTCAAGGGCTTCCAAGTCAGACAGTGCTACTAAAAGCACCACTCCTGCTCCTCCTTCCCCGACTAAGGAAATACCCATTGAAGCGGAGAAGAACACAACAAGCTTATCTTATCATACGATAGGGTAACTCAAAGACCCATGCTTCCTTCGTTCTTAAACACTGAAAAGTGTGAAAGAATGATTCAATGAGGAGCAATGGCAAAGAAAAAGTACATCCGGTACTATTACAAAGAAACCCATGAGGGTGTAGAAGCCTTGGGTTACATCAACCGATAAGGGCTTCTTGGTTTCATCATTGCAAGACCAAAAGCTCTGAGTATTGTAGATGTAATGGAGTTTTACAATAACTCAGAAGTGACCACAGTCACTGATGCTCAAGGAATCACTGAAAAAGTGATTTCTACTTCAATGCAAGGCACTCAAATCGTCCTGAAATGGATTGATTTTGCAAACCACTTCCAACCACCAGAAGTTTGGAAGATATTTCTAAGTCTCTGGAAGAGACTGCTGAATTTTACAGCAGTGTCAGAAATGATAACAAGAAGAATGACGAGGTGGCTCCACTTCGGTTGAAAACAACTGAAGTTGGAGGAGTTGATCAGATAGGACTAAAAAGATGGCCTGTTAGGAAACTTGTAATTTTGATGAGCAATTAACCATGCTAAATTAAGGAAAGTCCAGTAACTAGTACTCTTAAGGTCTATAGGAATTTAGAATTTTAAGGACATTGTAAAAGAGGAACGTTTGCTGAAGACTTAGTGTAGGTACTGATGATGCCGTTTTTCACCAATTAAATTTGTTTAAAAGCCTAAGAACACTTATCACTACACAAACTAGAGTGCAATGGCAAGTTGTCCCCGAGTGTCGTTCTCTCGGGACCTAACGTGGCTTTGCTTGAGATTTTTGCTAGTAATTTCAGACAACTAGTTCAAATGTTTGTAGAATCGTTTCCTTTGAACAAAGTAACGAGAAATCGGATTGTTGTAAATCAAGATTGGAAAACGGTTGGTGGTAGAAATCAAATACACATGCATGGGTTACGAATATACTCACAAGTTCAGTGAGTAAAACCTTCGATCAAGTCTGCTAAGCAACTCGTCTAGGCAACTTTAAGACACACATCATAAAAGACCACTATCAATACTTTAGAGGTGCCTGTCACCAACACCATTTATCTAGCATGCTGCAAATCTCTAACATACAATCCTATAGCTTTCATTGACCAAGAGTTTGTCACTATACTCAATTCGAATATATTTTATAGGCAACTAAGAATCATATGAAGGAATTTGCAGCAAGATTGAATCACAATCTCATGTAAGCATAAACATAACCCATAGCATGCATATTCTACATTCTACCACCAACACAAAAGATTTAGCTACTCATATTCATCAACATAGACATCAATTCATATGAATAATAATCAGAATACATCATATCAAACTACAAGACAAGAGAGTGATACAAGTTACCACCAAAGCTGTCAGTAATCGGTGGAAATCAAAGAAAACCTCTCCGTAGATGATTACAAAGGATGAATTCCAATCAAAACCTTGAATCCCAAGCTAAAATACAATGTAATCTGAGTTTTCCCTGAGTTTTGGGGCTTAGGAGCTCTCAAAAAAACGAAGTTACAGTTCAAAAGATATCCAAAAAATGACCAAAGATCAGATCTAAGAAGGAAAATCCGAAAACGTAACCGCTGCCAAGCGGACCGCTTGGAGAAGCCAAGCGGAGCGCTTGGCAAGCGAAGCGCTTTGGCACTCCAAGCGCTTCGCTTGGCTTCTGTGCCAAAGCTCCTGGAAATTGAAGCGGAGCGCTTCACTAATCCAGGCGCTTAGCTTGGCTCCTGGGCAGATTTTTGTCTTCAAACTCAATCTTTTTGCCCTCGCATGGCCCTCGGGTGCCTTGGACTCATCCTTCTCGATGCTTATTGATGCTCAAACACTTACGAACAAGCCACGGAGATTGGGGAACTTCAACGGGGCCATCTTTTCCATAAAAAAGGCTCGTTTTTAGCTCCAAAAACGCCGTTTCGTACCTAAGTGCCTGAAAATGCAGAAAACACAAAACGTGACACTATTCTACAAAACTAACCAAAAAACAAGGCTAGAAGATAGCAAAAGAAGGTAAAAAAGACAAGATGAACGCGTCAAAAATACGTTCATCAAACTCCCCAAACCAAACCTTTGCTTGTCCTGAAGCAACAAACTATCCTAAATGCAACACAAAAGGAGTCTCATGCCAAGTAAAGTGAACTAATCTATTGAATCTACCAAATGCTTATGAACAAAACCAAATGAGCATGACATGCAAATAGGTTGAAGTATGCCTCGATTGCGAATATACACATTCTCAAGTGCACTTGGTTAAACAAACGAGTCTCTCGTAACATCTTCTACCTGGACCTGGTCAGTGACGACACAATGATGCATGTTATCATACTACAATTGCCCCGTGCCTATGAAACCGAGGGCTTACTACTGTTCACCAAGCGAGACTTTTCCTCAAGAGAGGGCGAACCAATACTGGTTCTCATCAAACGAAGGAGGGTTCCCTTAGAAGGATAACACTCCCCTATTCTACCCAGACTCTCAAGAATGAGCCTCTTTCAACCACTTCTTGAATAGCAAGACGAGGGTGGTCAAGAACAGGCCTTGGACAAAGGCGACACGAAACGAAAGATAGGATTTACAACTCGACACTTCACAAGGACAAAATATTTACATGACACTTGACACTACGAGACTGCTTTTGGCTTGCAACGACCCTTCTTTTGCTTTTGGGTCTTATTCTTTATTTTCTTTCTTCTTTTTTTTTTTTATTTTCTTTTCTCTTTTTTTCTTCTTTTCTTTTTCCCTTTTTTTTTTTTTTCTTCTTTTCTTTTTCTCTTTCTTTTTTTTTATAGGGGCAAGCAGCAGTACTATGTGTCAAAAAAAGGAAAAAGGAAAGACTCTTTACAAAGACACCTCCCCAAACCTATTCGAAAGAATAGGTTGAGACACAAAACAAAAGAAAAAGAAAAAGGAAACTTTACAATGACTCAAAGACGAAAGACAAGATCAAATAAAGCAACCCCCTCCCCAAACCTATTCGATAGAATATGTTTAATACAAGGAATCGCACACCTCACACTACCTCCTTCCTAGGCATTTGGCAATCTCTAATCGAGGTGAAGAACTTGTTGCCTCTTACGTACATAATTACACGGGTTACAACCATAGACTCTAACATGCATCATTTCATAAGGCCATCGTGAACCGCAGCAGAAGAAACACCACTCAAGGTGATGTCGAGACTACTAAGCTTAACTAGTGCACATGCGAATGTGACAAACCAAGCGAGACAAGCCTCAAACTACTTGCAAAGTGATGCAACATATGATCAATGGTAATAAACACTTAGTCTACTCAATAAAAAGGTTCAAAAGACTTGGCAATAAACTCCACACACAACAACGTGCAACAACTAATCTAGGGATGATATGCATGCAAAAATTTGAAAAAAACACGACAAATCAGGCATGTACGAACCACACAAGCATATAGTACTGAAAATCCAATACCCCCTCCCCAAACCTAAACTTTTGCTCGTCCTCGAGCAAAGAAAAGTTGAAATAAAAGGAAAAATTGGATTGAAAGTACACTTCCCTGAGATAAAGGTTCGTGTCCAATCTCCTATATATGAGTAGTACCTGAAAGGACTCAAGAAACAAGTGAAAACGGGTGCGCAAAGGTGAGAAGAATGGAAAAACGAGGAAAATCTGGGTACAGGGTCCAAGCGGAGCGCTTGGGAGGCTCCAGGCGCTCCGCTTGAATTTCCAGGAAGTTGCAAAACTTCCTGGAATTTGAAGCGGACCGCTTGGCCCTTCCAAGCGCTTCGCTTGGCCCTGTTTCCATATTTTCGATGTTTTTTCCTATCTTAATCACCTAAGGCACCAAGACAAAAACTAGACTAAGCTAATCACGACAAAAGGCACACAGGCCACAACGACAAAAGCAAATAAAGAGTACAAGAGTCGTAAGTCATAACATCAATTAAGAGTATCAAAAAGGAATACCACCACCGCAAAATCACTCGGATTCGAACCCTTGCTCTACTTCGAAGCGGTGGAGTATCAGATCGTGTGTCTCTATGTCGATTGGTTCCCTCGATGCCTCGGTGAGCCGGATGTTTGGCACATTTGCTTTCTCACACATAGCAGTGATCAGATGTGGGAAGCCTAGTGGGTGACCGGGTTCTCGTTTAATCTCGAATTGCTGGAAGATGATGTCCCCGAGAGTGATGGGCAAGTTCGCCATGAGGGAATAGACTAAGATCCCGACTTCCGGCGTTATCTCTTCGGTTATGAGTCCCGGGATCAGATTAGCTACCACGAAAGGTAGGATCATGCGGGCGTGCAAGTGCAAATCTTTATACTTCAAGGTGTTATCGAGACGCGTCTTCCTTGGCTTATAGTCCTTGGTTGTCAGAACCCCGGCTATCTTCCTCGGAAACTTCTCAATCGTTGGGTCATAGACATAGTGCACATAGGGATCACTCACATAGTATGCTCCCTTATTCTTGTCTTCCCGCAAGGGTTCTTCTAGTCCCATAATGAAACTAGTGATACTCAATGGTGAGAAAGGGACCATCACACCACGAATAGGTACTGCTTCGGCCTTATAGTTATAGTCCTCGAAGGCAATGTGGAACTCCTCGACAAGGTCTCTATCCCATCCGCAGAGTTCTTTCCCATAGAAGATCCATCCTCTCGCCGTTATAAGCCTGGTAAGGTGAGCATAGCGTGCATAGGGTACATCAAAGAAAAGCCCCTTGTTCTCATATTTTGTCCCCTTTAGTACGTCCAAATCCTTTGAAGTAAAGGAGATGCTACGGTCCCAAATCACTGACCGTTCTCCTCCCCTATAGAAGTTGTATCGGAACCTCCGCAATGCATCCGATTCTTTGTATGGTCACAGTCGCTTTCATCACGGGGAATCTTCTCGGAGGTTGAAGCTCCATCCTTCCTTACTTTCTTCTTGGCTCTTGTGTCCATGGTGCCTAGGATAATCTTATTAGATAACTTCAAGAGACAATGAGACTTAGACTCGACTCCTAGACTCCAATACTCACTCAAGTAATCTCATGGTGAGTTTGAAGGCTTGCTAAAGTTCTTATGAACAAATCGAGAAGCTTTAACACTTCGTTACGATAAATCCATACGAATCTAAACCAAGCAAACAAACTCTCCAATTAAATTACCCAACCAATCCAACACATTCTCATGCAATCACAACATCACCATAATCATAACATAACTCAAATTCAAGGCTAACAATCATCAAACAATTACATAGCAAAAATTCGAATTATAACATAACTCAAATTCAAGGCTAACAATCATCAAACAATTACATAGCAAAAATTCGAGCACTAGAGTTCATCATAAATCAAGAGGAGCAAAATTCGAATTTAGACATCACATCTAGTAAGAAACATGCTCAACAATCATCATCAAACTCTAATTCACCAAAGCATAACACAATTGAAGCTAATTAAGATAAAATCCCAAATTCAAGAAAGTTAGGGTTCATGAGAGGTACCTTTGATTCCTTGTTATGGATGCTTCAAACGTGAAATTTGATCGGTTTAGATGATAGAGGGGGTGATGGGCTTTGTAAAATGCACAAGATTGCAAGAATTGGTGGAGAATTGAGAGAGATTGAGATTTTTGGGGTGCAAAATCGGCAATGGAGGAAGAAAAACGAAGTGGGGGGCTTTGAAACTCAAGTGCCCCGCTTAGCTTTCTTAAGGAAAGCCAAGCGAAGCGCTTGGGCGTCCCAAGCGAAGCGCTTGGCAAGCGGTCCGCTTGGGAACTCCCAAGCGCTCCACTTGGATTTCCAGTAAGAATTTTCATTCTTACTGGAAATTCAAGCGGACCGCTTGGGCTTTCCAAGCGGTTCGCTTGGGACCTGAAGCTTCCAAATCTTTTTTTTTTTCGACTTTTGCTAAATTCTCACCCCAAAAACCTTTTCTAAACAATGAAACAAAATTTAAACGTGCTTCTAATCTATATGCAAGTACCTACAACCTCGGGTTGCCTCCCGAGAAGCGCCTTCGTTTAAAAGTCGTTGGCTCGACTCGTCTTAGCTCATGCGGGATCAATTTCGCATCGGGTACTAGACTTCCCCGTCCAAGTGCTCTTCAAAGCACCTAGTCCCTGCACATCTTGACGAACATAAAGAGGACCAAAGAATCCTACAAGTTCGTTAGTATCAACATAAGCACATGAATTAACTATGGCACGCAACGTATGTTGCTTGCCATTTACCTCGAAGCTACATGTACGACGGTACATGTCTATCACCATATGTACTTTGTTGATGAAGGCTCTACCCAAAAGAACCACATCCTTGAGCTTTGCGGAGGATGTAGGCATGACGATGAAGTTCGTCTTGACCTCTACACCGGTGACTCTTACCACTAGATTCTCGATCACACCCAATGGCTTCTTCATAGACCCATCCGCCAATTGCACCATGCACTTCATTGGTCTTAAGCCAGACAAACCCGACTCTTCGTACACGTTCAAAGGTATGACATTCACACCCGCTCCCGTGTCCAGAGTTGCCATTATTCCATCCTTCTTACCCAAGCCGATTTCCACATCAAAGCTCTCTTGGATAGGAACTTCCACCATATCCACCAATTCATCCTCAGACGATGAGTTTTCATTCACTTCTTCCACTATCGCATCAGATTGTGCGACCACTTTCTCTTCCACAACTACCTTAGGAGTCTCAAGCTCCTCACTCACCTTGCAAGTTTCAGTTATCTTGCAACTTGGCACCTCAACTAGTGCATTGTCTCTCACAACCGTGATCTCCACGGGCAAATCAGTCACCACGGTTATGGCCATAGCCTTCTCCGTGTTTCCGGGAAACTTCCCTTGCTCTCTACTAGCTCCCCGATCTATCAGCTCTTGCAACTTCTTATGGAGGTTGCTACTACTAGCCTCAAGCTTCTCAAACCGCTGATTGTTAGTAGCTTCATTACGATAGTAATGCTCCATAAACTTATTTGTTTTCAACACAAGATCGTTGAGAGAAGAGACAAGAGGTGAAGGAAGCACCCCTCCACCTTGTAGTCCCGAACTAGCAACCTGAGGCGGAGGTGTAGGATTAGAAGGCGGTGCTCCTTCATACCAATTGTTCCCATAGCTGAGACGACTTCTATCTTGATTAGGCCCATAGGCATTCTGATCCGGGTTATGAAGATAACCACGGTTGCCTTGATTCTGGTACCCACCTCGGGGTCCACGGTTTTGTGGCCTCACATTGCCATAACGTTGCCCGTAGTTCACATCTCCAACTACTTGCTCTCCCTCAGCAGCATATACTTCTTGACAGACATCGTTCGTGATATATTGCTCTCTAGCAAATTCAGAACGGCATAAGTAAGTCGGGTGCCCATAGTTCTTGCACACACCACAAACTTCCGTAGAAGGAGAAGGAACGCTTTGCCTCAAAGCTTGCTTCACTTCATGGGCGAACCCATCGAAGGCATTTTGTTCCACTACTACCTTGGCCTCACCTCTTTGCTCCTTTTGGAGCACACGAGCCCTCACATTCCGGTTTTGGGAATTCCGGTACATCATGTCCAGCTTCACTTGGGCTTGAGAAGGAAGCAACTCCCCCATACTACCTCCACAAATACTATCCACTTGAGATTGAATCTCAGGATGTAAACCATTGTAAAAGAATTGGAGAAGCTGACCTTTATCATACTCGTTATGTGGGCATCGATGATGCAACCCCATAAAACGATCATAGGCCTCGTGGAAAGGCTCATCGTACCTCTGCTCGAAGGAGCTAATTTGGCTCTTCATAGCCATTGTCTTGGAAGCGGGGTAGTAACGCTCCATGAACTTATCGAAACATAGATCCCATGTTGTCAAAGACCCGGCCTCCAAAGTATTGAGCCAAGCCTTTGCACGATCGCCTAGCCCCATAGAAAAGACCTTCATGCGGAGATCATCATCCGTAACACCAACTCCTGGGCGCCCAAGATGGAGAACAAAGTTCTCGAGCTCATTCAAGAACCCAATCACGTCCTCATTAGCCATCCCATAGAATTTGGGAAGTTGTTGGAACATGTGATTCTTGATCTCCAAGTTCCTGGTGGCATCATTGAGGACAATTGCTGGTCCTCTAGCCCCAACCGTAGGCTTAGTAAGTGTACGTATGGGCCGCTCCGCCATTTCACCTTCCAAGTAAACAGATTCAAGAATTGGCTCCAAAAGATAAGAAGAAGACTCTTCCCGAATACCACAAGTGGAAGCTCTAGATGCTACTCCTTCAAACTCGAGATTCAAAATCCTCCTTCTCCTTTGAAACAAACGATCGATCTCGTCTAAAAAAGGTTCAATAATAGGTCCACCCGTTCGGGTTCTAGGCATGCACTCACCTGAAATACAAGATAGTGAGTATCTCAAGCAAAAAGAAACAAAAACAGAAATGAGACAAAGAAGAGATGTTGGCTGAAAAAACCAAAACAAAAACACCAACCAAAGGAGTTAAGTCCCCGGCAGCGGCGCCAAATTGATGATGTCGTTTTTCACCAATTAAATTTGTTTAAAAGCCTAAGAACACTTATCACTACACAAACTAGAGTGCAATGGCAAGTTGTCCCCGAGTGTCGTTCTCTCGGGACCTAACATGGCTTTGCTTGAGGTTTTTTCTAGTAATTTCAGACAACCAGTTCAAATGTTTGTAGAATCGTTTCCTTTGAACAAAGCAACGAGAAATCAGATTGTTGTAAATCAAGATTGGAAAACGGTTGGTGGTAGAAATCAAATACACATGCATGGGTTACGAATATGCTCACAAGTTCAGTGCGTAAAACCTTCGATCAAGTCTGCTAAGCAACTCGTCTAGGCAACTTTAAGACACACATCATAAAAGACCACTATCAATACTTTAGAGGTGCCTGTCACCAACACCATTTATCTAGCATGCTGCAAATCTCTAACATACAATCCTATAGCTTTCATTGACCAAGAGTTTGTCACTATACTCAATTTGAATATATTTTATAGGCAACTAAGAATCATATGAAGGAATTTGCAGCAAGATTGAATCACAATCTCATGTAAGCATAAACATAACCCATAGCATGCATATTCTACATTCTACCACCAACACAAAAGATTTAGCTACTCATATTCATCAACATAGACATCAATTCATATGAATAATAATCAGAATACATCATATCAAACTACAAGACAAGAGAGTGATACAAGTTACCACCAAAGCTGTCACTAATCGGTGGAAATCAAAGAAAACCTCTCCGTAGATGATTACAAAGAATGAATTCCAATCAAAACCTTGAATCCCAAGCTAAAATACAATGTAATCTGAGTTTTCCCTGAGTTTTGGGGCTTAGGAGCTCTCCAAAAACGAAGTTACAGTTCAAAAGATATCCAAAAAATGACCAAAGATCAGATCTAAGTAGGAAAATCCGAAAACGTAACCGCTGCCAAGCGGACCGCTTGGAGAAGCCAAGCGGAGCGCTTGGAAAGCGAAGCGCTTTGGCACTTCAAGCGCTTCGCTTTGCTTCTGTGCCAAAGCTCCTGGAAATTGAAGCGGAGCGCTTCACTATTCCAGGCGCTTAGCTTGGCTCCTGGGCGGATTTTTGTCTTCAAACTCAATCTTTTTGCCCTCGCATGGCCCTCGGGTGCCTTGGACTCATCCTTCTCGATGCTTATTGATGCTCAAACACTTACGAACAAGCCACGGAGATTGGGGAACTTCAACGGGGCCATCTTTTCCATAAAAAAGGCTCGTTTTTAGCTCCAAAAACGCCGTTTCGTACCTAAGTGCCTGAAAATGCAGAAAACACAAAACGTGACACTATTCTACAAAACTAACCAAAAAACAAGGCTAGAAGATAGCAAAAGAAGGTAAAAAAGACAAGATGAACGCGTCAAAAATACGTTCATCAGGTACTAGTTAGGTGCTTTAGTTTGCTGATGATGTCATTGTTTTTACAAATGAACTATTGAAGCACTAGAACCGCTCAGAAACTCAAAGATTCGAAGACTGAAGACTTAAGAAGATTTCTGAGAATGGTATCTACAAAGGCACATGTTGCTCAGAAAGTGGAAATTTCAGCAACAGCTCGCATAAGTGAAAATCTATATGACAGAGTAGGTTTTGCTTGATGAAACTGAGACTGACTGCTTGCTGAAATACATATGTGACCTCCTTGCTGAAAGTACTTGCATTTTGGCTCCAACGTTCACATTTGAATTCAATTCAAATGAACATTAAATGCAAAGTAAGCACACGAAGAACATGAAGACTAGAAGACAAATGAAGGACGCTGCTGAAAGTATAAAAACAAGATAGTGACATCTTAAGGAACAAGGCCTTAGAATTTGAAATTCAAACGGCTCCCTTGATTCACTATAAATAGAGGTCATCCGGCAAAGAGCTGAAGTGTGTCAACAACGTGATCAAACTCTCACTTGTGCTTAAACACTCAATCTTCCATACTCTTTACTGCCTATTGATCCGTTCCAAGACTTAAGCTTGAAACAAAAGCTACTTGTGAAGAAGTAGAACATTCAAGGCTAAGAAATTAGTTAAGTGTTCTTTCTTTCGAACAAGATAAGTCTTGACACCAGAAACAACTTAACTTGTTTACTGAAAAGTATTCCAAGTTGTGTTTCTTTAGATAAATTGTTATAGCTGAAAAAGTTATACTCAAGTCATCTCATCCCAAACCTCTCTAACTGATAAACACCCTTTTTCAGGCGTGAAATTCAGGGGGAATTAATCAAGCATAGTTTTGCTGATTAAGTGTCCCAAGTTTGGTGGAGAACAAGGTTTCGTTCTCTAGTTAGGTTGGAAACGAAGCAAGTGTGCTTTGGTTTCTGAAGAATCATTATAGATAGGTTTTGTAAGGAACCTTAAGCTTATCTTAGTGGATTCAGTTCTAGAAAGGAAAAAGTGGATTAGTTGAGAGATTTCGCCACTCTCAGATACCACTATAAAAGTGTTTGTGTGATTTACTTTACCGCATTGAGTTTTCAGCAAGCTATACTCTTTGTACACTGTCACTCTGCTCACTTGCTGAAACTAACACTCTCTGAAAAGCACTTATTGTATAAAGACTTCCGCACTCTGTTTTTAATGTACCAGTAAAACTCGTTACTGAAAAGTAACTAGTACTTGCTGAGAAAGTTAAGTATCAGCAAACTCATTACTGAAAAGTAATAAGCACTTGCTGAGAAAGTTTTTAAACGACGAAAGTTTGAAAAGACTATTCACCCCCCCTCTAGTCTTTTCTTGTTGTTTAAAGGGACCAACAAGTGGTATCGGAGCCAGGTTCTTTAACCTTCAGCACTGAACCTAGATACCCTTAGGTGCTTTCCGTAAATCACTCTCACTTGTTCAGTTTGGTAGTCGTTTGCTGACAGGATGTCTTTAGGAGACGCTCCCTTGCTGTGGTGGCTGATCCCCACAAATTAACTGAGGAAGAGGAAGTGACAAGTGTTGCTTTGTACAAGCATGTTGAGCTAGTCATTCTGACAGATGATGAAGAAGAAGAAGAAGATGAGAACATTCCCACTGATCCCAGTGATGATGAAGGAAAAGATTCTAAGGACAAGAAAGATGACGATGATGACAATCAAGGTCCAAGTCCTGGTGCTGGTGGATTGAAGTTAACAGTTGCTGACAATATTCAATCTGACAATCAGCAAGCTGAACAACAACAATCTCAGCAAGAATCTCAACCTCCTCCTGCTGCTGCTGAAAATCAAGCACCTGTACAAGGTGCTGATACTGAAGAAGAATACGCCAGAAAAAGGGCTGCCTTGAAAAATGGCAAGAGTCCAGTTTCTGATGCCAAGGTTACTGAAGAAAACCTTGAAGATGAGGATGAAGAAGATGAAGATTACCAACGAGCTCTACAAAACAGTCTCGTGATCCATGCAAGGCATACGCAGGATCTGGAAATTGGTGAATCTTCAAGACCAAAATCAAAGGAAGTTCCATCCCTTCCACTTACTACTGGCGAAACTCCAGTTATTGAGTCTCAAACGTTGCCTTCAGCAACTACTCAATTAAAACTAACTACTGGCGAAACTCCAGTAATTGAGCCACAAACTCAATTGAAACAACTATCTACTGGTGAAACTCCAGTCGTTGAGTCTGAAGAGTTGCCATCAGCAACCACTCAACAAAAAGGAAGAGAAGCTACTGACAAAGGCTTAAAAGTCGCTCAACTTGATGAATCTGAGGATGATGACGACTTGTCAGAAAATGATGATGAACAATCCAAGCGAGACCCAAAAGTCGTTCAGATTCCTCCTCCTGATTACATCAATGATTTAGACGATGGTCTAAGAGCCGAATTGCTAACGCGTGATGATCAGTTTGCTTCTGAAATTAAGGTTCATTCCTTAACACCTCATTTAGTGCCGTTCCCAAGAGTTGAGGAGTTTACTCCCAGAATTATAGCACTAAAGCAAGTCCATGATGCCTGCAAAGCTGAAGATGAGGCATTGCTTGCTGAGAGCCCACTTAACATTGGAAAGATATTGGCTACAGTGCTGAGACGCACTACAACTTTGACAATAGCTCAGAGAGACATAAGTCTTTATCACAAGAGCTATGAAGAAGATGTAAGTCAGGCGCTCAGGCTTGCAAAGAATGCTCTTGTCAAAGCTCAGAATATTATGGATGAGAAGGCCGCAACAGAGAAAAGACATGAAGAGAACATGATGAATATTCAAAAAGAGTTGGCAACAATGAACTCTGACCAACAAGCAATCATCATGAAGTATAACAGTCTCAACACTCTTGCTGAAAATTGCAATGAGTTTTATTCTCTGCACATCACTCCGATGTTGCAATCCATGTCTAAGGGGGAAAAGAAGAACACTAGAAAAAGCAATCAAACCCCTCCTACTCCTGCTGTTGATGCGCCACTTCCATTAGAACCTCTTGCTGAAAGAGAGCAAAGTTCTAAAAGACAAGCAGAAACTGAGTTAAATTCAGCAAGTACCAAAAAGAGAAAAACCGCTGCTGAAACTCAAGATTTCTGTCACACTGAAAGTCATCACAATCTGAATGAAGATGATGAAGAAGATGATGACAATCAAACAATAGCTCAAGCCATAAGAGCTAGACCCTTAACAGCCATAACTCCGTCTGGCCACTCAAGGCATTTTTCGCCTGACTCTTCAGCAAGAGATCAAGACAATGCTAAATCAAGAAGAAGAAGGCAAAGACAGGAAGAGAAAAGGCTGGCCAGCATTGCTATTGGCTCCGGCATTGAATATACTAAGACCAGCAATGAGGAAACCACTCAGAATGTAATCAGAAACATTCATGGTTGCTGGATTTTAAAGCTGGAAGACTTGCTGGTAAATGAGTTCTTTCCTACAGCCATTTTGAATCAAATGTTCAAATGGATTGAACTCAAGGTCCAAAGAAATCAAAGGGAAGAATCCCTCCCAAGAAATGTTGCTGGGAGATGGTTGAATCTAGAGGTCCAAGTAAGAAGAATTGCCATTGGTAAGACATACAAGCAAGAACCAAATCTGATCAAACCACCTGGCATTGCTTACTACGCTGACCCGGTATCAAAGAAACCTAAGAAGAAACTTGGATTGATTCCTTATGAGTACTTCTATCTCACTGCTAAGGATCAAGAAGAAGATCTTCTCTGGTTAAGAAAGATTCATCCGAGAAGCATTTCAGATACACAACTTCTCCATGCCAGCAATTGGGGCATGCATTTGTGGGTAACTAATTACATGGAAATGAATGCTGAAAAGCATCATCATATGCCTGCAAAAATGCAAGAATTCTTCAACTACAAGTCCGTAGGCTTCTGGAAAACTACGAGAAGGATTGTGTTGAATTCACTGCACTTGCTGAGAAGAGTGTAAGAGAGATTTTGAGAAAATCCTCTGAAAGAGCTTAAGTCCCTGCAAATAGTTTTTGTTAAAGTTTTTGTTTGCTGATTCCTAGTTATCTATGCTTTCTTGTAAACTTCTGATTGATAACTTTCAGCAATGAATTCTTTTTTACTCTTATTGGTTTTTGATTATGCAACTTACTTATGCTTACTGTTTATTTATTCAAGTATGCTTGCATTAATCATCTGATTTATTCAACATCAGAAACCTCTAAAAGGGTAACAATTAATTTAGCCATGGATTGCTAACATCAAAAAGGGGGAAATTTGTTAGGAAACTTGTAATTTTGATGAGCAATTAACCATGCTAAATTAAGAACAGTCCAGTAACTAGTACTCTTTTTTTTTAAATAATCGAACTATTACAACTTCATAAGTAGTATTACAAAGCTAGTAATAAACAATAAATAATCCCGCACTTGACGAGAATTGAACCTATGACCTCTAGTGTCATGACACCTCAGTCTAACCAATTGAGCTAGACCTCACTATTACTCTTAAGGTCCATAGGAATTTAGAATTTTAAGGACATTGTAAAAGAGGAACGTTTGCTGATGACTTAGTTAGGTTTTAGATAAGTTATTTCTTTTGTGTATGACGTATTTTATTTTCTTAGAAGAAAATATCTTATTGACACAATTGCTTATGATGTATTTTATTTTCTGAAAAGAAAATATCTTATTGATGCTTAGCTTTAATGAATCTTATTTTCTGAAAAGAAAATGACCTATTGAAGCATTTGCTGAAGATATATTTTGTTTATTACAAACAAATTATTTAAGCAAATAAGAAACCGGTCAGAATCTTGAAGACTTTTGAAGATCTGAAGAATTGAAGACTTGAAGACTTGAAGATTGCTGAAGACTGGTAAGGCACGTGTTTTCTCAGAAAGTGGAATGTTCAGCAACAGCATTGCATAAGTGAAAATCTGAAAGACAGAGTAGGTTGTGCTTGCTGAAACTGAGACTGAACACTTGCTGATGAACATATGTGACCTCTTGCTGAATGTACGAGATTTTGCGCTCCAATGTTACTGTTTGAATTCTATTCAAATGTGCATTTATTGCATAGCTTACACGCAAAGGACATGAAGACTAGAAGACAAACAAAGTCGCTGCTGAAAGTACAAAAGCAAGATAGTGACATGTTAAGGAACAAAAGCCTTAGGATTTGAAATTCAAACGGCTCCTTACTTGCACTATAAATAGAGGTCATCCGGCAAAGAGTTGAAGTGTGTCAACAACGTGATCAAACACTCACTTGTGCTTAAAAACTCACAAACCTTCAATCACTCTTACTGCCATTGATCCGTTCCAAGACTTAAAGCTTGAAAAAGCTACTTGTGAAGAAGTAGAACAAACTCGGCTAAGAAATTAGTTTAGTGTTCTTTCTTTCGAACAAGAACAAGTCTTGACACCAGAAACAATCAAACTTGTTTACTGCAAAGTATTCCAAGTTGTGTTTCTTAGATTACTTGTTGTAACTGAATAAGTTATAATTAAGTCATCTCACCCCAAAACTCTCTAACTGAAAATACACCCTTTCAGGCGTGATATTTAGGGGGAACTTAATCGAGCATAGTTTTGCTGATTAAAAGTACCAAGTTTGGTGGAGAACAAGGTTGAGTTCTCTAGTTTAGGTTGGAGACAAAGCAAGTGCGCTTTGGTTTCTGTTGAATCGCTTTAGATAGGAGATTGTAAGGAACCTCAATCATATCTTAGTGGATTCAGTCCTAGAAAGGACAAAGTGGATTAGTTGAGAGATTACGCCACTCTCAGATACCACTATAAAAGCGTTTGTGTGATTTACTTAATGCATTTAGCTTTCAGCAAATTATATCTGTTTGTACACAGTCACTCACTCCACTTGCTGAAAGAGCACTTATCGTTTCAAAGACTTCCGCTCTCTGATTTTAAGTATCAGCAAACCAAGCTACTGGAAAGTAACTTACGCTTGCTGAGAAAGTTAAGTATCAGCAACCTCATTACTGAAAAGTAATAAGTACTTGCTGAGAAAGTTTTTAAACGACGAAAGTTTGAAAAGACTATTCACCCCCCCCCCCTCTAGTCTTTTCTTGTTGTTTAAAGGGACCAACAGAAACTATCTTAGGTGAACTAGTCGATACTGTCGTTCCAAAACAAAGAGAGGAATGGACTTCCGACGAAGCCAAAAGATTCCGTCTTGATGGCCAAGAAAGAAACATCATTATTCGATCAACTTCGGATACTATACAGTGCAAACTGTGGGGTGCCAAAACTGCTAAGGAAGCTTGGAAAATGGTTCAAGATCTTTGCTCTGGATCTAACAAAACCAAGGAAAACAAACTTGAAGTGGTTATGTTAAAGTTCCAGAACTTTAAACAAGGTACAAATGAGTCACTGGAAGACTTGGATTTCAGATTCACAACTATAGTAAGTGAGATAGCTGCCTTAGGAGTTGGAAACCTCTATTCAGATTCTGAGAAGGTGAAAACCATTATTAGAAGTCTGAACCAAGAATGGATCCATACTCAGAATTTCTATTATAATCAAGGAATGCCAAATATCACACATACAAAGTTGTTCTCTCATCTTTCTACTGTCAACTACGAGACAAAGCAAAGAGAAAATATGTTTGCTGAAAAATCGCAAAATATTGCTCTTGCTGCAAAGCCGTCATCTTCTGAAAAGAAGAATGATAAAGAGCCGGCTGATGAAAGTGCTTTAGTTGTTAAAAACATGAAGAAATTCATCAGAAAAGGAACTTGAAAGGCAAAAAGCAAAAGAGAAGCTGAAAAAGCATCTTGGTAACAACTACCATAAATACAAGAATGAAGCTAGCTCGCTGAACAAGCAAGCTCAGCAAGCAAATTCTTCCGAAGAACCAGCAGTTGGCAATGATCTCTGCTTTTACTGCAAAAAGCCTGGACACTTCAAAGCAAACTGTTCCTTGCTGAAAGACAAATCTGCTGAAAAGAAGAAGAAGTTCAAAAGGGCTTTGATTGCTGAAGAAAGGAAAAAGCTTCACGCAAAAATCGATGCGCTTTGCATTGATACTAGTTCTTAAGACAGTAGGTAGAGAGCTCAGACACTGAAGAAGAAGAAGCCACTCATGATGTAGAGATTGGCAAGGAAGTTTGTGGAATAGCTATGGAAGCTTATCCAAATGTATCAAACTACGAATTCTGCCTCATGGCCGGTTAGGTAAATAGTCCTACCTCTGACTCTGACTCAGAAAGTGAAGATGATATTGACCTTGATAGAATTCAAGGAGAAATCGAAAGATTTGAGAAAACTCTGAGCAAACAGCAAGAGAAACTACAGAATGCTGAAACTCTGACCAAGCAAACTACTGAAAAGTATGTTTTGCTGAAAGAAGAGTCAGAAAAGAAGGATGCTGAAATATTGCATCTCAAGAAGTTAATTGCTGAAGCTACAGAGAAGAATTCTCAAATGGCAATAGAATTGGAAGAGTATCAGTCCTCAATTCTAAAGTTACTTGCTGAAATACAAGAAATGAAAAAGATGAAAATCAATTTCAAATCTTATGCTGATGCGAGTAATACGCTGACTGAATTAAACTCTTATCTGAGAGATCCATCTCAGAAAGAAGGTTTAGGTGCAACGTATGAAGGTGATGATGAAATAATCTTGAGAAAAGACAAATCACCTATTACCTTTGTTCGTGCAACTGATAGTGGTCAACCAGAACTCTATCAGATTGGTCAATCTAAGGTAGCTGAAATATGCAATCAAGTACCTACGACCGTAAAGACCGTTGTTGCTACTCAAAGTAACAAGACATTAAAAGGTAAACAGGTTGCTGAAAAGTAAACTGTTAAGAAAAAGGATGCTGCAAAGCATTCCGCCAAACAAGTTGCTGAAAAGCAATTTATTAAGTCAAAAGGCAAGATTACTAAAAGTAATCAGAAGACCTTTGCTGACAAACCTGAACTAAGTAAGGTTGTTGAGACAAAAGCTCAGTATTCTCCGAAAAGTGGACTTGGTTTCAAAGGCAACTTTTTCATGAGTATAAGCAAAGTCAACAAAGATACTTCAAAGAGATGAACAAAACCAAGCCTAAGAGTTCTGACAAAACTCAAAATGCTAGGACTAGAAGGAACCTTGCCAGAAAAGAACTTACTGAAAAGTATGTTCAGCAAAAAGGTCAACCGAGCAAGACACCACATCAAAAAGTGGACTTGATTAGCAATGATCAAAAGTCTTTCGTCTCAAAACCTTCTAGTTCCTCAGCAAGTAGAAAACAAGTCAAAGTTGAAAAACTCAAGACTTGGGTTTCCACTGGACGCTTTCTTGAACATGTTAATGGACATCCAATATTGATTAACTTGTTTGCTCTTGATTGTGCAGACTTCAGCCACGGAGACAAACAATGCAATTTGGCACTTTGACAGTGGTTGTGGAAAGCACATGACGGACAACAACAAAAACCTTATAAACTATAGACGGTGGTCTAAAGGTCCAACAATAAGGTTCGCTGGTGGAGGCTTTGGTTCTACTAAATGTTATGGTGACGTGAAGTTAGCATGTATTACCATTTCCGGAGTTCTTTATGTCAAAAATCTTAAGTTTAACCTTTTCAGCATGAGTCAATTTGCTGACAAAGGATACTTCATCAAAATCAAAAGTGATGAATATAAACTCATAGACTTTGAGACAAAGAAGGTTATTATGGTTGCTAGAAGATCAGGAGGTTTGTATACTGTAGATTGGTCTTCAACAATCGTTGAAAAATGCCTTGTCTCAGATCATGATTGCCTTGCTGAAAAAGCATGGTTATGGCATAAACGAACAAGTCACCTAAACTAATAAGCTGTCTAAAAAGGCATTTGTAGTTGGATTACGTAAGGTTACTTTTAAGAAGGATGGTGTTTGCAATGCATGTCAGCAAGGAAAGCAAACCAAATCTTCTTTTAAGAACAAGGTAGTACCGTCAACTACAAAACCTTTACAACTCTTGCTCATGGACTTGTTTGAATCTTCTTCAACAAGCTATGCTGGTAAAAAGTATGGTCTGGTGGTGGTAGATGACTTTTCAAGATTGACTTGGGTAGTATTTATCAAGCACAAGTCTGAAACAAGGACTGAAATACCTAACTTGCTGTATAAGCTTGAAGTCATGAAAAATGACAAGGTAAAAGTCATAAGTTATCCAGTAAACCAGTACATAACTGAGTATTGCACTTCAAAAGGCATACAACATCAGTTATCCTCAGTAAGAACACCTCAACAAAATGGTGTTGCTGAAAGGAAGAATCATACCCTTAAGGAAGCAGCTAGAACAATGCTTGCTAACACTGAAATAAGTGAAGCTTATTGGGTTGAAGCGATTAATACCGCCTTCTATACTCAAAATAGATGTTTGATAACTAAGGAATACAACAAAACTCCCTATGAGTTATTTGTTGAAAGACCTCCTAACATCACCCATCTAAGAGTATTTGGTTGCAAATGTTTTATTCTTAACAATGGTAGAGAATACTTAAGAACATTTCAACCAAAGGCAGACGAAGCGATATTTCTTGGTTACTCCTTGCATAGTAAAGCTTATAGAGTTTACAACAAAAAGGCACAAAAGATCGAAGAATCAGTGCATGTTGTATTCTATGAAAAGTCAGAAGGAGTTCCTGTTGAAGAAGAAATATCAGATTGTATGAAGAAGTTACTCATACACGAGCAAAGAACTGAATCTGATGCTAGGAAAGTCAAATCAATTGAACTAAATGATGATTCTGACTATGACTCTCCTTCCACGAGTCATGACAAGATAAAAATAGTTCATGACAAAGAATTTCCAGCAAAAGACGCAGCTGCTCCGGACGTTGCTGAAACTATGCAACTTCCTATGCCTGCTGACGAGTTACCTCAAACCAGCAATGCTGAACAAGCAGTTGCTGATGAACCAATCTCAGCAAAGACACAACAAGATACCAGTAGTACTGAGCAAGTACATACTGAAGAGTCACATGCTGAAGAACAAACTTATCCAGATCCAAAGAGCAGAAAACATGTTAATAAATGGATTAGAGATCATCCCTCTATGGATATGATTGGTGATATTGACAAACGCCAAGTGACTAGATCCAAAGTATCTACTAATCAAGAACTTGCTGAAAAAGCAAATGTCATAGAAGAAGAAGCTTTGTTCTCTTGCTTTGTTTCAAAAATTGAACCCAAGACCATAGAAGAAGCTTTAAAGCATTCTTAATGGATCAAGACCATAGAAGAACTGGATCAATTTGAAAGGAACAAAGTCTGGAAACTTGTACTCCTTACTGAAGGAAAGAAAGCAATTGGTACAAAGTGGGTGTTCAGAAACAAGTTGAGTGAGTCTGGAGAAGTAACAAGGAACAAAGCATGTTTAGTTGATCAAGGTTACTGTCATACTGAAGGATTGAACTATGATGAGTCTTATGCTCCAGTTGCAAGATTGGATGCAATTAGATTTTTCTTGGCCTTTGCTGCTCATAATGACTTCATTGTTTATCAAATGGATGTTAAAAGTGCATTCCTAAATGATGAACTTACTGAAGAAGTCTACTTGGAAAAATCCCCTGGCTTTGAACTTCCCTCAGAAACCAAGATGGTATACAAGCTTCAGAAAGCTGTATATGGTCTAAAGCAAGCACCAAGAGCTTGGTATGATATCTTAGCTAAGTTCTTGATGGATAATGGTTTCAAGAAATGTGAAGTTGACAAAATATTATTTACCATGAACCATGATGGTAAAATACTCTTAGTCCAGATCTATGTGGATGATATAATATTTGGATCTAAGGACAAGCAACTTTCTGATGATTTTGCCAAACTCATGACAAACAAGTTTGAAATGAGTATGATGGGTAAATTGAATTATTTCCTTGGATTGCAAGTCAAACAACTCAAAGATGGAATATTCATAAATCAAGCAAAGTATGCAGAGGAAATGCTCATAAAGTTCAGGATCAAAGAGGAAGAAAAACCTAAAAAGATCCCTATGAGCGTTGGTACCAAATTGGGCTATACTAAACAAGATAAGAGTGTTGATGAACACAAGTATAGGAAGCTCATTGGTTCTTTGCTGTATTTAACAGCAAGTAGACCTGACATTCAGTATGTTGTTTGTGTGTGTGCAAGATTCCAATCTGATCCAAGAGAATCACACTACAAAAAGGCACTTAAGATACTGAAATATGTCAAAAGGTACAGTCAACATTGGATTATGGTATCCTAAAGATTCTGGATTGGAATTGGTTGGGTATTCTGATACTGATCATGGAGGATCAACTCTTGATAGAAAAAGTACCTCTGAAACTTGTCAATTTCTAGGTACTAGATTAATATCATGGTTCAGCAAGAAGCAAACATGTGTTGCCAATTCATCTACTGAATCTGAATACATTGGGTTGGTTGTTGCACAGCTCAAATCCTATGGATTCAGCAACAATTAAGAGATTATGGTATTTCTGCAAAGAAAACACCAATCTGTTGTGATAATACAAGTGCTATTGTTATCACGCAAAATCCTAAGTTCCACTCAAGGACAAAGCACATTGATATTAGACATCATTTCATTAGAGATCATGTGGAAAAAGGAGTCATTGAGGTTGTGAAAGTAGGTACTGATGATCGACTTGCTGACATCTTTACCAAGCCCCTACCAGATAATAGGTTCGCAATGCTAAGGTATAACCTTGGATTGATTTAACTACCTCAATAGTAAGGGTAAGGGATACATTTGGTAGATTGCTGAAACAGGCATTCGGCAAGCCAAAGTAGGCTTACATGTACTCTTTATAAAGTCCCTTCCACTGATTTCTTCTAAAAGGAAATGATAGTACACTACATGATTGCTGAAACAGGAATTCAGCAAGTAATTCCTTCAAACCGGGTATTTTTTAGGAAGCTTGATCAATTGCTAAGACGGGTACTCAGTAAAGAAAAACTTTAAAGATTGTTGAAACTGGCATTCAGACAATTAAAGATACTGAAACAAGTATTCAAGTATCAAAAGAAAAATCTGAGACGGGAACTCAGCAAAGAGTAAGAATACTTCTCAAATTTTACCTAAGGATATCTCAATATAAAAAGAATTTGTTGAGACGGGAACTCAGAAATCTCTTTTAAAAGAAATATGAGATATTTGATTAAGGGGGAATTTTCAGCAAATACAAGGCTTGTTACCTGAAAAGGTAAGTGCCAAAGTCAAATTGAATAAAATCACTGAAAAGATTCTTATTTACTTCATCAAGCAATTAGCGTTGGAGTAAAAGAGATCAAATCCCGTGAATCAAGGTAAAACCAATTTGTGACGTTAATCATGGCACAGATAAACTCGTTGTTAATCATGACATGAAATACAATCGTGACCATTGATTTTAAAGCAGTTTTTGATCCAACAGTTGATATTACAAAGACAAAGTATGCTCTGACAGTTTTTGTTAGTGGTCCACTATGCATTTAATGTAAAAACTCCACTAACACAGATGAATCAATGTTTTACCCTTGCTGAGAACTCAAAACCATTGAGATTCTCACACAACAGAGACACTATATAAATGAAGAGTTAGAGAAAGACAAAATTCTTTAACTCACATTTCCTTTCTCTGCAAATTTTCTAGCCTATGCTCTGAACTCACTGTACCTCCGGTCAAAAAGAAAATTTCTCTTTGTCGTACATTTATTAAAACCCTCCTACTATATAAGAGATGGCTCCCAAGAGACAAACCTCTAAGACCTCTAAGTCATCAAAGGCAGACAGTGCTAGAAAAAGCAATACTCCGATTGAAAATCCGGCAACAAACACAGTGAAAATGGTGTTGAAAAACGACCGAATAACCGAAAGACCCATGCCGCCTGCATATCTCGACACTGCAAAGTGTGAGCAGATGATGCAGTGGGGCGGATTTGCCAAAGAGAAGTATATCCGATACTTCTATGAACAAGATTTGGACGAAGAGGCGTTGGACTTGATTAATCAACAAGGCCTTCTTTTCTTCATTACTGCTCGCACTAAGAAAGTGAGCATGTTGGACACAATGGAATTCTACAATAATGCAGAAATCCAAACCCTTACTGACGGACAAGGAGTCTCTGAAAAAGTGATTTCTACCTCAGTTCAAGGTGTGCAAATCATCCTGAAATGGATTGATTTAGCAAACATCTTTCAGATTCCAACTACTGGAACTGAAGATGACATCACTGCCACTGATGAAGAAATTGAAGCCTTCTACAGTGATGTCAGAAATGAAAGAATGAAGAAAGGCGAGATTGCTCCCGTGACTTGGACAAATAACGTAAAGAGGAAGCATCTCTGCCATTCACTTGGTCTGGTAGCTCTGCTACTAATCAAAGTCTTAGACTCCCAAGTTGGAGGAATTGACCGAGTTGGCTTGAGAAGGTGGCCATTGCTGATGCATATCCATGAGAATAAAATTGAGCTCAACTGGTCTAAGTACATTTTCAACAGACTTGTTGATTGTGTTACTAAGTTCAAGGTAAAGGTTGAAGACAACACAGTCTCACCTACCTTTCCAGTGATGTATGGATTGAAAATATGCTACATCCTTGAACACTTCAGGATTCATCTAAGAAACCCATTGCCGATTACGAAATCAGTATGCAATGTGGGAAGAGCCTTCTACAAGCAGAATGGACCTAAGGTTGCTGACAAGAAGTCAAAGAAGACAACAGCTGCAAATGTTGCTGAGACTGATAATCAGTCCATGAATGCAGCAGCTGTAGATGTTGGTCAGCAAGGTAAGTATACAACAGCTGCAAATGTTGCTGAGAATGCAACAGCTGCAAATGTTGCTGCTGAAGCCACTGCGGTTGCTGAAACTAATGCACCTAGTGAGAAATCTAAGAAGAAAAAGAGGAAACCTGATGATGACACTCAAACTGCAGCATCATCAGCCGATCATATTCCTAAGAAGGCACGGACAAAGACTTACCCAAGAAAGAAAACAACGGCACGTAAGTCCGTTCCAATTGTCCATGTCATACCGGATGATGTTCCAGTGGTTGCTGAAACGCAAGCCACTGCAGTAGATGTTGTTGAAGTATTTGCAGAAGCCTTCAACAATGTTGAAGTGTTTGCAGAAGCCTTCAACAATCAACCTAACGTTGATACATCTGCTGATGCAAGACCACATGGCAGTGGAAATGAAAATCCTGCCCAAGTCCCCGATATCTACATTGTTGATAATCTTGATGACAACACTCTGGAACCAGCAAGTGATATTGTTGCAGACTTGAGAAGAGCTGCACTTGCTGAAAATGTTTCTGAAGAGATAGTTGTTGAACAAGCAACTAATCCGGTCCCAGAAATTGTTGAAGCTGCAATTGCTGAAGAACCACTTGCTGAGACTGCAATGGTTCAAGTCCCAGAGGTTGTTGAAACACAACAAGAGACAGTATTTGACGACGCATCTCAAGATGCTGAGAATATTAGACCTAGTTCACCTTTGACCTCTATTGACAAAGTTCAACTGGTGCTGACTGACCTAAGTCACCAAATGGACTTGGAGATTGAAGACAACTCCAACAAGTCAGTAGACATGTTCATGAAAAGTAGTGAACTTAAAGGTCAAGATGTCTCTGCTCAACTTGTCATTTCAGAGACAAGGGAGATTGTTGAATCTGCACAGCCTTCTCAGTTAGAGCAAGAAAAGAAGTCTGCTGAAGAACAAGTCCCAAATAATGAAGCTGCTATCATGGCTGAAACGACTGAGTCACCATCTGCCCTTCTTCAGCAGGTAGTTAACTCAGATATAAGCAAAACTTCACTATCTGAAACTTTATCTTTAGCTAATATAATTGTTTCTTTACAGACTTCTCAAGATACAAGTCAGAAGATTGCTGAAACTTCTGAAACAGAATCCACAACTCCTGTTCAGCAGGTAGATGAAAGTTTTGGTAAAACTACTAAGTTTGAAAACTTAGTACTTGTATCTAATATAAAGTTATTTCAGGATGAACAATTCAAGGATGTTGCCCAAGCTCCTGAAGCAATGGAAATAGTACCAGCACAACTTAGTGTGCAACATGAGCTTGCTGAACATCAGCAGGTAAATCATGTTACAGTTTTAGACTCTAAAACTATTTTTCAAAACCTTCCTGAACTTAACTTTACTCTCTTTCAGGCTCAAAAGGAGACCGCTGAAGTGGTTCACATCACTGAAGATCTTGAAGTTATTTCAGAAGAACTCTACTCAAACTTCAAAAAGAATACCTTGACCAGAGTTGCTAAGTCTGTCAGCAACTGGCAACGGTATAGAAGGATGGACTTCTCCGATCTTCACCTTCATCTTTCCAATGAGAAAAAAAGAATCTCTTTACTGAGACTCGAGACAGTACACTCAATACTCAAATCTAAATTGAACAGGTGCACTCTGAAGTACGTACATTGGGTTGGGGTACTCCGGAGTACCTGAAATGAGTTTTAGCCCATACAAAGCAAATGATAAACTTATACAGGGACGGTGGTAGTATTAAATAATAAATAAATAAATATTTTTTAAAATAATTTTTATTGATAAAAAGTTTATATGGTATAGTACCATCATTGAATCAAATAAAATACATATTGATATTTTCTTTCATTTTCATTGATATACATTTTTCAAAATAGTACCACCAAATATGAGTATTATTATAATTTATTCTGTAATACACATGTCAAATATATCAATTATTCTAAATTATTACTCCGTATTGAATAATTTCAGGAATAGTGACATAAATACAAAGTAATTAAAATATTATACCGTCTTTTTCTAGTCATTTTTTATTTTTAATGTATACATGAAATGGTCGGCAGGGGAATCAAAATTTTGATTATAAGATAGAAATTCTAATTTTAATTGAATTTGGGGAGATTATATTTTGAGTAAGATTAATTATTTTTTGGCATATGCTTAATTTAATTTTAATTTTATTCTATTTTTAGTCAATGTTTTCCAAATTAATTTTGAAATAAATTTATTCCAATTAAATGAGAAATTGACACGTCAACATAAACTTGATTTGAGCATTCTGATTGGTTGATATTTATAGAATGTGAACTCTGCTTTTATATATTATATAGATTAAATTAAAGTAATATAATAAGCCGGTTGATCTACCCAATTGATTGACCTACCAATTAATTTTAATCCGTTAATCTTGCTTATCCAATTTCAATCTGGTGCGTACATGTGTCATTAGTTAATTAAAAGATGTAGGGTTCGAATCCTGTTGGCGTGATTTTTCTTCATTATTTTTATTACTATTTTTATTGAAGGTGTTTGGTTCGAATCTTGTTGGCGTGATTTTTCTCTATTATTTGTATCATTAATTTAGTTGAAGGTGTTGGGTTCGAATCTTATTGACGTAATTTTTTTCTTTTTTATTTATTTCCTTCTTAATTTTTTATTTTTTAACATAAAGTTGTATGACGTATTATACTTAATTTTAAAAATAACCATGATATGTTCTTATCAAAAAAGACATACTTCCTCCGTCCAATAATAAATATAACACTTGGTTTTGTTGACTTTTTTGATGGTCATTTTGACCTTAAATTATTATTAAATCATACGATAAAAATAACTAAAAACTTCATATTATGAAACTAGAATGTTTATATGAAGCACCTGACAATATATTCAACTGATGAAGAATACCAATTAACATGCGAAAAAGATGCATTGCAGATTTTGAAGTTGAATGTTTCCAAAGTCTAGAGATGTATCTGATGGTTTTTAACTCATCGGAAGAATACTTTCCGTATGTCTAATATAGTTCAATTCAAAACTATTAATTGCATAACTACAAAAACTATATACATTTATAGCACACCATTTATATTAAGTTTAATTACTCAATTAGTTATTTTTTTATTACGTTTGAAAGTGAAGATTATATATTCACTTCATTTATTTCAATATATTATTTAATAAAACAATAATGTTTTACAATATTACGATTCACACGCGTAGCGTGTGACGCGGTTCCTAGTATATAGATAGATACTAACCTTAGCCAACTGCATTCCAAACAACGTATAGTGTTTAATCAGTAATCATAATTAACAAAGCACACAACATTTTGATGCGGTATGATTAGATGTCAAATCAATAAAGTTCGAAGACGGACCAGTTTTATTATTTTAAGTTTCTTTTTCTTTTCTAGCAAGTTAGGTTTTAATATTAGACTTAGTTTCGTATTTGATTTCTTTTTCTTTTCCAACAAGTTAGGTTCTAGTATTTAAATACATGTCCATTGTTATTTTCATTCAGTTATGTTTGATTGATTAATAAAAAAAGTTGAGTTTTTCTCACAAATTTGTCAATTTTCGGTATTCTTAGGTAGAATTAACGAACTTTGATAAAATTCGTCAATTTTTTAGTATTCTGCGGAATCAATGGGGATTTGATTATCGTTCTTCCTTGCTTGTCCACGCACGCTGCATCAGAGTGGTATCAGCTTACGGGTGATCCTCAGTTATGCCGTCCGAGAGACAGAGGAGAGACGACACCTGTGCCCAAATCGATGATATCGGTTTGTGGAGGGAGGTTGAACAATTGACGGGACCATTGGATGAGTTCGTCGATAGGCAGCCTCGTAGAAATTTATCCGAGAAGCAATTCTTTGATGACTTTACAGAATCGTTCTTAAAGGTAACAATTTCCAATTTTTCATATGATTTGAAAGATTTATTTACGTTAGGTCAAGAGAATGATGAGGACGAAAATAAATCTGTATATTGGAATGATGAACCTGTTTGGGATGAAGAAGATTATGTAGTTTGGGATGATGCGCCAGTACACAATGCGGAGCCATTAAGCACCACTATTATATGGGATGCACGTGTCGATGGAGAAGAAAGTTTTAATTTCCAGAGTTTGGAGTGTCAAAAAAATTATCGAACGGACCTACTTGTACACTTTATCGTAGGCGTGAAATTTAATGAGGTACATGCTAAGGTTTCGGTTGATGGATTAGTGAATGAGGTGAACCGCTTGGATTTTGCCCGGGGGATATATTATTTGAAGCTAGTCATGGTATACTTGAGCAAGATGGGTCCCTGGCTTTAATTAAATTATGGATTAAGCATGATGATATTAACATTAGATTGTGGCATGTGCATATGTTTACTTGCAAATATGATGGATTAATGAAGCAGCAACATCCGGACAAATCTCCGAAAGCAGTGGGCTTTTTCTTTGATGCTCAATTTTTTGATTTTATGTCTCTTGGTATTAATCTTGCGGACGCTTATGTTGCTTTATCTTTGTTGCGTTCGACTTCAAGTGAATTTGGTCATAGGCTAGTGTTTAATCCCGGTGGCCACAACTACAATTTACCCGATTTTGGAGCTATTCCCATGACGTCTACTTCACTTCGTGCACCACCAATCTCTGTACGGTTTGTGTTTGATCCAGGAGGCCTGGAGTAATTGCTTTTAGTTGGTTCATACAAATGTGTTTTTGTCGGATTTTGATCTTCCTTGCCTACAAAACTCGAGGACGAGTTTTTTTAAGTGGGAGGAATGATGCGGTATGATTAGAAGTCAAATCAATAAAGTTCGAAGACGGACCAGTTTTATTATTTTAGGTTTCTTTTTCTTTTCTAGCAAGTTAGGTTTTAATATTAGACTTAGTTTCGTATTTGGTTTCTTTTTCTTTTCCAACAAGTTAGGTTCTAGTATTTAAATACATGTCCATTGTTAGTTTCATTCTGTTATGTTTGATTGATTAATAAAAAAAGTTGAGTTTTTCTCACAAATTTGTTAATTTTCGGTATTCTTAGGTAGAATCAACGAACTTTGATAAAATTCGTCAATTCTTTAGTATTCTGCGGAATCAACGTGGATTTGATTATCGTTCTGTTCTTCCTTGCTTGTCCACGCACGCTGCATCACATTTCCTCGACCTAATTTCGTAGTCAAATTCCTGATTTGAACAAGTCCCCTTTGTACGCAGGACGACTTCAGAAGTCAATGCATCACAAATTCAGAATGAATGAAAAAAAGAAAAAATTAAATAATACGGGCCAAGTCCTTTCAATGATAGAGGTCTAGGTGAAGTTCCAAGCAACTTCAATTGACAATAGACCTGGCCAAACAAATTCAAACAATTGCGGAAAACGAACCAACAAACGACACGGAGACACTGATTAAATTACCAAGTGAGTTTCAACTTTCAACACGTGATATAGATACACAGATTATATATTATCTAGATTCTCGAGTACTACATATTATCTGGTGAGGTAGATAGGTAAGGACGTAAGGTTCACTTGAAATGGAAGCATTAGGGAGCCTGGAGAAGAGTCTGTACGATGCTGCAGCAACTGGAGATACGATCATGTTACGCGATTTACTGAAAAACGATTCTCTACTCGCAGAGAGAGTTTCTTACACATGTGCTAATAAAACTCCTCTCCATGTGGCAACAATTCGAGGGCATCTGTTATTCATACGCGAACTCCTTAATCACTGCCCTCAACTTGCCGAACAATTAGACTCCCAACAATCATCACCACTCCACATAGCGAGTGCTAAAGGAAATCTGGAAGTTTTAAGAGAACTTTTGCTAGCAGCACCTGGTATGTGCTTGTTTCACGATTGTCAGGGTAGGAATCCCCTGCATCTAGCAGTTATTAACGGTCGGGTTGAAGTCTTGGAAGAGTTGTTTCAACAAGCTCCTGTTGCAGCTCGAGAAAAGCTGGACCGGGGCTTCACTGCTTTACATTTGTGCGTTAAACACAGGCGGTTGCCGGCTTTGAAGATCCTGCTGCCGTGTTTGAATGACCTGATTGATGCCAGAGACGATGATGGTGATACTTTGTTGCATATGGCAGTAAGAGATAACCAACTTGAGGTATGTGCCTACAGTATTATAAGATAGTTTCTTAGCAATTAATATTTCTATCTACTCACTTAAAACGACCGCAAAATGTCAAAACTGTACAACTGTTTTAGGACAGAGGGATTAGTTCTTACTGTATGTGTATATTATATTTCTATCTACTCGCATATTTACTTAAATCAAAATGCTGCAGATTATTCAATATTTGATCGAAAACACCAAGATGAATGTGAACGCCAAGAACTCAGACGGAAAAACAGCTATGGATATTTTGCAACAAAATCCAAATTTCAATATAAGCAAAGTTTTGAAACCAGGATTCTGCAATGCCAACAATGTTCAAACCCGACCAGAAAAGTGGCTTACCAAAAAACGCGACTCCATAATGGTGGTGGCTATTCTCATTGCAACAATGGCATTCCAAGCAGGCGTGACACCTCCAGGTGGCGTTTGGCAGGATGATTCGCAAGACAGCGCAGTGGGAATTCCACACAGAGCAGGAGAAGCAGTAATGTCCTACAGAAGTGCGAAGGGGTATAGAAGTTTCATACGTTGCAATACTATTGCCTTCGTTTCGTCCCTCAGTACCATCTTGCTTTTGATAAGCGGACTGCCATTTAAGCGTCGCTTGTTCATGTGGATTTTGATGGTGATCATGTGGTTGACAGTAACTTCTATTGCGGTAACTTATGCCATAGCAATTACAGTGGTTACTCCCTCAAAAGATAGGAATACAGTTGGAAATGTCATGGAGATCGGAATAGCCGTTTGGTGCAGTGTCATGGGAATTCTTCTCATCGGAAACACGCTCCGATTGGTAGACAAGTGGCTGAGGAACAGAGGAGTGACCTTGTGGAGGCCTAGAAGATTTAGAGATTTGGTTGAGGTTGAAAATCAGAGTGTTAGGCCACAAACTGTTTAAATCTGCGTATTCATACCAGAGACAAAATGTTTAATGTTATGTGAATTTCATGCTTATGAGTTAAAAGGTTCCCAAACTGACCCTTCTCAAGATTCAATAAGAGAAATCAATCAGAATAAGGAATTAAGTTACTATATAAATTCACAAAGAAAAAAAAAAGTTTACAAACAAAACAAGATCAGATTTTCATGGCGTAAGCAGCTGCCAAGGGAATAAGACATGCTAACCAAGGCATAAGGGTTCTGGACAAAGCAACACTACCACTACATTCATCTTTTGCACCACTAAAGCATCCGGGCCGACTTAACTTTGCAACACCTCCTTCCAGAACGAAACTGTTATTCGATCTTCCATTGCTGAACAGCACACACCAAAAATAGGGAGAACCACCGTCTGAACCACTCACGGCAGCACCAACCTCAGTATGATTCCGGCTGTAAAGTATTTCCATGCTCTTGTTATTTTTCATCAGAACCTCTGAAAAAGCTAATGATGGCCTCAGATATTCAGACTGGCATCCAAGTAGTCGGCCAGTTATCTGAGTAAGGGTCGAGATTTCAACACCGCAGTTGGGAGCAAAAGTTTCTGTGAACTGTGAGTCATCTGGTCGCCTTGCCTTTGGCCCACCCACAACACTGCAATCGCCTTGGTACGCTTTTATGTACTGGAGCGCAATACATGCAAGGCCAGGGCTGCTGTACAAGGAAGTTGAGTTGCTTGCCGTTCGATTGCTATTGACTGTAGAAACTAACTCATCAGCAGGGTTTTGTGTGACTTTGCCTGTTTTTAGAGAGATCAAGAAGTCAATCATTTTGCCAGTGCATGCAGATGCAGTATGGAAATTGCAGTTCAAGTCCAAATAACAGCATTAATATAAAACTTTTAGTGCAAAGTTATTCCATTTAATTGACAGTCTAACACAAGTTCATCAACTCTAAGAAATAAGATACAAAAACACATTAAAACAACAACAGCAGCAGCAGTAGAAGGTAAAACTATTTACGCCGTTATACATACTGATATGGAACACTTATTATGTCACTCAGTGTTTCACATTTAGCAACAAGTAACTACAACATATATACTGGTCACTTGTGAAAACTTAAAACACAGTTACGAAAGGGCACATTTCCATATTCGTGTGAAGTTACGGTCTATGCAAACATGAGAAAAAGTTTCATCTTACGTGTCCTTGTTAGGGCAAAATTACAAAAAGAAACATCTTACCAACAATTAAATTTCTAAAACGACCATACAAGTATAACGGAAGAGAAAAGAAAGTCGATGAAACTTATTCTAGTTGTCAAAACTAAAGCTTTAACTCTAAAGAGTTTCATCTCCAGAGGCATTGGATTTTGTTCCCAACTGGAGTATCTTCTACTATAAATTGAGCTGTTCTTGGTTCTTAGCTTCTCAGAGACAAAAACCTGCTGTCTGCGTCACACTCTCAGTTCAACAAGACCGACTATGTGAAAATGACATGTGAATGTGATCTAGGAACAAAACTTGGAAGCAAGTTTTAATGATAAATGCTGCAAAAATGAGTGCAAATTCCAGGTACTAGTACTAAGATCCAAATCGAATTATAGATTAACCACTTGGGTTCCAACGAGAATATTACAGCCATTCGTATGACACTGTAAGCACATATATAGGCAGTGCATTCTCTAATCAGGAAACAAAGTACTGAAAAGAAATAATCAGTCACTGAAAGTCACTGAAGTAGTGTAATATTCGCCCTTAAAAAAAGAACAGAGAAACAATTGAACAAATTTACCTACAATAAACTTTTTTAGGTTCTATGCTATGTTTTGAAACACGGACCCACACATTGACCCGGTCGGATCTCCGAGTGGAGTTCAACCGGGTCAACTCGGAGATGAAATTCTTGGGTCATGGTTCAAGCGGGTCATCGTTAATCAATCACATGAGATCTATCTTGAAAACCCAAAAATGGGCATAAATCAATCATAAACAGCAAAAGAAACAATAACCCCTTTTGTGATTTTAATGCTAAATACAGAAAACAATGAAGTTACCAATAGTATACATAGTAGACACGAAAATAATACTCTCATCGTTTCTATCTTTGGAAACCCACAACCACAATATTGCATTGAAATTAGGAAAGTGATAATAACAAATCTCAAGTGTGTAAGAAGAACAAAGCTTACTTTGAACATTGGCGGAAGCTGAAATGAAGAGAACGCAGAGAGCAGATAACCATGAGATACTCGCGGTTGCCATTTTAGAGAGAGAGAATGAGAGTGAGAAGCTAGGTAGACAGTAGTTAAAAGCAACTCAAGTGAAGGGCCTTGGTTTGGTTTGGCTGTGAAGGAAAGAACAAAGAGGTGACATGTACAGTATTTTGTCCGTGGTGTTTTTGCTCCGATCTGATGCAGTGATCCAAAATTGGTCTGATGGCAGCACACTTTTAAAATACCCCAAACTCCAACCGATTCTTCGCCACCGGTTAAACCAAAATTTGAAGTTACGGTTTTTAAAAATAGATGTGAAATAACATAACTAAAATATTTTTTAAATAGCGACCTTGCACTATAGTGCATAGTGCAAGATGATTTTAGCCTAACAACTATTAGGTAAGGTCGTTATTTGAATAGAATATGGGTGCTAACCCATGAAATCCCAGTTTTAAGCCTAATTGCATGTTTGGTTAATTTTTAAAATTTGGATGATTGATCTGTGGTATGAGCGAAGTTAGAAAAATCTTTTATTATTATGAGATCATTGGGATGCTCCAAAGATACTTAGAAGGAAAATGAAACAACCTCAACAACCATCCAAACTTTGTTTAAAAAGCACTAGACCAAACCAAAATTCACACTCTCAAACTCTAATTACTCCAGAAAATTAATTAGTGGGTAAAAAAAAACCCTTAATTGAAGAATACAATTAAAAAAAAAAGCCTTCAAACAGTACTAGTTTAAGATTTACGCAAACTTTAAATGAAAAAAATACAAAATTTACGGCCGAGTATGAAGTTATTAGTAAATCTATTGAATAACTTTTTTTTTGAAACAACAAATATTACAACTACTCCTACACTACTTTTATACAAATATCTTATACCACCTTATATCTCCACATCTAAATCGCCTTATGTCTCCGCCGGGGATCGAACCATGCACCCCCTCCGTAGCTAATTTCTGTGTACAAATGGGATGGGGAAGAGCTTATTCTTGCCCATTTTGAGAGCTTCTTAATTCGCCATTTCCCTTTCAATTTGAGCACATTTCTCCACCATTCCGAGCAAACTTTAGCTCTTTTCGAAGCCCATCCATCAAGGAAGTTGGGTCTCCATTCAATTTCAAGCTTCTATCTAAATTCAAAGGAAATTAACCTAAACATTAACTTTTCAAATTTTTTTTTTTTTCAAATTTGATTCAATTAGTTAGTTATTTTCGACATGGATACTCTGCGGGTGCCAAAAGTAGCTAGTTTTGGCACCCGCAGGGCGTCCATATCGTTTTCCTTGTTTTAACACTTGGACACATAAAATGGGATATTTAAACATCAAGTTATGCTCGAATGACCTATGTAATATAATTAGGGATTCATAACAACGAAAACAACATTGGTGTTCAACACCGTTTTGTTTGTTTTTAGTCTCGAATTACATACAACATGTAGTTCTTCCATAATTTATGTTTAAACTTCATATTTTGGCTAAGAGGACAAGAGCTAATACTTAGAATGATGGTTATGTGGAGAGAGCTAGGTGGTGCTGTTGTAAAGGATTTGATGATATGATGGTTGAGGCGTAGAAGGTATTAGGTTATCAGTTGATACCTTACTCGCCTCATTCATCATATCCTCGAATCCTTTCACAACAACACTACCTGTGTCCGTATACCTTTCTTTCTCAGAATGAATCATTGATGGGTGACAATAATAGTAGCAACATGCAAATGCTAGCTAGCTATTGGTGGTCTTATTTGTCTTAGTATTTAAATTCTTGTTTCCTGGGATAGGTACTTTACTGGTGTGGAGTGTTTTGTCTAATTCTTTACATGTTGAGGGGCTTGCTTCGGAAGATGCCTCACCGTCCTGTAATTGAGGTATGCCTTTTTCCTACGATTGTTGTGCTTTTTGAGTCAGTGTGTTGCCATTATAGCCCAAGAAAGACTACGGGAATCTCATGGGAAACCATGGAAAGCTTCATCACTATCTATGGATCACAGTTTTATACCGAAGTCCAAGGGCCTGAGATTTGATGAGATAACTTTTTTGTTTGAAAGTGCAATATAATAGATGAGTAACTTGTTAGGACCGTATGATCTTGTACATGAGATTTATGTCTTATAGTATGATGTGACATTAAGGCTGGTGGTTGTGGGGTGTTCATAGAGCTTGTTCATCGGTGTGAACAACAAAAAATCTTGTTGTCGGTGTTTATGATGAAAATTTCATGAAATTTTACAAGACACATATGTTTCATCAATTGTGGTGGGCCATACAATTCAAGATGCTAGTTTGCTAAAAAAATAAAATTTTCTTATCTCGAAAAAATACTAACGGCCATATTTTTTCTCTCTCTATAAATAGACATCAATTGCATATGTTTTGACCATCACTCCTCAATCTCCATTTTATCTCTTAACTAAATACAAAATACATCTCTAATATTAATTTTATTTAACAAAAACTTTTAAAAAATCGTTATTTGTAATTAAATTTAATATGAAATTAAAAATATTAATCACCATAAAAATACAACCTAAAAACTAAAAAAAGAAAAGAGTGGTGAGCTGGTTCACCATAACAGTCTAGTGAACTAAAAAGCAGTTCACCAGCGAAATTTCAACAAAACAATCCCATGAACTGCAATTCATGCAGTTCACCACAACCAGCAACCTAAGGAGCTTTCTTTTGTGTACAGTTGGTTTGCTAGAGATTGAAGCATGAAAATTGAGGTATGTTGTTGGTCCCTTTAAACAACAAGAAAAGACTAGAGGGGGGGTGAATAGTCTTTTCAAACTTTCGTCGTTTAAAAACTTTCTCAGCAAGTACTTATTACTTTTCAGTAATGAGGTTGTTGATACTTAACTTTCTCAGCAAGCGTAAGTTACTTTCCAGTAGCTTGGTTTGCTAATACTTAAAATCAGAGAGCGGAAGTCTTTGAAACAATAATTTGCTGAAAACTAAATGCAGTAAGTAAATCACACAAACGCTTTTATAGTGGTATCTGAGAGTGGCGTAATCTCTCAACTAATCCACTTTGTCCTTTCTAGGACTGAATCCACTAAGATATGATTGAGGTTCCTTACAATCTCCTATCTAAAGCGATTCAACAGAAACCAAAGCACACTTGCTTTGTCTCCAACCTAAACTAGAGAACTCAACCTTGTTCTCCACCAAACTTGGTACTTTTAATCAGCAAAACTATGCTCGATTAAGTTCCCCCTGAATATCACGCCTGAAAGGGTGTATTTTCAGTTAGAGAGTTTTGGGGTGAGATGACTTAATTATAACTTATTCAGTTACAACAAGTAATCTAAGAAACACAACTTGGAATACTTTGCAGTAAACAAGTTTGATTGTTTCTGGTGTCAAGACTTGTTCTTGTTCGAAAGAAAGAACACTAAACTAATTTCTTAGCCGAGTTTGTTCTACTTCTTCACAAGTAGCTTTTTCAAGCTTTAAGTCTTGGAACGGATCAATGGCAGTAAGAGTGATTGAAGGTTTGTGAGTTTTTGAGCACAAGTGAGAGTTTGATCACGTTGTTGACACACTTCAACTCTTTGCCGGATGACCTCTATTTATAGTGCAAGTAAGGAGCCGTTTGAATTTCAAATCCTAAGGCTTTTGTTTCTTAACATGTCACTATCTTGCTTTTGTACTTTCAGTAGGGACTTTGTTTGTCTTCTAGTCTTCATGTGTAAGATTTGCATTAAATGCACATTTGAATAGAATTCAAACAGTAACATTGGAGCGCAAAATCTCGTACATTCAGCAAGAGGTCACATATGTTCATCAGCAAGTGTTCAGACTCAGTTTCAGCAAGCACAACCTACTCTGTCTTTCAGATTTTCACTTATGCAATGTTGTTGCTGAACATTCCACTTTCTGAGTAAACACGTGCCTTACCAGTCTTCAGCAATCTTCAAGGCTTCAAGTCTTCAGATCTTCAAAAGTCTTCAAGATTCTGACTGGTTTCTTATTTGCTTCAGTAATTTGTTTGTAATAAACAAAATATATCTTCAGCAAATGCTTCAATAGGTCATTTTCTTTTCAGAAAATAAGATTCATTAAAGCTAAGTATCAATAAGATATTTTATTTTCAGAAAATAAAATACATCATACGCAAAAGAAATAACTTATCTAATACCTAACTAAGTCATCAGCAAACGTTCCTCTTTTACAATGTCCTTAAAATTCTAAATTCCTATGGACCTTAAGAGTACTAGTTACTGGACTGTTCTTAATTTAGCATGGTTAATTGCTCATCAAAATTACAAGTTTCCTAACAAATTTCCCCCTTTTTGATGTTAGCAATCCATGGCTAAATTAATTGTTACCCTTTTAGAGGTTTCTGATGTTGAATAAATCAGATGATTAATGCAAGCATACTTGAATAAATAAACAGTAAGCATAAGTAAGTTGCATAATCAAAAACCAATAAGAGTCAAAAAGAATTCATTGCTGAAAGTTATCAATCAGAAGTTTACAAGAAAGCATAGATAACAAGGAATCAGCAAACAAAAACTTCAACAAAAACTATTGCAGGGACTTAAGCTCTCTCAAAATCTCTCTTACACTCTTCTCAGCAAGTGCAGTGAATTCAACACAATCCTTCTCGTAGTTTTCCAGAAGCCTACGAACTTGTAGTTGAAGAATTCTTGCATTTTTGCAGGCAGTATGATGATGCTTTTCAGCATTCATTTCCATGTAATTAGTTACCCACAAATGCATGCCCCAATTGCTGGCATGAAGAAGTTGTGTATCTGAAATGCTTCTCGGATGAATCTTTCTTAACCAGAGAAGATCTTCTTCTTGATCCTTAGCAGTGAGATAAAAGTACTCATAAGGAATCAATCCAAGTTTCTTCTTAGGTTTCTTTGTTACCGGGTCAGCATAGTAAGCAATGCCAGGTGGTTTGATCAGATTTGGTTCTTGCTTGTATGTCTTACCAATGGCAATTCTTCTTACTTGGACCTCAAGATTTAACCATCTCCCAGCAACATTTCTTGGGAGGGATTCTTCCCTTTGATTTCTTTGGACCTTGAGTTCAATCCATTTGAACATTTGATTCAAAATGGCTGTAGGAAAGAATTCATTTACCAGCAAGTCTTCCAGCTTTAAAATCCAGCAACCATGAATGTTTCTGATTACATTCTGAGTGGTTTCCTCATTGCTGGTCTTAGTATATTCAATGCCGGAGCCAATAGCAATGCTGGCCAGCCTTTTCTCTTCCTGTCTTTGCCTTCTTCTTCTTGATTTAGCATTGTCTTGATCTCTTGCTGAAGAGTCAGACGAAAAATGCTTTGAGTGGCCAGACGGAGTTATGGCTGTTAAGGGTCTAGCTCTTATGGCTTGAGCTATTGTTTGATTGTCATCATCTTCTTCATCATCTTCATTCAGATTGTGATGACTTTCAGTGTGACAGAAATCTTGAGTTTCAGCAGCGGTTTTTCTCTTTTTGGTACTTGCTGAATTTAACTCAGATTCTGCTTGTCTTTTAGAACTTTGCTCTCTTTCAGCAAGAGGTTCTAATGGAAGTGGCGCATCAACAGCAGGAGCAGGAGGGGTTTGATTGCTTTTTCTAGTGTTCTTCTTTTCCCCCTTAGACATGGATTGTAACATCGGAGTGATGTGCAGAGAATAAAACTCATTGCAATTTTCAGCAAGAGTGTTGAGACTGTTATACTTCATGATGATTGCTTGTTGGTCAGAGTTCATTGTTGCCAACTCTTTTTGAATATTCATCATGTTCTCTTCATGTCTTTTCTCTGTTGCGGCCTTCTCATCCATAATATTCTGGGCTTTGACAAGAGCATTCTTTGCAAGCTTGAGCGCCTGACTTACATCTTCTTCATAGCTCTTGTGATAAAGACTTATGTCTCTCTGAGCTATTGTCAAAGTTGTAGTGCGTCTCAGCACTGTAGCCAATATTTTTCCAATGTGAAGTGGGCTCTCAGCAAGCAATGCCTCATCTTCAGCTTTGCAGGCATCATGGACTTGCTTTAGTGCTAGAATTCTGGGAGTAAACTCCTCAACTCTTGGGAACGGCACTAAATGAGGTGTTAAGGAATGAACCTTAATTTCAGAAGCAAACTGATCATCACGCGTCAGCAATTCGGCTCTTAGACCATCGTCTAAATCATTGATGTAATCAGGAGGAGGAATCTGAACGACTTTTGGGTCTCGCTTGGATTGTTCATCATCATTTTCTGACAAGTCGTCATCATCCTCAGATTCATCAAGTTGAGCGACTTTTAAGCCTTTGTCAGAAGCTTCTCTTCCTTTTTGTTGAGTGGTTGCTGATGGCAACACTTCAGACTCAACAACTGGAGTTTCACCAGTAGATAGTTGTTTCAATTGAGTTTGTGACTCAGTTACTGGAGTTTCGCCAGTAGTTAGTTTTAATTGAGTAGTTGCTGAAGGCAACGTTTGAGACTCAATAACTGGAGTTTCGCCAGTAGTAAGTGGAAGGGATGGAACTTCCTTTGATTTTGGTCTTGAAGATTCACCAATTTCCAGATCCTGCGTATGCCTTGCATGGATCACGAGACTGTTTTGTAGAGCTCGTTGGTAATCTTCATCTTCTTCATCCTCATCTTCAAGGTTTTCTTCAGTAACCTTGGCATCAGAAACTGGACTTTTGCCATTTTTCAAGGCAGCCCTTTTTCTGGCGTATTCTTCTTCAGTATCAGCACCTTGTACAGGTGCTTGATTTTCAGCAGCAGCAGGAGGAGGTTGAGATTCTTGCTGAGATTGTTGTTGTTCAGCTTGCTGATTGTCAGATTGAGTATTTTCAGCAACTGGTAACTTCAATCCACCAGCACCAGGACTTGGACCTTGATTGTCATCATCGTCATCTTTCTTGTCCTTAGAATCTTTTCCTTCATCATCACTGGGATCAGTGGGAATGTTCTCATCTTCTTCTTCTTCATCATCTGTCAGAATGACTAGCTCAACATGCTTGTACAAAGCAACACTTGTCACTTCCTCTTCCTCAGTTAATTTGTGGGGATCAGCCACCACAGGAACAAAAAGACCTTTGAGCATCACAGCTTGTTCAGCTGGAGAGGCACTCTTAAATTTGGCCTTCATATTCTCTCTGATTGGAGCAATCAGATTTGAGCTCATTAGCTGAGAATATGTCATTTCTTCAGGAAGGATGGAGTGGACAAATGTCTCGAGCTTTAACAGTGAAGTTCTCTTTTTTCTCATTTGAGAGATGAAGGTGAAGATCTGAGAAGTCCATTCTTCTGTATCTTTGCCAGTTGCTGACAGACTTAGCAACTCTTGACAAAGTTGTCCTCTTGAAGTTCAAGTACAGTTCTTCAGAACTTACTTGCTGATCTTCAGTGATGAGTACCACTTCAGTGGTCTCCTTTTGAGCCTGAAAAAGAATTTTATTTAGATCAGGATTGGTTTGGAGAATTGTTTTAGAGTTTAAATCTGAAACATGGATTACCTGCTGAGAGTCAGCAAGCTCATGTAGTACAATTTCCATTCCATGAGGAGCTTGAGTAGCATCCTCCATTTGTTCATCCTGAAATAAATTAAGATTAGATACAAGTACTAAGCTGTCAAACTTAGTTTTTATACCAAAACTATTAACTACCTGCTGAGCAGGGAGTGTTGGTTCTGGTGCAGAGGCTTCAGCAACCATCTGACTTGCATCTTGAGAAGTCTGTAGAGAAAGAATAATTTTAGCAAAAGAACAATTTTCAGAATTTGAAGTTTTACTGATGGTTGAATTAACTACCTGCTGAGGAAGGACAGGTTGTGGCTCAGTCCTCTCAGCATTAACAGTTTCTTCTGCTTCTGGGACTGTTTCTTCAGCAGACTTCTGATTTTGCTCTAACTGAGAAAGCTGTGCGGTTTCAGCAATCTCCCTTGTCTCTGAATTGACAAGTTGAGCAGAAGCATCTTGACCTTTAAGCTCACTGCTTGTCATGAAGAGATCAATTGACTTGTTGGATGATTCTTCAATCTCCAACTCCATTTGTTTGCTTAAATCTTCCAGTACAAGCTGGACTTTGTCAATTCAAATCTTGGGTGAACTTGGGCCAGTATTCTCAGCATCAAGAGATGCGTCTTTGAATAGTGCCTCTTGAGTTTCAGCAACTTCAGGAACTGGAACCATTGCTATTTCAGCAACTGGTCCATCAGCAAGCTGGGTTTCAGCAACTTGATGAGTTGCTTGTTCAGCAACCATCTTTTCAGCAGCATCAGCAAGTGCCGCTCTTTGCAGATCATCAGCAATGTCGCTTGCTGGTTCCATAGTTGGGTCATTTGGTCTATCTAAAATGTAGATATCTGGGACTTGGGCAGGAATTTCATTTCCACTGCCTTGTGGTCTATTCTCAGTAGAGTTATCAACGTTAAGTTGATTGTTGAAGGCTTCCGCAAACACTTCAACATTGCTGATATATGTTTCAGTAATTACTTCAGCAACATCTACTGGCAAATGCGTTTCAGCATTTGTCTGGGAATTGACTGAGGAGTCTTGGACATTAGGGACTGACTGAGAAGCAAGTGTCTTCTTTCTTTTGTTACTTGTCCGTTTCTCCTTAGGTACGGGATTTGCTGATGACGCTGCAGTCTGAGTGTCATCATCAGCTTTCCTCTTTTTCTTTTTAGATTTCTCCATTTTCCCAGAGTCATCTATTGTTGCCTTTTCAGCAATAGGTGTTGTACACGTACCTTGTTGATTTTCTACAGCAGTTTCATTTGTGTTACCACCACCAACAACAGTTTCATCTCTAAGTTGCTGAGTGGTAACATCTGCAGCTGTTGTATACCTTTCTTGCTGGCTTGTGTTGACAACATTTGCAGTTGTTGTCTTCTTGGTTTTCTTTCCAGCAATCTTAGGTACATTCTTCTTGTAGAAAGATCTTCCCACATTGCACACAGATTTCTTGATTGGCAATGGGTTTCTTAGCTGAATCCTGAAATGTTCAAGGATATAGCATATCTTGATTCCATTCATAACTGGAAAGGAAGGTGAGACCTTGTTGTCTTCTACCTTTACCTTGAACTTAGTAACACAATAAACAAGCCTGTTGAAAATGTACTTAGCCCAGTTAAGTTCCGATTTATTTTCATAGATATGCATCAGCAATGGCCATCTTCTCAGGCCTACTTGGTCAATTCCTCCAACTTGGGAGTCAATAACTTTTATTAGTAGCAGAGCTACTAGACCAAGTGAATGGCAGAGATGCTTTCTCTTAACGTGCTTTGTCCAAGTCACGGGAGCTATCTCGCCTTTCTTCATCTTTGCATTTCTGACGTCACTGTAGAAAGCTTCAATTTCTTCGTCAGAAGCAGTGACGTCATCTTCAGTTCCAGTGGTTGGAATCTGAAAAATCTCCGCTAAATCAATCCATTTCAGGACGATTTGCGTGTTCTGAACATAAGTAAGGATCACTTTTTCAGTGACTCCATTACTGTCTGTAAGGGACTGGATTTCTGCATTGTTGTAGAATTCCATAGTATCAATCATGCTCACTTGCTTAGTGCGAGCAGAGATAAAGTTCATGAGGCCTTGCTGCTTGATGAACTCAAGCGCCTCTTCATTTTGGTCATCAAATTCTTGTTCATAAAAGTACCTAATGTACTTTCTTTTGCAAACCCTCCCCATTGCATCAACATCTCACACTTTGCAGTGTCAAGATATGACAGAGGCATAGGTTTTACAGTGATTCGGTCGTTTTT
>CM051456.1:72675765-72748926 GCA_028274465.1 Plantago ovata | reverse complement strand
TGAGGTAGTTCAATAATCCAAGTTATACCCTAGCATTCGAACCTATTATCCGGTAGGGGCTTGGTAAGATGTCAGCAGCTGATCTTCAGTATACTACTTGCACACCTCTGTCACCTTTGTCGCAGGATCTCTAATGAAATGAATGTCGAATATCAATGTGGCGTTGGTCCTAGAGTGACTTTGATTTTGCTGAAATTGCAATAGCACGTGTGTATCACCAAAATTGGTTTTTCTTTTGCAGAAATACCAGAAGCTCTTAAGTTGTTGCTGAATCCATAGATTTGAGCTTGCAACAACCAGCGGCAAGGTATTCAAATGCAGTAGATTAGAAGTGGATGACACAGAACGGTTGCCTGCTTGCTGAACCATGATAGTATCTAGTCCCGTACCAAAAATGGACAGTTCCCAAGGTACGTTTTCTATCAAGAAGGATCCACCATGATCAGCATCAGAATGCCAACCAATTCAAGTCCAGAATCTTTAGAGATAACCATAATCCAACATTGACTGTAACCTTTAACTATTTCAGTATTTGAATTGCCTTTTTGTAGTGTGATTGTCTTGGATCAGATTGGAATCTTGCACACCACAACACAGACTGAATGTCAGGCTACTTGCTGTTAGATACACAAGGACCAATGAGCTTCCTATAAGGGTTCTTCAACACTTTTGTCCTCTTTAGTATAGCCCAATTTGGAACCAACACTCATAGGGATCTTTTCAGGTTTCTCATCCTCCTCTTTGATCCTAAACTTTATGAGCCCGCATTTCTTTTTCGCATACTTTGCTTATTTATGAATATTCCATCTTTAAGTTGCTGACTTGCAACCCTAGGAATAATTCAATTTCCCATCATACTCATTCATCAACTTATTTGTCATAGTTTGGCAAAATCATCACAAAGTTGTTTGTCCTTAGATCCAAAAATTATGTCATCCACATAAATTTGAACTAAATTAATTTACCATCATGGTTCATGGTAAAAAGAAGTTTGTCAACTTCACCTTTCTTGAAACCATTTTCCAGCAAGAAATTAGCCAAGGTATCATACCATGCTCTTGGTGCTTGCTTTAGACCATATACAGCTTTCTGAAGCTTGTATACCATCTTGATTTCTGAGGGAAGTTCAAAGCCAGGGGGTTGTTCTAGGTAGACTTCTTCAGCAAGTTCACCATTTAAGAATGCACTCTTAACATCCATTTGGTAAACAATGAAGTCATTGTGAGCAGCAAAGGCCAAGAAAAGCCTAATTGCATCCAATCTTGCAACTGGAGCATAAGACTCATCATAGTCCAATCCTTCAGTCTGATAGTAACCTTGAGCAACTAAGCGTGTTTTGTTTCTTGTTACTTCACCAGACTCGCTCAGCTTGTTTCTGAACACCCACTTTGTACCAATAGCTTTCTTATTTTCAGCAAGTGGTACAAGTTTCCAGACTTTGTTTCTTTCAAATTGATCCAATTCTTCTTGCATTGCCTTTATCCATTCAGAATGCTTCAAAGCTTCTTCTATGGTTTTAGGTTCAATTTCTGAAACAAAGCAAGAGAATAAAGATTCTACTTCTAGGACAGTTGCTTCTTCAGCAAGTCCTTGAGTAGCTTTGGATCTAGTCACTTGGCGTTCATTAATATCGCCAATCATATCCGTAGAGGGATGATCTCTAATCCATTTATTAACAGGTTTCCTGTTTGTTGGATCAGGATATGTTTGCTCATCAGCATGTGACTCTTCAGTATGTACTTGTTCAGTACTACTGGGAATTTGTGTCTCTGCTGAGATTTGTTCGTCAGCAACTGCTTGTTCAGCATTGTTGGATTGAGGTATTTCATTAGCAGGCACTGGAGATTGCGTAATTTTAGCAACTTCCGGAGCAACTGCATCTTTTGCTGGAAATTCTTTGTCATGAACTATTTTTATCTTGTCATGACTTGGGGGAGGAGAGTCATTGTCAGAATCATCATTTAGTTCAATTGACTTGATTTGCCTAGCATCAGATTCAGTTCTTTGCTCATGTATGATTAGCTTTTTCATACATTCTGATATTTCTTCTTCAGCAGGCACACCTTGTGACTTTTCGTAGAATACAACATGCACAGATTCTTCAATCTTTGTGCCTTTTTGTTGTAAACTCTATAAGCTTTACTGTGCAAGGAGTAGCCAAGAATATCGCTTCGTCTGCCTTTGGTTGAAATGTTCTTAGGTATTCTCTACCATTGTTAAGAACGAAACACTTGCAACCAAATACTCTTAGATGAGTGATGTTAGGAGGTCTACCGACAAACAATTCATAAGGAGTTTTGTTGTATTCCTTACTAATCAAACATCTATTCTGAGTATAGCAGGCGGTATTAATCGCTTCAACCCAGTAAGCCTCACTTATTTCAGTGTCAGCAAGCATTGTTCTTGCGGCTTCTTTCAGGGTACGATTCTTCCGTTCAGCAACACCGTTTTGCTGTGGTGTCCTTACTGAGGATAACTGATGTTGAATACCTTTGGAGGTACAATATTCAGTTATGTACTGGTTTACAAACTCAGTACCATGGTCTGTCCTTATGACTTTTACCTTTTCATTTTTCATGACTTCAAGCTTATTCAGCAAGTTAGGTATTTCAGTCTTGGTTTCAGATTTGTGCTTGATGAACACTACCCAAGTGAATCTTGAGTAGTCATCTACCACGACTAGACCATACTTCTTACCAGCATAGCTTGTTGAAGAAGATTCAAACAAGTCCATGTGTAAGAGTTCTAAAGGTTTTGTAGTTGACGGTACTGCCTTGTTCTTGAAAGAAGATTTGGTTTGCTTTCCTTGCTGACATGCATTGCAAACACCATCCTTCTTAAAAGTAACCCTAGGTAATCCAACTACAAGTGCCTTTTTAGACAGCTTATTTAGCGTCTTGAAGTTTAGATGACTTGTTCGTTTATGCCATAACCATGCTTTTTCAGCAAGGCAATCATGATCTGAGACAAGGCATTTTTCAACGTTTGCTGAAGACCAATCAACGGTGTACAAGCCTCCTGATCTTCTTGCAATCATTATAACCTTTTTAATCTCAAAATCTACAAGTTTACATTCATCACTTTAATTTCGATGAAGTATCCTTTGTTAGCAAATTGACTCATGCTGAAAAGGTTAAACTTGAGATTTTTGACATAAAGAACTCCAGAAATGGTTATGCATCCCAACTTCACATCACCATAGCCTTTTGTAGATCCGGAGCCTCCACCATCAAACATTATTGTTGGACCTTTAGACCACCGTCTATAGTTTATAAGGTTATTCTTGTTGCCCGTCATGTGCTTTCCACAACCACTATCAAAGTGCCAGATTGCATCGTTTGTCTCCGTGGCTGCAGTCTGCACAATCAAGAGCAAACAAGTTAATTATCCAATGATGGATGTCCATTAACATGTTCAAGAATGCGTCTAGTGGAAACCCAAGTCTGAAGTTTTTCAACTTTGACTTGTTTTCTACTTGCTGAGGAACTAGGAGGATTTGAGCTGAAAGACTTTTGACTCGTGCTGGTCAAATCCACTTTCTGATGTGGTGTCTTGCTCTGTTGACCTTTTTGCTGAACATACTTTTCAGTAAGTTCTTTTCTAGCAAGGTTCCTTCTAGTCCTAGCATTGGGAGTCTTTTCAGAACTCTTAGGCTTGGTTTTCTTCATCTCTTTGAAGTATCTTTGCTGACTTTGCTTATACTCATGAAAGAGTTGACTTTGCTTGGTTTTGAAACCGAGTCCACTCTTTGGAGAATGCTGAGCTTTAGCTTCAGCAACCTTACTTGATTCAGGTTTGTCAGCAAAGGACTTCTGATTACTTTTGGTAATCTTGCCTTTAGTCTTAACAACTTGCTTTTCAGCAAATTGTTTGGCGGAATGCTTCACGGCATTCTTTTTCTTTCCAGTTTGCTTCTCAGCAACCTGTTTTCCTTTTAAAGTCTTGTTACTTTGAATAGCAACAGCGGGCTTTATGGTCATAGGTACTTGATTGCATGTTTCAGCAACCTTAGTTTGACCAAACTGATAGATCACTGGTGGACTACTATCAGTAGCACGTACAAAGGAGATAGGTGATTTATCTTTTCTCAAGATTTCTACGTTATCACCTTCACACGTTGCTCCTAAACCTTCTTTCTGAGATGGATCTCTCAAGTAAGAGTTTAGTTCAGTCAGCGTATTACATACTTCCACATAGGATTTGAAATTGATTTTCATCTTTTTCATCTCTTGGATTTCAGCAAGTAACTTTAGAATTGAGGATTGATATTCTTCCAATTCTAATGCCATTTGAGAATTTTTTTCTCCAGCCTCAGCAATCAACTTCTTAAGACGCCTTATTTCAGCATCCTTTTCTTCTGTCTCTTCCTTCAGCAAAACATACTTTTCAGTAGTTTGCTTGGTCAGAGTTTCAGCAAGTTGAAGTTTCTCTTGCTGTTTGCTGAGAGTTTTCTCAAATCTTTCGATTTCTCCTTGAATCTTGTCAAGGTCAATCTCGTCTTCACTTTCTGATTCTGAGTCAGAGGTAGAGTTATTTACCTGACCGGCCATGAGGCAGAATTCGTAGTTCGACACATCTGGATAAGCTTCCATAGCTATTCCACACACTTCTTTGCCAATCTCCACATCTAGAGTGGCTTCTTCATCGTCAGTGTCTGAGCTTTCATCCTCACTGTCTTCTGAGCTTGTATCAATACACAATGCATCGATTTTTGCTTGAAGCTTCTTCTTTTCTTCAGCAATGAAAGCTCTTTTGAACTTCTTCTTCTTTTCAGCAGACTTGCCTTTCAGCAAAGGGCAATTAGCTTTGAAGTGTCCAGGCTTTTTGCAGTAAAAACATAGATCATTTCCAAATGCTGGTTCTTCTGATGATGTAGCTTGCTGAGCTTGCTTGTTCAGCGAGCTAGTATCATTCTTGTACTTATGGTAGTTGTTACCAAGATGCTTTTTCAGCTTCTCTTTTGCTTTTCGCCTTTCAAGTTCCTTACTGATGAACTTCTTCATGTTTTTAACAACTAAAGCATTTTCATCAGCAGGCTCTTTATCATTCTTCTTTTCAGAAGATGACGGCTTTGCAGCAAGAGCAATGTTTTGCGATTTTTCAGCAAACACATTTTCTCTTTGCTTTGTCTCATAATTGACAGTAGCAAGATGAGAGAACAACTCTGTTGGTGTAATGTCAGGCATTCCTTGATTATAATAGAAATTCTGAGTGTGGATCCATTCTTGATTCAAACTTCTGATGATAGTTTTCACTTTCTCAAAATCTGAACAAAGATTTCCAACACCCAGCGCTGCCATTTCACTAACAAGAGTTGTGAATCTGAAGTCCAAGTCTTCCAGTGACTCGTTAGCACCTTGCTTAAAGTTTTGAAACTTTAATTTAAGTACTTCAAGTTTGTTTTCCTTGGTCTTGTTAGATCCAGCACAAAGATCTTGAACCATTTTCCAAGCTTCCTTTGCAGTCTTAGCACCCCACAGTTTGCACTGTATGGTATCCGGAGTTGATCTGATGATGATGTTTCTTGCTTGGCCATCAAGACGGAATCTCTTAGCTTCGTCAGAAGTCCATTCCCCTCTTGGTTTTGGCACAACAGTATCTGATGGTTCGCCAAGGATGGTTTCCTTCCCAGCTTCAGTGGTCTTGTGAGGGAAACTCCTTTCAATCTTAGTGATCTTGATAGGTCCATCATTAATGACGGTTACCATCTCATCACTAATGGCCTCAAGATGTAGCATCATGTTGTTTCGCCATTTCTCGTAATTTTCCAGCTTCAGCAAGGGAGCATCTCCTAAAGACATCCTGTCAGCAAAGCACTACCAAACTAATCAAGTGAGAGTGATTTACGGAAAGCACTTAAGGGGATCTAGGTTCAGTGCAGAAGGCTAAAGAACCTCCTGCTCTGATACCACTTGTTGGTCCCTTTAAACAACAAGAAAAGACTAGAGGGGGGGGGGTGAATAGTCTTTTCAAACTTTCGTCGTTTAAAAACTTTCTCAGCAAGTACTTATTACTTTTCAGTAATGAGGTTGCTGATACTTAACTTTCTCAGCAAGCGTAAGTTACTTTCCAGTAGCTTGGTTTGCTGATACTTAAAATCAGAGAGCGGAAGTCTTTGAAACAATAAGTGCTCTTTCAGCAAGTAAAGAGATTTCAGCAAGTGAAGTGAGTGACTGTGTACAAACAGATATAATTTGCTGAAAGCTAAATGCAGTAACTAAATCACACAAACGCTTTTATAGTGGTATCTGAGAGTGGCGTAATCTCTCAACTAATCCACTTTGTCCTTTCTAGGACTGAATCCATTAAGATATGATTGAGGTTCCTTACAATCTCCTATCTAAAGCGATTCAACAGAAACCAAAGAACACTTGCTTTGTCTCCAACCTAAACTAGAGAACTCAACCTTGTTCTCCACCAAACTTGGTACTTTTAATCAGCAAAACTATGCGCCCCCCTGAATATCACGCCTGAAAGGGTGTATTTTCAGTTAGAGAGTTTTGGGGTGAGATGACTTAATTATAACTTATTCGGTTACAACAAGTAATCTAAGAAACACAACTTGTAATACTTTGCAGTAAACAAGTTTGATTGTTTCTGGTGTCAAGACTTGTTCTTGTTCGAAAGAAAGAACACTAAACTAATTTCTTAGCCGAGTTTATTCTACTTCTTCACAAGTAGCTTTTTCAAGCTATAAGTCTTGGAACGGATCAATGGCAGTAAGAGTGATTGAAGGTTTGTGAGTTTTTGAGCACAAGTGAGAGTTTGATCACGTTGTTGACACACTTCAACTCTTTGCCGGATGACCTCTATTTATAGTGCAAGTAAGGAGCCGTTTGAATTTCAAATCCTAAGGCTTTTGTTTCTTAATATGTCACTATCTTGCTTTTGTACTTTCAGCAGCGACTTTGTTTGTCTTCTAGTCTTCATGTGTAAGCTTTGCATTAAATGCACATTTGAATAGAATTCAAACAGTAACATTGGAGCGCAAAATCTCGTACATTCAGCAAGAGGTCACATATGTTCATCAGCAAGTGTTCAGACTCAGATTCAGCAAGCACAACCTACTCTGTCTTTCAGATTTTCACTTATGCAATGCTGTTACCGAACAAACCTATTCGGCTTGCTTAGCTTTCAATTAGCGAGAGTCCTTTCAAAATTTTATAGAAATGAGAATAGTGTTTACCGTTGAGAGGGGTTTGATAAATTAGATTTGGGTTTGAGTTATATAGTAAAAGGTACTCCCTCCTATTTTGTTTAGATGACGTTTTAGAAATTTTTGTATTTTACAATTAGTTGTCGTTTTAGCTAAGATATTATAATTACTATTAATAGGTTTTCTCTATCCATTGTCCCTATATTCACTACAACCAAGACACTCAATAATAGGTTTTTCATAATAATCTTATACTATTAATAGGTTTTATTTTGACTAAAAAGCTATTAATAGGCATCTTTGTTGGTCCCTTTAAACAACAAGAAAAGACTAGAGGGGGGGTGAATAGTCTTTTCAAACTTTTGTCGTTTAAAACTTTCTCAGCAAGTACTTATTACTTTACAGTAATGAGGTTGCTGATACTTAACTTTCTCAGCAAGCGTAAGTTACTTTACAGTAGCTTGGTTTGCTGATACTTAAAATCAGAGAGCGGAACTCTTTGAAACGATAAGTGCTTTTTCAGCAAGTAAAGAGTTTCAGCAAGTGATGTGAGTGACTGTGTACAAACAGATATAATTTGCTGAAAGCTAAATGCAGTAAGTAAATCACACAAACACTTTTAGAGTGGTATCTGAGAGTGGCGTAATCTCCCAACTAATCCACTTTGTCCTTTCTAGGACTGAATCCATTAAAATATGATTGAGGTTCCTTACAATCTCCTATCTAAAGCGATTCAACAGAAACCAAAGCACACTTGCTTTGTCTCCAACCTAAACTAGAGAACTCAACCTTGTTCTCCACCAAACTTGGTACTTTTAATCAGCAAAAGCTTGCTCGATTAAGTTCCCCTGAATATCACGCCTGAAAGGGTGTATTTTCAGTTAGATAGTTTTGGGGTGAGACAACTTAATTATAACTTATTCAGTTACAACAAGTAATCTAAGAAACACAACTTGGAATACTTTGCAGTAAACAAGTTTGATTGTTTTTGGTGTCAAGACTTGTTCTTGTTCGAAAGAAAGAACACTTAACTAATTTCTTAGCCGAGTTTGTTCTACTTCTTCACAAGTAGCTTTTTCAAGCTTTAAGTCTTGGAACGGATCAATGGCAGTAAGAGTGATTGAAGGTTTGTGAGTTTTTGAGCACAAGTGAGAGTTTGATCACGTTGTTGACACACTTCAACTCTTTGCCGGATGACCTCTATTTATAGTGCAAGTAAGGAGCCGTTTGAATTTCAAATCCTAAGGCTTTTGTTTCTTAATATGTCACTATCTTGCTTTTGTACTTTCAGCAGCGACTTTGTTTGTCTTCTAGTCTTCATGTGTAAGCTTTGCATTAAATGCACATTTGAATAGAATTCAAACAGTAACATTGGAGCGCAAAATCTCGTACATTCAGCAAGAGGTCACATATGTTCATCAGCAAGTGTTCAGACTCAGATTCAGCAAGCACAACCTACTCTGTCTTTCAGATTTTCACTTATGCAATGCTGTTACTGAACAAACCTATTCGGCTTGCTTAGCTTTCAATTAGCGAGAGTCCTTTCAAAATTTTATAGAAATGAGAATAGTGTTTACCGTTGAGAGGGGTTTGATAAATTAGATTTGGGTTTGAGTTATATATTAAAAGGTACTCCCTCCTATTTTGTTTAGATGACGTTTTAGAAATTTTTGTATTTTACAATTAGTTGTCGTTTTAGCTAAGATATTATAATTACTATTAATAGGTTTTCTCTATCCATTGTCCCTATATTCACTACAACCAAGACACTCAATAATAGGTTTTTCATAATAATCTTATACTATTAATAGGTTTTATTTTGACTAAAAAGCTATTAATAGGCATCTTTGTTGGTCCCTTTAAACAACAAGAAAAGACTAGAGGGGGGGGGTGAATAGTCTTTTCAAACTTTTGTCGTTTAAAACTTTCTCAGCAAGTACTTATTACTTTACAGTAATGAGGTTGCTGATACTTAACTTTCTCAGCAAGCGTAAGTTACTTTACAGTAGCTTGGTTTGCTGATACTTAAAATCAGAGAGCGGAACTCTTTGAAACGATAAGTGCTTTTTCAGCAAGTAAAGAGTTTCAGCAAGTGATGTGAGTGACTGTGTACAAACAGATATAATTTGCTGAAAGCTAAATGCAGTAAGTAAATCACACAAACACTTTTAGAGTGGTATCTGAGAGTGGCGTAATCTCCCAACTAATCCACTTTGTCCTTTCTAGGACTGAATCCACTAAGATATGATTGAGGTTCCTTACAATCTCCTATCTAAAGCGATTCAACAGAAACCAAAGCACACTTGCTTTGTCTCCAACCTAAACTAGAGAACTCAACCTTGTTCTCCACCAAACTTGGTACTTTTAATCAGCAAAAGCTTGCTCGATTAAGTTCCCCTGAATATCACGCCTGAAAGGGTGTATTTTCAGTTAGATAGTTTTGGGGTGAGATAACTTAATTATAACTTATTCAGTTACAACAAGTAATCTAAGAAACACAACTTGGAATACTTTGCAGTAAACAAGTTTGATTGTTTTTGGTGTCAAGACTTGTTCTTGTTCGAAAGAAAGAACACTTAACTAATTTCTTAGCCGAGTTTGTTCTATTTCTTCACAAGTAGCTTTTTCAAGCTTTAAGTCTTGGAACGGATCAATGGCAGTAAGAGTGATTGAAGGTTTGTGAGTTTTTGAGCACAAGTGAGAGTTTGATCACGTTGTTGACACACTTCAACTCTTTGCCGGATGACCTCTATTTATAGTGCAAGTAAGGAGCCGTTTGAATTTCAAATCCTAAGGCTTTTGTTTCTTAATATGTCACTATCTTGCTTTTGTACTTTCAGCAGCGACTTTGTTTGTCTTCTAGTCTTCATGTGTAAGCTTTGCATTAAATGCACATTTGAATAGAATTCAAACAGTAACAATGGAGCGCAAAATCACGTACATTCAGCAAGAGGTCACATATGTTCATCAGCAAGTGTTCATTCTCAGTTTCAGCAAGCACAACCTACTCTGTCTTTCAGATTTTCACTTATGCAATGTTGTTGTTGAAAATTTCACTTTCTGAGCAACACGTGCCTTACCAGTCTTCAGCAATCTTCAAGTCTTCAAGTCTTCAAGTCTTCAGATATTCAAAAGTCTTCAAGATTCTGACCGGTTTCTTATTTGCTTCAATAATTTGTTTGTAATAAACAAAATACATCTTCAGCAAATGCTTCAATAGGTCATTTTCTTTTCAGAAAATAAGATACATCAAAGCTAAGCATCAATAAGATATTTTCTTTTCAGAAAATAAAATACATCATACGCAAATGTGACAATAAATTAATTTCTTCACAGAAATTAAAGTACGTCATCCACTAAAGAAATAACTTATCTAACACCTATCTAAGTCATCAGCAAACGTTCCTCTTTTACAATGTCCTTAAAATTCTAAATTCCTATGGACCTTAAGAGTACTAGTTACTGGACTGTTCTTAATTTAGCATGGTTAATTGCCCATCAAAATTACAAGTTTCCTAACAAATTTCCCCCTTTTTGATGATAGCAATCCATGGCTAAATTAATTGTTACCCTTTTAGAGGTTTCTGATGTTGAATAAATCAGATGATTAATTCAAGCATACTTGAAATAATAAACAGTAAGCATAAGTAAGTTGCATAATCAAAAACCAATAAGAGTAAAAAAGAATTCATTGCTGAAAGTTATCATTCAGAAGTTTACAAGAAAGCATAGATAACAAAGAATCAGCAAACAAAAACTTTAACAAGAAACTATTGCAGGGGCTTAAACTCTTTCAGAGGATTTTCTCAGAATCTCTCTTACACTCTTCTCAGCAAGAGCAGTGAATTCAACACAATCCTTCTCGTAGTTTTCCAGAAGCCTACGGACTAGTAGTTGAAGAATTCTTGCATTTTTGCAGGGAGTATGATGATGCTTTTCAGCATTCATTTCCATGTAGTTAACTACCCACAAATGCATGCCCCAATTGCTGGCATGGAGAAGCTGTGTATCTGAAATGTTTCTCGGATGAATCTTTCTTAACCAGAGAAGATCTTCTTCTTGATCCTGAGCAGTAAGATAGAAGTACTCATAAGGAATCAATCCAAGTTTCTTCTTAGGTTTCTTTGTTACCAGGTCAGCATAGTAAGCGATGCCAGGTGGTTTGATCAGATTTGGTTCTTGCTCGTATGTCTTACCAATGGCAACTCTTCTTACATGGACCTCTAGATTCAACCATCTCCCAGCAATATTTCTTGGGAGGGATTCTTCCCTTTGCTTTCTTTGGACCTTGAGTTCAATCCATTTGAACATCTGATTCAAAATGGCTGTAGGAAAGAACTCATTTACCAGCAAGTCTTCCAGCTTTAGAATCCAGCAACCATGAATGTTTCTGATCACATTCTGAGTGGTTTCATCATTGCTGGTCTTTGTATATTCAATGCCGGAGCCAATAGCAATGCTGGCCAGCCTTTTCTCTTCCTGTCTTTGCCTTCTTCTTCTTGATTTAGCATTGTCTAGATCTCTTGCTGAAGAGTCAGACGAAAAATGCCTTGAGTGGCCAGACGGAGTTATGGCTGTTAAGGGTCTAGCTCTTATGGCTTGAGCTATTGTTTGATTGTCATCATCTTCTTCATCATCTTCATTCAGATTGTGATGACTTTCATTGTGACAGAAATCTTGAGTTTCAGCAGCGGTTTTTCTCTTTTTGGTACTTGCTGAATTTAACTCAGTTTCTGCTTGTCTTTTAGAACTTTGCTCTCTTTCAGCAAGAGGTTCTAGTGGAAGTGGCACATTAGCAGCAGGAGTAGGAGGGGTTTGATTGCTTTTTCTAGTCTTCTTTTCCCCCTTAGACATGGATTGCAACATCGGAGTGATGTGCAGAGAATAAAACTCATTGCAATTTTCAGCAAGAGTGTTGAGGCTGTTATACTTCATGATGATTTCCTGTTGGTCAGAGTTCATTGTTGCTAACTCTTTTTGAATATTCATCATGTTCTCTTCATGTCTTTTCTCTGTTGCGGCCTTCTCATCCATAATATTCTGAGCTTTGACGAGAGCAGTCTTTGCAAGCCTGAGCGCCTGACTTACATCTTCTTCATAGCTCTTGTGATAAAGACTTATGTCTCTCTGAGCTATTGTCAAAGTTGTAGTGCGTCTCAGCACTGTAGCCAATATCTTTCCAATGTCAAGTGGGCTCTCAGCAAGCAATGCCTCATCTTCAGCTTTGCAGGCATCATGGACTTGCTTTAGTGCTAGAATTCTGGGAGTAAACTCCTCAACTCTTGGGAACGGCACTAAATGCGGTGTTAAGGAATGAACCTTAATTTCAGAAGCAAACTGATCATCACGCGTCAGCAATTCGGCTCTTAGTCCATCGTCTAAATCATTGATGTAATCAGGAGGAGGAATCTGAACGACTTTTGGGTCTCTTTTGGATTGTTCATCATCATTTTCTGACAAGTCGTCATCATCCTCTGATTCATCAAGTTGAGCGACTTTGGAGCCTTTGTCAGTAGCTTCACTTCCTTTTTGTTGAGTGGTTGCTGATGGCAACACTTCAGACTCAACGACTGGAATTTCACCAGTAGATAGTTGTTTTAATTGAGTGTGGGGCTCAATTACTGGAGTTTCGCCAGTATTTAGTTTTAATTGAGTAGTTGCTGAGGGCAACGTTTGAGACTCAATAACTGGAGTTGCGCCAGTAGTAAGTGGAAGGGATGGAACTTCCTTCGATTTTGGTCTTGAAGATTCACCAATTTCCAGATCCTGCGTATGCCTTGCATGGATCACGAGACTATTTTGTAGAGCTCGTTGGTAATCTTCATCTTCTTCATCCTCATCTTCAAGGTTTTCTGCAGTAACCTTGGCATCAGAAACTGGACTCTTGCCATTTTTCGAGGCAGTCCTTTTTCTGGCGTATTCTTCTTCAGTATCAGCACCTTGTACAGGTGCTTGATTTTCAGCAGCAGCAGGAGGAGGTTGAGATTCTTGCTGAGATTGTTGTTGATCAGCTTGCTGATTGTCAGAGGGGTTAGTTTCAGCAGCTGTCAACTTTAATCCACCAGCACCAGGACTTGGACCTTGATTGTCATCATCGTCATCCTTTTTGTCCTTAGAATCTTTCCCTTCATCATCACTGGGATCAGTGGGAATGTTCTCATCTTCTTCTTCTTCTTCATCATCTGTCAAAATGACTAGCTCAACGTGTTTATACAAAGCAACACTTGTCACTTCCTCTTCCTCAGTTAGTTTGTGGGGATCAGCCACCACAGGAACAAAAGAGCCTTTGAGCATCACAGCTTGTTCAGCTGGAGAGGCACTCTTAAATTTGGCCTTCATATTCTCTCTGATTTGAGCAATCAGATTTGAACTCATTTGCTGAGAATATGTCATTTCGTCAGGAAGGATGGAGTGGACAAATGTTTCGAGCTTCAGCAGTGAAGATCTCTGTTTCTCATTTGAGAGATGAAGGTGAAGATCTGAGAAGTCCATTCTCCTATATCTTTGCCAGTTGCTGACGGACTTAGCAACTCTTGACAAAGTTGTCCTTTTGAAGCTCAAGTAAAGTTCTTCAGAACTTACTTGCTGATCTTCAGTGATGAGTACCACTTCAGTGGTCTCCTTTTGAGCCTGAAAAAGAATTTTATTTAGATCAGGATTGGTTTGGAGAATTGTTTTAGAGTTTAAATCTGAAACATGATTTACCTACTGAGAGTCAGCAAGCTCATGTAGTACAATTTCCATTCCATGAGGAGCTTGAGTAACATCCTCCATTTGTTCATCCTGAAATAAATTAAAATTAGACACAAGTACTAAGCTGTCAAACTTAGTTTTTATACCAAAATTATTAACTACCTGCTGAGCAGGGAGTGTTGGTTCTGGTGCAGAGGCTTCAGCAACCTTCTGACTTGTATCTTGAGAAGTCTGTAGAGAAAGAATAATTTTAGCAAAAGAACAATTTTCAGAATTTGAAGTTTTACTGATGGTTGAATTTACTACCTGCTGAGGAAGGACAGGTTGTGGCTCAGTCCTTTCAGCATTAACAGTTTCTTCAGCTTCTGGGACTGTTTCTTCAGCAGACTTCTGAGTTTGCTCTAACTGAGAAAGCTGTGCGGTTTCAGCAATCTCCCTTGTCTCTGAATTGACAAGTTGAGCAGAAGCAGCTTGACCTTTAAGCTCACTGCTTGTCATGAAGAGATCAATTGACTTGTTGGATGATTCTTCAATCTCCAACTCCATTTGTTTGCTTATATCTTCCAGTACAAGCTGGACTTTGTCAATTGAAGTCTTTGGTGAACTTCGGCCAGTATTCTCAGCATCAAGAGATGCGTCTTTGAATAATGCTTCTTGAGTTTTAGCAACTTCAGGAACAGGAACCATTGCTATCTCAGCAATTGGTCCATCAGCAAGCTGGGTTTCAGCAACTTGATGAGTTGCTTGTTCAGCAACCATCTGTTCAGCAGCATCAGCAAGTGCCGCTCTTTGCAGATCAGCAGCAATGTCGCTTACTGGTTCCATGGTTTGATCATCTAGATTATCTACAATGCAGATATCTGGGACTTGGGCAGGAATTTCATTTCCACTGCCTTGTGGTCTATTCTCAGTAGAGTTATCAACATTAAGTTGATTGTTGAAGGCTTCCGCAAACACTTCAACATTGTTGATGTATGTTTCAGTAATTATTTCAGCAACATCTACTGGCAAATGCGTTTCAGCATTTGTCTGGGAATTGACTGAGGAGTCTTGGACATTGGGGACTGACTGAGAAGCCAGTGTCTTCTTTCTTTTGTTACTTGTCCGTTTCTTCTTAGGTACGGGATTTGCTGATGACGCTGCAGTTTGAGTGTCATCATCAGCTTTCCTCTTTTTCTTTTTAGATTTCTCCAGTTTCCCAGAGTTATCTATTGTTGCATTTTCAGCAACGGCTGTTGTACACGTACCTTGTTGATTTTCTACAGCAGTTTCATTTGTGTTACCACCACCAACAACAGTTTCATCTCTAAGTTGCTGAGTGGTAACATCTGCAGCTGTTGTATACCTTTCTTGCTGGCTTGTGTTGACAACATTTGCAGTTGTTGTCTTCTTGGTTTTCTTACCAGCAATCTTAGGTACATTCTGCTTGTAGAAAGATCTTCCCACATTGCACACAGATTTCTTGATTGGCAATGGGTTTCTTAGCTGAATCCTGAAATGTTCAAGGATATAGCATATCTTGATTCCATACATAACTGGAAAGGAAGGTGAGACCTTGTTGTCTTCTACCTTTACCTTAAACTTATTAACACAATCAACAAGCCTGTTGAAAATGTACTTAGCCCAGTTAAGTTCCGATTTATTCTCATGGATATGCATCAGCAATGGCCATTTTCTCAGGCCTACTTGGTCAATTCCTCCAACTTGGGAGTCAAGAACTTTAATCAGTAGCAGAGCTACTAGACCAAGTGAAGGGCAGAGATGCTTTCTCTTAACGTGCTTTGTCCAAGTCACGGGGGCTATCTCGCCTTTCTTCATTTTTGCATTTCTGACGTCACTGTAGAAAGCTTCAATTTCTTCGTCAGAAGCAGTGACGTCATCTTCAGTTCCAGTGGTTGGAATCTGAAAAATCTCCGCTAAATCAGTCCATTTCAGGACGATTTGCGTGTTCTGAACATAAGTAAGGATCACTTTTTCAGTGACTCCATTACTGTCTGTAAGGGACTGGATTTCTGCATTATTGTAGAACTCCATGGTATCAATCATGCTCACTTGCTTAGTGCGAGCAGAAATAAAGTTCATGAGGCCTTGTTGCTTGATGAACTCAAGCGCCTTTTCATTTTGGTCATCAAGTTCTTGTTTATAAAAGTACCTAATGTACTTTTCTTTTGCAAACCCTCCCCATTGCATCAACATCTCACACTTTGCAGTGTCAAGATATGACGGAGGCATAGGTTTAACAGTGATTCTGTCGTTTTTCAACACGACTTTTGCTGTGTCTTGGGTCAGAGAAGTCGCCGGAGCAGTCACCGGAGCAATGCGTGTTTCAGCACTGTCAACCTTTGACGATTTTGAGGACTTAGATGACTGTCTCTTGGGAGCCATTTCTTTATATAGAGCAAGAAATTGTACGAAAAAGATAGTTTGCTTTTTGACCGGAGGTACAGTAGTTTCAGGCTAGAAATTGCAGAGAAAGGAAATGTGAGTTAAAGAATTTTGTCATTTCTCTAACTCCTTCTTTATATAGTGTCTCTGGTGTGTGAGAAGCTCAATCGATTTGAGTTCTCAGCAAGGGTAAAACAGAGAAACACTGGAGATAGTGGAGTCTTTGCATTGAATGCGTAGTGGCCCACTAACTAAAACCGTCAGAGCACTCTCTCTCTTTGTTTTGTTAGCCGTTAGAATAATAACTCCTTTTAATGGCCACGAATGAATTTCATGTCATGATTTATTACGAGTTTATCTGTGCCAGCTTAACGTCACAAATTGATTTTACCGAGTAATAAGGGATAGATTGCTTGCTGAAATAGACAAGAATCTTTTCAGCGAGTTTGGATTAACAATCTAGCTACTTGCTGAAAGTTCCCCCTTACTTAGATATCTCATATTTTCTAAGTTTAAAAGATATTTCTGATTTCCCGTATCAGTAAATTCTTTTTGCAATTTGAGACATCCTTTGGTAAAATTTAAGAGATGAGATTTTGCTCTTTTTCTGAATTCCCGTTTCAGAAAATTCCTTTGATACTTGAATACCTGTTTCAGTATCTTTTGATTGTCTAAGTACCCGTCTCAGCAATCCTTAAGTTCTTTCACTTACTGAGTTCCTGTCTCAGCAAGTGATCAAGTTTCCTAACAAATACTTGTTTTGAAGGAATTACTTGCCGAATGCCTGTTTCAGCAATCATGTTGTGACTTATCATTTCTTAGAAGAAATTAGTGACTTGGTCTTTTGGACATGAATACTTTGGCTTGCTGAATACCTGTTTCAGCATTCTGCCAAGTGTATCCTTTATTGAGGTAGTTCAATCAATCCAATGTTATACCTTAGCATTGCGAACTTATTATCCGGTAGGGGCTTGGTAAAGATGTCAGCAAGCTGATCTTCAGTACCTACTTTCACAACCTCAATATCACCTTTTTCCACATGATCTCTAATGAAATGATGTCTAATATCAATGTGCTTGGTCCTAGAGTGAAACTTAGGATTTTGCGTAATTGCAATAGCACTTGTATTATCACAAAAGATTGGTGTTTTCTTTTGCAGAAATACCATAATCTCTTAATTGCTGTTGAATCCATAGGATTTGAGCTGTGCAACAACCAGCTGCAATGTATTCAGATTCTGTAGATGAATTGGCGACACACGTTTGCTTCTTGCTGAACCATGATATTAATCTAGTACCCAAAAACTGACAAGTTCCAGATGTACTTTTTCTATCAAGAGTTGATCCACCATGATCAGCATCAGAATAGCCAACCAATTCAAGTCCAGAATCTTTTGGATACCATAATCCAACATTGACTGTACCTTTAACATATTTCAGTATTTTAATTGCCTTTTTGTAGTGTGATTCTCTTGGATCCGATTGGAATCTTGCACACACACAAACAGCATACTGAATGTCAGGTCTACTTGTTGTTAAATACAACAAGGAACCAATGAGCTTCCTATACTTGTGTTCTTCAACACTTTTGTCCTCTTTAGTATAGCCCAATTTGGTACCAACACTCATAGGGATCTTTTCAGGTTTTTCATCCTCTTTGATCCTAAACTTTATGAGCATTTCTTTCGCATACTTTGCTTGATTTATGAATATTCCATCTTTGAGTTGCTTGACTTGCAACCCTAGGAAATAATTCAATTTTCCCATCATACTCATTTCAAACTTATTTGTCATGAGTTTGGCAAAATCATCACAAAGTTGCTTGTCCTTAGATCCAAAAATTATGTCATCTACATAAATTTGAACTAAGATTAATTTACCATCATGGTTCATGGTAAAAAGAGTTTTGTCAACTTCACCTTTCTTGAAACCATTTTCCAGCAAGAACTTAGCTAAGGTATCATACCATGCTCTTGGTGCTTGCTTTAGACCATATACAGCTTTCTGAAGCTTATATACCATCTTGGTTTCTGAGGGAAGTTCAAAGCCAGGGGGTTGTTCTAGGTAGACTTCTTCAGCAAGTTCACCATTTAGTAGGAGTGATGATGAGAGTTGATGATTGAATAATTAAATGATTGGTTAGATATAGTCAGTTAAAGTTAGTTGTATTGTGATTGTGGAAAAATGTATTGGAAATTGAGTTGATTTGGTTGAGAATTGTATTTTTTAATTAAATTAAATATTATGGAAGGTAGTAGTAGAGAAAAAAAAGCTGAACTTAAATATTATATAAATATTTTTCATTTTTAATGAAAGGAAAAATGGTGGAAAATATTAAAATATTAAAGAAAAATATTAAATCGGGAGAAACGTAATTAATTAAATATTATTTAATTAATTTTTGGAGTATTGTGGCTTACCCATAACCATGTTTGGACACATGAGCATCTTTGGCTAAGCCATGAGCCAACAAATTACAACTACGAGGAATGAAAACAAAACTACAATGACAAATCACAACTGAAATAGCATGAATATTAAATATTATAATAATCATCTCCCAAGTTATTAATCATATCTATGAGCACCTTGCAATCAGATTCTACAATGACAGCGGACTAACCATGAACCTGAGCAAACAAAAGTGCATGGCAAATAGCAAGAGCCTCCGCAACAAGAGGGGAAAGGCGCCCAGAAATATTTGTTTGCTGCCATGCCACAATTAAGCCCTCTTGGTTGCGCACGACTACACCAAGTCCAAATGATGCCCCAATATCATTGAGTAAAGTTGCATTCGTATTTAGACCGGCTGCATTGGTGCCGGGGGAGCTCGGCATGGGAAGCCGGCGTCCCGATGCCGCGGCGTAGGCTCGCATTGATGGCTGAACGCCGCGGCATCGCTGCCGGCGTCCCAGCTTTCTCTTCACCGCGGCGTGAGAAGAAAGCGTTTTTAGTGAGGGGCTGCCACTCACTGGTTCCTTTTTTTTTTTTTTTTGTTTTTTTTTTCTTTATTTGCTTTTATACTCCAACGGACAAAAACGGCTATAACTCGAAAAATAAAAATGCAAAAAATAAATAAAAATCACCAACAGCTCTATTTTTTCGAGATCTATAAATAGAGACCAATCTCGGCTATGTTTGGAGCACCCCATCTCCAGCTCCCATTTCTCTCTTAATTAAACTCAAAATACACTCTTAACATCAAAACTCCCCTTAACCCTCCATTTTTTTGTCCGGTGAGATGGAGTTCAACGGTCAGCTTTACACTCGTAAAACTCTTGCATATATGAAGGAATATGAGAAAGAGTTGTACGCAGAGCTCATGAGCCAACTTCGCAAACCGTTGTTGAACTCTACCTCCCCGAATGTCGTTCGCCCTTTGTTTCAAAATGAGCCCGAAGAGCCAAACACCCAAAATTTCCCATCTCCTCAGTCTCAGATACCGGAAATGTTCTCCCAAACTCCTGAGTTCGTTGCAGAGACTCAGCCCCAAAATCAGCCAAAGCCAACGGGTCGTAGCCGAAAAGGGAAGGAGGCCGCCACTGCTGATGCGACAAACGCCAAGGCTCCACCACGGAACGTGCAATGGACCGAGAAGGAAGATTTGGTTCTCCTTCGTTACTATATGGATGTTTGCTCAGATCCTATCATCGGTACGAACCAGAGGTATGCTACTTTATTCAAAAAGGTTCATGAAATGTATGAGGAGGCTAGGGCGGACGGGTTGCACGCCGGACTTATCCACCGCACTCCAGATTCAATGCGCAAAAGAGTCGACCGTATGAAGAAGGAAATTAATAATTGGCTTGGCTGTTATGAGAGGGCTGTGAGTGCAGTTGGCCAGCGTAGTGGATTCAACAACGACGATGTGATCAACACGGCTCAGGAATTTCATAAGGAAAACACACTGTACTGCTCTGGTTTTCATCTGTTTAAACAGTGGGATGTTGTGAAGTCGTACCCGATGTATGAAATGTACTTGAATTGGGAGACTCACTTGAAGAAGAAGCAAGATCCAAACAATGTCACTGTGGATGTTGATGTAGATGGGGATGAACGAATGGAGTCAACGGGAGGTGGCAGTAGTGGGACGAAGCGATACCACTTAGTTGATGACAGTGTCTCGAGTCCGAAACGCCCTATGGGTCGGGACAAGGCGAAAAGGATGGCACAAGGTGGAAGTTCTTGCAACTCCGCAATGGAGACGATAGGTGAGGGATGGGTGCAATTCAATGGTAATTATCCCCAGGCTCTTGAGTATGAAAGACAGAGGATTGAGTGGGACAAGGAAGCTCATAACAGCAGGCTCGCCTTTGAAAGGGAGAAGGAGGAAAAGAGGGAGGCCAGGAAACTGAAGGACCAATACTTGAAAGAGAAGTTGAGGAATGAGCGGATGAAATTCTTGATGGATCTGTTGCCTCACTACGATAATTTGAATGCCGAGCAGAGAGCAGTGGCAGATGTACTCAGAGCCGAATTGTTTCCGAACAATTGAATGGTGAAACTTGTTTAAGTGTGTTTGTTAAGTGTTTAAGTGTGTTTGTTTAGGCATTTAAGTGTGGCGTGTTTGTACTTTAATTTTCGCATTGTGTTATTTTACATTCGTAAGTGTGACTTGTTTGTATTTTCATTTCCCATGTATCCGTTGTAATGAAATGAATTTGCTTTGAATTTGAATTTGAATTTGTCAGGAATCAAAAGTTTACTTTTAGTCAAACAACTTTTTAATTTGCTTTGTCAGGAATCAGAACTTTACTTTGTCAGATATCATGAATTTGAATTCGGCAGGAATCATAACACTACTTGAGGCATCCTATGCAATCTGACTCAGCCATGACTAAGCATGTTATCTTATCTTTTGAAATCTTATCTCCAAAAATCTTATCTTCAAAATCTTATCATATCCGAGGCAATGTGTCTCATCCATGTCTATATAATGCAACTCTGGAACTTAATTTAGATACACCAACCCTTCATCCACTTCTTAAGTTTAAAAGAATCATGTCATCAAGCTCTTCATCATCAAGCTCGTCATCGTCTGATGAAAGTTTGAATTTTGCATCCTCCGCCTCTTCCTCGAATACCTTCAAACAAGCTCAAAAGTTCATAATGAACAACATACCCCATATGATGCACTCCATCCAACAACATCAACAACAAGAACAACCAAAAAACACTTCAAAGAAGAAGCGAAAATATATTGACAGGGAAAGAGTTTCACGTGCCGTGCTACTCGAGCGTGATTACTTTGGTCAGGTCGCTCCTTATGCAGATAAGTTCCGACGCAGATACAGAATGCGTAGGGCCTTGTTTGAACGAGTAGTTGCTGGTGTTGTGCATCAAGATGATTACTTTGTCTGCAAGCTAGATGCTGCTGGCCGTCAGGGGTTATCCACACTCCAAAAATGTACCGCAGCCATTCGAATGCTAGCTTATGGGTGTTGTGCTGACTCGGTTGATGAGTATTGTCGCCTTGGTGAAAGTATGGCTTTGAAATGTCTCTCGCGTTTTTGTGACGCTGTGGTTGCAGAGTTTGGCGCAACCTACATGAGGAGGGCCAATGAAGATGACTTACGGCGACTTCTAGCAATCAACAAGGCAAAAGGGTTTCCGGGCATGATTGGGAGTATCGACTGTATGCATTGGATTTGGAAGAATTGTCCGACGGCGTGGCACGGTCAATTCCAAGGGAAATGTGGAAGTCCTACCCTTGTGTTAGAAGCTGTGGCATCCCAAGACACTTGGATATGACATTCATTCTTTGGAGTTTCCGGAAAATTCAATGACTTATCAATCGTGCAGCGTTCACCAGTGTTCGAGGATCTTCTCAACGGCACTGCACCTCCTGTGGAATTTACGGTGAATGGCCATCAATACAGCATGTCGTACTACCTAACTGACGGTATCTATCCAGCATGGGCTACGTTTGTGAGTGCCATCCCAATCCCATAACTCATAAAGAATCAAAGTTCTCTCAGCTCCAGGAGTCTTGCCGTAAGGATGTGGAACGGACTTTTGGAGTTATGCAACCACGGTTTGCAATAATACGAAACCCGGCTCTTGCTCACAACAAGTCCACACTCCGTAAGATCATGGATTGCTGCATCACACTCCACAATATGATAGTTGAGGATGAACGCCACACATAGAAAAACTATGAAAGTGAAATGGAAAGCCTGAGGAAAGAGTTTGAGGACGACACAAGGTCTTACGTTGAGGATTTCGATCGTGGAATTCATATTCGAAGGACGACATCAACAATAAACTCTCTGAATGAGTACATGAATATTAACCGACAGATGCATAGCATCAACACGCATGAACGACTAACTTCAGACCTCATGGAACATATCTGGAGGTGTTAGTGATTGATTGTGCGAGCTTCATCAATCGTGTGTCTTATTTGTTTTAAGTTTCATGCATTTTATGTTTGTGTGTTGTGTGGTTGTTGCATCTCAATTCGTTAGATTTTGTGTTTTAAATTTGATGTGAACTCGTTCTATAATGAGTATGATTCTGTGTTATGTGTTTAAATTTGATGTAAGTTATTTCAAATAAACTATTAAATATATTTTGTTTTAATTTTAGTTCATCTTATCATATTATAATTATCAAAAAAAAAAAAAAAAACCACCATGCCGCGGCATCGCGGCCACCAATGCAGAAACAAGCCACGATGCCGAGGCATGGAGGCAAAATAGTGCATGGTGCCATGGCATGGGATGGCACCAATGCTGGTGGTCTTATCTTAAGTATTCCCGGAGGTGGGGGGATCCATACCAAAAGCTCATCGGTTGGAAGATTAGCTACATTAGGCGGTGGCGATGTAACCAAAAGTAAGAGAAGCACGCAAGATGGATGTAATTATTCTCTCTCTCTCTCTCGACCAGCTCTCTCTCTCTCTCTCTCAGCCACTTACTCCTCCCATCCTTGTATGGAGTAGTCTCATGTAGGAATCATCAAATAATCCAAACCGCAAATGCGAGAAACAAAAAAAAAAAAAATTTATATACAGGGTCAATAAGCAAACTGTCAAAATAAAATGCAACATAGCAAGAAGCCACTTGAAATGAACAAATTAAAATCGAAGCATGTGTGCCACGCTAATAACCTCACATTTACCATTACATAAGACAATAGAACAATCAAACTAAATGACGCTAACAAATAGCAGTGAAATGAACTCTTAAACAAAACACAAAATGCTCTAGTAACAAAAACAGATGCAAGAACTAGCAGTCGCAACCGGAAAAAAGTAATTAACAAGCTAGCTATAAGCGAGTAATTAAAACGGAAAAATCCAAGCAACATACCAACATATATTTACCAGTTTAAGGCATTGCAAACTTGGATAGGATCCATTTAGCAAAACATAACCATTAACAGATAAATTCGGAGTTTGCATATTAACCCGATTGACAGTAATAACAAAGAAACTGCTCTGGCTTGGCAAAAAAGGACCAAAAAATTTCGACTGGCAAAATCGGTAAACAAGACCCAACAAAAATGGGACGAAAAAGCATGGATTATTCCAAACCTTAGATGCATAACAAAATATGAAAGCAAAATCGAAAGAAGATTAAACATACTAAGCCACACAGAAGGAGAAATTAAAAAACTAACCGTCAAACGCCGTCGGAAAAAGTCACCGGAAAAATTTTGTGATCAAATAAAAAATCAGCTCCGATGGATGTGCAGATCGGAGAGAGAGGAGCACAACTATGGTCTCTTCATCGTCATGGGGTGTCAGATTTCGCCGGAAAATGCCATTGTCAGGTGTGGTGTCAGGTGTGGCGGCAGAGAAAGAAGAGGGAGGGAAGATGTCACAGAGAGAGAAAATACAAAGCCTAGAGAGAAATATTTTGTTGTGGTGGGTTGAAAGGCCTCTCAGTTCTGAATACTCCCTCCAATTAAAAATAACTGTCGTTTTACAAAATGTCCAAATATTAAGAAAGATTCCTTCAACCCTACTAAAAGATCCCAGGCTACAACTTATATTAATAAAAAAAATTATTGAGTCTGCTGCCTATAGTACTAAATGAAGAAGATGAAAAGTTGCTGATAGATTTAAGAATAAAGAAATGGTTGAATATAGGACAATGATGACTATATGGCTAGAACGATAGATATTTGGCCAAAGTTGAATTATGGAGGACGACATATATATTTAAATCGAGGGAGTAGTTCTCAAGCCATCTATACTTGAGAGCCAAAGGTAATGAGGCCTCTCAACAGGTCCAAAGTCCTTTTTAATTTAATTGAAACCCAAACAAGCAAATTATTTCACGTCAAATCTTAATACTTTCACCATTTCTATGATAAACTTCCAATTTGCGTTATTAAGTTTTTCGTTGGCTAGTTCGCTTTCAAAATGCACTAGAGTTAAATGGAGTAAAACTTAAAGATTATACTCATCCCTCCCAATCAATTCTTTACGTATTCCTTTTCTGGATATCCCAATCAATTATTTACGTATTCCTTTTCTGGATATCTCAATCAATTCTTTACGTTTCCATTTTTGGAAAGTATCCGCCATCCCATCTATATTATTTTAAATATAGACCTAACTCTTACACTTTGTTATCTTCACTCATATATTACACTATTTTATTCACAACCCCAAATTTATATACAATGTTAATATAACACTACTAAATAAAATCGGACAACTTACAAGGGAGGACGGTATTGTGCTTGTCTGTTGCAATGAGGCTTGGGTTGAAACCCAACATCCAGTCCACTCTACCACTCGTAGGCCTGTTTGTATCAAAGTAGCATTACTTTACATAGCCAAATCTCACGTGTTTTTCCAATAGTTACCTGTTGATAGGTAATTAGTGCTTTCCTCTGGAGCGTTGTCGTACTTTCCTCCGGAGCGTCGTAACGTGAAGGTTCTAGAGCGTCCTTCGCACTTTAAGTGTCTTCCGTACTGTACCTAGGATCTGAGGAAGAACTTGGCAAGAGGGGGGGGTTAGTGCCACAAGCCCGGCTTGTCTAAGATCAAGCCGGAGGGACGACTTTACGTGTAGGGAGTTGGTAAGCTTCCCTAGTAAATGTAGAGTGAGAAAGTAGTGTGATGACTGAGTGATTGATTGATTGAATAGTTGGTACCTTTAATGAAGAGCCCGTATTTATACTAGCAAATAGGATATTGCTTGAGTACTTAGGATCGTGACAAGTGTCGGCCATGATTGAATCTTCTTATGGGCTTGGGCCCATTCGGAATGACCCATGGGCTTTGGCCCAGATCTTCCACTAGGGCTGGCAGGGGTAAAATGGTCATCCTTGGTACCAAAGTGCTCCTAGGGCGGATGTCGCCCTAGTACCGTCCGAGGACGGGGTAGTAGGGCGACTGCCGAGCTTCTAAGGTCCGAGGACCACCTTTTCCTTGGGACATGTTAATTCTTCCTTGACGTAAGGAGTTATGTCCGGCCACCCGTGGTAGTAGGGCTGAAGGACACTCGTCCGACTACCTGTGCTAGTAGGGCAGAAGGGCACCACTCTTGTTCCTCTCGACGTGCTAGTAGGGCGAGGCTACGTAGCCGGAGGTCGTGGTGTAGCCCGAGGAGCTCTTTGCTGGGCTTGCCTTTCTCCTAGCCGGTGGCTACTAGGACTTTGTCCTGCTAGTAGGGCGTCACCGCGCTAGTAGGGCAACTGAGTAGCTAGTAGGGCAGTTGTACTTTTGGGCCGCATATAAGGACTTAGGTTATTTTGCCTAGTCTTTTGTCTGGTCGGACCCTGATGAAAGGTGAACGGACACTTCTATCATGGTCAGCCCATGACGCCCTAGTACACTCTTAGACGTCCTTGGGGGTTGGACATATTCCGACACCAACATATGTCCCCCTAGTTTCCAAGTATCTTAGTAGAAGATAGTTGTGGAACTATTAAGTTCAAGTCCGCCTTCTCTTCGATTTTGAAGTATGGTCCGATGTACGTTTGCAAAAAAGTTTTTCCTTGCGACCCCATGGTTTTCACAATCTTTCCCTCCGCCTATCTCTCCCTCCCCCCCTCTATTTTTATGGTTCGAGTAGACGGTACTCGGACCACAAAAAAGAGTATTTGTATGAAAGAGATTGGATCCGGGTAAGGTCATGTAGCTTCAAGAGGTCGAGGAGTAGTCTTTTCTTCCTTCGGAGCATGTGATGTAGTCGCTCCTTTTTTTTTTTTTTTTTTTTAATGCTCGAGGAGCTTGCTTGGTAGGGCGAGTTGCTCGAGGAGCCTGCTTGGTAGGGCGCTTTCTAGTTCGCGTACGCTCCTTGCGGTTTTTTCTCAAGTCTTGGCGCTCTAGGGGTAAAATCATCTTTTCATGACGTGGCTTAATCTGGGCCGTCTATCTCGTCGCGCGTGTGGCCAAAATTCATCGACACGTATGCGACGGTTCGCCTTCCAGTACTACCCTCTTATAAATAGGGGTACTTAGATTCATTTGCAAACTTTTCGCCCAAACTTACTCTGAGCAATTTCAACTGAGCGACCAGCATTTGTGAAGAGCGAAGCACCTGTGTAGTCGAGCGTGGTCGTCGAGCAAGTTTTTCTTCCTTTCCAGCGAATCAAGTAAGTACCTTTCCTTCCTTTATTTTTTCGGCTTTACTCGCTCCTTTACTTTTTATAACTGCTTCCCCTTTTTTCTCGTCGCCCCTCTCCTCCCTATATGGTAGTCGCTCCTCTTGATTGTGCCTGCGCGTCTCGGCTTTGAGACTTGGACTTAAAATACACCTAAACTGACCTCTTGGACCTTACATAAAACCGCCGTTGATTGATGTTTTTCCTCTTCCTTTGTTTAGGATGTCCGAGAGGAGTGATAGCGAGAACATGTCCGAGGGGCAAGGGTACGCGAACAGCAGCAGTTCCTTATCTGCAAGCTTTCTCGATAACAACCTATCCGTTGTCGATGTACCCGAGGAGGAAGAGGAAGTAGTGAGTACTCCTCCGGGGGTCGGTCTAGAGGGCCTAGGAACGAGTACGATCTGAACGACTCGTTTATCAATGACGAGGCCGAGGAGGGTGTCGCTCATAATGTTCCCTCCGAGGTAGTTAATGTTGTTGCTGGGGCGGTCGGGCGAGGTTATCGAGCAGGTGGTCAACCGGACCCTATAGAGCCCCGGGTCGTCATACTAGATGATGTGCCCGCCTTGCCTAGTGCTGAGGCACTTCTTTTAGCTGAAAAATCCTCTTCAGAAACCACGAAGAGTCCAAGTCCCGTGAGGTACTTACCTCAGGGTTATTATCAGAGAGTGGTGACTCTCTCTTCCGACGACGAGGTCCGTCGACCGCCTCCTAATTTTGATGGGGCCGGTCCGAGTGGGAGCAAGCAAGTCGCTTATGTACATAATGAGAGTAGCGACTCTCTCTTTGGGAACGATGATGATTTTTCAGTTGATGCGTCCGAGGGAGAATCACAGAGGAGTCGCGAGGAAGAAGAATTACCGCTCGATGTAGAAGAGGGCGAGGACGTGCGCGAGGAAGGAAATCAAGTGTCCGCGTCCGAGGACGTAGGGACTTCTCGCTCTGCGCCGAGGAAGAGAAAAAGAAAGGCCGAGCCAATCGCTCCTAAGTTTGCCAAGGACCGTCGTCCGAGGGGTGCTGCTTCCTCGGGCGCCAAGTTTACTCGCCTCGTCTCGGAATGTCATCATCCGGATCCGATTGGAGAGCTGAACGAGGACGGCGCCATACCCATTGTAGCGACCACTATTTGTGAGGAGGAGATCCCTCACCTTAGGTGGATTTACTCCTTACCTGCGTCTAAGGTCGACATACTCCTTCCGACGTCCGACCAGACCTTCTACAACCCGCCGGCCGGGTATATTGCGGTTCACACTATGTCCTTCGAGCAAGGCTGGTGCATGCCGTTTTGTGACGCCTTCCGCCAACTTTTCAACGACCTTGGCCTCGCTCCCACTCAAATTATCCCGAGCTCGCTCGGCACATTAGTCTGTTATGGGGTCTTCTGCCACATCCGAGGGATCCCGGTTAACTATTCGACATTTATTCAACTTTTCTGGGTGTCTGTCAGTCTGGGGAACCCCCATTTTTACTTCTTCTCGACCAGACCTGGCTTTGCCTTTCTGAAGGAGGCTCCATCGTCCATCGGCTATAGGTGGTGGTTACTTCTATGTCCGCAAGGTGCGACAGCCTGGCATGAGCGACGAGCAGATGGCTTGGGGTGTCCCAAAGAAATTTTTCAGAGGAAGTTGGGTGGGTAAAACGGTCGTGGGCGACTTGGCTCCTTGGGCTGCCCGACTACAACGCGAGAACTTGCTTCCGGAGCCCAAGAGGTACTTTTACTGGGCGTTGAATCTCCAGCCCTAGCCATACTTGGCAAATTTGACCGATCCGGTCTATTGCGGCTTTAAGAAAGATTTTGGTAAGTCAATGTCCGAGGCACACCTAGTGCGAGGAGCGTCTCCTCGCTCGGTTTCATATTTTTTGTCTTTCTTTCGCATTGTTACTTCCATACTTAGCTATTTTTGAATCCATCTGTTGCTCGCGCTTTATCTTTTTGCTTCTCTGACACTAATTAACTCTCCTTTGCAGGTTATTGGCTTAAGTGGATCATGTCCGAGACGCTTGAAGCCGGAAGAAGGCAGCGCGCCGCTCAGCGCAAACTTGTCCAACAACAAAAGTTGGACAAGGTAATGAACACTCCGTCGCAGATTCCTTGCGACCCTCCTCGGAATGCTGCTGTGCATAAGGACGAGATGGCTCGTCGAAAGCGAGAAGGTGAGCCTCCTCTGGAGATGGCTCTTCCTCAACTGAAGAAGGCCGACGACAAGGCCAAAGAGGACAAGAGAGCCAAGAAGTCGAAGAGGAGCTCCGACGACGAGGGTGGTTGCGTGGGGAAGAAGGCCCGCAAAAATAAGGGCAAAGGGAAGGAGATCACGACGGACGAGGATCTCTCGGACGAGGTGAATCGCATAATGGCGCTCGATGAGCTTGATCGGGCACATGAGCTGAGCCAAGTCCCGCGCAAGGTAATGTCCTCACTTAAAATTTCAAAATGTTACCAAGTGTTTTAGCTTCTCGCGCCTTTGCTAATTTCATCGGGCCTCGGACCTTTCTTTTATTTGCTTTGCAGCTCGCCGCCATAGTGGGCGCAATTCGGAACCTGGCGGCCGGCAAGGGTGCTCTGGAGGAAGTCGCCAACTTGCACCTCCAACTCCAAGAAGCCAATACCCGTGCTCAGGGACTTGAGGAAGAGCTCCAGGTCGAGAAGGCCAAGTTTACTACTCTGGAGGCCGAGAGCGCCAAGGTGCAGAGGCAAATGAAGGCCTGGAAGGATGCATGGAATAACCTTTCCATCAAGATGGCCCGCTTCAAAGATGTTGTGCTCGGGTACCTCAAGGATACGCGGTACGAGGGCGCTAAAGCTTTCTATGAGTCCGCCTCGTACCGTCTGAAGATGCTGGAGACTAAGGAGGTGGGGCGCGAGGAGTGCTTCTACTCGGCCCTTGACCAGTTGAAGGCTAAGGGTCTCTTGCTCGAGGATTTCGACAGTGATGCCGCGAGCTTAATGGATAATAAGAACGGCTAGTTTGCGGACTATGAAGATCAACTGGTGTCCGACGCCGAGCACCAAGCTTGTGAATTTGGCGCGCTAGTCGCTAACCCGGAGGTCCCTTACCCTGCCAAGGTCGGCCTGCTTCCTTCCTGGGTGCCCAAGGTCCTCCGAGTTGGGATACTCGAGCCATTCAACAAGTGTGGCCATCGCAACACTAGGTGGCTCACTCGTTCCTGGCCCTGTCCTCGGCCGCGACTACACTGTGGAGGAGCCCAAGGTCATCAAGTTCCGGGAGTCGCTCGAGGCAGAGAAGCGCGCGGGGGGCTCTGGAGTCAGTCGAGCAGAGGGAGCGAGCCAGGCTTCTGGGGGTGGTAGTCGAACTGGAGAAGGGCAAGACCCGCAAAGATCTCCCCCCAAGTCTCCCGAGCAGTCCCGAAGCCGCTCAGAGTGTTGAACGCCGAGTATGCTCGGTAGAACTTGTAGAAAAAATTTAACAAGTCCTTTTTTTGCTAGTCGAACAATTACCTTTATGCTTTAACTTATTCGGCCCTTTGTGGCATGCTCGGGAGAGCTGTTTTTGATGCCCCACTCGGATGGGTGCATATATTTGTAAATCAACAATGCTTCTCCTTTTGCCCGACGAGGCCCTATGCTAATTGCTCATTGCTTCTCTTTTGCATATTTTTTCCTTGCTTTTGGTATGTCGCAAAGCATTATGCGAGTTTTCATAATATGTTGCTTCAGATACTTGTTTCTCCTCCATTGGACTTAGAAAAATTTCTAAGTATGCGTCGTCGGACGCTGTAATATACATCTCAAACCACGCGCTTCCGACCTCTTCTTTTAAATAAATTCTAAGTATTGAAACTCGTCTGTCGTCGGACGCTGTAACATACATCTCAAACCTCGCGCTTCCGGACCTCTTCTTTTAAATAAATTCTAAGTGTCGAAACTCGCCTGTCGGGCACCTCGCTGGTCGACTACCCTTGCTGGTTGATGAATGTGTATTTTACACTTTCATTCGAGTCTTTTTCACCTAATTTAGCTATCCTCTATGATAATTTAGCTATATTTTAGTACATTTTATTAAAATAGTGTCACGTTTCCCTTTAGATTTTATTTTACAGGTTTTGGTTGAAATTCGGAGATTTCAGAGCAATTATATTGAAGTCTACAAGGAATTGGTGTTCCAGAAGCCTATTTGGAGTATCTGAAGGTTTCCGGATAGGATTTGGAGTCTAGGGGCCGAATCTGGAGGTTAGAAGGCTACTAGAAGTCATAAACCGAGTCCGAAAAGGTGAAGAAATCCAAATCCGCGTCGAAAAACGCGGAAATTCCGCGAAATACTGGGGGGCGAACCGCCGCATCACGGGACGAACCGCCCCGGAGTTTTTTCGGGCCTATATATAGTGCTCAGTTTTCTCTCCGAAAATCATATCTTTCCAAGCCTACTTTCTCACCTCTCTCTATAGTTTTAGGTAGGAACTTCCCGGGGCCTGTCCTGGGAGTTCCGTAGCTTAGGGGACACTTTTTCATAGCAGTTTGGAGCTCGTAGGACCGCAATGATCCGGAGATTGACAACCTTCAATAACTTTGTATCTTACAGTTTTAACTACTTATTTTATTTATCTTTCAATATGTTTTCTTCTATGATTTCTATTGATTGCATGCCTATTATGAGTAGCTAAACTTATCATTGGTGGTAGTATGTGAATTCTTAGTGAGGGAAGATAATCATGCTAATGGCTATATCGCGCATTATACTCCGTGTCATTGCTTTATTTCGTTGATCAGTTGTAACCAAAATTCTCGTATGTTGTATTGATCATTATGCACAATTGGACACTAGTCGACCATCAAACCAATTATATTCGTAGTGTTGAATAATTACGGAACACATTAGGACATCAGTGTTGACTAGTCAGACCAGATTATATTCATAGTGCTTAATACTTGCAACATGACCCTAGATTGATTCAAAGATCTCTATGCAAGACCGAGGAATTTATGCATGATTATCGACCCATTATGCTAAGAAGGACCATACTATCACCAATCTCCATTATCTGCTAGAAAACCCCTATTGCTATTTATCTGCTGTTTTATATTCTCTTGTTAAATAGATTAAGCTAGTTATAGTCCTGAGAGAACGACACTCGAGTCATTCTACTACTACACTACGGTTTTCGTTGTAGTTGTGCCTTTGGCTAAATAACAAATTTATTTGATTGAATCTGACACGTTCATCACTGGTCGGCCGACGTATATTCTTGGTAGTCGGCCGCCTAGTGCTTCTTTAAAACTTAGACAAAATTTTCCAAGTACGAATTAAAACTTAGACAAAATTTCGCCAAGTATTAATTCTAGTACTCGGGCGCCTCATTCCCTTGATACCTTCGGACGCTTCCTCAATGGATGTTAGTCGGGCAACCCTAATCACCAATGTAGTCGGCCCTTAGGTAATTAAGTGTGTCGTCGAGCACACTTTTCTTCCTTATAATTTTTCTCAAAAAATTCATGAAGAAGTCTTTTGTGGACGATGGAATAGTTATGGTCTTCCGACCATTTGGAATCTTCGGCCGAGGGGCGTGTGGTCGCGCCTTTGTGTGTCCTCCGACCATAAAATTTTCCGAAATTTTTTTCCCGAGATATCTTTTTCTTCTTTCGAGAAACCAAGAAGATTGATTTTTTTGCCTTTCGACCTTTATTTCTTTCCTCCGGAGCTTTCTCATCTAGTTTCGTATTTTTATGTTGCCCTTCGTGGTTTTATATCTGCCTTTCGAGCAAACAAGACAATATTTCAAACTGAAAGAGTTGCATTGATTTGACGGAAATTCAATTACAACGGTGGGCTTCAAGGCCATGCTTAAGGGGCGAAACAAAAACTGAACTAGAAATCATAAATTTGGCGAAAGGGGGCTTTCCACAAGAGCTCATCAAAACATTGCATCTCTCTCCAATGCCTTCTAGGCATAAAACCTCTGGAGATTGGTGGTATTCCAGGTGTTCTTCAACTTGCTTCCTTCGGCATCTTCCAGGCGGTAGCTTCCATTGGAGTTGGCTTCTATTATCTTGTAAGGTCCTTCCCACTTAGGTTCCATCTAGTGTGGATTGCCTAGGATATTTGCCTTGCGGAGTACTAAGTCTCCGACTTGAAAATCTCTGTCCTTGACGTGCTTGTTATAGGCCTTCGCGACAATGGCTTGGTATCTCAAGATGTTTGCCAATGCTGTGGTCCTTGACTCTTCGAGCATTTCTAGATCAAACATTCTTGCTTCATGGTTGTCCTCCGGTTGGTAGCCTTGAATTCTCAATGTCTCATGCACAATCTCGGCTGGGATAACTGCCTCCGAACCATAAACAAGGGAGAATGGGGTTTCCCTTGTTGCTGTCTTTGAAGTAGTGCGGTAGGCCCAAAGGACTCCATCAAGTTGCTCAACCCAACTTCCTTGGTACGCTGAAAACCTTTTCTTCAAGCTCCTTACGAGCGTCTTGTTGGTGGACTCCGTTTGGCCATTGACTTGGGGATATCCTACTGAAGTAAAGCGCCTTTCGATCTTCATCCTTTCGCACCATGCGTTAAACTTGGCTCCAGAGAATTGAGAGCCGTTGTCGGACACCAGGACCCTTGGCAAGCCAAAGCGACATACAATGTTCCTCCAGACAAAATCCATAACCTTCTTCTCGCTGATCACTGAAACCGCTTCCGCCTCTGCCCATTTGCTGAAGTATTCTACCGCGACAATGATGAACTTCTTTTGTCCGGTTTCTTTGGGCAATGGTCCGACTATGTCTATTCCCCATGTGTCGAAGGGACATGTGATCTTGGAAGGAATAAGCGGTCTTGCGGGCGCACGATCAGGGGTCGCAAAGTATTGGCATTCCTCGCATTTGCACACGAATTGCGCAGCATCCTCTCGCACTGTTGGCCAATAAAATCCTTGGCGAATGATTTTCTGAGCTAAAGCTCTTCCTCCCGAGTGGTTTCCGCAGCTCCCTTGGTGCATTTCTTCTAAGATCGCTTGAACTTCGTTGTCACTAACACATCTAAGGTGTGTGCCTCTGAAGGATCTCTTGTAAAGATATGTCCCTTGGACAAAGTATCTTACTGCTCTTCCTTTGATCCTTCTTGCTTCCGCACGGTCCCTTGGGAGAATTCCATGCATCAAATAGGTTGCGATAGGTTGCATCCCACTTGGGGTTGTATCAATGTTGAACATGCCTTGCGCACTTTTCTGAGAACTTGCGATGGACGAAAGCTCCATCTTCAGAAGTATCACATTTCGAGTGTCTACGCCTCCGGACGCTGATGCATATTTGGACAAGGCATCCGCCTTACCATTGAGTTCTCTTGCAAATTTCTCTACTTGGCATTCTTCAAATTGTGCCATCTCTTCTTTAATAGCGTCCTTGTACTCTAGCAAGGAACTCTTCTTCGCTTTGAATGCTCCGGCCAACTGCCTCTCGGCCAATTGTGAGTCGGTAAAAAGCTTGATTTTTTTCACTTGGAGTGCTTTGGCCATCCGGAGACCGATCAGAATCGCTTCATATTCTGCTTCATTGTTTGAGACCGAAAAGCCTAAGGTCACCGCGTATTCTAACTCGGCTCCTCCGGGGCTCCTGAGGTAGATTCCAATTCCTCCGGACCTCCCGCAAGACGAACCATCAACTTGTAAAATCCAAACATCTCCATGATTTTTTGGATCTTTTGGTTCGGGGAGCATTATCTCTCGAACTGGTTCCTTCAGACCCTTTCCTTTTTCCTCCGGACCTTTTTCTGCTTCCTCCGGAACTTCCATTCCGGATTTTGGTCCTTGGACAATAATCTGAGAATTTGCTTCTTCCATTGCCACATCGTTAAGAAGGAACATGTTGCTGGGTGTGTACTATTTCCTTTGGTCATTGGTCCCAGGACGATAAAGCATGGCGTCTTCGGCATTGGACATATCAATTTCTCGACTAGCTTGGGCTAGTTCTTTGAAGCCCTTCAATGTTGCCTCTAGAGCTTTGAAATGTTCAATGACTTGAGGTCCTTGGGAGTTGATCATCATAGCTGAATCAGATTGTGCTTCCTTTGGGTCGACGTCCATAGGGTCCTTGGCGGGATACTCGGCCAAGAAATCCGCTAGGACTTGGGATTTTTTTGGCTAATGGAGCTTGGTAGTCGATGTCGAACTCACTAAGCTCGATCGCCCATATTGCTAGTCTTCCGCTCATTTCAGGTCGCCCTAGGACTTGCTTCAGAGGTTGGCTTGTTAAAACAATCACTTTGTGTGCACCAAAGTATGGTTTGAGCCTCCTTGCGCCATAGACCAAGGCAAATGACAACCTTTCAATGTCCAAATATCTCGTCTCCGCACCCGTGAGTGCCTTGCTCAAAATAATAGATCGGCATGTGATCATTTCCTTGGATCCGTACCAAGACGTAACTTATTGCCTCCGGAGTGGTCGCAAGGTAGAGATATAATGGTTCTCCATCGACCGGCTTGGATAACAAAGGTGGCGACAACAAGTATTGCTTCAGTTTCTCAAAAGCCTCTTCACATTCCTTTGTCCGTTCGAACTGATTACTCTTCCTTAGGACCTTGAAGAAAGGCAAATTCTTCTCGGCCGATCTCGAGATGAAACGGCTTAGGGCGATTGACTTCCCAAGCAATTGTTGTACCTCGTTGAGCATCTTTGGCTGCGGAAGGTCAAGTATGGATTTGATCTTTTCTGGATTTGCTTCTATTCCCCTCTCGGTCACCACATAGCCAAGGAACTTGCCTCCCTTGACACCAAATGTTCACTTTGCCGGGTTAAGCTTCATGCCATTTTTCCTCAGGACCGCGAAGCACTTATTAAGGTGCTCGACGTGTTGGTCTTCCTTCTTGCTTTTCACCAGCATGTTGTCAACGTACACTTCCATGGTTTTGCCTATCTCGTCCTTGAACATCTTGTTCACTAGGTGTTGGTAGGTCGCCCCCGCGTTTTTGAGTCCGAAGGGCATGACGTTGAAGCAGTAGACATTGCCATTAGCAAAGAAGGCTGTCTTTGGTACGTCGTCCCTTGCCATCTTGATTTGATAAAAGCCTTGATAGGAATCCATGAAGCTAAGTAGTGCAAATCCGGCGGTGGAATCCACAAGTTGATCAATCCTTGGAAGGGGATAAGGATCCTTCGGACAAAACTTGTTGAGACGAGTGAAGTTGTTGCACATTCTCAACTTTCCTTCGCCTTTCTCTACTAGGACCACATTGCAAACCCACTCTGAGTATCTTACTTCTTTGATGTGTCCGGCTTTCAAGAGCCTTTGAACCTCCGCTTCAATGATGGCATTGTCCTCCGGACCAAAATCTCTTCGCTTCTCGCGGATATGGGTGATTTTGGGATCTAAGTTCAAATGGTGAACCGCGACCCTAGGGTCGATTCCTTTGAGATCCTCCGTAATCCATGCGAATACGTCATTGTTGTCCCTGAGGCATTGGATGACCTTCATTCGTACCTCGACGGTCATCTCTATTCCTATCCTTGTGACCTTGTCGGGAGATCCTTCTACTACTTGAATTTCTTCCAAAGCTTCTTTCGCTTCAATTTTGTTTTCTTCAAAAAATGCTTTTTTCTTCGAGGTCGGAGGGATGGGAGGAATTACTTGGTACTCTTCGAGCTCTTTTACCTCTGCCACCGCTAAACTTTGCTCTTTCCTCTGGACCGCCTTTCTTCGCCTTGCTGCCGGACTAGGTTTTTTCGACTTCCTTCGAGTCCTAGTCGCTCGGATAGAGTAAAAAGCGTTTGCTCCTGCCTCCGGATCTCTGTCTCCTAGGGCGAAGCGTGCACTTGAGGCCACACTTGCGGAAAGAGTATAACACTCCCATGCCTCCCTTATGTTCCGGATTACTTGCCCTATGGCACCGTCGTCGCAAGGAAACTTCATGCGGTTGTGGACGGTTGAAACAACAGCTTTGAATTGAGACAAGGCGGGTCGCCCTATTACCACATAATAGTCGAAAGGAATATCAACTACCAAGAATGTAACCGACTTTGTTATTCTGCAAGGATCCTTGCCCATGGACACCGGGAGGACCATCCTTCCGAGGGGCATTATGGGCTGTCCTCCGAACCCTACTAGGGCGCTCACCACTTCTTTTAATCCTTCCTTCGGGTCGATTTTCATCTTTTTGAGAGTACTTGTGAAGATGAGATTTGCTGAGCTTCCGGTATCTACCAGTATTTTTGGAACTTCGAAGCAAAAAATGTCGAGCGACACTACCAGAGGAACACTTGGGTCTTGAGTGTCTCCTCCTCCGGAATGTCTCAGAGGAAGTTCACTATCGTCGAAAGAAATCATGTTGGTTCCTTTCGGGGAAACTTGTCCATACTTGGGGTCTCTCGCTGTGAGATCACTGGCGGTTCTTTCTCTTGCTTTGCGACTATCACCTCCCGCTGGTCCTCCGGCGATAGTAAGAATTCTTCCATTGATAGGCCTATTCTCAAAGTGTGCTTCTCTTACAAAATCCCGATGTCGCTCACCCTCCGGAGGAGGAGGTGGCAAAGCTGAAGGCTCCCTTCGTGGTTCGGGGGCGATGTGATGAATGGATTGGTGAACTGGTTCCTCCCGACGGACATAATTGACCAATTGTCTTCGGCGCACCAACTTCTCAATTTCAGTCTTGAGGTTAATGCATTCATCAGTGGTATGCCCTTTGCATTTGTGAAAGTAGCAAAACTTGTCCGAATTTTTATGCTTTCGGCCCTCCGGCATGGGCTCGGGCCAATAAACATCCATGTTCCTTGTGATAATAGTGCTCAAGATTTCGGATCTTGGCCTATTAAGCTCAGCGTACTTCTCGTACCTCCTAGGGGGAGATCTCCTTGGAGGAGTTCTCTTGTCCCTGAAGTCATTTCTATGGTGTTGCTCCTTTTGAATGGTGTTTCTCTCATTTCTCTGGTCTTGCCTTCTTTGTTTCTGGGGATTATTCTGAGCTTGCCTTTGTTGTTCCTTTTCCTTCGGGGCAGTCGGAAGGACAGTTCTTACCGGGACGGTTCTCCGGAACTCCTCTGCCGTCAAAAAATTCTCGCATACTTGCTCAAGGTCTTTCTTCGTTTCCATATTGGACCTTGCGAGTTCGTCCCGAAGCTTCTCATTTGTGGTATTTCCATACAAGTATTCCTTTCGCTCTTTGGCTCCGTGATTTTCTACTTGGTATGCCGCTTCATGGAACCTTGTCAAGAATTCCCTCAAGTCCTCCGACGGCCTTTGAACAATTTCGGCCAAATACTTGACTCCCCTCTTCTTCCGAATCACTTTCTCAAATCTTTTTATGAATTGAGATGTGAGTTCCTTGTAGGATGTGATGGAACCATTGTCTAGGTTAAACCACCAAACCATTGCCTCTCCGCAAAGTGTCGAGGGGAAGATCAATGCCTTGGTGTTGGGATCATGCCCGTGGGCTTCCATTTTTGTGCCAAATCTTACTAGATGGTTCTTGGGACAACTGGTACCATCGTAATTTTCCAGAGTTGGGAATCCTCTATCAGTCTTCACCACATGAGTTCTTATGGCATCACATAGTGCGCTCGGCTCCATATTTTTTCTTGCTCTTGGACGCTTGTTTTTAACGCATCTATTTGCGCTTCAATGACCTTCCTTTGGGCTTTCAACTCCTCAAGGTTTAGCCTTCTCCCGGTCATGGGGTCGAAGCCTAACATTGGAGTGACTTGGGCTACTGTCCTCGCACCATTATTTTCCGCCATTGCTTCCGGACGGTTCTGAGGAGTGGTCTGATTTGGAAGAGTTGGCGGATTGATGACTTGCAATTGGAGTTGGTCCGGGGGAACTTGAAGATGGTCCGGGGGATGCGGGTTATTGGGTCCTTGCGAGGCCCTTACCCTTCGGTCGATGATTTCTCTCAAGTCTCCCGGGGCTCCTTGGGGACCTAATCTCGATTGCACGCCTTGGGGCCCTAGCCTTGATTGTACGCCTTGAGGTCCCAACCTTGCGTGTATCGGCCTTGGACTCGCTCGAGATTGAGCTTCATCTTGAGTGGGATTTTCTCTTGCTATAATGGGTGCGGGTTCTTGCACTTGGGGCTGCCTTTGGGCCCTTATTTCCTCCTCTACTCTTGCTGCCTCATTTTCCCCTAGGCATCCTTGGATGGTCAGGAGGAACAATCCGTATTGCGCCTCCGTGAAGCCAAAGTCCGCAGGACGGACTACTCGTCCTTTGGGAAGAGTAAAGTTCATTGTTGCTGGTTGGTCTTGCCTTGGGACCGGTTGATTTTGCCTTGGGGCCGGTTGAGTGGAATTCCTCAATGTGCCAAAACCGGATCCGACGGGAATCCCTTGAGGCGCATTGTCGACAACTCCTTCCTCGGGAGCAGTGACGCTCGCCGGCGCTCCGTCAAGCAATTCATCGTATGGGTAATCATCAACATTATCATTTATAACAGCCCTAGTAAATGTAGAGTGAGAAAGTAGTGTGATGACTGAGTGATTGATTGATTGAATAGTTGGTACCTTTAATGAAGAGCCCGTATTTATACTAGCAAATAGGATATTGCTTGAGTACTTAGGATCGTGACAAGTGTCCGACCATGATTGAATCTTCTTATAGGCTTGGGCCCATTCGTAATGACCCATGGGCTTTGGCCCAGATCTTCCACTAGGGCTGACAGGGGTAAAATGGTCATCCTTGGTACCAAAGTGCTCCTAGGGCGGATGTCGCCCTAATACCGTCCGAGGACGGGGTAGTAGGGCGACTGCCGAGCTTCTAAGGTCCGAGGACCACCTTTTCCTTGGGACATGTTAATTCTTCCTTGACGTCGTAAGGAGTTATGTCCGGCCACCCGTGGTAGTAGGGCGGAAGGACACTCGTCCGACTACCTGTGCTAGTAGGGCAGAAGGACACCAGTCTTGTTCCTCTCGACGTGCTAGTAGGGCGAGGCTACGTAGCCGGAGGTCGTGGTGTAGCCCGAGGAGCTCTTTGCTGGGCTTGCCTTTCTCCTAGCCGGTGGCTACTAGGACTTTGTCCTGCTAGTAGGGCGTCACCGCGCTAGTAGGGCAGCTGAGTAGCTAGTAGGGCAGTTGTACTTTTGGGCCGCATATAAGGACTTAGGTTATTTTGCCTAGTCTTTTGTCTGGCCGGACCCTGATAAAAGGTGAACGGACCCTTCTATCATGGTCAGCCCTTGACGCCCTAGTACGCTCTTAGACGTACTTGGGGGTTGGACATATTCCGACACCAACATTACCGTCTTCTCGTCCTTTTATTAACTGCGTTTAATAAAATAGTCATTTTCTCTTTACTTTTACGTAATTCCAAATCTGAATACAGCTCGATAATAAAAATAAAATGGTGGGAAAGGTAGTGTACTTTAGTACTTTAATCTATCATTCCTTTACCCATTTCATTTACTTCTACTTTACCTAATCATTCAAGAGAGATGGGATAAAGATGGGAGATTGAAAATTCCCAGTCAAATTCTCAAAAGTTATACAATTGGGATTCCAATTGCCATTCAAATTTCCCCATTCGATACCCCAAGTTCCAATATGGTTTCCGACGAGGAGAAAGAAGAGCCGTCAGCTGGGTTGAGACGACGTCGTCCTCCTCCGCTTCCACCAATGGCTAAGAAACAGTCTTCCAGTTAGAATCTACTACCTCACACTGTCTGTATATATCTGATATGTGGGTCTTTAAATTTTGTATTCTCTCGCGTAGATATAGAGTCGTCGAGGAATTCTACAACAAGATTCAATTATCCGGGGGGCGCAGGTTTGTTAATTTGCAAAGACAATGTAGTTTTTTTCAGCCTAGTCATTGGGTACTTCTAATGAGGACATGATGTTTTAATTTGTTTTTCATGCTTAGTGGAAGAAATTGTTCAAGAAAATGAATTCATTTTTAAGAAACTACAAGCCCTAGAAGGTTCTTTTTATTACTTTTTTTGTTATGTATATTGCCGTATAATTTCAACATAATTGCCCATTGTAATCTTTCAAAATTATATTTTGGTATTCTGAATATTGCTTATATGTGTCTTAATTATAAAATTACAAGGTAATCTTAAGAGGAAGAATGTTCCTGGAAAGATGGGTGGAGGTAAATTCACAATTAGTACCGTACATAATGATATCACATATTCTTTTGTGTTGAGGATTTTTCAATTTTTCAGATGTACTAATTAGTGAACAACTTTTGTAAGGTGCTGGCCGGAGTAGGAAGAAAATCGTAATGATAGAAGTTGATGCTTCTGGTAATCTTTTTCATTAAATGTTTGGGTATTCGTAACGGGCATGTTAGGTGGTGATTAATTGCTTTTCAACTGTGATTATATGGTGTAGGTAGTGACAGCGGTGCGGAATATGAGGGTGGCTACCGTGCAGGCAGTTCAGAGGCTGGTATTATGTCAATGTTGGGTTTGAATTGCATAAGTTTATTACTTTCTCGCATGAGTGATTGAACTTTTACTTGGTTTTATATGTGTTTTATGGAATTATTTTAAATAATGGTGCAGTTGAGTGTGGTGTAGGACGTGCAAAGAAGCAGGCTGCCCAAAAGAAAAAACGTGGTTTGTACATGATAACTATGGATCTAGTATTTTTACACCTAATTAGAGAAGTTTTTATGATACTAACTTAGGGCTGTCAGTTTTGCAATTAGAAGAAGTCCAACATGTGAAAAAGGCTTTTAGACGCGTCGTGGTGGGTCAGAGTATGTATCAGCTGGAGAAGGTGTGTTGAGTATAAAAGTCATTTTAAAGACAAACTTGTTATATAAGATTGAGTATTATGATTATAAATGTGTACTATTGGTAAATTGAAGATGATGTAGCTGCAGTTAGAGCTACTTGTAGTGATTCAGCACTCTTTTTCAACACATGTATAGTAAGATAGATGTTGGATCTTTCTATTTAATACATTCTTTCGCCACAACCTCCTTATTTTCGTTTAATTGTTTGTAGCTGCTGCAAAGGACTATCCTCATTATCGATGTAATCTTGAAAAAATTATCAGGGAGTTAAGGGCGCTTGGTCTGCGTGAATGTCACATTGTTGCTATAAAGAAGACACATGTCTGGTATGTTGTAGACGCATCACTGAAAATGGATGAGGCAGAAATCATAACCTACAGAAAGTGTGATAGTACTCTAGCGGCGATTTTAAAGCGATGTGTAACTGTTAATGCAATGCAAGCCAAGGCGTTTCAATTTGGTGAACATGTGATATATCCCATGAGTGACGATGTTGAGCTCACTTTTGGTTTAAGGCATGGTGAGGCGCCAATGTTTGCTGGTGACATTGGGCATTATGAATTTGTTAGACGTTGTTGGTCTGATCGATGGACAGAACATTTTGATGTGACCAAAGGTAATATCCTTAATGTATTGAAAGAGAAGATTGCAATGGATGAGGATGATGATTATGTCACTGAAGATGTTGCTCGGCTGGTATTCTTGTACCTGATATCTGTTATGTTCATACCGAATAAGAACAATAGGGTTGGGTGGACTGCTCTTAAGTATATGGACAACTTCAAGAGGATAAGGCATAATCCTCTTGAAATCAATCGGCAAATCCAGCAGTTTGGATGTTCACAACTATTCCATTTTCATACTGGTATTGGCTCTTAAAACTTTTATGTTAATTCATGGGCATTAAAGAAAATAATAATATTGTGTTTATTCATATTTTGCCTTTGTTATTTTAAAGTTCTGGTTTTGCTAGGTGTGTCCTGTGATTATTCCCAGATCTTGGTGTGTAGACTTCCCTCGTTTGATGAAATGGTCCCTTGTGGAGATGGGTGAAGCATTCATCTGCCTTGATATGGAAGCAATTGGCAGTGATTTTGTTGGTCCATTTAGACAACACGTAAAGACTAGAGGGGGGTGAATAGTCTTTAAAAACTTTTGCGTCGTCTAAAACTTTCTCAGCAAGTGCTTATTACTTTTTCAGTAATGAGTTTGCTGGTACTTAACTTTCACAGCAAGTTCTTGTTACTTTTTCGTGACAATTTTGTTGATACTTAGAAACAGAGTGCGGAAGTCTTTTATAATAAGTGCTTTTGTCAGAAAGCTAGTTTCAGCAAGTGAGCATATAAACAGTTTAAAACAAAGTAACTTGCTGAAAGATAACTGCAGAAATGTAAATCACACAAACACTTTTATAGTGGTATCTGAGGGTGGCGTAATCCCTCAACTAATCCACTTTGTCCTTTCTAGGGCTGAATCCACTATGATAAGATATTAGGTTCCTTACAAATCCTATCACTAATGATTCACAGAAACTGTAACCTTGTTCTCCACCAAACTTAGGACACTTAACCAGCAAAACTATGCTTGATTAGTTCTCCCTGAATTCCACGCTTGTATAAGGGTGTTTATCAGTTAGAGAGTTTGGGATGAGATGACTTGAATATAACTTTGTATCTATAACAAGTAATCTAAAGAAACTCAACTTGTAATACTTTGCAGTAAGCAAGTTTGTTGTTTCTGGTGTCAAGACTTGTTCTTGTTTAGAGGAAAGAACACTTAACTAATATCTTAGCTTTTAATATTCTACTTCTTCACAAGTAGCTTTTGTTTCAAGCTTAAGTCTTGGAACGGATCAATAGGCAGATTGAGATTAGAGAAGGATTGTGAGTGTTAAAGCACAAGTGAGAGTTTGATTACGTTGTTGACACACCCTTCTACTTAGCCTAAGGACCTCTATTTATAGGAGAGTTTATTACATTTCACCATGTCATCTCCCCAAATCTTTATTTTCCCAAACACAAAAAATATACATTACAAATCTGGCAAAAAATTTCATTTTACAACATACTTTGTACTGGGATGAATTACTTTTTGTCCCCCCCACTGGTCCCCATTGCCAATTTCCACTGGTAGTCCTTCTCCAAAAATGTTTCATGATTATGGCCATCACATGAGCTCTATGTTTCTTTCAAAACTATATTGGACCAATCTGAAAATAACTTCAATTCCACTCTCCTACCCCAATTTCAAAACATCCAAATCCCAAATTCTTTGCTTCCATGGGCGCCATGGAAGCTCAAATCCAGAGCTTCCATGGCTCAGAGCTCGAGCTTCCATGGGTGCCATGGAAGCTCAAATCCAGAGCTTCCATGGCTGCCCCGAGCTTCCATGGATGCCCGTGGAAGCTAGCTTTCATGGCTTTCTTCCATGTTTTTTTTATTTTTTTTCATTAATTGCATTTTTTTAATTAATGGAATGAATAAAGCTCCATCTCCATGAAAGCTTCAGAGTTTTTTTTTCTTTTTTTTTAATTTTTAATTATTATTTTTAAATAATAAAGAAGAAAAAAATGAGTGGAAGGTTACAAAAGTGTGTCTTAACCATACACATTGTGATTTATGTTTCTGCGTTTCTATGTTTCTGTGTTAGAAACTTAGAAACATAAATTTGAAAACATGTTTAAAATTTTATCGTATTCAGTAGTTTATGTTAATAATTGAATGATTAATTAATTCAGAATTAAAGTGTACTAATATTTTTGTTTTAATTTCGTTAAACTTGTTTAGTTGTATGAATTGCAAGTATTTGGAAGGTTAAAAAATGTGTATGAACCATACACATTGTGATTTATGTTTCTATATTTCTGTGTTATAAACATAAACTTGAAAATATGTTTCTGGGTTGTGTTCATGTGAATGATGATGCATGTGGTGGTCAATTCGAGGTCAAAGTAATTTTTCTTTTTCAAAAATAGAAAATAATGGATGAGATATTCACACATGTCAAATCTACACAAAATGGATGAAAAGGACAAAATTTCATTCTTTTTGGTTGCGGACCAAATTGCAAAGAAACATACATTTCCTCCCTTTCATATCATATGTCCGACAAGTCTAATAAAGTGGACCCAAAATCAAGGGCAAAGTGGTAAACTACTCCAGACAATACCAAAAATTCAATCACTTTCCAGTAAAATGAAACACGCGGTTTGAGGCTCCGTAAAATAAAAGTAATGGGGACATATGTGGGAAAAATGTAGGCAACCCCTATTTATAGTGTCTAAAGGTAGCGGTTTGAATTTCAAATTATAAGGCTTGTACCTCAAGATGTCACTATCGCGTGCCAGAACAGTACTATCAGCAGCGTGCTGTAGCATTTAATGCTCTTTGAAAATTCAAATGTGAACGTTGGAGTCAAAATGCAGAGTACATCAGTAAGTAGGTCACGAATGTTATCAGCAAGTGGTCACTCTTAGTTTCAGCAAGCACAACCTACTCTGTCATATAGATTTTCACTTATGCATACTGAGTTGCTGAGCAGCTCACTTTCTGAGGTAACATGTGCCTTTGTAGATACCTTCTCAGAATTCTTCTAAGTCTTTAGTCTTCGAATCTTCAACTTTCTGAGCGGTTCTAGGTCTTCAATAGATTGTTTGTAAAAACAACGTACATCATCAGCAAGCTTAAGAACCTAAGTAGTACCTACACTAAGTATTCAACAAACGTTCTTCTTTTACAATGTCCTTAAAATTATAAATTCCTATGGAACTTAAGAGTACTAGTTACTGGACTTTACTTAATTTAGCATGGTTAATTGCTCATCAAAATTACAAGTTTCCTAACAAATTTCCCCCTTTTTTATATTAGCAACCCATGGCTAAATTAATTGTTACACTTTTAGAGGTTCCTGATGTTGAATAAATCAGTTGATTAATGCAAACATACTTGAATAATAAAACTGTAAGCATAAGTTATTTGCATAATCAAGAACCAATAAGAGTCATCAAAAGTTGATTGTTGATAGTTATCTTTCAGTAATAAGTTTTACAAGAAAGAACATAGATTACAATCAGTACACAATTTTTTTTTAAAGAAACTCTAAGCTTGTCTAGCAGAAGATTCTATGAGAATATCTTTCACACTCTTCTTAGCAAGGGCAATAAATTTAATGCAGTCCTTCTCGTAATCTTCAAGTAGTTTGCGGACTTCAAGTTGAATTATTCTTGCATTTTTACAGGCAGTATAGTGATGAGTTTCACCATTCATATCTTTGTAGTGTACTACCCATAAGTGCATACCCCAATTGCTAGCATGTAGGAGCTGAGTGTCAGAAATTCCTTTATTGGCATGAATCTTCCTTAACCAACGGAGGTCTTCATCTTGATCCTTTGCAGTAAGATAGAAAAATTCATAGGGAATCAAGTGATGTTTCGTTTCGGACTTGTTGGTTATAGGGTCATTGTAGTAAGCAACATCCATAGGCTTGATGAAGTCAGGATCTTGTCATAACTTCTTGCTGATGGAGTTTCTTCTTACCAAGATTTCAATGTTCATCCATTTTGAAGCAATGTACCTTGGGTAGGGAGGAGGATCCCTTTCTTTCTTTGCAACTTTCAGATCAATCCAAGTATAAAGCTGATTCAACACAGTAGTTGGAAAGAAATCATTTGCCAGTAGGTCTTCCAGCTTAAGAATCTAGCAACCTTTGAGGTTTCTGACAACATTTTGAGTGGTTTCCTCGTTGCTAGTCTTTGTATACTTAATGCCAGTGCCTACAACAATGTTAGCAAGCCTTCTTTCTTCTTCTCTTTGCCTTCTTCTTCTTGACTTAGCATTTCCTTGATCCTTTGCTGAAGATCTGGAGTCAGAAGAGAAGTGCTTAGATTGTCCAGATGGAGTCAAAGCAGAAAGAGGCTTAGCTCTTATAGCTTGAGCTCTTGTTTGGTCATCATCAGTGTCATCATCATCAAGTCCTTGATGACTGTCAGTTTAACAGAATTCTGGAGTATCAGCGGCAATTTTTATCCTTTTTGGATTTGCTGAACTTCGCACAGAATCTATTTCAGCTCTTTGCTTAGAACTTTGCGTTGTTTCAGGAAGAGGTTCATTAGGTGGTCCTGGTAATTTCATCAGCGAGGGGGAGGGAGCAGTAGGAGGCACGTCCCTTGAGCTCTTCTTTTGGAAGTGAGGTGTATCTTTCCCCTTAGACATGGATTGCAAAACATCAAAAATTTGAGATGAGAAAAAGTCATTGCAATTTTCAGCAAGCTTGTGCAAGATGTGATAGTGTTCAACCATGTCTTTCTGAAGTTGGTTTGTTTTGGACAACTCCGCCTTTATCATCTTCAGATTTTGTTCAGCCCTTTGAGTATCAGCATCCTTCTGTTCCATAATGGATTGAGCCTTTTTCAAGGCATTCTTGCCAATTTTCAGAGCTTGACATGCTTCTTTCTCATAGCTCCTATGTTGTAAGCTTACATCAGCTTGAGCTAGAGTGAGACTTGTTGTTCGTCTCATTAAGACAGTTAAGATCTTTTCCAAGTTGAAGGGCTTTTCAGCAAGTAACTCCTAATCCTCAGCTTTGAATTCTTTGTGCACTTGGAAAAGAGCTTGCATTCTTGTTGTCCATCCATCCACACTGGGAAATGGCACTAGAGAGGGAATCACATTATTTGCTTTTAGTTCAGTGACGAACTGATCTTCAATGCCTTTGAGCTTGATTCTTTCATAGTCGTTTCCGAAGGAAACATAAGAGTTTGAATGTTGGGATTGGGTTTCATCAGTTTTATTATTCTTGATAACAATCTCTTCTTCTTCATTAGAAAAACATGATAAGCTCTCAACATCGTCTTTATCAAAATCAGCAACCTTTTCTCCAAGGTTTTCAGTAACTGTGTGTTCTAGTTGAGTGGTTGCTGAAGGAAACTCTTGAGACTCAACGACTGGAGTTTCACCAGTAGTAGGGGGTGGAAGGGAGGATTCTTCCGATCTTTTCACTTCAGAAGACTGAGCTACAGACAAGTGTTGTGTTCCAGATACATTTATGACCATGCTGTTTGCCACAACTGTCTGAAAGTCTTCCTCTTCATCAAGGTTTGGATCAGTGACCTTGGCATCAAGTATAGCTTCTTCAGCTAACTCGGCATCAGAAAGCTTTGCCTTGCCTTTGGCAATTTCAGCAAACTTTCTGGCTTGTTCTTCAGCAACTTGTTCAGTTACTGGATGTTCAACAGAAGGAGCAGCAGTAGATTCTTGTTGGTTGCTGGGAGGTGGTTGTTCAGCAACTTGTTCTTGTGCAGTTGCTTGATCAGTGTTAGGAAACTTGTAATTTTGATGAGCAATTAACCATGCTAAATTAAGGAAATTCCAGTAACTAGTACACTTAAGGTCCATAGGAATTTAGAATTTTAAAGGACATTGTAAAAGAGGAACGTTTGCTGAAGACTTAGTGTAGGTGCTAGATAGGTGTTTTATTCGCTTATGATGTATCTTGTTTTCTGAAAAAGAAAACAACCTATTGAAGCATTTGCTGATGATGTACTTTGTTTACACAAACAAATTATTGAAGCATTAGAACCATTCAGAAACTTGAAGAATTCAAAGACTGAAGACTAAAAAAGATTTCTGAAGATGGTATCTACAAAGGCACATGTTGCTCAGAAAGTGGAAACTTCAGCAACAACTTGCATAAGTGAAAATCTAAATGACAGAGTAGGTTGTGCTTGCTGAAACTGAGACTGACCACTTGCTGAAAAACATATGTGACCTCCTTGCTGAAAGTACTTGCATTTGCGCTCCAACGTTCATATTTGAATTCCATTCAAATGAACATTAAATGCAAAGTAAGCACGCGAAGAACATGAAGACTAGAAGACAAATAAAGGACGCTGCTGAAAGTATAAAAGCAAGATAGTGACATCTTAAGGAAGAAAGCCTTAGAATTTGAAATTCAAACGGCTCCCTTGATTCACTATAATAGAGGTCATCCGGCAAAGAGTTGAAGTGTGTCAACAACGTGATCAAACTCTCACTTGTGCTTAAACACTCATACCCTTCTATACTCTTTACTGCCATTCATCCGTTCCAAGACTTAAAGCTTGAAAAAGCTACTTGTGAAGAAGTAGAACATACACGGCTAAGAAATTAGTTTAATGTTCGTTCTTTCGAACAAGAACAAGTCTTGACACCAGAAACATTCAAACTTGTTTACTGCAAAGTATTCAAAGTTTTGTTTCTTAGATTACTTGTTGTAGCTGAATAAGTTATAATCAAGTTATCTCATCCCAAACCTTTCTAACTGAAAAACACCCTTTCAGGCGTCAAATTCAGGGGGAACTTAATCAAGCATAGTATTGCTGATTATAAGTCCCAAGTTTGGTGGAGAACAAGGTTTAGTTCTCTAGTTAGGTTGGAAACGAAACAAGTGTGCTTTGGTTTGTGTTGAATCGCTCTAGATAGGTGTTGTAAGGAACCTCAAACTTATCTTAGTGGCTTCAGTCCTGGAAAGGACAAAGTGGATTAGTTGAGAGATTACGCCACTCTCAGATACCACTATAAAAGTGTTTGTGTGATTTACTTACTGCTTTTAGTTTTTAGCAAAGCATATCTATCTGTACACTGTCACTCTGTTCACTTGCTGAAACTATCACTTACTGGCAAAGCACTTATTGTACAAAGACTTCCGCTCTCTGATTTTAAGTATCAGTAAAACTCGTTACTGAAAAGTAACTAGTGCTTGCTGAGAAAGTTAAGTATCAGCAAACTCATTACTGAAAAGTAATAAGCCCTTGCTGAGAAAGTTTTTAAACGACGAAAGTTTGAAAAGACTATTCACCCCCCCTCTAGTCTTTTCTTGTTGTTTAAAGGGACCAACAAGTGGTATCAGAGCTGGAGGTTCTTTAACCTTCAACACTGAACCTAGATCCCCTTAGGTGCTTTCCGTAAATCACTCTCACTTGATCAGTTTGGTAGTCTTTTGCTGACAGGATGTCTTTAGGAGACGCTCCCTTGCTGAAGCTGGAAAACTATGAAAAATGGCGAAACAACATGATGCTACATCTTGAGGCCATTAGTGATGAGATGGTTCCTTTCACTAATGATGGACCTATCAAAATCACTAAGGTTGAGAGAAGTTTTCCTCACAAAACCAAAGAAGCTGGAAAGGAAACTATCTTAGGTGAACCAGTTGATACTGTCGTTCCAAAACCAAGAGAGGAATGGACTTTCGACGAAGTCAAGAGTTTCCGTCTTGATGGCCAAGCAAGAAACATCATCATTCGATCAACTCCGGATACTATACAGTGCAAATTGTGGGGTGCCAAAACTGCTAAGGAAGCTTGGAAAATGGTTCAAGATCTTTATGCTGGATCTGACAAAACCAAGGAAAAAAAAACTTGAAGTGCTGAAGTTAAAGTTCCATAACTTTAAACAAGGTACAAATGAGTCACTGGAAGATTTGGACTTCAGATTCACAACTCTAGTTAGTGAGATGGCCGCCTTGGGAGTTGGAAATCTTTACTCAGATTCTGAAAAGGTGAAAACCATTATCGAAAGTCTGAACCAAGAATGGATCCACACTCAGAATTTCTACTACAATCAAGGAATGACAAACATCACACCTACAGAGTTGTTCTCTCATCTTGCTACTGTCAACTACGAGACAAAGCAAAGAGAAAATGTGTTTGCTGAAAAATCGCAAAACATTGCTCTTGCTGCAAAGCCGTCATCTTCTGAAAAGAAGAATGATAAAGAGCCCGCTGATGAAAATGCTTTAGTTGTTAAAAATATGACGAAATTCATCAGTAAGGAACTTGAAAGGCGAAAAGCAAAAGAGAAGCTGAAAAAGCATCTTGGTAACAACTACCATAAATACAAGAATGAGGCTAGCTCGCTGAACAAGCAAGCTCAACAAGCAAACTCATCTGAAGAACCAGCAGTTGGAAATGATCTCTGCTTTTACTGCAAAAAGCCTGGACACTTCAAAGCAAATTGTCCTTTGCTGAAAGGCAAATCTGCTGAAAATAAGAAGAAGTTCAAAAGAGCTTTTATTGCTGAAGAAAAGAAGAAGCTTCAACCAAAAATCGATGCGTTGTGCATTGATACCAGCTCCGAAGACAGTGAGGAAGAAAGCTCAGACACTGAAGATGAAGAAGCCACTCTTGACGTAGAGATTGGCAAGGAAGTTTGTGGAATAGCTATGGAAGCTTATCCAGATGTGTCAAACTACGAATTCTGCCTCATGGCCGGTCAGGTAAACAGTCTACCTCTGACTCTGACTCAGAAAGTGAAGATGAGATTGACCTTGACAAGATTCAAGGAGAAATCGAAAGATTTGAGAAAATTCTGAACAAACAACAAGAGAAACTGCAGAATGCTGAAACTCTGACCAAGCAGACTACTGAAAAGTACGTATTGCTGAAGGAAGAGACAGAAAAGAAAGATGCTGAAATAGTGCATCTCAAGAAGTTGATTGCTGAAGCTACAAAGAAGAATTCTCAGATGGCAATAGAATTGGAAGAATATCAGTCCTCAATTCTAAAGTTACTTGCTGAAATACAGGAAATGAAAAAGATGAAAATCAATTTCAAATATTATGCTGATGCAAGTAATACGCTGACTGAACTAAACTCTTATCTGAGAGATCCATCTCAGAAAGAAGGTTTAGGTGCAACGTATGAAGGTGATGACATAATAATCTTGAGTAAAGACAAATCACCAATTACCTTTGTACGTGCAACTGATAGTGGTCAACCAGAACTCTATCAGATTGGTCAATCTAAGGTTGCTGAAAAATGCAATCATGTATCTACGACCGTAAAGCCTTCTGTTGCTACTCAAAGTAACAAGACTTTAAAAGGAAAACAGGTTGCTAAAAAGCAAACTGTAAAGAAAAAGGATGTTGTAAAGCATTCCGCCAAACAAGTTGCTGAAAAGCAATTTGTTAAGTCAAAAGGCAAGATTACTAAAACTAATCAGAAGACCTTTGCTGACAAACCTGAATTAAGTAAGGTTGCTGAGACAAAAGCTCAGCATTCTCCAAAAAGTGGACTCGGTTTCAAAACCAAGCAAAGTCAACTCTTTCATGAGTATAAGCAAAGTCAGCAAAGATACTTCAAAGAGATGAACAAAACCAAACCTAAGAGTTCTGACAAGACTCAAAACGCTAGGGCTAGAAGGAACCTTGCTAGAAAAGAACTTACTGAAAATTATGTTCAGCAAAAAGGTCAACCGAGCAAGACACCACACCAGAAAGTGGATTTGATCAGCACGAATCAAAAGTCTTTCGGCTCAAAACCTCCTAGTTCCTCAGCAAGTAGAAAACAAGTCAAAGTTGAAAAACTTAAGACTTGGGTTTCCACTGGACGCATTCTTGAACGTGTTAAAGGACATCCAATATTGGATAATTAACTTGTTTTCTCTTGATTGTGCAGACTTCAGCCACGGAGACAAACGATGCAATCTGGCACTTTGACAGTGGTTGTGGAAAGCACATGACGGGCAACAAGAATAACCTTATAAACTATAGACGGTGGTCTAACGGTCCAACAATAAGGTTTGCTGGTGGAGGCTCTGGTTCTACAAAAGGCTACGGTGACGTGAAGTTAGGATGCATTACCATTTCCGGAGTTCTTTATGTCAAAAATCTTAAGTTTAACCTTTTTCAGCATGAGTCAATTTGTTGATAAAGGATACTTCATCAAAATCAAAAGTGATGAATGTAAACTTATAGACTTTGAGACAAAGAAGGTTATTATGGTTGCTAGAAGATCAGGAAGCTTGTACACTGTAGATTGGTCTTCAGCAATCGTTGAAAAATGCCTTGTCTCAGATCACGATTGCCTTGCTGAAAAAGCATTGTTATGGCATAAACGAACAAGTCACCTAAACTTCAAGACACCAAATAAGATGTCTAAAAAGTCACTTGTAGTTGGATTACCTAAGGTTACTTTCAAGAAGGATGGTGTTTGCAATGCATGTCAGCAAGGAAAGCAAACCAAATCTTCTTTTAAGAACAAGGCAGTACCGTCAACTACAAAACCTTTACAACTCTTGCACATGGACTTGTTTGAATCTTCTTCAACAAGCTATGTTGGTAAGAAGTATGGTCTGGTGGTGGTAGATGACTATTCAAGATTCACTTGGGTAGTATTTATCAAACCAAGTCTGAAACAAGGACTGAAATACCTATCTTGCTGAATAAGCTTGAAGTCATGAAAAATGACAAGGTACAAGTCATAAGGACAGACCATGGTACTGAGTTTGTAAACCAGTACATAACTGAGTATTGCACTTCAAAAGGCATACAACATCAGTTATCCTCATTAAGGACACCACAACAAAACGGTGTTGCTGAAAGGAAGAATTGCACCCTAAAAGAAGCCGCAAGAACAATGCTTGCTAACACTGAAATAAGTGAGGCTTACTGGGTTGAAGCGATTAATACCGTCTGTTACACTCAAAACAGATGTTTGATTACTAAGGAATACAACAAAACTTCTTATGAGTTATTTGTTGGAAGACCTCCTAACATCACCCATCTAAGAGTATTTGGTTGTAAGTGTTTTGTTCTTAACAATGGTAGAGAATACCTAAGAACATTTCAACCAAAGGCAGACGAAGCGATATTTCTTGGTTACTCCTTGCATATTAAAGCTTATAGAGTTTACAACAAAAAGACACAAAATATCAAAGAATCAGTGCATGTTGTATTCTACGAAAAATCACAAGGAGTGCCTGCTGATGAAGAAATATCAGATTGTATGAAGAAGCTACTCATACACGAGCAAAGAACTGAATCTGATGCTAGGCAAATCAAGTTAATTGAACTAAATGATGATTCTGACAATGACTCTCCTCCTCCAAGTCATGACAAGATAAATATAGTTCATGACAAAGAATTTTCAGCAAAAGACGCAGTTGCTCTGCATGTTGCTGAAACTATGCAACTACCTGTGCCTGCTGATGAGTTACCACAATCTAGCAATGCTGAACAAGCAGTTGCTGATGAACCGATCTCAGCAGAGACACAACAAAATACCAGTAGTACTGAGCAAGTACATGCTGAAGAGTCACATGCTGATGAGAAAACTTATCCGGATCCAAAGAGCAGAAAACCTGTTAACAAATGGATTAGAGATCATCCCTCTACGGATATGATTGGTGATATTGACAAACGCCAAGTGACTAGATCCAAAGTATCTGCTACTCATGGACTTGCTGAAGAAGCAAATGTCGTAGAAGTAGAAGCTTTGTTCTCTTGCTTTGTTTCAGAAATTGAACCCAAGACCATAGAAGAAGCTTTAAAGCATTCTGAATGGAACAAGGCAATGCAAGAAGAACTGGATCAATTTGAAAGGAACAAAGTCTGGAAACTTGTACCTCTTGCTAAAGGCAAGAAAGCTATTGGTACAAAGTGGCTGTTCAGAAACAAGCTGAGTGAGTCTGGTGAAGTAACAAGGAACAAAGCACGTTTGGTTGCTCAAGGTTACTGTCAGACTGAAGGATTGGACTATGATGAGTCTTATGCACCAGTTGCAAGATTGGATGCAATTAGACTTTTCTTGGCCTTTGCTGCTCACAACGAATTCATTGTTTATCAAATGGATGTTAAAAGTGCATTCTTGAATGGTGAACTTGCTGAAGAAGTCTACTTGGAACAACCCCCTGGCTTTGAACTTCCCTTAGAAACCAAGATGGTATACAAGCTTCAGAAAGCTGTATATGGTCTAAAGAAAGCACCTAGAGCTTGGTATGATACCTTAGCTAAGTTCTTGCTGGATAATGGTTTCAGGAAAGGTGAAGTTGACAAAACTTTGTTTACCATGAACCATGATGGTAAAATACTCTTAGTTCGGAAGGACAAGCAACTTTGTGATGATTTTGCCAAACTCATGACAAACAAATTTGAAATGAGTATGATGGGAAAATAGAATTATTTCCTAGGATTGCAAGTCAAGCAACTCAAGGATGGAATATTAATAAATCAAGCAAAGTATGCGAAAGAAATGCTCATAAAGTTTAGGATCAAAGAGGAAGAAAAACGTGAAAAGATCCCTATGAGTGTTGGTACCAAATTGGGCTATACTAAAGAAGATAAAAGTGTTGAAGAACACAAGTATAGGAAGCTCATTGGTTCCTTGTTGTATTTAACAGCAAGTAGACCTGACATTTAGTATGCTGTTTGTGTGTGTGCAAGATTCTAATCTGATCCAAGAGAATCACACTACAAAAAGGCACTTAAGATACTGAAATATGTCAAAGGTACAGTCAATGTTGGATTATGGTATCCTAAAGATTCTGGACTTGAATTGGTTGGTTATTCTGATGCTGATCATGGAGGATTAACTCTTGATAGAAAAAGTACTTCTGGAACTTGTCAGTTTCTAGGTACTAGATTAATATCATGGTTCAATAAGAAGCAAACCTGTGTTGCCAATTCATCCACTGAATCTGAATACATTGCGGCTGGTTGTTGCACAGCTCAAATCCTATGGATTCTACAACAATTAAGAGATTATGATATTTCTGCAAAGAAAACACCAATCTTTTGTGTAATACAAGTGCTATTGCTATCACGCAAAATCCTAAGTTTCACTCAAGGACAAAGCACATTGATATTAGACATCATTTCATTAGAGATCATGTGGAAAAAGGAGACATTGAGGTTGTAAAAGTAGGTACTGATGATCAACTTGCTGACATCTTTACCAAGCCCCTACCAGATAATAGATTCGCAATGCTAAGATATAACCTTGGGTTGATTGAATTACCTCAATAGTAAGGGATACAATTGGAAGATTGCTGAAACAGGCATTCAGCAAGCCAAAGTATGCTTACTTGAATAAAAGCTCCTTCCACTGATTTCTTCTAAAAAGAAATGATAGTTCTTTACAAGATTGCTGAAACATGCATTCAACAAGTAATTCCTTCAAAAAGGGTATTTGTTAGGAAACTTGATCACTTGCTGAGACGGGCACTCAGTAAGAGAAAAACCATAAGCATTGCTGAAACGGACATTCAGACAATCAAAGATACTGAAACAGGTATTCAAGTATCAAAGGAAAATTCTGAGACGGGAACTCAGCAAAGAGCAAACTCACTTCTCAGATTTTACCAAAAGATATCTCAAGACAAAAAGAATTTACTGAGACGGGAACTCAGAAATTTCTTTTAATTTAAGGAAATATGAGATATTTGATTAAGGGGGAACTTTCAGCAAATAACAAGGCATTTGAAAAGATTCTTGTTTACTTCAGTAAGCAATCAAATCCCATAAATCTAGGTGAAATCAATTTGTGACGTTAATCGGGCACACATAAACTCGCTATTAATCATGACATGAAATACAATCGTGGCCATTGATTTAAAGTAGTTTTTGATCTAACGGTTAACATTACAAAGAGAAAGAGTGCTCTGACGGTTTTTGTTAGTGGACCACTACGCATTTAATGCAAAGGCTTCACTAACGCTGTTGAATCTCTGTTATACCCTTGTTGAGAACTCAAAAACGATTGAGCTTCTTGCACACCAGAGATACTATATAAACAAAGAGTTAGAGAAAGATAAAATTCTTTAACTCACATTTCCTTTCTCTGCAAATTTTTATAGCATGTGCCTGAATTCACTTTACCTCCGGTCAAAAAGTAAGTTAATCTTTTTCGTGCATTTCTACCGCTATATAAGAAATGGCCCCAAAGAGACAGTCCTCCAAGACCTCAAAGTCATCGAAAGTTGATAGTGCTGGAAAAAGCACTGCTCCGGTTATAACTCCGACAACCAACACAGTGAAAATTGTGTTGAAGAACGACCGAATAACGGAGAGACCCATCCCGCCTGCATATCTTGACACTGCAAAGTGTGAACAAATGATGCAATGGGGCGGATTTGCCAAAGAGAAGTATATAAGATACTTCTATAAACAAGATTTAGATGGAGAAAATGAAGAGGCACTTGAGTTGATAAAACAACAAGGCCTACTTTTCTTCATAACTGCTCGCTCTAAGAAAGTGAGTATGTTAGACACCATGGAATTCTACAACAATGCAGAAATCCAAACTCTGACTGATGGACAGGGAGTCACTGAAAAAGTGATTTCCACCACAGTTCAAGGCGTGCAAATCATCCTGAAATGGATTGATTTAGCCAACATCTTTCAGATTCCAACCACTGGAACTGAAGATGATATCACTGCTGCTGATGAAGAAATTGAAGCCTTCTACCGTGATGTGAGAAACGAGAGAATGAAGAAAGGAGAGATTGCTCCTGTGACTTGGACAAAGCACGTTAAGAGGAAGCATCTCTGCCATTCACTTGGTCTAGTAGCTCTGCTACTCATCAAAGTCTTAGACTCCCAAGTTGGAGGAATTGATCAAGTAGGCTTGAGAAGGTGGCCGCTGCTGATGCATATACATGAGAACAAAACTGAGCTCAACTGGGCAAAGTACATTTTCAACAGACTTGTTGATTGTGTTACTAAATTTAAGGTCAAGGTTTAAGACAACAAGGTCTCACCTACCTTCCCAGTCATGTATGGACTAAAAATATGCTATATCCTTGAACACTTCAGGATTCAGCTGAGAAACCCATTGCCGATTAAGAAATCAGTATTCAATGTAGGAAGAGCCTTCTACAAGAAAAATGGACCTAAGCTTGCTGACAAGAAATCAAAGAAGACAACAGCTGCAAATGTTGTCAGCACAAGTCAGCAAGAAAGATATACAATAGCTGCAGATGTTGTCACCACTAGTCAGCAAGATAAGACTCCAACAACTGAAAAAGTTGTTGATGAAACTACTGTAGATGGTGATCAACAAGGTACGTGTACAACAGCCGTTGCTGAAAATGCAACTACTGCAGATGCTGCTGCTGGAGAGAAACTGGAAAAATCTAAGAAGAAAAAGAGGAAAGCTGATGATGACGCTCAAACTGCAGCGTCATCAGCTGACCCCATCCCTAAGAAGAATCGGACAAAGAACCCAAGAAATAAAACACTGGCTCGCAAGTCAGTTTCAATTGTCCATGATCTTTCAGATGATACTCCAGTAGTTGCTAAAACACAAGATACTCCAGTAGATGTTGATGAAGTGCTTATCGAAGCCTACAACAATGTTGAAGTGTTTGCAAAAGCCTTCAACAATCAACTAAATGTTGGTACATCTGCTGAGTTAAGACCACAAGGCAGTGGAAACGAAATTCCTGCCCCAATGCCACATATCTACATCGTAGATAATCTAGATGATCAGACTCTGCAACCAGCAAGTGATATTGCTGCTGATCTGAGAAACGCGGCACTTGCTGATGCTGCTGAAAAGATGGTTGCTGAACAAGCAATTCATCAAGTTGCTGAAACCGCAGTTACTGAGACTGTGACTGCTGAAGAACCAATTGCTGAGACTGCAATGGTTCAAGTCCCAGAGGTTGCTGAAACACCACAAGAGACACTATTCGACGACGCATCTCGTGATGCTGAGAATACTGGACCTAGTTCACCGAAAACATCCATTGACAAAGTTCAACTGGTGCTGACAGAACTGAGCCAGCAAATGGAATTGGAGATTGATGACAACTCCAACAAATCAGTAGATGTTTTCATGACCAGCAGTGAACTCAAAGGTCAAGATGTCTCTGCTCAACTTGTCATTTCAGAGACAAGGGAGATTGCTGAATCTGCACAGCCTTCTCAATTAGAGCAAGAAAAGAAGTCTGCTGAAGAACAAGTCCCAGATATTAAAGAAGCTGTCATTGCTGAAAGGACTGAGTCACCACCTGCCCTTCTTCAGCAGGTAGTTAACTCAACCATAAGCAAAACTTCACTATCTGAAACTCATTCTTCTGCTAATATAATGATTTCTTTACAGACTTCTCAAGATACAAGTCAGAAGGTTGCTGAAACTTCTGCACTAGAATCCACCACTCCTGTTCAGCAGGTAGATGAAGTTTTTGGTAATTCAACTAAGTTTGAAAACTTAGTGCTTGTATCTAACTTAAAATTATTTCAGGATGAACAATTCAAGGATGCTTCTCAAGCTCCTGAAGCAATGGAAATAGTACCAGCACAACAAAGTGTGCAACATGAGCTTGCTGAATCTCAGCAGGTAAATCATGTTCCAGCTTTTGACTCTAAAACTATTCTCCAAAACTTTCCTGAACTTAATTTCATTCTTTTTCTGGCTCAAAAGGAGACCACTGAAGTGGTTCACATCACCGAAAATCTGAAAGTAAGTTCAGAAGAACTTTACTCGGACTTCAAGAGAACTACCTTGACCAGAGTTGCTAAATCTGTCAGCAACTGGCAAAGGTACAGAAGAATGGACTTTTCTGATCTTCACCTTCATTTGTCCAACGAGAAAAAGAGACTTTCTCTGCTGAAACTCGAGACGTTTGTGCACTCCATACTTCCAGAAGAGTTGACATATTCTCAGTTCATGAGCTGAAGTCTGATTGCTCTAATCAGAGAGAATATGAAAGCTAAATTAAAGAGTGCCTCTCCAGCAGAACAAGCTGTGATGCTCAAGGGTTCCTTTGTACCCGTGGTGGCTGATCCCCACAAAATCAATGAAGAAGAGGAAGTGACAAATGTAGCAATGTACAAACATTTTGAGTTGGTCATACTGACGGACGATGATGAAGAAGAAGAAGATGAGAACATTCCCAAAGATCCAAGTGATGATGAAGGAAAAGATTCTAAGGACAAAAAGGATGACGATGATGATAATCAAGGTCCTAGTCCTGATGCTGGTGACTTAAACTGACAGTTGCTGAGACTTAACGTCATGATACTGAAAATCAGCAAGCTGATCCCACACCAAGTCAGCAACAAGAATCCAATCCTGCTCCTGCTGAGACAAGTACTCAAGCAACTGAACAAGTTGCTAAAACTGAAGAAGAGTATGCCAGAAAGCGTGCTAAAATGAATTAGGCAAAAATAAGCTTTTTGATGCCGAGTTAAATTTACTCGATGCCAAGGTCACTGAGCCAAACCTTGATGACGAAGAAATGGATGAAGATTATCAAAGAGCACTTCAAAACAGTCTACAGATTCATGCAAGGCATACGCAGAATCTAGACATTGCTCAATCTTCAGGAGTGAAGCACACGGAAGTCCCCTCCCTTCCACTTACTACTGGTGAAACTCTAGTTGTTGAGTCTCAAGCGTTGCCCTCAGCAACCACTCAACCCAACGTGAATGAAGCTACAGATTTAGGAACCAAGGTTGCTGGCCTTGATGAATCTGATGACGAAGAAGATCTCTCAGCAAACAAAGAAGATCTCACAAAGAAAGCTGAACCCGCAGTGGTTACAATTCCTCCTCTTGATGATGAACATGATGTAGGAGATGATATAAGATGCCATTTGCTGACCAATGATGATCAATTCGCTACTGAGCTCAAAGTTCATTCCGTAACTCCTTCTTTAGTGTCGTTTCCTAGTGTGGAGGATTTTACTCCAAGAATTAAGGCACTAATGGAAGTCCACAAAGCCTGCAAAGAAGAGGACGATGCATTGCTTGCTGAGAGTCCGCTTGACATAAGAAAAATACTGGCTACCGTGCTGAAACGCACTACTTCTCTTACAATAGCTCAAAAAGACATAAGTCTACATCATAAAAGCTATGAAGAAGATGTCAGTCAAGCACTCAAACTAGCAAAGACTGCATTGAAAAAGGCTCAGACTTTCATTGAAGAAAAAGTCGACAATGAGCGCAGACATGAGGAGAACTTGGTGAGTATGAAACAAGAATTGTCCAAGCTGACCGCTGATCAGCAAGCGGTTATCCTTAAGTACAATAGCCTAAGTACTCTTGCTGAAAATTGCAATGAGTTTTTCTATCTGCACATTCAACCAATGATGCAATCCATGTCTAAGGGGGAAGATAACCAAAGAAAATATTCAAGAAAGAAAACCCCTGCTCAAGCGCCATTGACAATAGAACCTCTTGCTGAAAGCAAGCAAATTTCTAAGAGACGAGCTGAAACAGATTCTGAGTTAAATTCAGCAAATCCGAAAAGGAGAAGAACATGTGTTGAAACTCATGAATACTGTCACACTGAGAGTCATCAAGATCCGAATGAAGATGATGATGATGATGACAATCAAACAATAGCTCAAGCAATAAGAGCTAGACCAATCACAGCCCTAACTCCTTCTGGCCAATCAAAACATTTCTCTTCTGACTCAAGATCTTCAGCAATAGATCAAGAAAATGCAAAGTCAAGAAGAAGAAGGCAAAGACATGAAGAAAAGAGGCTATCCAGCATTGCCATTGGCTCCGACATTGATTACACAAAGACCAGCAATGAGGAAACAACTCAAAATGTGATCAGAAATGTTCATGGTTGCTGGATCTTAAACCTGGAAGATGTGTTGGTAAATGATTTCTTTCCAACTGCTGTACTGAATCAAATGTACACGTTGATTGAATTAAAGGTGAAAAGAAAAGAAAGGGATCCTCCTCCCTACCAAGAAACATTGCTGCAAGATGGCAGAATCTGGAAGTGTAACAACCCGTATTTTCTATTTATTTTTTTATTTTAAAAATTAATTAATTACCTAAGTAATTTAGTTATTGGGTAGTTTAATTAATTTACCGTACTTCGTTGTTGAACTCGATTTATCTAACTTGGGCTAAATCTGATTACTAGCAATTGGCTAGGCCCAACTCATCGACCCATTTGCATACCCATTTACTTGGCCCAATCTTCCAAACCCTAAACCTAACTCTCCTTTCCCACTCTTCCCACTCTCTACGCCACCACTGAAGAAGAAAGAAAGGAAACATCTACTCTGCTTCTCTCATCCTTCACTCATCATCATCATTAATTAATCATCACATCAACCCACAATCTCACCTTCATCAAATCTTCACCACCATACAATCATCATCACCCTTTGGTTTCTTCACACCACCACCGCACCACCCGGCGGCCGCCGCCTGAGCTGCCCTGTTCTGCTCCAAATCAGTTCCGTTCCAACTCCGCTTTCGGTCCATCGGCTCGCCTGCTCTGTCCCTCTTAGTCCAGCTCTGTTTCTGTTCGGCTTGATCCGTCTTCTCCGTCCAATCTCAGGTAAGAAGCGCAACTCCCTCCCACTTGCTCGTCTGGATTCAAATCTCGGAAATGGATCTTGTTTTAACATTTCTTTTCTCTCCAAAATCGCAGCTCCGTTAACCTCATTTCTTCTCAAAGGTAATATCTCTCTTTGCATTTTGTTTTCTTTTTCTTTTTGGACCGTTTTGCCCATGTACCAATTATGGCCGTGAAACTTGAACCCTACCTCGATTCTGGACCAATATGGACTGATCTTTGATAATCTTCTGGACTGGATTTGATTAATTCGGACTAGCAGTGGCTCAACTGATTTGGTTTTGAGTTCGTTTGGACTATGTTGTAATGTTTGGTTTCTGTGGGGGTAAATTTGTGAATTCCAGAAATTATAAGGACCTGTTTTAATTATGTTTTGACCTATGTTGACTGACTGTGGACTAGATTAGGAGTTTTGTGGTTTTTCTGTGTGTCGTTTTGCATCTTCTGAAACTTGGGGAACTCGTTTGTGAATTTTGAAAACTCGTAGAGTTTAAGTTTATTTTCTGAAAACTTAAAAAGGACTTTTCTGTAATTTCTGTTTGAGGGTGAATTGGTCTTTTCTTGACCTAGGCTGTTTTGGAGATAGTTGGAGTTTTTGGTGAACTGTTTTGTTGATTCAGAAACTTGTGAGTTGTTGAGTAATTTCTTAAACTTAAGGGAGTTTTCTGCATTTGTTTTACGAAGGTCAAAATGGTAATTTTACTATTGAGGGTGTTTTGGTAATTTCAGAGTTGAGTTAAAGGGTGTTTTCCGAAAACAGTACATAAGTAATTTCTGTCTTTGATCTTTTTGTCCAAGTGACTTCTAGCTTAGGTGGTTAAGGGTTGTGTGACTAACTTAGAGGTCCCGAGTTCGAGCCCCTCCTGTGCCACCTCTTTACTGACATTTTTATTTTCATTCGTTTAGCTTTTATTCGACTTCTAGTTCGTAACTAGGTACTTCTTGTTTAGGTTCTCCGACCGAAAACTCTTAACTCGCTGTGCTTTTGAGGATCTTTGGTTGCAAGTTTAAGGTGAGTGTTCACCCTAAAGATTGTCTTTTTTTAAAACCTGGAAGGCTATGTGCTATGCATGTTTATACACATATGTTGATTATATTTTGTATGCTACTGCTCTAAAAGTAAATTTGTTCTATGTACGACTATTCTACTTATACTGTTTGTGGGTATTCAGTTTGGTATTGACTCTTCTGCAGGATTGTTCTCGATTTCTCGAGCTCTGTTGTGTTATTGTTCGTTCTGATCTGTTGTTTGTTCTGTCTGTTTCTGTATGACCGGTCGATTAGGTTATAATCAGGTAGACTTGGGTAGTGTGGACTATCGAGTTTATTTGATTATTTCCTAGTCTATTCCCTTTTAGACGCGAAGCAGAAGTCGCTGAGGTCTATTAGGGTCGTAGGTTCTGTTTCCCCAAAGTACACGGGGCTCTGTTCTGTCCAGAGTTGTTAACCCTCTGGAGGGAGTTACAAGGGCATTCTGGGAGTAGGAGTAACAAGGCGGGCTGCACCAACGGACTTCACTTACCTGTTTCTGTCTGTCTCTCTGTTCTGTTATCTGCTTCTGTTACTGTCTTACTTGCTACAAAAGTTTTTGTTTTCAAAACTGTTTACTGTTATGTCTTTTGAAAATAGAACCTCACTGAGATCCTTTATCTCACACTCTTTCTGTTTTCAAAATCCCTTCCTTGTAGATTCTGCTGAAGGAGACCGAGTCTAGACGTCCAGCGACTGAGAGTGGGAACTGGGGCTTTCGTTGGGATTTGGTTTTAAAATAAGAAGAAAAACTATTTATATTCTTCACTATCCGTTACATTCTTTTGGAAATTTTTATAGTTACAGTTGGATATTTTGAGTTTGTTTGCGCATTGGCGCCGAATTCTGTTATTGCATTAATTGTGGACCGTTGTCTTTTGGATTATTTCAAATGTTTTCTTTTTCGATAAAAAATATTTTGTTTTAAAAATCTGATATCGTTACAGTTGGTATCAGAGCTTGAGTTCAAACTCAAGCTTGCTAGGATAGGATCTTCTGGCCTATGGGGTGTGAGTGAGGGTCCGAGTCGCTGGATATAGGTCGAGTGGTTAATGTTCTGTCTCTTACACTGTTTAATCTTCCGCATTAACTCTGAACCGTTATGTTCGTCTGTTAACTGTCCTACTGTTCTCTCTTCCGTCTTCCAAAACTGTCTTGCTATTCATTCTGTTTAACTTCTACTAAGTTCACAAGCTTACGATTGTTACTTTGTTTATTTTCTTTAAGGCGATTATATTGTTTTTATTAATTGCATGAGTATTTGCTTAAAAGTATGTTTAATTACCATAATGTCATTAGTTGCATGCTTTAAGGTTTAAACGCTCATTTATGCATTTGTTTTACTTATTGAAGTTCATATATGTTCTTGCTTGGTTCTGTCATACTGTAATCTATTGTTTAACCAAAGTCGACATAAATCACTGGCAGGCGGCCGACTGTTTAAGTGATTCGTGTTAACCGAGGTCAAATGACTGATCACTTTATGAGAGGACGCTTTTATTGCATGCTTAATGTTTATGAATCTTTTCTACAACATATGAATGTGCTACTTATGCTTTATCATTGCTTCTTCAATTTATGTCTGCCTTACATGCTAGGTTAGACACACTCGAGGATTTACTTAGTGATTAGTTGCTATCTTCCTTTTGACCCTCCTAGTTTGAATTCGACCTTTAGTAATCTTGTTTACTTTTACGCGTCTCCTGCTCGTTCACGTTAGATTGACTTAAGTTAGTGCCTTAGTTCACGTTACGCCACGCTTGAGGATGTTAATCACGTTACTGATCTTAGACTAATTGCGAAGGATGGCTCCAACGAACAACACTCGCGCTACCAGCCACAGCAACCACACCGCCAATGATGTTATTGCACAAGACTCGATGCAGCAGAAGGTCGCAGCTTCAAATGCCTCCCGCCAAGTAGCAAGTGCGATCGCGCCGTCAATTATGCCACATCAAGAAACTCTAACGTTGTCGGCAGCTGAGAGGTTCGCTCGTTTCCATCCGGAAGGGTTTGAAGGATCACTCCACTCAAGGAAAGCTGAAGTGTGGATTGAGGGCATCGAGGATTTGTTTAGTATCTTGCACATCAACGATGCACAAATGGTGGAGCTTGCAGTGCTTCAGCTCGATGGACTAGCACGCCGTTGGTGGGTCACCGTTGATGCACGATGGAGGAGAGAAGGAAAGCCTCACACATGGGAGAATTTTGTGACGGAATTTGTGGACAAGTATGTTCCCCGTAATGTCCGTATGAGAAGAATTAGTGAGTTTGAAAAGTTGAGGCAAGGGAAGATGACGGTGTCCGAGTATGATCTTAAATTCACGAGATTGTTGAAGTATGTGCCACACCTCCAAAATGATGAAATGGAAAAGATGAGGTGCTTAGTACGAGGATTGAAGCCTAAGATCAAGTTCAACCTGTTTGGAATCGAGATGTCAACTTACGCGAAGGCCGTGGAAAGAGCTGTTGAAGTGGAGAACAGATTAGGAGAGCTTGAGAGCTATGAATCTCATCGGTCTGGAAAAAGGGGTTCTGATCACGTGAGTGGCGAGGATCGTCCGTCTCCATCCAAGTGTCCTCGCAATCAGCTGGAAAGTCGACCCCGTCAACTCGATGATATTACCGGAGAGTCAACTAGCGTAAGGTGTAATTTATGTGGAGGAACAACTCACGAGGAAGACAACTGCTGGAAGAAGAGGGGTTGGTGTTTGGCTTGTGGCAGCAAAGATCATAAGGTGAACAGATGTCCGAGGCGTCGCTCTCTATTTAAGGAAGGACGGCCTTGTAGCACGGTTTCGAAAAAACCAAGGAGATGGTGCAACAACGAAGGTGAAGGTCTACAGTGGGGTTGGACGTGAGGCTCGGTCAGCAAATGTGGCAAAAGGTACGCACGTTTGGACCAACCTGTTCTAAGTCGTGTTTGTTTACCGAACTGCACTTCTTTTGCTAGGATAGATTCATTTGAAGGTTAGGTATCGGATTGTTGAGGACTTGTTGCTTGGAAGCGTTTGGTTGTAGAGGTAGGCTCCGTTTCCTTTAGGCTAGTTTCGACTTTTATTAACTTTTAACTTGCGAGTTTATTCTTTCATCCGTCGTTTGAAGTTGAAGACTTTCGTTTCTCCGTTCCACGTTCCTTAGTTTCGCATTAGTTAAGTTTCGAGGACGAAACTTCTTTTAGGGGGGTGGAGTGTAACAACCCGTATTTTCTATTTATTTTTTATTTTAAAAATTAATTAATTACCTAAGTAATTTAGTTATTGGGTAGTTTAATTAATTTACCGTACTTCGTTGTTGAACTCGATTTATCTAACTTGGGCTAAATCTGATTACTAGCAATTGGCTAGGCCCAACTCATCGACCCATTTGCATACCCATTTACTTGGCCCAATCTTCCAAACCCTAAACCTAACTCTCCTTTCCCACTCTTCCCACTCTCTACGCCACCACTGAAGAAGAAAGAAAGGAAACATCTACTCTGCTTCTCTCATCCTTCACTCATCATCATCATTAATTAATCATCACATCAACCCACAATCTCACCTTCATCAAATCTTCACCACCATACAATCATCATCACCCTTTGGTTTCTTCACACCACCACCGCACCACCCGGCGGCCGCCGCCTGAGCTGCCCTGTTCTGCTCCAAATCAGTTCCGTTCCAACTCCGCTTTCGGTCCATCGGCTCGCCTGCTCTGTCCCTCTTAGTCCAGCTCTGTTTCTGTTCGGCTTGATCCGTCTTCTCCGTCCAATCTCAGGTAAGAAGCGCAACTCCCTCCCACTTGCTCGTCTGGATTCAAATCTCGGAAATGGATCTTGTTTTAACATTTCTTTTCTCTCCAAAATCGCAGCTCCGTTAACCTCATTTCTGCTCAAAGGTAATATCTCTCTTTGCATTTTGTTTTCTTTTTCTTTTTGGACCGTTTTGCCCATGTACCAATTATGGCCGTGAAACTTGAACCCTACCTCGATTCTGGACCAATATGGACTGATCTTTGATAATCTTCTGGACTGGATTTGATTAATTCGGACTAGCAGTGGCTCAACTGATTTGGTTTTGAGTTCGTTTGGACTATGTTGTAATGTTTGGTTTCTGTGGGGGTAAATTTGTGAATTCCAGAAATTATAAGGACCTGTTTTAATTATGTTTTGACCTATGTTGACTGACTGTGGACTAGATTAGGAGTTTTGTGGTTTTTCTGTGTGTCGTTTTGCATCTTCTGAAACTTGGGGAACTCGTTTGTGAATTTTGAAAACTCGTAGAGTTTAAGTTTATTTTCTGAAAACTTAAAAAGGACTTTTCTGTAATTTCTGTTTGAGGGTAAATTGGTCTTTTCTTGACCTAGGCTGTTTTGGAGATAGTTGGAGTTTTTGGTGAACTGTTTTGTTGATTCAGAAACTTGTGAGTTGTTGAGTAATTTCTTAAACTTAAGGGAGTTTTCTGCATTTGTTTTACGAAGGTCAAAATGGTAATTTTACTATTGAGGGTGTTTTGGTAATTTCAGAGTTGAGTTAAAGGGTGTTTTCCGAAAACAGTACATAAGTAATTTCTGTCTTTGATCTTTTTGTCCAAGTGACTTCTAGCTTAGGTGGTTCAGGGTTGTGTGACTAACTTAGAGGTCCTGAGTTCGAGCCCCTCCTCTGCCACCTTTTTACTGACATTTTTATTTTCATTCGTTTAGCTTTTATTCGACTTCTAGTTCGTAACTAGGTACTTCTTGTTTAGGTTCTCCGACCGAAAACTCTTTACTCGCTGTGCTTTTGAGGATCTTTGGTTGCAAGTTTAAGGTGAGTGTTCACCCTAAAGATTGTCTGTTTTTTAAAACCTGGAAGGCTATGTGCTATGCATGTTTATACACATATGTTGATTATATTTTGTATGCTACTGCTCTAAAAGTAAATTTGTTCTATGTACGACTATTCTACTTATACTGTTTGTGGGTATTCAGTTTGGTATTGACTCTTCTGCAGGATTGTTCTCGATTTCTCGAGCTCTATTGTGTTATTGTTCGTTCTGATCTGTTGTTTGTTCTGTCTGTTTCTGTATGACCGGTCGATTAGGTTATAATCAGGTAGACTTGGGTAGTGTGGACTATCGAGTTTATTTGATTATTTCCTAGTCTATTCCCTTTTAGACGCGAAGCAGAAGTCGCTGAGGTCTATTAGGGTCGTAGGTTCTGTTTCCCCAACGTACACGGGGCTCTGTTCTGTCCAGAGTTGTTAACCCTCTGGAGGGAGTTACAAGGGCATTCTGGGAGTAGGAGTAACAAGGCGGGCTGCACCAACGGACTTCACTTACCTGTTTCTGTCTGTCTCTCTGTTCTGTTATCTGCTTCTGTTACTGTCTTACTTGCTACAAAAGTTTTTGTTTTCAAAACTGTTTACTGTTATGTCTTTTGAAAATAGAACCTCACTGAGATCCTTTATCTCACACTCTTTCTGTTTTCAAAATCCCTTCCTTGTAGATTCTGCTGAAGGAGACCGAGTCTAGACGTCCAGCGACTGAGAGTGGGAACTGGGGCTTTCGTTGGGATTTGGTTTTAAAATAAGAAGAAAAACTATTTATATTCTTCACTATCCGTTACATTCTTTTGGAAATTTTTATAGTTACAGTTGGATATTTTGAGTTTGTTTGCGCATTGGCGCCGAATTCTGTTATTGCATTAATTGTGGACCGTTGTCTTTTGGATTATTTCAAATGTTTTCTTTTTCGATAAAAAATATTTTGTTTTAAAAATCTGATATCGTTACAGTTGGTATCAGAGCTTGAGTTCAAACTCAAGCTTGCTAGGATAGGATCTTCTGGCCTATGGGGTGTGAGTGAGGGTCCGAGTCGCTGGATATAGGTCGAGTGGTTAATGTTCTGTCTCTTACACTGTTTAATCTTCCGCATTAACTCTGAACCGTTATGTTCGTCTGTTAACTGTCCTACTGTTCTCTCTTCCGTCTTCCAAAACTGTCTTGCTATTCATTCTGTTTAACTTCTACTAAGTTCACAAGCTTACGATTGTTACTTTGTTTATTTTCTTTAAGGCGATTATATTGTTTTTATTAATTGCATGAGTATTTGCTTAAAAGTATGTTTAATTACCATAATGTCATTAGTTGCATGCTTTAAGGTTTAAACGCTCATTTATGCATTTGTTTTACTTATTGAAGTTCATATATGTTCTTGCTTGGTTCTGTCATACTGTAATCTATTGTTTAACCAAAGTCGACATAAATCACTGGCAGGCGGCCGACTGTTTAAGTGATTCGTGTTAACCGAGGTCAAATGACTGATCACTTTATGAGAGGACGCTTTTATTGCATGCTTAATGTTTATGAATCTTTTCTACAACATATGAATGTGCTACTTATGCTTTATCATTGCTTCTTCAATTTATGTCTGCCTTACATGCTAGGTTAGACACACTCGAGGATTTACTTAGTGATTAGTTGCTATCTTCCTTTTGACCCTCCTAGTTTGAATTCGACCTTTAGTAATCTTGTTTACTTTTACGCGTCTCCTGCTCGTTCACGTTAGATTGACTTAAGTTAGTGCCTTAGTTCACGTTACGCCACGCTTGAGGATGTTAATCACGTTACTGATCTTAGACTAATTGCGAAGGATGGCTCCAACGAACAACACTCGCGCTACCAGCCACAGCAACCACACCGCCAATGATGTTATTGCACAAGACTCGATGCAGCAGAAGGTCGCAGCTTCAAATGCCTCCCGCCAAGTAGCAAGTGCGATCGCGCCGTCAATTATGCCACATCAAGAAACTCTAACGTTGTCGGCAGCTGAGAGGTTCGCTCGTTTCCATCCGGAAGGGTTTGAAGGATCACTCCACTCAAGGAAAGCTGAAGTGTGGATTGAGGGCATCGAGGATTTGTTTAGTATCTTGCACATCAACGATGCACAAATGGTGGAGCTTGCAGTGCTTCAGCTCGATGGACTAGCACGCCGTTGGTGGGTCACTGTTGATGCACGATGGAGGAGAGAAGGAAAGCCTCACACATGGGAGAATTTTGTGACGGAATTTGTGGACAAGTATGTTCCCCGTAATGTCCGTATGAGAAGAATTAGTGAGTTTGAAAAGTTGAGGCAAGGGAAGATGACGGTGTCCGAGTATGATCTTAAATTCACGAGATTGTTGAAGTATGTGCCACACCTCCAAAATGATGAAATGGAAAAGATGAGGTGCTTAGTACGAGGATTGAAGCCTAAGATCAAGTTCAACCTGTTTGGAATCGAGATGTCAACTTACGCGAAGGCCGTGGAAAGAGCTGTTGAAGTGGAGAACAGATTAGGAGAGCTTGAGAGCTATGAATCTCATCGGTCTGGAAAAAGGGGTTCTGATCACGTGAGTGGCGAGGATCGTCCGTCTCCATCCAAGTGTCCTCGCAATCAGCTGGAAAGTCGACCCCGTCAACTCGATGATATTACCGGAGAGTCAACTAGCGTAAGGTGTAATTTATGTGGAGGAACAACTCACGAGGAAGACAACTGCTGGAAGAAGAGGGGTTGGTGTTTGGCTTGTGGCAGCAAAGATCATAAGGTGAACAGATGTCCGAGGCGTCGCTCTCTATTTAAGGAAGGACGGCCTTGTAGCACGGTTTCGAAAAAACCAAGGAGATGGTGCAACAACGAAGGTGAAGGTCTACAGTGGGGTTGGACGTGAGGCTCGGTCAGCAAATGTGGCAAAAGGTACGCACGTTTGGACCAACCTGTTCTAAGTCGTGTTTGTTTACCGAACTGCACTTCTTTTGCTAGGATAGATTCATTTGAAGGTTAGGTATCGGATTGTTGAGGACTTGTTGCTTGGAAGCGTTTGGTTGTAGAGGTAGGCTCCGTTTCCTTTAGGCTAGTTTCGACTTTTATTAACTTTTAACTTGCGAGTTTATTCTTTCATCCGTCGTTTGAAGTTGAAGACTTTCGTTTCTCCGTTCCACGTTCCTTAGTTTCGCATTAGTTAAGTTTCGAGGACGAAACTTCTTTTAGGGGGGTGGAGTGTAACAACCCGTATTTTCTATTTATTTTTTTATTTTAAAAATTAATTAATTACCTAAGTAATTTAGTTATTGGGTAGTTTAATTAATTTACCGTACTTCGTTGTTGAACTCGATTTATCTAACTTGGGCTAAATCTGATTACTAGCAATTGGCTAGGCCCAACTCATCGACCCATTTGCATACCCATTTACTTGGCCCAATCTTCCAAACCCTAAACCTAACTCTCCTTTCCCACTCTTCCCACTCTCTACGCCACCACTGAAGAAGAAAGAAAGGAAACATCTACTCTGCTTCTCTCATCCTTCACTCATCATCATCATTAATTAATCATCACATCAACCCACAATCTCACCTTCATCAAATCTTCACCACCATACAATCATCATCACCCTTTGGTTTCTTCACACCACCACCGCACCACCCGGCGGCCGCCGCCTGAGCTGCCCTGTTCTGCTCCAAATCAGTTCCGTTCCAACTCCGCTTTCGGTCCATCGGCTCGCCTGCTCTGTCCCTCTTAGTCCAGCTCTGTTTCTGTTCGGCTTGATCCGTCTTCTCCGTCCAATCTCAGGTAAGAAGCGCAACTCCCTCCCACTTGCTCGTCTGGATTCAAATCTCGGAAATGGATCTTGTTTTAACATTTCTTTTCTCTCCAAAATCGCAGCTCCGTTAACCTCATTTCTGCTCAAAGGTAATATCTCTCTTTGCATTTTGTTTTCTTTTTCTTTTTGGACCGTTTTGCCCATGTACCAATTATGGCCGTGAAACTTGAACCCTACCTCGATTCTGGACCAATATGGACTGATCTTTGATAATCTTCTGGACTGGATTTGATTAATTCGGACTAGCAGTGGCTCAACTGATTTGGTTTTGAGTTCGTTTGGACTATGTTGTAATGTTTGGTTTCTGTGGGGGTAAATTTGTGAATTCCAGAAATTATAAGGACCTGTTTTAATTATGTTTTGACCTATGTTGACTGACTGTGGACTAGATTAGGAGTTTTGTGGTTTTTCTGTGTGTCGTTTTGCATCTTCTGAAACTTGGGGAACTCGTTTGTGAATTTTGAAAACTCGTAGAGTTTAAGTTTATTTTCTGAAAACTTAAAAAGGACTTTTCTGTAATTTCTGTTTGAGGGTAAATTGGTCTTTTCTTGACCTAGGCTGTTTTGGAGATAGTTGGAGTTTTTGGTGAACTGTTTTGTTGATTCAGAAACTTGTGAGTTGTTGAGTAATTTCTTAAACTTAAGGGAGTTTTCTGCATTTGTTTTACGAAGGTCAAAATGGTAATTTTACTATTGAGGGTGTTTTGGTAATTTTAGAGTTGAGTTAAAGGGTGTTTTCCGAAAACAGTACATAAGTAATTTCTGTCTTTGATCTTTTTGTCCAAGTGACTTCTAGCTTAGGTGGTTCAGGGTTGTGTGACTAACTTAGAGGTCCCGAGTTCGAGCCCCTCCTCTGCCACCTTTTTACTGACATTTTTATTTTCATTCGTTTAGCTTTTATTCGACTTCTAGTTCGTAACTAGGTACTTCTTGTTTAGGTTCTCCGACCGAAAACTCTTTACTCGCTGTGCTTTTGAGGATCTTTGGTTGCAAGTTTAAGGTGAGTGTTCACCCTAAAGATTGTCTGTTTTTTAAAACCTGGAAGGCTATGTGCTATGCATGTTTATACACATATGTTGATTATATTTTGTATGCTACTGCTCTAAAAGTAAATTTGTTCTATGTACGACTATTCTACTTATACTGTTTGTGGGTATTCAGTTTGGTATTGACTCTTCTGCAGGATTGTTCTCGATTTCTCGAGCTCTATTGTGTTATTGTTCGTTCTGATCTGTTGTTTGTTCTGTCTGTTTCTGTATGACCGGTCGATTAGGTTATAATCAGGTAGACTTGGGTAGTGTGGACTATCGAGTTTATTTGATTATTTCCTAGTCTATTCCCTTTTAGACGCGAAGCAGAAGTCGCTGAGGTCTATTAGGGTCGTAGGTTCTGTTTCCCCAAAGTACACGGGGCTCTGTTCTGTCCCTAGTTGTTAACCCTCTGGAGGGAGTTACAAGGGCATTCTGGGAGTAGGAGTAACAAGGCGGGCTGCACCAACGGACTTCACTTACCTGTTTCTGTCTGTCTCTCTGTTCTGTTATCTGCTTCTGTTACTGTCTTACTTGCTACAAAAGTTTTTGTTTTCAAAACTGTTTACTGTTATGTCTTTTGAAAATAGAACCTCACTGAGATCCTTTATCTCACACTCTTTCTGTTTTCAAAATCCCTTCCTTGTAGATTCTGCTGAAGGAGACCGAGTCTAGACGTCCAGCGACTGAGAGTGGGAACTGGGGCTTTCGTTGGGATTTGGTTTTAAAATAAGAAGAAAAACTATTTATATTCTTCACTATCCGTTACATTCTTTTGGAAATTTTTATAGTTACAGTTGGATATTTTGAGTTTGTTTGCGCATTGGCGCCGAATTCTGTTATTGCATTAATTGTGGACCGTTGTCTTTTGGATTATTTCAAATGTTTTCTTTTTCGATAAAAAATATTTTGTTTTAAAAATCTGATATCGTTACAGTTGGTATCAGAGCTTGAGTTCAAAC
>CM051456.1:72607802-72675665 GCA_028274465.1 Plantago ovata | reverse complement strand
CTCCCGGGCGAGTCGCCCGGGACGTGGGGCAAATCGCCCCACACCAGGCGAATCGCCCGGCGTGTGGGGCCCTTCGCCCCACACAATTCGAAAGCCTATATATAGTTGCTCAGTTTTCTCCGTTTTTCATACTTTTCCAGACCTTTTCTCTCACCTTTCTCTGTAGTTTTAGGTAGGAATTTACCAGAGCCTGTTCTGGGGGTTCTTAGCTTAGGAGATACTTTTTCATAGCAATTTGGAGCTTGTAAGATCGCGATTCTTCGGAGATTGACAACCTTCGGTAACATTGTATCTTACAGTTTTTCTATTTATATTTATATATCTTTCATCATGTTTTCATTCATTCGTGGTATGATTTCTTTTGATTGCATGACAACTATGAGTAGCTAAACTTCTCGTTGGTGATAGTATGTGATTTCTTAGAGAAGGGTTGATAATTATGCTAATGGTTATATCGCGCATTATACTCTGAGTTATTGCTTTATTTCTTTGATCTATCTAAATCTCTATCTTCGTAGTGTTGAATAATTACGGAACACAATTGGAAAATTCGTTGATCTTTGATCTATCTAAATCTATATCTTCGTAGTGTTGAATAATTACAACTGGACAATTCATTGATCAAAGATCTCCATGCAAGACCGAGGAATTTATGCATGATTATTAACCCGTTATGCTTTGAATGACCATACTATCACCAATCTCCATTATCTGTTAAGAAAAACCTTTGCTAAGTCGTCTGCTGTTTTATATTCTCAAGTTAAATTAGATAAAGCTAGTTATAGTCCTTAGAGATCGACACTCGAGGTTATTCTACTGCTAAACTACGGTTTTCGTTGTAGTTGTGAATTGCCTTTGGCTAAATACAAATTTATTTGATTAATTTGAACCCGACAATCCAACGTTCATCATGGTGCAAAAGCTTCAGCAAGCTTTTGTCTTGTATATTGAGAAGTCTGTAAGGAAATAATAGTATTAGCTAATGATAAAGTATCAAAAACATAAGATAAGCCAATTTTTGAGTTTTCTACCTGCTGAAGAACAACATGAGAGGACTCTAATCTTTCAGCATCAATGGCTTCATCCATGTGTTGATCTTTCTCTTCAGCAGACTTCTTTTCTTGCTCTAATTGAGAAATTTGTGTAGTATCAGCAATCTCCCTTGTCTCTGAAAGGACAGGTTGAGCAGAACTATCTTGACCTCTTAGTTCACTACATGTCATGAAGAGATCCACTGATTTGTTGGAGTTATGATAAATCTCCATATCCATTTTCTGGCTTAGATCAGTAAGTACCAGTTGGATCTTTTCTATTGAAGAAGCCGGTGAACTAGGTCTTGCATTCTCAGCATCATGTGATGCATCGTCGAACGATACTTCATTTTGAGTTTCAGCAAACTCAATGTTTTAAACAATTGTTGTCTCAGCAACTGTTTCTTCAGCAACTTGTGTTGTTTCAGCAACTTCTCTTTGTGGACTAGTTGCTTGTTCAACAACTATTTCTTTCTCACTTGTTGCTTTGTTAGCAACATCTTCAGCAAGTGTAGCCTTTCTTAGGTCTGCAGCACTATCACTTGCTGGTTCAAGTGTTGTATCATCGAGATTATCTACTACGTAGACATCATCAATTCTGTCTAAGGCAGGGTTTGCATTTCCACTGCCTTGAGGTCTTTCTTCAGTAATTGTATCCAAAGTAATTGGATTAGTAGAACTGTCAACAGTAATTGATTTCCTAGTCGTTGTCTTCCTCCTTGAGAAGGTTTTTCTCCATGATTTCTTAGGGACATGATCATCTGATGAAGCTGCAGTCTGAGTATCATCATCAGCTTTCCTTTTCTTACTCCTCTTGCTGGGTGCTTTTGTGTTAGCAACCATAGCAGCATCAACAACGTTGGAGTTAGTTGCTTTCTTGGATTTCTTCTCGTCAGCATCCAAGGGCTTGTGCTGATTGTAGAAAGATCTACCCACATTACATACTGACTTGTTTATAGGCAGTGGGTTTCTTTGCTTAATCTTGAAGTGTTCAAGATGTAGCAGATCTTTAAGCCATACATGAATGGGTACATAGGTGAGACAGTGTTGTCTTCTACCTTGACTTTGAACTTAAGAATACATTCAACAAGTCTGTTGAAGAGGTATTTTGCCCAGTTTATGTCTGATCCATTTTCATGGATATATTTCAGCAAGTGCCATCTTTTCAGGCCTACTTGATATATTCCTCTGACTTGAGAATCTTGGAATTTGATGAGTAGAAAGGCTACTAGTCCTAGAGAGTAAGAGAGATGCTTTCTGTTTGTGAATTTGTCCCAATTTACAGGGGCAATTTCATTCTTCTTCATGAAGTTATTTCTAACATCACTGTAGAAGGCTTTAATTTTGTCCTCTGTAGCAGTAATATCATCTTTAGTTCCATTGGTTGGAATATGAAAGATGGTTGCTAAATCAATCCATTTCAGTATGATTTGTCTTCCTTGAACAGTAGTCGAAATCACTTTTTCAGTGATTCCCTGTTCATCTGTCACTGAATGGATCTCAGCGTTGTTGTAGAATTCCACTGTATCCACCATACTCACCATTTTTGGATGAGCAGTGATAAATGGAAGTAAACCTTGTTGGTTTATGTATATCAAAGCTTCAAGTTTTTCAGCCGCCAGTTCGTCTTCATAGAAGTATCTGATATACTTCTCTTTTGAGAAACCTCCCCATTGCATCATCTGTTCACACTTTTCAGCGTTTAGAAATGTAGGAGGCATGGGTCTCTGTGCGATTTTATCGTTTGACAGAACAATTTTGACTGTCGGAGTTTGTACCGGAGTTCCAGCCGGAGTAGCAGTAGTGCTTGTTCCAGCACTGTCTGTCTTGGAGGCTTTTGAAACCCTTGAGGATTGTCTTTTGGGAGCCAGCTTATATATATAGTAGAGTGAGTGAGGGAGCAAAGGTACGAACAAGATGCTTTTGACCGGAGGTACAGTGTTTTCAGAGCACATGCTAGACAATTGCAGAGAAAAGGAAATTTGGGAGTTAAATTTTTTTGTCTTATGTTTAACTCCTCTTATTTATAGTATCTATGTTGTGAGAAACTCAATGAGTTTGAATTCTCAGCAAGGGAAAAACAGAAAATATGGAGTTAGTGGTGTACTTTGCATTTAATGCGTAGTGGTCCACTAACTCGAAACCATCAGAGCGTGTTTTTACTTTATGATATTAACCGTTGGATCAACAACTGACTTTAATCAATGGCTACGATTGTGTTTCATGTCATGATTATTATCGAGTGTATCTGTTCCAAGATTAACGTCACAATAGATTTTACCTTTAATCAAGGGATTTTCTTCATTACTTCAGTGACTAATAGCTTACTGAAGTAAAAGAGAATCTTTTCAGCGAAATTTTGAACTTTCTGACTTTAGCACTTACTTATCAAGTAATCAAGCCTTGTATTTGCTGAAAAATTCCCCCTTAATTTTATATCTCTTTTCTTTAAGGCCAAAAGAATTTATGAGTTCCCGTCTCAGTAAGTTCTTTTTCTTTTGAGATATTAAAGTAACTTCTTTTAGTAAAAACACATATGCTCTTTACTGAGTTCCCGTCTTCAGAATGCACCTTTGATGCTTGAATACCCTTTTCAACATCCTTTATTGTCTGAATGCCTGTTTCAGCAATCGTTATGTCTATGTTACCGAGTGCCCGTTTCAGTAAGTAAACAAGTTTCCTAACAAATGACCAGTTTGAAGGAACTTTTTGCTGAATGCCTGTTTCAGCAAACATTTGCAACCATTGAATAAAGGGTCATAAAGTCTCTTATGAACCAAAGGGACTTTCAAGGGATTATAATGAACAATTAAGTACAGATTTGATTTACTGAGTACCCGTCTCAGCAACCAAACTCATGTTCCCTTTTACTGAGGTAGTTCAATCAATCCAAGGTTATACCTTAGCATTGCGAACCTATTATCTGGAAGGGGCTTGGTAAGGATGTCAGTAAGTTGATCATCAGTACCTATCTTAACAACCTCAATGTCTCCTTTTTCCACATGATCCCTTATAAAATGGTGTCTAATATCAATATGCTTTGTCCTTGAGTGAAACTTAGGATTTTGCATGATAGCAATAACACTTGTATTATCACAAAAGATTGGTGTTTTCTTTGCAGAAATACCATAATCTCTTAGTTGTTGCTAAATCCATAGAATTTGAGCAGTACAACAACCAGCTGCAATGTATTCAGATTTAGTGGATGAATTGGCCAAACAGGTTTGCTTCTTGTTGAACCATGAAATTAGTCTTGTGCCTTGAAACTGATAAGTTCCAGAGGTACTTTACCGATCAAGAGTTGATCCACCATGATCAGCATCTGAATAACCAACCAATTCTAATCCAGAATGTTTTGGATACCATAATCCAACATTGACTGTGCCTTTGACATATTTCAGTATCTTAAGAGCTTTCTTGTAGTGTGATTCTCTGGGATCAGATTGAAATCCTGCACACACACAAACAACATACTGAATGGCAGGCCTACTTGTTGTTAAATACATCAAGGAACCAATGAGCTTCCTATACTTGTGTTCATCGACACTTTTGTCTTCTTTAGTATAGTCCAATTTGGTACCAACGCTCATAGGGATCTTTTCAGGTTTCTCTTCCTCTTTGATCCTGAGCATTTGAGCAACTACTTGTTCAGTATTTCTGCTTTGAGGTAATTCATCAGTAGGCACAGGAGGTGTGATGTTTCAGCAACATCTGGAGCAACTGCATCTTTAGCCGGGAATTCCTTATCATGAACTACATTTATCTTGACTTGACTTGGTGTTGGCGTGTCATTGTCAGAATCATCATTAAGTTCACTGAGGTTGAAATTTCCAGCTTTAGATTTAGTTCTTTGCTCATGTATGAGTAGCTTCTTCATACATTCTGATATTTCTTCTTGAGCAGGAACTCCTTGTCTCTTTTCGTAGAATACAACATGCACAGATTCTTCAATCTTTTGTGCCTTTTTGTTCTAAACTCTATAAGCTTTGCTATGCAAGGAGTAACCAAGAAATATCGCTTCATCTGCCTTTGGTTGAAATGTTCTTAGATATTCTCTACCATTATTAAGAACAAAGCATTTGCAACCAAATACTCTTAGATGAGTCATGTTAGGAGGTCTTCCAACAAATAGCTCATAGGGAGTTTTGTTGTATTCCTTAGTTATCAAGCATCTATTTTGAGTGTATCAGGCAGCGTTAATCGCTTCAACCCAATAAGCTTCACTTATTTCAGTGTCAGCAAGCATGGTTCTAGCTGCTTCCTTAAGGTTACGATTCTTCCTTTCACCAACACCATTTTGTTGAGGTGTCCTTACTAAGGATAACTGATGTTGTATGCCTTTAGAAGTGCAATACTCAAATCTTGACTTTCTCAATCTTGACTTGTTTCCTACTTGCTGAGGAACTAGATGGTTTAGAACCAAGAGACTTTTGATCATTGCTGGTCAAATCCACTTTCTGATGTGCGTCTTGTTTGGTTTACCCTTTTGCTGAATATACTTTTCAGTAAGTTTCTTTTCTAGCAAGGTTCCTTCTAGTCCTAGCATTCGGAGTATTGTCAGTACTCTTAGGCTTGGATTTGTTCAGCTCTATGATGTATCTTTGCTGACTTTGCTTATACTCGTGGAAAAGTTGGTTTTGCTTGTTCTTGTAACCAAGTCCACTTCTTGGAGAATGCTGAGTCTTTGTCTCAACAACCTTAATTGATTTAGGTTTGTCAGCAAAGTTCTTCTGATTACTTTTGTTAGTAAACTTGCCTTTAGGCTTAACAAATTGCTTTGCAGCAACTTGTTTGGCGGATTGCTTTTCATCAACCTTTTCCTGATCAGATTGCTTTTCAGCAACCTGTTTCTGACCAGATTGCTTTTCAGCGATCTGTTTACCTTTTGAAGTCTTGTTACTTTGAGTAGCAACAACGAGCTTCTTGGTCATAGGTACTTGATTACTTTTCTCAGCAACCTTAGATGGACCGATTTGATAGAGTTCTGGTTGACCACTATTCGTAGCACGAACAAAAGTTATTGGTGATTTGTCTTTAATCAAGAGTATCACGTCATCACCCTCATAAGTGGCACCTAAACCTTCTTTCTGAGATGAATCTCTCAGATAAGAATTTAGTTCAGTTAGAGTGTTACTAGCATTTGCATAAGATTTGAAATTGACTTTCATCTTTTTCATCTCTTTTATTTCAGCAAGTAACTTCAAAATTGAAGACTGACATTCTTCCAATTCTATTGCCATTTGAGCATTTTTCTCTGTAGCTTCAGCAATTAGCTTTTTAAGATGAAATATTTCATCATCTTTCTTTTCTGACTCAGCGCTCAGCACAATGTACTTTTCAGTAGTTTGCTTGGTCAGAAGTTCAGCATTCTGTAGTTTCTCTTGCTGTTTGCTCAGAGTTTTCTCAAATCTTTCGATTTCTCCTTGAATTCTATCAAGATCAATCTCATCTTCACTTTCTGAATCAGAGTCAGAGGTAGGAGAAATTACCTGATCAGTCATGATGCAAAACACGTAGTTTGACACATTGATGATCCGGAATTTGTCAGATTCTAATTAATCAAATAAATTTGTATTTAGCCAAAGGCAATTCACAACTACAACGAAAACCGTAGTGTAGCAGTAAAATAACCTCGAGTGTCGATCTCTAAGGACTATAACTAGCTTTATCTAATCTAACTTAAACTATAAAATCAACAAACGACTTAGCAAAGTTTTTTCTTATCAGATAATGGAGGTTAGTGATAGTATGATCATTCAAAGCATAGCAGGTTAATAATCATGCATGAAGTACCCGATCGTTTTGCATAGAGATATTTGATCAATGAATTGTCCAATTGTGTTCCGTTATTAATCAACACTACGAAGATAGAGGTTTTAGATAGATCAAAGAAATAAAGCAATAACTCAAAGTCTAATTCGCTTTACATCCATCAGCATAATTATTAACCTTTCGCTAAGAAATCACACACTATCACCAACGAGAAGTTTAGATACTCATAGATGTCATGCAATCAACAGAAATCATAGCAAGATTGAATGAAAACATGTTGAAAGATAAATAAATATAAATAGAAAAACTGTAAGATACAATGTTACCGAAGGTTGTCAATCACCGAAGAATCGCGATCTTACAGGCTCCAAAACGATAAGAAAAAGTATCTCCTAAGCTAAGAATCCCCAGAACAGGCTCCGGAGAATTCCTACCTAAAACTAATGAGAAAGGTGAGAGAAAAGGTCTGGGAAAGTATGATTCTGAGCATGCAATAATCACCCCTTTATATAGCCTTCAATTTGCAGCTAAACCTAAAGGAATTCAAATAGGAATTGATTTCCTAATGGAGACAATTACCTTTTTCTAAAGGAATTTGAATAGGAATTGAATTCAAATAGGAATTGATTTACTAATGGAGACAATAACCTTTTCCTGATTGCATTCGGAAACATTTGTTGAGAGCGAAATTATATATAGTAGTTCGGACGACGTGGGGCGAACCGCCCCAGACGCCGAGTGAACCGCCTGGCGTGGGGCGAACCGCCCGGGAGCTCCAGTGGCGGTGGACGCGTTTTTGGTGTTCTTTTCCTTTTCGGACTCGGATTTTGCCTTCTAGTTACCTTTAAGCTTTGAAACTCGACCCCTAGACCTCAAATCTCATCCAGAACTTTCTAGATACACCACGGATGACCACGAAACACCGAATCTTCGTTCTCTTCAACATAATTGCCCGGAAAACACGTTTTTCACCTAAAACCCGAAAAATGCAAACTAAAGGGAAACGTGACACTATTCTAATAAAATGCACCATAATATAGCTAAATTAACATAGAGGATAGCAAAAATAGGTGAAAAAAGACTCGAATGTGTTGGTCCCTTTAAACAACAAGAAAAGACTAGAGGGGGGGGTGAATAGTCTTTTCAAACTTTCGTCGTTTAAAACTTTCTCAACAAGTACTTATTACTTTTCAGTAATGAGTTTGCTGATACTTAACTTTCTCAGCAAGCGTAAGTTACTTTTCAGTAACTTGGTTTGCTGATACTTAAAATCAGAGAGCGGAAGTCTTTGAAACAGTAAGTACTTTTTCAGCAAGTAAAGGTTTCAGCAAGTGAAGTGAGTGACTGTGTACAGACAGAATTGCTGAAAGCTAACTACAGTAAGTAAATCACACAAGCACTTTTATAGTGGTATCTGAGAGTGGCGTAATCTCTCAACTAATCCACTTCGTCCTTTCTAGGACTGAATCCACTAAGATATGATTGAGGTTCCTTACAATCTCCTATCTAAAGCGATTCAACAGAAACCAAAGCACACTTGCTTCGTCTCCAACCTAAACTAGAGAACTCAACCTTGTTCTCCACCAAACTTGGTGCTTTTAATCAGCAAAACTATGCTCGATTAAGTTCCCCCTGAATATCACGCCTGAAAGGGTGTATTTTCAGTTAGAGAGTTTTGGGGTGAGATAACTTAATTATAACTTATTCAGTTTTAACAAGTAATCTAAGAAACACAACTTGGAATACTTTTCAGTAAACAAGTTTGATTGTTTCTGGTGTCAAGACTTGTTCTTGTTCGAAAGAAAGAACACTTAACTAATTTCTTAGCCGAGTTTATTCTACTTCTTTACAAGTAGCTTTTTCAAGCTTTAAGTCTTGGAACGGATCAATGGCAGTAAGAGTGTTTGAAGGTTTGTGAGTTTTAAGCACAAGTGAGAGTTTGATCACGTTGTTAACACACTTCAACTCTTTGCCGGATGACCTCTATTTATAGTGCAAGTAAGGAGCCGTTTGAATTTCAAATCCTAAGGCTTTTGTTCCTTAACATGTCACTATCTTGCTTTTGTACTTTCAGCAGCGTCTTTGTTTGTCTTCTAGTCTTCATGTCCTTCGCGTGCATGCTTTGCATTAAATGCACATTTGAATAGAATTCAAACAGTAACATTGGAGCGCAAATTCACATACATTCAGCAAGAGGTCACATATGTTCCATCAGTAAGTGATTGGTTTCAGTTTCAGCAAGCACAACCTACTCTGTCTTTCAGATTTTCACTTATGCAATGCTGTTGCTGAAATTTCACTTTCTGAGCAACACGTGCCTTTGTAGATACCAGTCTTCAGCAATCTTCTAGTCTTCAGATCTTCAAATCTTCAAGTCTTTAGATCTTCAAAAGTCTTCAAGATTCTGAGCGGTTTCTATTTGCTTCAATAATTTGTTTGTAATAAACAAAGTATATCTTCAGCAAATGCTTCAATAGGTTATTTTCTTTTCAGAAAATAAGATACATCATAAGCTAAGCATCAATAAGTTATTTTCTTTTCAGAAAATAAAATACATCATACGCAAAAGAAATAACTTATCTAGCACCTAACTAAGTCATCAGCAAACGTTCCTCTTTTACAATGTCCTTAAAATTCTAAATTCCTATGGACCATAAGAGTACTAGTTACTGGACTTTCCTTAATTTAGCATGGTAAATTGCTCATCAAAATTACAAGTTTCCTAACAAATTTCCCCCTTTTTGATGTTAGCAATCCATGGCTAAATTAATTGTTACCCTTTTAGAGGTTTCTGATGTTGAATAAATCAGTTGATTAATGCAAGCATACTTGAATAATTAAACAGTAAGCATAAGTAAATTGCATAATCAAAAACCAATAAGAGTCAAAAAGTTTCATTGCTGATAGTTATCTTTCAGAAGTTTACATGAGAAAGCATAGATAACAAAAACAAAATCAGCAAGCAAAAACTTTAACAAAGACTATTGAGGGAACTTAAGCTCTTTCAGAAGATTTTCTCAAAATCTCTCTTACACTCTTCTCAGCAAGTGCAGTGAATTCAACACAATCCTTTTCGTAGTTTTCCAGAAGCCTACGGACTTGTAGTTGAAGAATTCTTGCGTTTTTGCAGGCAGTATGATGATGCTTTTCAGCATTCATTTCCATGTAATTAATTACCCACAAATGCATGCCCCAATTGCTGGCATGGAGAAGCTGTTTATCTGAAATGCTTTTCGGATGAATCTTTCTTAGCCAGAGAAGATCTTCTTCTTGATCCTTAGCAGTGAGATAGAAGTACTCATAAGGAATCAATCCAAGTTTCTTCTTAGGTTTCTTTGTTACCGTGTCCGAGTAGTAAGCAATGCCAGGTGGTTTGATCAGATTTGGTTCCTGTTTGTATGTCTTACCATTGGCAACTCTTCTTACATAGACCTCTAGATTCAACCATTTTCCAGCAATATTTCTAGGAAGGGATTCTTCCCTTTGCTTTCTTTGGACCTTGAGTTCAATCCATTTGAACATTTGATTCAATATGGCTGTAGGAAAGAACTCATTCACCAGCAAGTCTTCCAGCTTTAAGATCCAACAACCATGAATGTTTCTGATTACATTCTGAGTGGTTTCCTCATTGCTGGTCTTTGTATATTCAATGTCGGAGCCAATAGCAATGCTGGCCAGCCTTTTCTCTTCCTGTCTTTGCCTTCTTCTTCTTGTCTTAGCATTGTCTTGATCTCTTGCTGAAGAGTCAGACGAGAAATGCTTTGAGTGGCCAGATGGAGTCAAGGCTGTTAAGGGTCTAGCTCTTATGGCTTGAGCTATTGTTTGATTGTCATCCTCTTCATCATCTTCTTCATTCAGATTGTGATGACTTTCAGTGTGACAGAAATCTTGAGTTTCAGCAGCGGTTTTTCTCTTTTTGGTACTTGCTGAATTTAACTCAGATCCTGCTTGCCTTTTAGAACTTTGCTCTTTTTCAGCAAGCGGTTCTATGGGCAAAGGCACATCAGCAACGGGAGGAGGAGGGGATTGGTTTCTCTTTCTGGATATCTTCTTTTCTTCCCCCTTAGACATGGATTGCAACATCGGAGTGATGTGCAGAGAATAAAACTCATTGCAATTTTCAGCAAGAGTGTTTAAACTGTTATACTTCATGATGATTTGCTGTTGGTCAGAGTTCTTTGTTGACAACTCTCTTTGAATATTCATCATGTTCTCTTCATGTCTTTTCTCTGTTGCGGCCTTCTCATCCATTAAAGGCTGAGCTTTTACGAGAGCATTCTTTGCAAGCCTGAGCGCTTGACTTACATCTTCTTCATAGCTCTTGTGATAAAGACTGATGTCTTTCTGAGCTATTTTCAAAGTTGTAGTGCGTCTCAGCACTGTAGCCAATATCTTTCCAATGTCAAGTGGGCTCTCAGCAAGCAATGCCTCATCTTCAGCTTTGCAGGCATCATGGATTTGCTTTAGTGCTAGAATTCTGGGAGTAAACTCCTCAACTCTTGGGAACGGCATTAAATGAGGTGTCAAGGAATGAACCTTGAGTTCGGAAGCAAACTGATCATCTTGTAAAAGCAGCTCGGCTCTTAAAGAATCACCTTTATCAGTGATGTAATCAGGAGGAGGAATCTGAACAACTTTGGGATCTCGCTTGGATTGTTCATCTTCATTTTCTGACAAGTCGTCATCATCCTCAGATTCATCAAGTTGAGCAACTTTTGAGCCTTTGTCAGTAGCTTCACTTCCTTTTTGTTGAGTGGTTGCTGATGGCAACGCTTCAGACTCAACAACTGGAGTTTCACCAGTAGTTAGTTGTTTCAATTGAGTTTGGGGCTCAATTACTGGAGTTTCGCCAGTAGTTAGTTGTAATTGAGTTTGGGGCTCAATTACTGGTGTTTCGCCAGTAGTTAGTTTTATCAATTGAGTTTGTGGCTCAATTACTGGAGTTTCGCCAGTAGTAAATGGAAGGGATGGAACTTCCTTTTGTTTTGGTCTTGAAGATTCACCAATTTCTAGATCCTGCGTATGCCTTGCATGGATCACTAGACTGTTTTGTAGAGCGCGTTGGTAATCTTCATCTTCTTCATCCACATCTTCAAGGTTTTCTTCAGTAACCTTGGCATCAGAAACTGGACTTTTACCATTTTTCAAGGCAGCCCTTTTTCTGGCGTATTCTTCTTCAGTATCAGCGCCTTGCACAAGTGCTTGATTTTCAGCATCAGCAGGAGGAGGTTGAGATTCTTGCTGAGATTGTTGTTGTTCAGCTTGCTGATTGTCAGATGGAGTATTTTCAGCAACTGTTAACTTTAATCCACCAGCATCAGGACTTGGACCTTGATTGTCATCATTGTCGTCTTTCTTGTCCTTAGAATCTTTCCCTTCATCATCACTGGGATCAGTGGGAATGTTCTCATCTTCCTCTTCTTCTTCATCATCTGTCAGAATGACTAGCTCAACGTGCTTATACAAAGCAACACTTGTCACTTCCTCTTCCTCAGTTAATTTGTGGGGATCAGCCACCACAGGTACAAAAAGACCTTTGAGCATCACAGCTTGTTCAGCTAGAGAGGCACTCTTAAATTTGGCCTTCATATTCTCTCTGATTTGAGCAATCAGATTTGAACTCATTTGCTGAGAATATGTCATTTCTTCAGGAAGGATGGAGTGGGCAAATGTTTCGAGCTTTAACAGAGAAGATCTCTTTTTCTTGTTTGAGAGATGACGATGAAGATCTGAGAAATCCATTCTCCTGTACCTTTGCCAGTTGCTGACAGACTTAGCAACTCTTGACAAAGTTGTCCTTTTGAAGTTCAAGTAAAGTTCTTCAGAACTTACTTGCTGATCTTCAGTGATGAGTACCACTTCAGTGGTCTCCTTTTGAGCCTGAAAAAGAATTTTATTTAGATCAGGATTGGTTTGGAGAATTGTTTTGGAGTTTATATCTGAAACATGATTTACCTGCTGAGAGTCAGCAAGTTCATGTAGTACAATTTCCATTCCATGAGGCGCTTGAGTAGCATCCTCCATTTGTTCATCCTGAAATAAATTATAATTAGACACAAGTACTAAGTTGTCAAACTTAGTTTTTATACCAAAATTATTAACTACCTGCTGAGCAGGGAGTGTTGGTTCTGGTGCAGAGGCTTCAGTAACCATCTGACTTGCATCTTGAGAAGTCTGTAGAGAAAGAATAATATTAGCAAAAGAACAATTTTCAGAATTTGAAGTTTTACTGATGGTTGAATTAACTACCTGCTGAGGAAGGACAGGTTGTGGCTCAGTCCTTTCAGCATTAACAGTTTCTTCAGCTTCTTGGACTGTTTCTTCAGCAGACTTCTGGTTTTGCTCTAACTGAGAAAGCTGTGCGGTTTCAGCAATCTTCCTTGTTTCTGAAATGACAAGTTGAGCAGAAGCTTCTTGACCTTTAAGCTCACTGCTTGTCATGAAGAGATCAATTGACTTGTTGGATGATTCTTCAATTTCCAACTCCATTTGTTTGCTTAAGTTTTCCAGTACAAGCTGGACTTTGTCAATTGATGTCTTGGGTGAACTTGGGCCAGTATTCTCAGCATCACGAGATGCGTCGTTGAATAATGCTTCTTGAGTTTCAGCAACTTCAGGAACTGGAACCATTGCTATTTCAGCAACTGGTTCTTCAGCAAGCGATGTTTCAGCAACCTGATAAGTTTCTTGTTCAGCAACCATCTTTTCAGCAGCATCAGCAAGTGCCGCTCTTTGCAGATCATCAGCAATGTCACTTGCTGGTTCCAAAGTTGGATCATTTGGAATATCTACAATGTAGATATCTGGGACTTGAGCAGGAATTTCATTTCCACTGCCTTGAGGTCTATCTTCAGTAGAATTATCAACATTAAGTTGATTGTTGAAGGCTTCCGCAAACACTTCAACATTGCTGACATATGCTTCAGTAATCACTTCAGCAACATCTACTGGCAAATGCGTTTCAGCATTTGTCTGGGAATTAACTGAGAAGTCTTGGACATCAGGGACTGACTGGAGAGCCAGTGTTTTCTTCCTTTTGTTGCTTGTCTGTTTCCTCTTAGGTACGGGATTTGCTGATGACGCTGCAGTCTGAGTGTCATCATCAGCTTTCCTCTTTTTCTTTTTAGATTTCTCCAGTTTCCCAGAGTCATCTATGGTTGCATTTTCAGCAACTGGTGTTGTACACGTACCTTGTTGTTTTTCTATAACAGTTTCATTTGTGTTACCACCACCAACAGCAGTTTCATCTCTAAGTTGCTGAGTGGTAACATCTGCAGCTGTTGTATACCTTTCTTGCTGGCTTGTGCTGACAACATTTGTAGTTGTTGACTTCTTAGCTTTCTTTCCAGCAATCTTAGGTACATTCTGCTTGTAGAAAGATCTTCCCACATTGCACACAGATTTCTTGATTGGCAATGGGTTTCTTAGTTGAATCCTGAAATGTTCAAGGACATAGCATATCTTGATTCCATACATAACTGGAAAGGAAGGTGAGACCTTGTTGTCTTCTACCTTAACCTTGAACTTAGAAACACAATCAACAAGCCTGTTGAAAATGTACTTAGCCCAGTTAAGTTCCGTTTTATTTTCATAGATATGCATCAGCAATGGCCATCTTCTCAGGCCTACTTGGTCAATTCCTCCAACTTGGGAGTCAAGAACTTTTATTAGTAGCAGAGCTACTAGACCAAGTGAATGGCAGAGATGCTTTCTCTTAACGTGCTTTGTCCAAGTCACGGGAGCTATCTCGCCTTTCTTCATTTTTGCATTTCTGACGTCATTGTAGAAAGCTTCAATTTCTTCGTCAGAAGCAGTGACGTCATCTTCAGTTCCAGTGGTTGGAATCTGAAAGATTTCCGCTAAATCAGTCCATTTCAGGACGATTTGCGTGTTCTGAACATAAGTAAGGATCACTTTTTCAGTGACTCCATTACTGTCTGTAAGGGACTGGATTTCTGCGTTGTTGTAGAATTCCATTGTATCAATCATGCTCACTTGCTTAGTGCGAGCAGAGATAAAGTTCATGAGGCCTTGCTGCTTGATAAACTCAAGCGCCTCTTCATTTTGGTCATCAAATTCTTGTTCATAAAAGTACCTAATGTACTTTTCTTTTGCAAACCCTCCCCATTGCATCAACATCTCACACTTTGCAGTGTCAAGATATGACGGAGGCATTGGTTTTTCTGTGATTCGGTTGTTTTTCAACACAACTTTCGCTGTCTTTGTGGCCGGAGTAGTCACCGGAGCAATGCGTGTTTCAGCACTGTCAACCTTTGACGACTTTGATGACCTAGATAACTGTCTCTTGGGAGCCATTTCTTATATAGAGCAAGAAAGAGTGTACGAAAAGAGATAGTTTGCTTTTTGACCGGAGGTACAGTAGATTCAGGCTAGAATTTGTAGAGAAAGGAAATGTGAGTTAAAGAATTTTGTCATTTCTCTAACTCCTTCTTTATATAGTGTCTCTGGTGTGTGAGAAACTCAATCGATTTGAGCTCTCAGCAAGGGTAAAACAGAGAAACACTAGAGTTAGTGGAGCCTTTGCATTAAATGCGTAGTTGCCCACTAACTAAAGCCGTCAGAGTACTCTCTCTCTTTGTTTTGTTAGCCGTTAGATAAGTAACTCCTTTTAATCAATGGCCACGATTGAATTTCATGTCATGATTATTGCGAGTTTATCTGTGCCAGTTTAACGTCACAAATTGATTTTACCGAGTATTAAGGGATAGATTGCTTGCTGAAATAGACAAGAATCTTTTCGGCGAGTTTGAATTAACAATCTAGATACTTGCTGAAAGTTTCCCCTTACTTAGATATCTCATATTTTCTTTAAGTTTAAAAGATATTTCTGATTTCCCGTATCAGTAAATTCTTTTGTACTTGAGACATCCTTTGGTAAAATCTGAGAGATGAGCTTTGCTCTTTTTCTGAGTTCCCGTCTCAGAAAATTCCTTTGATACTTGAATACCTGTTTCAGTATCTTTTGATTGTCTGAGTACCCGTCTCAGCAATCTTTAAGTTCTTTCTCTTACTGAGTGCCTGTCTCAGCAAGTGGTCAAGTTTCCTAACAAATACCCGTTTTGAAGGAATTACTTGTTGAATGCCTGTTTCAACAATCATGTAGTGACTTATCATTTCTTAGAAGAAATCAGTGACTGAGTCTTTTAGACAGGAGTACTTTGGCTTGCTGAATACCTGTTTTAGCATTCTGCCAAGTGTATCCTTTATTGAGGTAGTTCAATCAATCCAAGGTTATACCTTAGCATTGCGAACCTATTATCCGGTAGGGGCTTGGTAAAGATGTTAGAAAGCTGATCTTCAGTTCCTACTTTCACAACCTCAATATTGATAGTGTATATGTCCTAGAGACAGTCCTTACTAAGGGCATGGTGCCCTTATAGAGGACATATATGTACTATTACACAGGTAAACGTAATATAATATATGTTTGTTTCATTTTACTGTTGAGTATCACTTTCATATTTATATTACACCAAGCTGCAGCATGTCATATCTTTATTGCTGTCTGTATTGATATTAAACATGTCCCCTCGGATAGATGACCGATCACACAGTTAGTGGGAGCTATGTGTGTTATCATCTATCCCAATTTCTCCCTAGTCGTGGTACATCTCGGATGTGGGGGTCTGAATGAACCTGACAAGACTAGTATGCGTGGAGGTTATACTTGTTGGAGCAAGTGTGAGCCGATCCCACGGCCACGGAACGGATTGTTGGACAATCAAGGAACGTTCCCATAACTGCGCATAGTTGTTCGAAGAAGCTTTATCGAACAATGGAAGTACCCACCGGACACTCCCATAGATGTATACTCTACACCGACGTGTCTATGGGAACCGGTGAGTTGTCGAAGTGATGCCATTCGTCCTTTGCACTTACAGGACTTTATCATCACATTTGTTGCCCCATATCCTTGGTGGACCCGTCGATGTCAGCTCTGAATAAGCAGTTGACCTAAGACACGATCCAGGATTATGGCTAAATACAAATGGGGGTGATAAGTGATTCTGTGAAGGATTCATCTCTCAAGTGTAGCACAGGAGAGCACTGCTCGTAGTCTGCATAGTTGTGTTGGTAAAGTCACTGGCCAGTGCAAATGATATATTATGATGGTCATATGTATATCTTAACCAAACAACTCCCTGAGACGCCCGTGGATGTATTATTGGAATAGACACTTCATCGATCCTAGATACATCCGAGCAAGTCAGATGAAGGGACGTTACCATCGCCGCGTTGAGCGCAACAGGCTTCGCAACGAAAGGGTTAGCTTTGAGAAACCTCTCAAACGTCCTCACGTATTAATATTGAAAATGGAACCGTCTAGGAATTCCATGTTGCCTAGTCTAGGACTTGTTTAATACGATGAGGCCCTATGGGTCACACTATGCGGTGATTCAGGCTATCAGGATATCCTTGAAGATGGAATCGCAATTAATTTGGAATTAATTGTGATTGATGGATTATAATTGATTTGGAATTAATTATAATAATTGGTGGCTCAATTAATGATTTGGAATTATTAATTGAATTGGCTAATTAATTGTATTTTATGTAAATACAATTAAAGATTATATTTTGGAAATATAATGGAGGTTTGATTATAAAGGATATGTTAATTTAGAATTAACATATGCACTTGGACAAAATCTACTTGGAGTTTGGATTGCCTTAGAAATATAAGTGGGTCCCAAAAGTGGGACCCACCTCCCGTAGGACAGGCGCGCGCGCGTGCGTGGCTAAGTAGGGGAAGGAGTTTGACTCCTTCCTCTATTAGAAGTCCAAGGGATAAGTTAGATTTTCCTGATTGAGTTTTAACTTGATTGGGAATGAATCTAGACTTGATATTGGTTTCCTTGTGCGATAAGAATTAGATTCTTATTCCTTTACGAAGTCTAATTGCTTATGCTTTAGGCTTCTATAGACTACTATATATAGTAGACTATTAGAGAGAGTTTTACACACGATTTGAAACACAGTTTTGAACACGAGTTTCAGACACAGTTTTCTTAGAGAAAATAAAACTCTCCCCTCCTCCCTTTAGCCTCACGCGCGCGCACACCGCCACCGGAGGGAATTGCCGCCCCGTCTTCTTGTTCACATAAAGAATATCCTAGCATTCTTCCGATAGGCTGTTCATCCGTGGATACCAAGGTTGAGGTTCTAGGAGCTGGAAACTAACTCTTATTGTCTTGCAGATATACAGAGTATTGTAGATATCTTCGACTTCGACAAAGGAGAAGATACACCGGAATATTACGAAGACTTGGAAGCTGCTTTGGAAGTAAGGTTAGTCTTCTAATTGACGTGTTTATATATATACGATATATGCATAATCAGTTAACCAGTATGTTAAGAACATTTTTAAAATTCCGCTGCGTACCCTAGGGGTAACTCTGACCATATTTTCTTACAAATATCACCTTTTTCCACATGATCTCTAATGAAATGATGTCTAATATCAATGTGCTTGGTCCTAGAGTAAAACTTAGGATTTTGCGTAATTGCAATAGCACTTGTATTATCACAAAAGATTGGTGTTTTCTTTGCAGAAATACCATAATCTCTTAATTGTTGCTGAATCCATAGGATTTGAGCTGTGCAACAACCAGCTGCAATGTATTCAGATTTAGTAGATGAATTGGCGAAACAGGTTTGCTTCTTGCTGAATCATGATATTAATCTAGTACCCAAAAACTGACAAGTTCCAGAGGTACTTTTTCTATCAAGAGTTGATCCACCATGATCAGCATCAGAATAGCCAACCAATTCAAGTCCAGAATCTTTAGGATACCATAATCCAACATTGACTGTACCTTTAACATATTTCAGTATCTTGATTGCCTTTTTGTAGTGTGATTCTCTTGGATCAGATTGGAATCTTGCACACACACAAACAGCATACTGAATGTCAGGTCTACTTGCTATTAGATACAACAAGGAACCAATGAGCTTCCTATACTTGTGTTCTTCAACACTTTTGTCCTCTTTAGTATAGCCCAATTTGGTACCAACACTCATAGGGATCTTTTCAGGTTTCTCATCCTCTTTGATCCTAAACTTTATGAGCATTTCTTTCGCATACTTTGCTTGATTTATGAATATTCCATCTTTAAGTTGCTTGACTTGCAACTCAAGGAAATAATTCAATTTTTCCATCATACTCATTTCAAACTTATTTGTCATGAGTTTGGCAAAATCATCACAAAGTTGCTTGTCCTTAGATCCAAAAATTATGTCATCCACATAAATTTGAACTAAGATTATCTTACCATCATGGTTCATGGTAAATAAGGTTTTGTCAACTTCACCTTTCTTGAAACCATTTTCCAGCAAGAACTTAGCCAAGGTATCATACCATGCTCTTGGTGCTTGCTTTAGACCATATACAGCTTTCTGAAGCTTATATACCATCTTGGTTTCTGAGGGAAGTTCAAAGCCAGGGGGTTGTTCTAGGTAGACTTCTTCAGCAAGTTCACCATTTAAGAATGCACTTTTAACATCCATTTGGTAAACAATGAAGTTATTGTGAGCAGCAAAGGCCAAGAAAAGCCTAATTGCATCCAATCTTGCAACTGGTGCATAAGACTCATCATAGTCCAATCCTTCAGTCTGACAGTAACCTTGAGCAACTAAGCGTGCTTTATTTCTTGTTACTTCACCAGAGTCGCTCAGCTTGTTTCTGAACACCCACTTTGTACCAATAGCTTTCTTATCTTCAGCAAGTGGCACAAGTTTCCAGACTTTGTTCCTTTCAAATTGATCCAATTCTTCTTGCATTGCCTTTATCCATTCAGAATGCTTTAAAGCTTCTTCTATGGTTTTAGGTTCAATTTCTGAAACAAAGCAAGAGAATAAAGATTCTACTTCTACGGCAGTTGCTTCTTCAGAAAGTCCGTGAGTAGCTTTGGATCTAGTCACTTGGTGTTTATTAATATCACCAATCGTATCCGTAGAGGGATGATCTCTAATCCATTTATGAACAGGTTTCCTGTTTGTTGGATCAGGATATGTTTGCTCATCAGCATGTGACTCTTCAGTATGTACTTGTTCAGTACTACTGGGAATTTGTGTCTCTACTGAGATTTGTTCGTCAGCAACTGCTTGTTCAGCATTGCTATATTGAGGTATTTCATCAGCAGGCACTGGAGATTGCGTAGTTTCAGCAACTTCCGGAGCAACCGCGTCTTTTGCTGGAAATTCTTTGTCGTGAACTATATTTATCTTGTCATGACTTGGGGGAGGAGAGTCATTGTCAGAATCATCATTTAGTTCAATTGACTTGATTTGCCTAGCATCAGATTCAGTTCTTTGCTCGTGTATGATTAGCTTTTTCATACATTCTGATATTTCTTCTTCAGCAGGCACACCTTGTGACTTTTCGTAGAATACAACATGCACAGATTCTTCAATCTTTTGTGCCTTTTTGTTGTAAACTCTATAAGCTTTACTATGCAAGGAGTAGCCAAGAAATATCGCTTCGTCTGCCTTTGGTTGAAATGTTCTAAGGTATTCTCTACCATTATTAAGAATGAAACACTTGCAACCAAATACTCTTAGATGAGTGATGTTAGGAGGTCTTCCAACAAACAATTCATAAGGAGTTTTGTTGTATTCCTTAGTAATCAAACATCTGTCTTGAGTATAGCAGGCGGTATTAATCGCTTCAACCCAATAAGCCTCACTTATTTCAGTGTCAGCAAGCATTGTTCTTGCGGCTTCTTTCACGGTACGATTCTTCCGTTCAGCAACACCATTTTGCTGTGGTGTTCTTACTGAGGATAACTGATGTTGAATACCTTTTAAGGTACAATATTCAGTTATGTACTGGTTTACAAACTCAGTACCATGGTCTGTCCTTATGACTTTTACCTTGTCATTTTTCATGAATTCAAGCTTATTCAGCAAGTTAGGTATTTCAGTCTTGGTTTCAGATTTGTGCTTGATGAATACTACCCAAGTGAATCTTGAATAGTCATCTACCACGACTAGACCATACTTCTTACCAGCATAGCTTGTGGAAGAAGATTCAAACAAGTCCATGTGAAAGAGTTGGCCAATGGAGGCTCGTGTTTTGTACCACACTCGCACACAGCAACTTGCTTAATGGTGATTTCCACCGGAAGATCTCCCACCAAGTTGATCGACATGGACCTCTCAGTGTTACTATGTAACTTCCCCTGCTCTCTACTAGCTCTAGCTTCCAATTGATCCAGACGAGCATTGATCTTCGCCGAATCCTCCTCGTATCTCTTCAAAAACACTTGGGTGAAATCCACCAATTTCTGTAGATTATCCAAGAGAGTTTCTGACTTGGATGTAGATGCTTCGACCTTAGGAGTAGGATTACTACGGTTTACCCAGTGAACATCTTCTCGTGCTATATCTGATCTACACATATGAGCCCCATGCCCATAATTCTTGCACACCCCACATACCTCATTGGAGAGAGGTGTTCCGATTAGGCCACTTAGAGCACCATTCACTTCATGCATTGGGATTTCCTGGTTGGGTGGAGCCTCAGGTCCACGCCTCCTAACCATTGCTCTTGGATCCTTGAACTAAGATCCTTTAGCAAGCCATTTGAAACACGCCCACACATCCTCGGCGGTCTCTTCCCAGATAGTACCACGGCATTGGAAATCCACCACCTGTTGACTCTCATATGTGAGTTCATTGTAGAAGTGTTGGGCAAGATCAGGAAGCTCAAAACCATGGTGTGGACACTTGTGTTTGAGGTCCTTGAACCTCTCAAAAGCGGTGTAGATGGTCTCATCATAGTCTTGCTTGAAACTAGTAATTTGCGCCTTCAGCGCGACGATCAAAGTATGGGGAAAATATTTCTCCATAAAAGCAGAATACACCTTGGCCCAGGTGTCTAGTGATCCGGCTTCCAGAGAGCCTAACCAAGGCTTTATCACCAAGCCCCATAGCAAAAACCTTCATCCTCAGCTCATCATCCGTTATCCTTGCTCCGGGCCTTGGAAGATTATTGACAAAATTCTCAATATCATTCAAGTATCCCATAACATCCTCCGTAGCCAACCCATAGAATCTCGGGAGTTGCTGGAACATGCAACTTTTGATTTCCAAATCTCGAGTTGCGGCAGAAAGAACAATAGCCGGACCTCTCATCAGTGATTTGTTGGGTTGAACCCATGATTTCAAAAGTGGCTGAGCCATCACAAGACCTGAATATCTGTGACAGAAGTAACTCACAACCGAAAATCAGTCCTGTTAGAAATCGCCAAATCTGAAATTCAACGATAAATCGAGATAAATTTGAAAATAGTATCAAGAAAAAAAACAAAATAAACTAAACTACTAATTCTAGGAATTGAATGCTGAAAATATAAAAGCTAAACAGAAAAAAGGAGTATAGTCCCCGGCAACGGCGCCAAATTGATGATCCGGAATTTGTTAGATTCTAATTAATCAAATAAATTTGTATTTAGCCAAAGGCAATTCACAACCACAGCGAAAACCGTAGTGTAACAGTAAAATAACCTCGAGTGTCGATCTCTAAGGACTATAACTAGCTTTATCTAATCTAACTTAAACTATAAAATCAACAGACGACTTAGCAAAGGTTTTTCTTATCAGATAATGGAGGTTAGTGATAGTATGATCATTCAAAGCATAGCTGGTTAATAATCATGCATGAAGTACGCGATCGTTTTGCATAGAGATCTTTGATCAATGAATTGTCCAATTGTGTTCCGTTATTATTCAACACTACGAAGATAGAGGTTTTAGATAGATCAAAGAAATAAAGCAATAACTCAAAGTCTAATTCGCTTTACATCCATCAGCATAATTATTAACCCTTCGCTAAGAAATCACACACTATCACCAACGAGAAGTTTAGCTACTCATAGATGTCATGTAATCAACAGAAATCATAGCAAGATTGAATGAAAACATGTTGAAAGATAAATAAATATAAATAGAAAAACTGTAAGATACAATGTTACCGAAGGTTGTCAATCTCCGAAGAATCACGATCTTACAGGCTCCAAAACGATAAGAAAAAGTATCTCCTAAGCTAAGAATCCCCAGAACAGGCTCTGGAGAATTCCTACCTAAAACTAATGAGAAAGGTGAGAGAAAAGGTCTGGGAAAGTATGATTCTGAGCATGAATTAATCACCCCTTTATATAGCCTTCAATTTGCAGCTAAACCTAAAGGAATTCGAATAGGAATTGAATTCAAATAGGAATTGATTTCCTAATGGAGACAATTACCTTTTCCTAAAGGAATTTGAATAGGAATTGAATTCAAATAGGAATTGATTTCCTAATGGAGATAATGACCTTTTCCTGATTGCATTCGGAAACATTTGTTGAGAGCGAAATTATATATAGTAGTTCGGACGACGTGGGGCGAACCGCCCCAGACCCCGGGCGAACCGCCTGGCGTGGGACGAACCGCCCCACATCCCGGGCGAACCGCCCAGGAGCTCCAGTGGCGGTGGACGCGTTTTTGGTCTTCTTTTCCTTTTCGGACTCGGATTTTTCCTTCCAGTGACCTTTAAGCCTTGAAACTCGACCCCTAGACCTCAAATCTCATCCGGAACATTCTAGATACACCACGGATGACCACAAAACACCGAATCTTCGTTCTCTTCAGCATAATTGCCCGAAAAACACGTTTTTCTTTAGTACATTATATTTAGCTATCCTCTATGTTAATTTAGCTATATTTTAGTACATTATATTAGAATAGTGTCACGTTTCCCTTTAGATTTTATTTTACAGGTTTTGGTTGAAATTCGGGGATTTCTGGGCAAATATATTAAAGTTGACAAGGAATTGGTGTTCCAGAAGCCTATTTGGAGTATCTGAAGGTTTCCGGATAGGATTTGGAGTCTAGGGGTCGAATCTGGAGGTTAGGAGGCCATTAGAAGTCTAAAACCGAGTTCGAAAAGGAGAAGAAATCCAAATCCGCGTCGAAAAACGCGGAATTCCACGAAAAAGCCGGGGGGCGAACCGCCCCAGAGAAATTTCGGGGCCTATATATAGAGCTCAGTTTTTCTCCGAAAATCATATCTTTCCAGACCTACTTTCTCACCTCTCTCTATAGTTTTAGGTAGGAAGTTCCCGGGGCCTGTCCTGGGAGTTCCGTAGCTTAGGGGATACTTTTTCATAGCAGATTGGAGCTCGTAGGACCGCAATCATCTGGAGATTGACAACCTTCGGTAACTTTGTATCTTACAAGTTTTATTCTACTTATTTTATATTCTTTCAACATGTTTTCTTCTATGATATCTGTTGATTGCATGCTTATTATGAGTAGCTAAACTTATCATTGGTGGTAGTATGTGAATTCTTAGCGAGGGAAGATAATCATGCTAATGGCTATATCGCGCATTATACTCCGTGTCATTGCTTTATTTCGTTGATCAGTTGTAATCAAAATTCTCGTATGTTGTATTGATCATTATGCACAATTGGACACTAGTCGACCATCAGACCAATTATATTCGTAGTGTTGAATAATTACGGAACACATTAGGACAACCGTGATTGACTAGTCAAACCAGATTATCTTCGTAGTGCTTAATACTTGCAACAGGACACTAGATTGATTCTAAGATCTCTATGCAAGACCGAGGAATTTATGCATGATTATCGACCCATTATGCTAAGAAGGACCATACTATCACTAATCTCCATTATCTGCTAGAAACCCCCTATTGTTATCTGTCTGCTGTTTTATATTCTCTTGTTAAATAGATAAAGCTAGTTATAGTCGTGAGAGAACGACACTCGAGTCATTATGCTACTACACTACGGTTTTCGTTGTAGTTGTGGATTGCCTTTGGCTAAATAACAAATATTATTTGCTGAATCGGGACCCGACAAATCTCCGTTCATCAGTTAGGCATCCCTTGATTGTAGTAGAAGTTCTGAGTGGATCCATTCTTGATTCAAACTTATGATAATGGTTTTTACCTTCTCAGAATCTGAATAGAAGTTTCCAGCACCTAAGGCAGCCATTTAACGCACAAGAGTTGTGAACCTGAAATCCAAGTCTTCCATTGACTCAGTAGCACCTTGTTTGAAGTTTTGAAACTTCAACTTTAGCACTTCGAGTTTGTTTTCCTTGGTTTTGTCAGATTCATCACAAAGATCTTGAACCATTTTCCAAGCTTCCTTAGCAGTTTTGGCACCCCATAGTTTGCACTGTATGGTGTCTGGAGTAGATCGAATAATGATGTTTATTGCTTGTGCATCAAGACGAAATCTTTTGGCTTCATCAGAAGTTCGTTCCTCTCTTGGTATATCCACCACCTTGTTGACTGGATCACGAGTAGGTATGTCTATACCATCTTTGTCTTTTGTGGTGTGAGGGTAGGATTTTACAACCTTAGTGATCTTGAGTGGGCCATTATTAATGACAGTAACCATCTCATCACAAATGGCCTCAAGATGTAGCATCATATTGTTTCGCCATTTCTCATAGTTTTCCAGCTTCAACTGGGGAGCATCTCCTAGAGACATCCTGTCAGCAAACAACTACCAAACTGATCAAGTGAAAGTGACTTACTGTTAGGAAACTTGTAATTTTGATGAGCAATTAACCATGCTAAATAAAGGAAGGTCCAGTAACTAGTACTCTTAAGGTCCATAGGAATTTAGAATTTTAAGAACATTGTAAAAGAGGAACGTTTGCTGAAAGACTTAGTGTAGGTACCAGTTAGGTTCTTACGTTTGCTGATGATGTACTTTGTTTTTACAAATGAACTATTGAAGACCTAGAACCACTCAGAAAGTTGAAAATTAGAAGATCGAAGACTTAGAAGAATTCTGAGAAAGGTATCTACAAAGGCACATGTTGCTCAGAAAGTGAGATTTTCAGCAACAACTCGCATAAGTGAAAATCTATATGACATAGTAGGTTGTGCTTGCTGAAACTGAGACTGGCCACTTGCTGACAATATATGTGACCTCCTTGCTGAAGAGTACTTGCATTTTGGCTCCAACGTTCACATTTGAATTTGATTCAAATGAACATTAAATGCAACTTCGGCACGCGAAGAACATGAAGACAAGAAGATAAATGAAGGACGGTGATGAAAGTACAAAAGCAAGATAGTGACATCTTAAGGTTCAAATCCTTAGAATTTGAAATTCAAACGGCTCCCTTGAGACACTATAAATAGAGGTCATCAGGAAAAGAGTAGAAGGGTGTCAACAACGTGATCAAACTCTCACTTGTGGTTTAAACACTCAAAATCCTCTATACTCTTTACTGCCTATTGATCCGTTCCAAGACTTAAGCTTGAAACAAAAGCTACTTGTGAAGAAGTAGAACATTCACGGCTAAGAAATTAGTTAAGTGTTCTTTCTTTCGAACAAGAACAAGTCTTGACACCTGAAACAATTAAACTTGCTTACTGAAAAGTATTACAAGTTGTGTTTCTTTAGATAACTTGTTATAGATGAAAAATTTATATTCAAGTGATCTCATCCCAAACCTCTCTAACTGATAAACACCCTTTTCAAGCGTGAAATTCAGGGGGAATTAATCAAGTATAGTGTTGCTGATTATAAGTCCCAATTTTGTTGGAGAACAAGGTTACAGTTCTCTAGTTAGGTTGGAAACGAAGCAAGTGTGCTTTGGTTTCTTAAGAATCATTAGTGATAGGATTTGTAAGGAACCTCACATCTTATCATAGTGGATTCAGTCCTAGAAAGGACAAAGTGGATTAGTTGAGAGATTACGCCACTCTCAGATACCACTATAAAAGTGTTTGTGTGATTTACTTTACCGCACTTAGTTTTCAGCAAGCTACATTTCTTGTACACTGACACTTTGTTCACTTGCTGAAACTAGCACTCTCTGAAAAGCACTTATTGTAAAAAGACTTCCGCACTCTGTTTTTAAGTATCAACAAACTCCTTACTGAAAAGTAATAAGTACTTGCTGAGAAAGTTAAGTACCAGCAAACTCATCACCGAAAAGTAATAAGCACTTGCTGAGAAAGTTTTAAACGACGAAAAGTTTGAAAAGACTATTCACCCCCCCTCTAGTCTTTTCTTGTTGTTTAAAGGGACCAACAAGTGGTATCAGAGCTGGAGGTTCTTTAACCATCAGCACTAAACCTAGATCCCCTTAGGTGCTTTTCGTAAATCACTTTCACTTGATCAGTTTGGTAGTCTTTTGCTTACAAGATGTCGCTAGGAGACGCTCCCTTGCTGAAGCTGGAAAACTATGAAAAATGGCGAAACAATATGATGCTACATCTTGAGGCCATTAGTGATGAGATGGTTACCGTCATAAATGATGGACCTATCAAGATCACTAACATTGAGAGAAGTTTTCCTCACAAAACCACAGAGGCTGGAAAGGAAACTATCTTAGGTGAACCAGTCGATACTGTCGTTCCAAAACCAAGAGAGAAATGGACTTCAGATGAAGCCAAAAGATAACGTCTTGATGCCCAAGCAAGAAACAGCATTATTCGATCTACTCCAGATACTATACAGTGCAAACTGTGGGGTGCCAAATCTGCTAAGGAAGCTTGGAAAATGGTTCAAGATCTTTGTGATGGATTTGACAAAATCAAGAAAAACAAACTCGAAGTACTAAAGTTGAAGTTTCAAAACTTTAAACAAGGTGCAAATGAGTCACTGGAAGACTTGGATTTCAGATTCACAGCTCTAGTGAGTGACATGGCTGCCTTAGGAGTTGGAAACTTCTATTCAGATTCTGAAAAGGTGAAAACCATTATTAGAAGTCCGAACCAAGAATGGATCCACACTCAGAATTTTTACTATAATCAAGGAATGCCAAATATCACTCCAACCGAGTTGTTCTCTCATCTTGATACTGTCAACTATAAGACAAAGCAAAGAGAAAATGTGTTTGCTGAAAAATCGCAAAACATTGCTCTTGCTGCCAAGCCGTCATCTTCTGAAAAGAAGAATGATAAAGAGCCTGCTGATGAAAACGCTCTTGCTGTTAGAAAAGAAAAAGAAAAGCTTCAAACAAAAATCGATGCTCTGTGCATTGAAATAAGCTCCGAAGACAGTGACGTAGAGAGTTCAGACACCGAAGAAGAAGAAGCCACTCTTGACATAGAGATTGGCAAGGAAGTGTGTGGAATAGCTATGGAAGCTTATCCAGATGTGTCAAACTACGAGTTCTGCCTCATGGCCAGTCAGGTAAGTCCTACCTCTGAATCTGATTCAGAAAGTGAAGATGACATTGACCTTGATAGAATTCAAGGAGAAATCGAAAGATTTGAGAAAACTCTGAGCAAACAATAAGAGAAACTACAGAATGTTGAACTTCTGACTAAGCAAACTACTGAAAAGTACGTCTTACTGAGCGTTGAGTCAGAAAAGAAGGATGCTGAAATATTGCATCTCAAGAAGTTAATTGTTGAAGCTACAGAGAAGAATGCTCAAATGGCAATAGAATTGGAAGAGTATCAGTCCTCAATTCTAAAGTTACTTGCTGAAATACAAGAAATAAAAAAGATGAAAGTCAATTTCAAATCTTATACGGATGCTAGTAACACGCTGACTGAACTAAACTCTTATTTGAGAGATCCATCTCAGAAAGAAGGTTTAGGTGCCACGTATGAAGGTGATCATGTAATACTCTTGAATGAAGACAAATCACCAATCACTTTTGTTCATGCAACTGATAGTGGTCAACCAGATCTCTATCAATTTTGTCAATCTAAGGTTGCTGAAATAAGCAATCAAGTACCTACAACCAAAAAGCCCGCTGTTGCTACTCAAAGTAACAAGACTTTAAAAGGAAAACAGGTTGCTGAAAAGCAAACTGTTCGAAAAAAGGATGTTGTAAAGCATTCTGCCAAACAAGTTGCTGAAAAGAAAGTTGTTAAGACTAAAGGCAAGATTACTAAAAGTAATCAGAAGACCTTTGCTGACAAACCTGAATCAAGTAAGGTTGTTGAGACAAAAGCTCAGCATACTCCGAAAAGTGGACTTGGATTCAAAACCAAGCAAAGTCAACTTTTTCATGTGTATAAGCAAAGTCAGCAAAGATACTTCAAAGAGATGAACAAAACCAAGCCTAAGAGTTCTGACAAAACTCAAAATGCTAGGACTAGAAGGAACCTTGCTAGAAAAGAACTTACTAAAAAGTATGTTCAGCAAAAGGGTCAACCAAGAAAGACACCACATCAGAAAGTGGACTTGATTAGCAATGATCAAAAGTCTTTTGGTTCTAAGCCCTCCAGTTCCTCAGCAAGTAGAAAACAAGTCAAGATTGAAAAACTCAATACTTGGGTTTCCACTGGACGTTTTCTTGAACATGTTAATGGACATCCAATATTGGATAATTAACTTGTCTGCTCTTGATTGTGCAGACTTCAGCCACGGAGACAAACAATGCAATTTGTCACTTTGACAGTGGTTGTGGAAAACACATGACGGGCAATAAGAAAAACCTTATAAACTATAGACGGTGGTCTAAAGGTCAAAAAATACGGTTTGCTGGTGGAGGCTTGTAAACTTATTGACTTTGAGACAAAGAAAGTTATCATGGTTGCTAGAAGATCAGGAGGTCTCTATACTGTAGATTGGTCTTCAGCAATCGTTGAAAAATGCCTTATCTCAGATCATGATTGCCTTGCTGAAAAAGCATGGTTATGGCATAAACGAACAAGTCACCTAAACTTCAAGACGTTGAATAAGCTATCTAAAAAGGCACTTGTAGTTGGATTACCTAAGGTTACTTTTAAGAAGGATGGTGTTTGCACTGCATGTCAGCAAGGAAAGCAAACCAAAACTTCTTCCAAGAACAAGGCAGTACCGTCAACTACAAAACCTTTACAACTCTTGCACATGGACTTGTTTGAATCTTCTTCAACAAGCTATGCTGGCAAGAAGTATGGTCTGGTATTGGTAGATGACTATTCAAGATTCACTTGGGTAGTATTTATCAAACACAAGTCTGAAACAAGGAATGAAATACCTAACTTGCTGAACAAGCTCAAAGTCATGAAAAATGACAAGGTAAAAGTCATAAGAACAGATGATGATGTCGTTTTGCACCAATTAAATTTGTTTTAAAAGCCTAAGAACACTTATCACTACACAACTAGAGTGCAATGGCAAGTTGTCCCCGAGTGTCGTTCTATCGGGACCTAACGTGGCTTTGCTTGGGGTTTTTGCAAGTAATTTCAGTCAACGAGTTCAAAAGTTTAGAGAATCGTTTCCTTTGAACAATAGCAACGAGAAATCAGATTTATGTAAACAAGATTGGAAAACGGTTGGTGGTAGAAATCAAATACACATGCATGGGTTACGTATATGCTCACAAGTTCAGTGCGTAGAACCTTCGATCAAGTCTGCTAAGCAACTCGTCAAGGCAAATTTAAGACACACATCATGAAAGATCACTATCAATACTTTAGAGGTGCTTGTCACCAACACCATTTATCTAGCATGCTGCAAATCTCTAACATACAATCCTATAGCTTTCATTGACCAAGAGTTTGTCACTATACTCAATTCGAATATATTTTATAGGCAACTAAGAATCATATGAAGGGATTTGCAGCAAGATTGAATCACAATCTCATGTAAGCATAAACATAACCCATAGCATGCATATTCTACATTCTACCACCAACACAAAAGATTTAGCTACTCATATTCATCAACATAGACATCAATTCATATGAATAATAATTGGAATACATCATATCAAACTACAAGACAAGAGAGTGATACAAGTTACCACCAAAGTTGTCACTAATCGGTGGGAAGCAAAGAAAACCTCTCCGTAGATGATTACAAAGGATGAATCCAAATCAAAACCTTCAATCCCAAGCTAAAATACAAAGAAATCTGAATATTCTCTGAGTTTTGGGGCTTAGGAGCTCTCCAAAACGAAGTTACAGTTCAAAAGATCTCCAAAAAATGATCAAAGATCAGATCTAAGAAGGAAAATCCGAAAACGTAACCGCTGCCAAGCGGATCGCTTGGAGAAGCCAAGCGGACCGCTTGGCAAGCGAAGCGCTTCGGGCACTACAAGCGCTTCGCTTGGCTTCTGTGCCAAAGCTCCTGGAAATTGAAGCGAAGCGCTTCACTATTCCAGGCGCTTAGCTTGGCTCCTGGGTAGATTTTTGTCTTCAAACTCAATCTTTTTGCCCTCGCATGGCCCTCGGGTGCCTTGGACTCATCCTTCTCGATGCTTATTGATACTCAAACACTTACGAACAAGCCACGGAGATTGGGGAACTTCAACGGGGCCATCTTTTCCATCAAAAAGGCTCGTTTTTAGCTCCAAAAACGCCATTTAGTACCTAAGTGCCTGAAAATGCAGAAAACACAAAACGTGACACAATTCTACAAAACTAACCAAAAACCAAGGCTAGAAGATAGCAAAAGAAGGTGAAAAAGACGAGATGAACGCGTCAAAAATTCGTTCATCAAACTCCCCAAACCAAACCTTTGCTTGTCCTCAAGCAACAAACTAACCTAAATGCAACACAAAAGGAGTCTCATGCCAAGTAAAGTGAACTAATCTATTGAATCTACCAAATGCTTATGAACAAGACCAAATGAGCATGACATGCAAATAGGTTGAAGTATGCCTCGATTGCGAATATACACATTCTCAAGTGCACTTGGTTAAACAAAGGAGTCTCTCGTAACATCTTCTACCTGGACCTGGTCAGTGACGACACAATGATGCATGTTATCATACTACAATTGCCCCGTGCCTATGAAACCGAGGACTTACTTCTGTTCACCAAGCGAGACTTTTCCTCAAGAGAGGGCGAACCAATACTGGCTCTCATCAAACGAAGGAGGGTTCCCTTAGATAGATAACACTCCCCTATTCTACCCAGACTCTCAAGAATGAGCCTCTTTCAACCACTTCTTGAATAGCAAGACGAGGGTGGTCAAGAACAGGCCTTGGACAAAGGCGACACGAAACGAATGATAGAATTTACAACTCGATAACTTCACAAGAACAAAATATTTACACGACACTTGACACTACGAGACTGCTTTTGGCTTGCAACGACCCTTCTTTTGCTTTTGGGTCTTATTCTTTATTTTCTTTCTTTTTTTTTTTCTTTTCTCTTTTCTCTTTCTTTTTTTCTTTTCTTTTTTCTCTTTTTTTTTTTTTAATATATAGGGGCAAGCAACAGTACTATGTGTCAAAAACACCTCCCCAAACCTATTCGAGAGAATAGGTTTGAGCACAAAGACGAAAAGGAAAAGGAAAGACTCTTTACAAAGACACCTCCCCAAACCTATTCGAAGGAATAGGTTGGGACACAAAACAAAAAGAAAAAGAAAAAGGAAACTTTACAACGACTCAAAGACGAAAGACAAGATCAACGAAGCAACCCCCTCCCCAAACCTATTCTATAGAATAGGTTTAATACAAGGAATCGCACACCTCACACTACCTCCTTCCTAGGCATTTGGCAATCTCAAATCGAGGTGAAGAACTTGTCGCATCTTACGTACATAATTACACGGGTTACAACCATAGACTCTAACATGCATCATTTCATAAGGCCATCGCGAACCGCAGCAGAAGAAACACCACTCAAGGTGATGTCGAGACTACTAAGCTTAACTAGTGCACATGCGAATGTGACAAACCAAGCGAGACAAGCCTCAAACTACTTGCAAAGTGATGCAACATATGATCAATGGCCATAAACACTTAGTCTACTCAATAAAAAAGTTCAAAAGACTTGGCAATAAACTCCACACACAACAACGTGCAACAACTAATCTAGGGATGATATGCACGCAAAAATTTGAAAAAACACGACAAATCACATGAACTTGAGTAAAATCGGGCATGTACGAACCACACAAGCATATAGTACTGAAAATCCAATACCCCCTCCCCAAACCTAAACTTTTGCTCGTTCTCGAGCAAAGAAAAGTTGAAAGAAAAGGAAAAATTGGATTGAAAGTACACTTCCCTGAGATAAAGGTTCGTGTCCAATCTCCTATATATGAGTAGTACCTGAAAGGACTCAAGAAACAAGTGAAAACGGGTGCGCAAAGGTGAGAAGAATGGAAAAACGAGGAAAATCTGGGTACATGGTCCAAGCGGACCGCTTGGCGGGAGCCAAGCGGTTCGCTTGTCCAAGCGGGGCGCTTGGGAGGCTCCAGGCGCTCCGCTTGAATTTCCAGGAAGTTGCAAAACTTCCTGGAATTTGAAGCGGACCGCTTGGCCCTTCCGAGCGCTTCGCTTGGCCCCTGTTTCCAGATTTTCGATGTTTTTCCTCTCTTAATCACTTAAGGCACCAAGACAAAAACTAAACTAAACTAATCACGACAAAAGGCACACAGGCCACAACTACAAAAGCAAATAAAGAGTACAAGAGTCAAAAGTCATAGCATCATACAACCAAATCGAATTAAAAGAGTTTCAACCAACAATAGTAAACGAGCCAAAATAACGATAATTGATGAACGTTGTCAGGGTTCAGTCAAATGAATTTGTAATTAGCCAAAGGCAATCCACAACTACAACGAAAACCGTAGTGTAGTAGCAGAATGACTCGAGTGTCGTTCTCTCAGGACTATAACTAGCTTTATCTATTTAATCAAGAGATTATAAAACAGCAGATAAAAAGCAATAGGGGGTTTTCAAGCAGATAATGGAGGTTGGTGATAGTATGGTCCTTTTTAACATAATGGGTCGATAAACATGCATAAATTCCTCGGTCTTGCATAGAGATCTTTGAATGAATCTTGGGTCCTGTTGTAAGTATTGTGCACTACGAAGATAATATGGGTCTGACCTGTCAACAACTAACATCCTATTGTGTTCCGTAATCATTCAACACTACGAAGATAATTTAGTCTGATTGGCCGACAAGTGTCCTAGTGTGCATAATGATCAATACAACATACGAGAATTTTGGTGTTCAACTCATCAACGAAATAAAGCAATGACATGGAGTATAATGCGCGATATAGCCATTAGCATGATTATCTTCCCTCGCTAAGAATTCACATACTACCACCAACGATAAATTTAGTTACTCATAATGTGCATGCAATCAATAGCAATCATAGAAGAAAACATATTGAAAGAATATATAAAATAAGTAGATAAAAGTTGTAAGATACAAAGTTACCGAAGGTTGTCAATCTCCGGATGATTGTGATCCTACGCGCTCCAATCTGCTATGAAAAAGTATCCCCTAAGCTATGGAACTCCCAGGACAGGCCCTGGGAAGTTCCTACCTAAAACTATAGAGAGAGGTGAGAAAGTAGGCTTGGAAAGATATGATTTTCGGAGAGAAAACTCGCAACTATATATAGGCCCGAAAATCCTCTGGGGCGGTTCGCCCGAGGCACGGGGCGGTTCGCCCCCCAGTTTTTCGCGGAATTTCCGCGTTTTTCGACGTGGATTTGGATTTCTTCACCTTTTCGGACTCGGTTTTAGACTTCTAATGGCCTTCTAACCTCCAGATTCGACCCCTAGACTCCAAATCCTATCCGGAAACCTTCAGATACTCCAAATAGGCTTCTGGAACACCAATTCCTTGTAGACTTCAATATAGTTGCCCGTAAAACTCCGAATTTCAACCAAAACCTGTAAAATAAAATCTAAAGGGAAACGTGACACTATTCTAATAAAATGTACTAAAATATAGCTTAATTAACATAGAGGATAGCTAAATTAGGTGAAAAAGACTCGAATGAAAGTGTAAAATACACATTCATCAAACTCCCCAAACCGAACCTTTGCTTGTCCTCAAGCAACTAAGCTAGACTCTAATACAAAAAACATGCAAGACTCAAAAATGGAGTCTCATGCCAAATAAAATGAACTAAATTACTGAATCTACCAAATAACATATGAACAAAAACCATATAAATCAAAGCATGAATATAGGTTGAAGAATACCTCGATTGACTTATACACATCCACATAAGCACTTATGTCAAGACAAGATAGTCTCTCGTAACATTCTCTACCTGGACCTAGTCAGTGACGACGTAATGATGCATGCTAAGATACGAATGGTTGCCCCGTGCCTATTAAACTGAGGACTTGCTGCTGTTCCACCATGTTAAGACTTTTCCTCAAAAGAGGTCGAACCAGTACTGGCTCTCATCAAACGAAGGAGGGTTCCCTATAAAAGATAACACTCCCCTATTCTACCCATCTCTCAAGTAAAGTCTTAAGCTATTCACCACTTCCTGAATGGCAGGACGAGGGTGGTCTAGAACAGATGACACTTAAGACGAAAAAGATAAAAATAGAAAAACACGATTACGAACAATACGAAAAATGGAAAAGACTCAAACTTTGCTAAACTGCTATTTGGCTTTATTTTTTGGACCCTTCTTTGCTTTTTTGGGGTCTTCTCTTTTTTTCTTTTTTTTCTTTCCAGATTCTCTTTTTTTTTCATTTTCTTTTCCTTTTTTTTTTCCTGGAATTTTTCTTTTTTTTTTTCCGATTTTTTCTAGCCAGCAGTAGCATAACAAAGAGAGAAACAAAAAGACTCACACGACTTCCCCAAACCTATTCGAAAGAATAGGTTGGAGTACAAAATTTACGAAAAAGGAAAAATAAACTCACGAAACAAAAATGAAAACAGAAACAAGTCTAATGATGGTGCAACCCCCTCCCCAAACCTATTCGGCATAATAGGTTATAAACAAAGGATCACACAACCTCACACTACCTCCTTCCTAGGCATTTAGCAATCTCAAAGCATGGTGAAGACTTGTTGCCTCTTAGGTACATAATTACTCGGGAAAACAACCATAAGACCCTAACATGCATCATCCTATTATAAAGGCCTTCGTGAACCGCAGTAGAGAAAACACCACTAAGTGATGTCGAGACTACCATGCTTAACTAAGTGTAATACATAAATGTGACAAGCCAAGCGAGAAAAACCTCAAACAAATTCATAGAGATGAAGCATACGATAAATGGCATAGTTGGTTGATCTACCCAATAAAAAAGTTCAAAAAATTCGGCAATAAACTCCGTATAAAACATGCAAGACTATCCTAGGAAAGCAGTAAACGTGCAAATGCAAAAAATTTCACGAGCAAGATAAGTATAAAGATAACCAGCGATAACCTCCTCCCCAAACCTGAACGTCGTCGCTCGTCCCGAACGTCGAAAGTGGATCCAAGGTGAGAGCTAATGCTTGTATAAGTGACCTAAAATACTCAATCAAACTCGCGAGATAAAAATTAAAGCGGTAAAGAAAGCGATAAAATCTCCGGGTTGCCTCCCGGATAGCGCCATTGTTTAAAGTCTTTGACTCGACTCCTGTCTGCGCCTATCTTCTCTTTTTGCGGGTACTAGGCTTCCCCTTCATTGATCTCCTCTCCATGCCACGAACCTGTGAATAAGAAAGAATATAGGCTGCAAGACCACAATAGTGAGTAGTAATATCAGGCGGTTCAGGTGGATCAGGTATGGCTTGCAATACGTGTTGCTTGCCATTTACTTCGATGGTGCAAGTTCTTTGGTAGATATCCATCACCGAGCGTAGCTTGGTCAAGAATGTTTGCCCTAAGAGTATGACATCCCCCGTTCCAGGTGCAGACGCCGGCATAACTACGAAATTGGTGTATATAGATGCCTCACCAATCTTGACCAACACATTTTTCACAACTCCTACGGGTCTCATAAATGATCCATCCGCCAGTCGCACAATAGCCCTTTCCTCAGACAGTTTTCCAAGGTTATTCTTTTCAAACACATTCAAAGGAATTATGTTTGAGTAGGATCCCGTGTCTAGTGTGGCACGGACATCTTCAAGCTCACCAATCCCTACCTTAATATCGAAACTTTTAGGGAGTGGTTCGGGATCCTCTTGCTCCTCATCACTTGCGTCAGAACCAAGGTCCTCCTCTTCTTCCTCAGCCTGTAGAAGTTCTTCCTTCATGCAACACTCGCACCTAACGATCTTCTCAGTGTTGCCTTGTTCCCTACTTGCTCTTCGGTCGATCAACTCTTGCATCTTTTGATGGGCAAGCCTAGTGCTCTCTTCCAACCTATCGAGCCTTGCCCTAGTCTTCTCGGAATCCTCTTCATACCGTTTGAGAAAACTTTGTGTGTGATCAACCATCTTCTGCAAGTTCTCCATCAGTAGAGCTGTCTTCGACTTCGGTGGCTCTTTCGGAGCGGGGTTTTAGCAGTGATCATTACCATAGTTCAGCCTCCTACGGTCTTGGTTAGGTCCATAAGTTTGGTTAGCCGGTGCATATCCTTGATTGTTACGGTATCCTCTTCTCCAAAATCCACCTCGAGGATTCCTACCGTCTTGTCCGTAGCTAACTTCTTGAGTGTCAAACTCCGTAGCAAAGGCTTCTTCTTCTCCTCCTCGAGCCCAGTTGCCATCTTCGTATGCTAGCTCCGATCTACACATATGAGCTCCATGCCCATAGTTCTTGCATATTCGGCATACTTCGTTCAAAACAGTTGTTCCGGTGGCGCTCTTGAGGACTTGCTTCAATTCGTTGGTAAAGCACTCGAATTGATCCCCATTCCCCCTGTACATAGGGGCTTCTTGAGTCGGTGGAGCTTCAGGTCCACGTCTCCTAACCATTGCTCTTGTGTCCTTGAACTGCGAACCCTTAGCAAGCCTTTCGAAAACTGCCCAGACGGCTTCTGCGGTTTCTTCCCAAATATTGCCTCGGCATTGGAAATCCACCACTTGTTGGTTCTCGAAGGTTAGTCCATTGTAGAAGTGTTGGACTAGGTCGGAGAGTTCAAAACCATGGTGAGGGCACTTGTTCGTGAGATCTTGGAACCTCTCGAACGCGGTGTAGATGGTCTCATCATAGTCTTGCTTGAATCCAGTGATCTGCGCCTTAAGCGCGGTAGTCAGAGTGTGTGGGAAGTATTTTTCCATGAAAGCTGAAAAAACCTTTTCCCAAGTGTCCAGCGAGCCGGCTGGAAGAGAACTCAGCCATGACTTGGCTCTGTCGCCAAGTCCCATTGCAAAAACCTTCATCCTCAACTCGTCCGTTGTTATGTCAGCTCCGGGTCGTGGGAGTTGATTGACGAAATCATCGATATCGTTCAAATACCCCATCACATCTTCCCTTGATAAGCCATAGAACCTCGGAAGTTGTTGGAATGCGTGGTTCTTGATCTCCAGATCTCGGGTTGCAGGCGAAAGAACAATCGCCGGTCCCCTCATACGATCCTTGGTGGGTTGTACCCATGCCTTCAGTGGTCTAGCTTCTGCCATTCCGTCGATTTCCTTGAATAGACTAATTAGAGATTCAGAGAAATCGGGTTCCTCTATTTCCTCTAGTGCGCGCCTTTCAAGTAGTCGCCTTCTTTGGTGGTAGACTCTATTGATCTCAACAATTGAATTAGCAAGCGGTGTCCCTGCAGAACGTGTACGCGGCATACACTATCTGTGACAGACTAGAAGAGGTGATTAGAAACAAATAGGAAAGCAGAGAGAGATTAAAAGGGAAAACTAAAACTAAAAGAATTAGGAATCTAAAGCTGTAAATAAAAACAAATTAAATAGAAAAAAGCAGTATAGTCCCCGTCAGCGGCGCCAATTTGATGAACGTTGTCAGGGTTCAGTCAAATGAATTTGTAATTAGCCAAAGGCAATCCACAACTACAGCGAAAACCGTAGTGTAGTAGCAGAATGACTCGAGTGTCGTTCTCTCAAGACTATAACTAGCTTTATCTATTTAATCAACAGATTATAAAACAGCAGATAAAAAGCAATAGGGGATTTTCAAGCAGATAATGGAGGTTGGTGATAGTATGGTCCTTCTTAACATAATGGGTCGATAATCATGCATAAATTCCTCGGTCTTGCATAGAGATCTTTGAATGAATCTTGGGTCCTGTTGTAAGTATTGTGCACTACGAAGATAATATGGGTCTGACCTGTCAACAACTAACGTCCTATTGTGTTCCGTAATCATTCAACACTACGAAGATAATTTAGTCTGATTAGCCGACAAGTGTCCTAGTGTGCATAATGATCAATACAACATACGAGAATTTTGGTGTTCAACTCATCAACGAAATAAAGCAATGACACGGAGTATAATGCGCGATATAGCCATTAGCATCTCGCTAAGAATTCACATACTACCACCAACGATAAATTTAGCTACTCATAATGTGCATGAAATCAATAGCAATCATAGAAGAAAACATATTGAAAGAATATATAAAATAAGTAGATAAAAGTTGTAAGATACAAAGTTACCGAAGGTTGTCAATCTCCGGATGATTGTGATCCTACACGCTCCAATCTGCTATGAAAAAGTATCCCCTAAGCTATGGAACTCCCAGGACAGGCCCCGGGAAGTTCCTACCTAAAACTATAGATAGAAGTGAGAAAGTAGGCTTGGAAAGATATGATTTTCGGAGAGAAAACTCGCAACTATATATAGGCCCGAAAATCTTCTGGGGCGGTTCGCCCCGCAGTTTTTCGCGGAATTTCCACATTTTTCGACGCGGATTTGGATTTGTTCACCTTTTCGGACTCGGTTTTAGACTTCTAATGGCCTTCTAACCTCCAGATTCGACCCCTAGACTCCAAATCCTATCCGGAAACCTTCAGATACTCCAAATAGGCTTCTGGAACACCAATTCTTTGTAGACTTCAATATAATTGCCCGTAAAACTCCGAATTTCAACCAAAACCTGTAAAATAAAATCTAAAGGGAAACGTGACACTATTCTAATAAAATGTACTAAAATATAGCTAAATTAACATAGAGGATAGCTAAATTAGGTGAAAAAGACTCGAATGAAAGTGTAAAATACACATTCATCAATAATATACAAATACTACCGATAAATGTGGCCCCTGTCAGCTGGTGTCTCTAGGGGTCGTAGGGGGTGTTAGGAAAGTCACTCCCACTACCACCGGTCTGATCATGGAAAGGGTACCCCGGAATTCAGCGAGCTAAGGCATCATAGCGGTTCATCGTCTCCTCCTGGTGGGCTCTCCAACGCCTAGTGTCCTCTGCTCGAGCGGCCTCCCAACGCTGATCTACACGCCCCTGGTAATCATCCCAACGCTGCTCCTCCATCACACGGAAGTCCTCCCACCTCTTGACTTCGCGCTCCTCAAATCCCTGGAATTGGGTCGACTGAGCCTCCAACATGGTGGTTTGGAAGCTACTAAACTGATCGACCAAGATCTGGTTGAACCCCGAGAAGTCGAAGCTTCCTTGTCCGGCCGTAGGCGGAGGTGGAGGAGGTGTCACATGGCGCGTAACCCTAGGTGCCATAGGTTCTCCTTGCTGAGTGCACCAAGCCCCGTGCATCTCATTGTACGTATCAATGTTGATGGACTTCTTCGGCTTCTTGTCCAGCACGAGGTCGGGAACTCCGGCCTCCTTGCACATGGCCGTGATCAAGTTACCAAAGGCAAGCTTCCGGTTGGCATTACGGCGGCGCTTGAATTCCTCGAAGATGACAAACCCAGGAGTGAGAGGCAAATTATGCAAGAGAGCATGGACTAGGACTCCGTAATAGGACTGAACCTCGGAATCATGTGTGCTAGGGATCAGATTGGCTTGAACGAACTTCAACATCATCCTTGCCTCGAAGGTGAGATCGTTGTGGCGCAAAATTCGGGGTGTCTCATCAGGCAATTCATAATCGTCCACGGTAATGATCAGACTCCCTGTCGTAGACTCCATGGGGTAGTGATCAGACTCCCTGTCGTAGACATAGAGCTCCGTGGGATGAAATCTCTCGTGGATTTCAGGCCGGCGGTTTGGATCCCGCGCGAGTGGCCTATCCAACCGCATGATGAAGCTAGTGATGCTCAAAGGAGTAAACTCGACCCCAACACCGCGGACAGGAACCTCACCGGTCCGTTCATTGTAGTCCGTGAAGGCAATGTAGAAGTCCTCCACTACTGCTTGGCCCCAATTTGGCATGACCTCGCCATAGTACTTCCAGCCTCGCTCAGTAATGAGCTTGTTGAGCTCTCTGGCACCATCAAATCCGCTTTCACCAGCCGTGAAGCGAATGCTCCTCTCGGAAATGTATGTGTGCTTGTGGGCATGGAAATTCGCTTCGAATTGCCTTGCCCTCCCCGATTGGCGATACTCGCCGGGTGTGGCCGTTTGTTGGGCACTCGAGGTCCCTTCTCCCCTTGATCTCTTTGATCTTCTTGATGCCATTGTACCTAGCAAAAATCTTATTAGATAACTTCAAGAGACAACGAGACTTAGACTCTTATAATACTACCAAACAATCTACTTCCACTCTAAGACAAGTATACGTTCTTCGTTTGAAACAAGTCATAACGCAGCAAGTCGACTCTTAGACGTCAAAACTCACTCAAGTAATCTCATGGTGAGTTTGAAGGCTTGCTAAAGTTCATATGAAAAAATCGAGAATCTTTAACACTTCGTTACGATAAATCCATACGAATCTAAACCAAGCAAACAAACTCTCCAATCAAATTATCCAACCAATCCAACACATTCTTATGCAATCACAACATCACCATAATCATATCATAACTCAAATTCAAGGCTAACAATCATCAAACAATTACATAGCAAAAATTCGAATCATAACATAACTCAAATTCAAAGCTAACAATCATCGAACAATTACTTAACGAGAATTCGAGCACTAGAGTTCATAATAAATCAATAGGAGCAAAATTCGAATATAGACATCACATCTAGTAAGAAACATGCTCAATAATCATTATCAAACTCTAATTCACCAATGCATAACATAATTGAAGCTAATTAAGATAAAATCCCAAATTCAAGAAAGTTAGGGTTCATGAGAGGTACCTTTGATTCCTTGTTATGGATGCTTCAAACGTGAAATTTGATCGGTTTAAATGATAGAGGAGGTGATGGGCTTTGTAAAATGCACAAGATTGCAAGAATTGGTGGAGAATTGAGAGAGATTGAGATTTTTGGGGTGCAAAAATCGGCAAAGGAGGAAGAAAACGAAGTGGGAGGCTTTGAATCTCAAGTGCCCCGCTTGCTTCCTTAAGGAAAGCCAAGCGAAGCGCTTGGGTGTCCCAAGCGAAGCGCTTGGCAAGCGGTCCGCTTGGGCACTCCCAAGCGCTCCACTTGGATTTCCAGTAGGAAATTTCATTCCTACTGGAAATTCAAGCGGACCGCTTGGGCGAGCCAAGCGCTTCTCTTGGATTTCCAGTAAGAATGGGATTCTTACTGGAAATCCAAGCGGACCGCTTGGGATGTCCAAGCGGTTCGGTTGGGACCTGAAGCTCCCAAATCTATTTTTTTCAACTTTTGCTAAATTTTCACCCCAAAAAACTTGTCTAAACAAAGAAACAAAATTTTAAACGTGCTTCTAATCTACATGCAATTACCTACAACCTCGGGTTGCCTCCCGAGAAGCGCATTCGTTTAAAAGTCGTTGGCTCGACTCATCTGAGCTCATGCGGGATCAATTTTGCATCGGGTACTAAACTTCCCCGTCCAAGTGCTCTTCAAAGCACTAAGTCCCTGCACATCTTGACGAACATAAAGAGGACCAAAGAATCCTACAAGTTCGTTAGTATCAACATAAGCACATGAATTAACTATGGCTCGCAACGTATGTTGCTTGCCATTTACGTCGAAACTACATGTACGACGGTACATGTCTATCACCATATGTACTTTGTTGATGAAGGCTCTACCCAAAAGAACCACATCCTTGAGCTTTGCGGAGGATGTAGGCATGACGATGAAGTTCGTCTTGACCTCTACATCGGCGACTCTTACCACTAGATTTTCGATCACACCCAATGGCTTCTTCTTAGATCCATCCGCCAATTGCACCATGCACTTCATTGGTCTTAAGCCAGACAAACCCGACTCTTCGTACATGTTCAAAGGTATGACATTCACACCCGCTCCCGTGTCTAGAGTTGCCACTATTCCATCCTTCTTTCCCAAGCCGATTTCCACATCAAAGCTCTCTTGGATAGGCACTTCCACCATATCCACCAACTCATCCTCAGACGATGAGTTTTCATTCACTTCCTCAACTATCGCATCAGATTGTGCGACCACTTTCTCTTCCATAAATACCTTAGGAGTCTCAAGCTCCTCACTCACCTTGCAAGTTTCAGTTACCTTGCAACTTGGCACCTCAACTAGTGCATTGTCCCTCACAACCGTGATCTCCACGGGCAAATCAGTCACCACGGTTATGGCCATAGCCTTCTCCGTGTTTCCGGGAAACTTCCCTTGCTCTCTACTCGCCCCTCGATCTATAAGCTCTTGTAGCTTCTTATGGAGGTTGCTACTACTAGCCTCAAGCTTCTCAAAGCGTTGATTGTTAGTAGCCTCATTACGATAGTAATGCTCCATGAATTTGTTCGTCTTCATAACCAGATCATTGAGTGAAGAGAGAAGAGGTGAAGGAAGCACCCCTCCACCTTATGGTCTCGAACTAGCAACCTGAGGTGGAGGTGTAGGATTAGAAGGCGGTGCTCCTTCATACCAATTGTTCCCATAGCTGAGTTATGAAAATAACCACGGTTGCCTTGATTAGGCCCATAGGCATTTTGATCCGAGTTATGAAAATAACCACGGTTGCCTTGATTCTGGTACCCGCCTCTGGGTCCACGGTTTTGTGGCCTCACATTGCCATAACCTTGCCCGTAGTTCACATCTCCAACTACTTGCTCTCCCTCAGCAGCATATACTTCTTGTCGGACATCGTTCGTGATATATTGCTCTCTAGCAAATTCAGAACGGCACAAGTAGGCCGGGTGCCCATAATTCTTGCACACACCACAAACTTCCGTAGAAGGAGAAGGAATGCTTTGCCTCAAAGCTTGCTTCACTTCATGGGCGAACCCATCAAAGGCATTTTGTTCCACTACTACCTTGGCTTCACCTCTTTGCTCCTTTTGGAGCACACGAGCCCTCACATTCCGGTTTTGTGAATTCCGGTACATCATGTCCAGCTTCACTTGGGCTTGAGAAGGAAGCAACTCCACCATACTACCTCCACAAATACTATACACTTGAGATTGAATCTCAGGATGTAAACCATTGTAAAAGAATTGGAGAAGCTGACCTTTATCATACCCGTTATGTGGGCATCGATGATGCAATCCCATGAATCGATCATAGGCCTCGTGGAAAGGCTCATCGTACCTCTGCTCGAAGGAGCTAATTTGGCTCTTCATAGCCATTGTCTTGGAAGCGGGGTAGTAACGCTCCATGAACTTATCAAAACATAGGTCCCATGTTGTCAAAGACCCGGCCTCCAAAGTATTTAGCCGAGCCTTTGCACGATCGCCTAGCCCCATATAAAAGACCTTCATGCGGAGATCATCATCCGTAACGCCAGCTCCTGGTCGCCCAAGATGGAGAACAAAGTTCTCGAGCTCATTCAAGTATCCTATCACGTCCTCATTAGCCATCCCATAGAATTTGGGAAGTTGTTGGAACATGTGATTCTTGATCTCCAAGTTCCTGGTGGCATCATTGAGGACAATTGCTGGTCCTCTAGCCCCAACCGTAGGCTTAGTAAGTGTACGTATAGGTCTCTCCGCCATTTCACCTTCCAAGTAGACAGATTCAAGAATCGGCTCCAAAAGATAAGAAGAAGACTCTTCCCGAATACCAGAAGTAGATGCTCTAGATGCTACTCCTTCAAACTCAAGATTCAAATTCCTCCTTCTCCTTTGAAACAAATGATCGATCTCGTCTACAAAAGGTTCAATAATAGGTCCACCCGTTCGGGTTCTAGGCATGCACTCACCTGAAATACAAAATAGTGAGTATCTCAAGCAAAAAGAAACAAAAAAAGAAATGAGACAAAGAACAGATGTTGGCTGAAAAAACCAAAACAAAAACACCAACCAAAGGAGTTAAGTCCCCGGCAACGGCGCCAAATTGATGATGTCGTTTTTCACCAATTAAATTTGTTTTAAAAGCCTCAGAACACTTATCACTACACAACTAGAGTACAATGGCAAGTTGTCCCCGAGTGTCGTTCTCTCGGGACCTAACGTGGCTTTGCTTGGGGTTTTTGCAAGTAATTTCAGTCAACGAGTTCAAAAGTTTAGAGAATCGTTTCCTTTGAACAATAGAAACGAGAAATCAAATTTATGTAAACAAGATTGGAAAACGGTTGGTGGTAGAAATCAAATACACATGCATGGGTTACGTATATGCTCACAAGTTCAGTGTGTAGAACCTTCGATCAAGTCTGCTAAGCAACTCGTCTAGGCAAATTTAAGACACACATCATGAAAGATCACTATCAATACTTTAGAGGTGCTTGTCACCAACACCATTTATCTAGCATGCTGCAAATCTCTAACATATAATCCTATAGCTTTCATTGACCAAGAGTTTGTCACTATACTCAATTCGAATATATTTTATAGGCAACTAAGAATCATATAAGGGATTTGCAGCAAGATTGAATCACAATCTCATGTAAGCATAAACATAACCCATAGCATGCATATTCTACATTCTACCACCAATACAAAAGATTTAGCTACTCATATTCATCAACATAGACATCAATTCATATGAATAATAATTGGAATACATCATATCAAACTACAAGACAAGAGAGTGATACAAGTTACCACCAAAGCTGTCACTAATCGGTGGGAAGCAAAGAAAACCTCTCCGTAGATGATTACAAAGGATGAATCCCAATCAAAACCTTGAATCCCAAGCTAAAATACAAAGAAATCTGAATATTCTCTGAGTTTTGGGGCTTAGGAGCTCTCCAAAAAGAAGTTACAGTTCAAAAGATCTCCAAAAAATGATCAAAGATCAGATCTAAGAAGGAAAATCCGAAAACGTGACCGCTGCCAAGCGGATCACTTGGAGAAGCCAAGCGGACCGCTTGGAAAGCGAAGCGCTTCGGACACTCCAAGCGCTTCGCTTGGCTTCTGTGCCAAAGCTCCTGGAAATTGAAGCGAAGCGCTTCACTATTCCAGGCGCTTAGCTTGTCTCCTGGACAGATTTTTGTCTTCAAACTCAATCTTTTTGCCCTCGCATGGCCCTCGGGTGCCTTGGACTCATCCTTCTCGATGCTTATTGATACTCAAACACTTACGAACAAGCCACGGAGATTGGGGAACTTCAACGGGGCCATCTTTTCCATCAAAAAGGCTCGTTTTTAGCTCCAAAAACGCCGTTTCGTACCTAAGTGCCTGAAAATGCAGAAAACACAAAACGTGACACAATTCTACAAAACTAACCAAAAAACAAGGCTAGAAGATAGCAAAAGAAGGTGAAAAAGACAAGATGAACGCGTAAAAAATACGTTCATCAACAGACTATGGTACTGAGTTTGTAAACCAGTACATAACTGAGTATTGCACTTCCAAAGGCATACAACATCAGTTATCCTCAGTAAGAACACCTTAACAAAATGGTGTTGCTGAAGGAAGAATCATACCCTTAAGGAAGCAAGTAGAACGATGCTTGCTGACACTGAAATAAGCGAAGCTTATTGGGTTGAAGCGATTAATACCGCCCGCTATACTCAAAATATATGCTTGATAACTAAGGAATACAACAAAACTCCCTATGAGTTATTTGTTGGAAGACATCCTAACATCACCCATCTAAGAGTATTTGGTTGCCAATGCTTTGTTCTTAACAATGGTAGAGAATACTTAAGATCATTTCAACCAAAGGCAGATGAAGCGATATTTCTTGGCTACTCCTTGCATAGAAAAGCTTATAGAGTTTACAACAAAAAGGCACAAAAGATCGAAGAATTAGTGCATGTTGTATTCTATGAAAAATCACAATGAGTCCATGCTGAAGAAGAAATATCAGAATGTATGAAGAAATTACTCATACACGAGCAAAGAACTGAATCCGATGCTAGAAATGTCAAATCAATTGAACTAAATGATGATTCTGACAATGACACTCCTCCCCCAAGTCATGACAAGATAAATATAGTTCATGATAAAGAATTTCCGGCTAAGGATGCCGTTGCTAATGATAAACTACGCAACTTGCTGTGTCTGTTGACGAGTTACCTCAAACTAACAATGTTGAACAAGCAGTTGCTGATGAACCAATTTCAGCAGAGATACAAAAAGATACCAGTAGTAATGAACAAGTACATGCTGAAGAGTCACATGCTGAAACGCAAACATATCCAGATCCAAAGAGCAGAAAACCTGTTAATAAGTAGATTAGAGATCATCCCTCTAAGGATATGATTGGTGATGTTGACAAACACCAAGTGACTAGATCCAAAGTGTCTACTAATCAAGAACTTGCTGAAGAAGCAAACGTCATTGAAGTAGAAGCTTTGTTCTCTTGCTTTGTTTCAAAAATTGAGCCCAAGACCATAGAAGAAGCTTTAAAGAATTCTGAATGGATCAAGGCAATGCAAGAAGAACTGGATCAATTTGAAACGAACAAAGTCTGGAAACTTGTACCCCTTGCTGAAGGAAAGAAAGCAATTGGTACAAAGTGGGTGTTCAGAAACAAGCTGAGTGAGTCTGGAGAAGTAACAAGGAACAAAACACGTTTAGTTGGGTTATTGCCAGACTGAAGGATTGGACTATGACGAGTCTTATGCACCAGTTGCAAGATTGGATGCTATTAGACTTTTCTTAGCCTTTGCTGCTCATAATGACTTCATTGTTTATCAAATGGATGTTAAAAGTGCATTCCTAAATGGTGAACTTGCTGAAGAAGTCTACCTAGAACAACCCCCTGGCTTTGAACTTCCCTCAGAAACCAAGATGGTATACAAGCTTCAGAAAGTTGTATATGGTCTAAAGCAAGCACCTAGAGCTTGGTATGATACCTTAACTAAGTTCTTGCTGGATAATGGTTTCAAGAAAGGTGAAGTTGACAAGACCTTATTTACCATGAACCATGATGGTAAAATACTCTTAGTCCAGATTTATGTGGATGACATAATATTTGGATCTAAGGGCAAGAAACTTTGTGATGATTTTGCCAAACTCATGACAAACAAGTTTGAAATGAATATAATGGGCAAATTGAATTATTTCCTATGATTGCAAGTCAAGCAACTCAAAGATGAAATATTCATAAATCAAGCAAAGTATGCAAAGGAAATGCTCATAAAGTTCAGGATCAAAGAGGAAGAAAACCTGAAAAGATTCCCATGAGAGTTGGTACCAAATTGGGCTATACTAAACAAGACAAAAGTATATGAAGCTCATTGCTTCCTTGCTGTATCTAACAGCAAGTAGGCCTGCCATTCAGTATGATGTTTGTGTGTGTGCAAGATTCCAATTTGATCCAAGAGAATCACACTACAAAAAGGCACTCAAGATACTGAAATATGTCAAAGGTACAGTCAATGTTGGATTATGGTATCCAAAAGATTCTGGATTAGAATTGGTAGGTTATTCTGATACTGATCATGGAGGATCAACTCTTGATAGAAAAAGTACCTCTGGAACTTGTCAGTTTCTAGGTACAAGATTAATATCATGGTTCAGCAAGAAGCAAACCTGTGTTGCCAATTCATCTACTGAATCTGAATACATTGCGGTTGGTTGTTGCACAACTCAAATCCTATGTATTCAGCAACAACTAAGAGATTATGGTATTTCTGCAAAGAAAACACCAATCTTTTGTGACAATACAAGTGCTATTGCTATCACGCAAAATCCTAAGTTCCACTCAAGGAAAAAGCACATTGATATTAGACATCATTTCATTAGAGATCATGTGGAAAAAGGAGACATTGATGTTCTAAAAGTAGGTACTGATGATCAACTTGTTGACATCTTTACCAAGCCCCTACCAGACAATAGGTTTGCAATGTTAACGTATAACCTTGGATTGATTGAACTACCTCAATAAAAAGGGATACATTTAGTGGATTGCTGAAACAGGCATTCAGCAAGCCAATGGTTGCTTAAAAACTATTCCTTGAAAAATCCCTTTTCACTAACTTCTCTAAAAGGAGATGGTTGTACACTAAATGTTAACAGGCATTCAACAAGTAATTCCTTCAAACCGAGTATTTGTTAGGAAACTTGATCACTTGCTGAGACGGGTACTCAGTAAATAAAACTTCAAAGATTGCTGAAACTGGCATTCAGACAATCAAGGATACTGAAACAGGTATTCAAGTATCAAAAGAAAACCTGAGACAGGAACTCAGCAAAGAGCAAAAATGCTTCTCAGAATTTACATAAAAATCTCTCAAAAATAAAAAGAATTTACTGAGATGGGAACTCAGAAATATCTTTGACCCTAAGAAAAATGAGATATTTGATTAAGGGGGAACTTTCAGAAACTACAGTCAAAATGGTTAAAATTGTTGAAAAGATTCTTGTATACTTCAGCAAGCAATTAGCATTGAAGTAAAAGAGATCAAATCCCGTGAATCAAGGTAAAATCAATTGTGACGTTAATCATGGCACAGATAAACTCGTTGTAAAACATGACATGAATTACAATCGTGGCCATTGATTTTAAAGCAGTCGATGATCTAACGGCTAATAGTACAAAGAGAAAGCATGCTCTGACGATTTCGTGTTAGTGGTCCACTACGCATTTAATGCAAAGGCTCCACTAACTCAATGAATCTCTGTTTTACCCTTGCTGAGAACTCAAAACCATTGAGCTTCTCACATAACAGAGATACTATATAAATGAAGAGTTAGATAAAGACAAAATTCTTTAACTCACATTTCCTTTCTCTGCAAAAATTCCCTAGCCTGTGCTCTGAATTACTGTACCTCCGGTCAAAAAGAAAAGTCTCTTTTTCGTACACTCTCAACCCTTCACACTATATGTTAGGAAATTGTAATTTTGATGAGCAATTAACCATGCTAAATTAAGGAAAGTCCAGTAATTAGTACTCTTAAGGTCCATAGGATTTTAAGGACATTGTAAAAGAGGAACGTTTGCTGATGACTTAGATTAGGTGTTAGTTAAGATGGTTTTTACCGCGTATGATATATTTTATTTTCTGAAAAGAAAATAACTTATTGATGCTGAAGCTTATGATGTATCTTATTTTCTGAAAAGATAATAACCTATTGAAGCATTTAGAAACCGCTCAGAATCTTGAAGACTTTTGAAGATCTGAAGACTTGAAGAATTCGAAGATCTGAAGACTAGAAGATTGCTGAAGACTGGCATCTACAAAGGCACGTGTTGCTAAGAAAGTGGAAAATTCAGCAACAGCATTGCATAAGTGAAAATTTGAAAGACAGAGTATGTTGTGCTTGCTGAAACTGAGACTAACCACTTGCTGATGAAACATATGTGACCCCTTGCTGAAAGTACTTGAATTTGCGCTCCAATGTTACTGTTTGAACTCTATTCAAATATGCATTAAATGCAAAGCTTACACGAGAAGGACATGAAGACTAGAATACAGACAAAGACGCTGCTGAAAGTACAAAAGCAAGATAGTGACATGTTAAGGAACAAAAGCCTTAGGATTTGAAATTCAAACGGCTCCTTACTTGCACTATAAATAGAGGTCATCCGGCGAAGAGTTGAAGTGTGTCAACAACGTGATCAAACTCTCACTTGTTCTTAAAACTCACATACCTTCAAACTCTCTACAACTGCCATTGATCCGTTCCAAGACTTAAAGCTTGAAAAAGCTACTTGTGAAGAAGTAGAAAAAAAACTCGGCTAAGAAATTAGTTAAGTGTTCTTTCTTTCGAACAAGAACAAGTCTTGACACCAGAAACAATCAAACTTGTTTACTGCAAAGTATTCAAAGTTGTGTTTCTTAGATTACTTGTTGTAACTGAATAAGTTATAATTAAGTTATCTCACCCCAAAACTCTCTAACTGAAAATACACCCTTTCAGGCATGATATTCAGGGGGAACTTAATCGAGCATAGTTTTGCTGATTAAAAGTACCAAGTTTGGTGGAGAACAAGGTTACGTTCTCTAGATTAGGTTGGAGACGAAGAAAGTGTGCTTTGGTTTCTATTGAATCGCTCTAGATAGGAGATTGTAAGGAACCTCAATCATATCTTAGTGGATTCAGTCCTAGAAAGGACGAAGTGCATTAGTTGAGAGATTACGCCACTCTCAGATACCACTATAAAAGTGTTTGTGTGATTTACTTACTGTACTTAGTTTTCAGCAATTCATATCTGTCTGTACACAGTCACTCACATCACTTGCTGAAACCTTTACTTACTGAAAAAGCACTTATTGTATCAACGACTTCCGCTCTCTGATTTTAAGTATCAGCAAACCAAGCTACTGTAAAGTAACTGATGATGTCGTTTTTCACCAATTAAATTTGTTTAAAAGCCTAAGAACACTTATCACTACACAAACTAGAGTGCAATGGCAAGTTGTCCCCGAGTGTCGTTCTCTCAGGACCTAACGTGGCTTTGCTTGAGGTTTTTGCAAGTAATTTCAGTCAACCAGTTCAATTGTTTAGAGAATCGTTTCCTTTGAACAATAGCAACGAGAAATCAGATTGTTGTAATCAAGTTTGGAAAACGGTTGGTGGTAGAAATCAAATAAACATGCATGGGATACGAATATGCTCACAAGTTCAGTGCGTAAAACCTTCGATCAAGTCTGCTAAGCAACTCGTCTAGGCAACTTTAAGACACACATCATAAAAGATCACTATCAATACTTTAGAGGTGCTTGTCACCAACACCATTTATCTAGCATGCTGCAAATCTCTAAAATAAATTCCTATAGCTTTCATTGACCAAGAGTTTGTCACTATACTCAATTCGAATATATTTTATAGGCAACTAAGAATCATATGAAGGGATTTGCAGCAAGATTGAATCACAATCTCATGTAAGCATAAACATAACCCATAGCATGCATATTCTACATTCTACCACCAACACAAAAGATTTAGCTACTCATATTCATCAACATAGACATCAATTCATATGAATAATAATCAGAATACATCATATCAAACTACAAGACAAGAGAGTGATAAAAGTTACCACCAAAGCTGTCACTAATCGGTGGAAAGCAAAGAAAACCTCTCCGTAGATGATTACAAAGGATGAATCCCAATCAAAACCTTGAATCCCAAGCTAAAATAAAATGTAATCTGAGTTTTCTCTGAGTTTTGGGGCTTAGGAGCTCTCCAAAATGAAGTTACAGTTCAAAAGGTCCACTAAAACGACGCCCCGAGTCCACCGGGACAACTCCCGCGGCCATCCGAGCTCTCTAAGTTTGGTTTTGAGGCCCCGTAATGGCGAAATTCTAATTCTGTTTATGTATGTCACAAGAAGTGCCATTTACGGATGGGGCGGAGGGTCGAATCGCACCGGAGACATACATATTCTCGATCCACACGGGTCGGTGTACGTCTCCGTGCAATTTATTTTGAGAAACGAGACGGTTGGAGAAACTGCAAATCTCTTACGTAACCGCTGCCAAGCGGACCGCTTGGAGAAGCCAAGCGGAGCGCGTGGCAAGCGAAGCGCTTTGGGCACTCCAAGCGCTTCGCTTGGCTTCTGTGCCAAAGCTCCTGGAAATTGAAGCGGAGCGCTTCACTATTCCAGGCGCTTAGCTTGGCTCCTGGGCAGATTTTTGTCTTCAAACTCAATCTTTTTGCCCTCGCTTGGCCCTCGGGTGCCTTGGACTCATCCTTCTCGATGCTTATTGATGCTCAAACACTTACGAACAAGCCACGGAGATTGGGGAACTTCAACGGGGTCATCTTTTCCATCAAAAAGGCTCGTTTTTAGCTCCAAAAACGCCGTTTTCGTACCTAAGTGCCTGAAAATGCAGATAGCAAAAGAAGGTAAAAAAGACAAAATGAACGCGTCAAAAATACGTTCATCAAACTCCCCAAACCAAACCTTTGCTTGTGCTCAAGCAACAACTATCCTAAATGCAACACAAAAGGAGTCTCATGCCAAGTAAAGTGAACTAATCTATTGAATCTACCAAATTCTTATGAACAAAACCAAATGAGCATGACATGCAAATAGGTTGAAGTATGCCTCGATTGCGAATATACACATTCTCAAGTGCACTTGTTTAAACAAAGGAGTCTCACGTAACATCTTCTACCTGGACCTGGTCAGTGACGACACAATGATGCATGTTATCATACTACAATTGCCCCGTGCCTATGAAACCGAGGACTTACTTCTGTTCACCAAGCGAGACTTTTCCTCAAGAGAGGGCGAACCAATACTGGCTCTCATCAAACGAAGGAGGGTTCCCTTAGATAGATAACACTCCCCTATTCTACCCAGACTCTCAAGAATGAGCCTCTTTCAACCACTTCTTGAATAGCAAGACGAGAGTGGTCAAGAACAGGCCTTGGACAAAGGCGACACGAAACGAAAGATAGAATTTACAACTCGACAACTTCACAATAACAAATATTTACATGACACTTGACACTTTACTAGACTGCTTTTGGCTTGCAACGACCCTTCTTTTGCTTTTGGGTCTTATTCTTTATTTTCTTTCTTTTTTTTTTTTTTTCTCTTTTCTTTTTTCTTTTCTTTTCTTCTTTTCTTTTCTTCTTTTCTTTTTCTCTTTTTTTTTTCTTTTGTATAGGGGCAAGCAGCAGTACTACGTGTCAAAAACTCCTCCCCAAACCTATTCGAGAGAATAGGTTTCCCCAAACCTATTCGAGAGCACAAAGACGAAAAAGAAAAAGGAAAGACTCATTTACAAAGACACCTCCCCAAACCTATTCGAAAGAATAGGTTGGGACACAAAACAAAAAAAGAAAAAGAAAGGGAAACTTTACAACGACTCAAAGACGAAAGACAAGATCAACGAAGCAACCCCCTCCCCAAACCTATTCGATAGAATAGGTTTAATACAAGGAATCGCACACCTCACACTACCTCCTTCCTAGGCATTTGGCAATCTCTAATCGAGGTGAAGAACTTGTCGCCTCTTACGTACATAATTACACGGGTTACAACCATAGACTCTAACATGCATCATTTCATAAGGCCATCGTGAACCGCAGCAGAAGAAACACCACTCAAGGTGATGTCGAGACTACTAAGCTTAACTAGTGCACAAGAGAATGTGACAAACCAAGCGAGACAAGCCTCAAACTACTTGCAAAGTGATGTAACATATGATCAATGGTCATAAACACTTAGTCTACTCAATAAAAAAGTTCAAAAGACTTGGCAATAAACTCCACACACAACAACGTGCAACAACTAATCTAGGGATGATATGCATGCAAAAAATTGAAAAAACACGACAAATCACATGAACTTGAGTAAAATCAGGCATGTACGAACCACACAAGCATAAAGTACTGAAAATCCAATACCCCCTCCCCAAACCTAAACTTTTGCTCGTCCTCGAGCAAAGAAAAGTTGAAAGAAAAGGAAAAATTGGATTGAAAGTACACTTTCCTAAGATAAAGGTTCGTGTCCAATCTCCTATATATGAGTAGTACCTGAAAGGACTCAAGAAACAAGTGAAAACGGGTGCGCAAAGGTGAGAAGAATGGAAAAACGAGGAAAATCTTGGTACATGGTCCAAGCGGACCGCTTGGCGGGAGCCAAGCGGTTCGCTTGGTCAAGCGGAGCGCTTGGGAGGCTCCAGGCGCTCCGCTTGAATTTCCAGGAAGTTGCAAAACTTCCTGGAATTTGAAGCGGACCGCTTGGTCCTTCCAAGCGCTTCGCTTGGTCCTGTTTCCAGATTTTCGATGTTTTTCCTCTCTTAATCACCTAAGGCACCAAGACAAAAACTAGACTAAGCTAATCACGACAAAAGGCACACAGGCCACAACTACAAAAGCAAATAAAGAGTACAAGAGTCAAAAGTCACAACATCATACAACCAAATTGAAAGGAAAAGAGTTTCAACCAACAATAGTAAACAAGCCAAAATAACGATAATATACAAATATTACCGATAAATGTGGCCCCTGTCGGCTGGTGTCTCTAGGAGTAGGGGTCGTAGGGGGTGTTAGGGAAGGCATTCCCACTACCACCGGTCTGATCATCTAAAGTATACCCCGGAATTCGGCGAGCTAAGGCATCGTGGCGGTTCATCATCTCCTCCTGGTGGGCTCTCCAACGCCTAGTGTCCTCTGCTCGAGCGGCCTCCCAACGCTGATCTACACGCCCTTGGTAATCATCCCAACGCTGCTCCTCCATCACACGGAAGTCCTCCCACCTCTTGACTTTGCGCTCCTCAAATCCCCGGAATTGGGTCGAGTGAGCCTCCAACATGGTGGTTTGGAAGCTACCAAACTGATCGACCAAGATCTGGTTGAACCCCGAGAAGTCGAAGCTTCATTGTCCGGCCGTAGGCGGAGGTGGAGGAGGTGTCACATGGCGCGTAACCCTCGGTTGCATGGGTTCTCCTTGCTGAGCGCACCAAGTCCCGTACATCTCATTGTACGTATCAATGTTGATGGATTTCTTCGACTTCTTGTCCAGTACGAGGTCGGGAACTCCGGCCTCCTTGCATATGGCCGTGATCAAGTTACCAAAGGCAAGCTTCCGGTTTGCATTGCGGCGGCGCTTGAATTCCTCGAAGATGACAAACCCAGGAGTGAGAGGCAAATTATGCAAGAGAGCATGGACTAGGACTCCGTAATAGGACTGAACCTCGGAATCATGTGTGCTAGGGATCAGATTGGCTTGAACGAACTTCAACATCATCCTTGCCTCGAAGGCGAGATCGTTGTGGCGCAAAATCCGGGGTGGCTCATCAGGCAATTCATAATCGTCCACGGTAATGCCATTCAGTACCTCCATGGGGTAGTGATCAGACTCCCAGTCGTAGACATAGAGCTCCGCGGGATCAAATCTCTCGTGGATTGCAGGCCGGCGGTTTGGATCCCGCGTCAGTGGCCTATCCAATCGCATGATGAAGCTAGTGATGCTCAAAGGAGTAAACTCGACCCCAACACCGCGGACGGGAACCTCACCGGTCTGTTCATTGTAGTCCGTGAAGGCAATGTAGAAATCCTCCACTACTGCTTGGTCCCAATTTGGCATGACCTCGCCATAGTACTTCCAGCCTCGCTCAGTAATGAGCTTGTTGAGCTCTCTGGCACCATCCAACTGGCTCTCACCAGCCGTGAAGCGAATGCTCCTCTCAGAAATGTATGTGTGCTTGTGGGCATGGAAACTCGCTTCGAATTGCCTTGCCCTCCCCGATTGGCGATACTCGCCGGGTGTGGCCGTTTGTTGGGCACTCGAGGTACCTTCTCCCCTCGATCTCTTGGATCTTCTTGATGCCATTGTACCTAGAAAAATCTTATTAGATAACTTCAAGATACAATGAGACTTAGACTCGACTCCTAGACTCCAATACTCACTCAAGTAATCTCATGGTGAGTTTGAAGGCTTGCTAAAGTTCATATGAACAAATCGAGAAGCTTTAACACTTTGTTACGATAAATCCATATGAATCTAAACCAAGCAAACAAACTCTCCAATTAAATTACCCAACCAATCCAACACATTCTCATGCAATCACAACATCACCATAATCATAACATAACTCAAATTCAAGACTAACAATCATCAAACAATTACATAGAAAAAATTCGAATCATAACATAACTCAAATTCAAGGCTAACAATCATCAAACAATTACATAGCAAAAATTTGAGCACTAGAGTTCATCATAAATCAAGAGGACCAAAATTCGAATTTAGACATCACATCTAGTAAGAAACATTCTCAATAATCATTATCAAACTCTAATTCACCAATGCATAACACAAATGAAGCTAATTAAGATAAAATTCCAAATTCAAGAAAGTTAGGGTTCATGAGAGGTACCTTTGATTCCTTGTTATGGATGCTTCAAACGTGAAATTTGATCGGTTTAGATGATAGAGGGGGTGATGGGCTTTGTAAAATGCACAAGATTGCAAGAATTGGTGGAGAATTGAGAGAGATTGAGATTTTTGGGGTGCAAAATCGGCAATGGAGGAAGAAAAACGAAGTGGGGGGCTGTGAATCTGAAGTGCCCCGCTTGCTTCCTTAAGGAAAGCCAAGCGAAACGCTTGGGCGTCCCAAGCGAAGCCCTTGGCAAGCGGTCCGCTTGGGAACTCCCAAGCGCTCCACTTGGATTTCCAATAAGAACATTCTTACTGGAAATCCAAGCGGACCGCTTGGGCTTTCCAAGCGCTTCGCTTGGATTTCCAGTAAGAATGGAATTCTTACTGGAAATCCAAGCGGACCTCTTGGGCTTTCCAAGCGGTTCGCTTGGGACCTGAAGCTCCCAAATCCATTTTTTTTCAACTTTTGCTAAATTTTCACCCCAAAAACCTTGACTAAACAACGAAATAAAATTTAAACGTGCTTCTAATCTATATGCAATTACCTACAACCTCGGGTTGTCTCCCGAGAAGCGCCTTCGTTTAAAAGTCGTTGGCTCGACTTATCTTAGCTCATGCGGGATCAATTTTGCATCGGGTACTAGACTTCCCCGTCCAAGTGCTCTTCAAAGCACCAAGTCCCTGCACATCTTGACGAACATAAAGAGGACCAAAGAATCCTACAAGTTCGTTAGTATCAACATAAGCACATGAATTAATTATGGCTCGCAACGTATGTTGCTTGCCATTTACCTCGAAGCTACATGTACGACGGTACATGTCTATCACCATATGTACTTTGTTGATGAAGGCTCTACCCAAAAGAACCACATCCTTGAGCTTTGCGGAGGATGTAGGCATGACGATGAAGTTCGTCTTGACCTCTACACCGGCAACTCTTACCGCCAAGTTCTCAATCAAACCCAACGGCTTTTTCATGGACCCATCCGCTAATTGCACCATGCATTTCATAGGTCTCAAGCCAGACAAACACGACTCTTCATACACGTTCAAGGGTATAACATTCACACCCGCTCCCGTGTCTAGAGTTGCCACTATTCCATCCTTCTTCCCCAAGCCGATTTCAACATCGAAGCTCTCTTGGATGGGCACTTCCACCATATCCACCATCTCATCCTCAAACGATGAGTTTTCTTCACCTCTTCAACTATCGCATCAGATTGTGCGACAACTTCCTCTTCCATAACCACCTTAGGAGTCTCAACCTCCTCACTCACCTTGCAAGTTTCAGTTATCTTGCAACTTGGCACCTCAACTCGTGCATTGTCTCTCACAACCGTGATCTCCACGGGAAAATCAGTCACCACGGTTATAGCCATGGCTTTCTCCGTGTTTCCGGAAACTTCCCTTGCTCTCTACTCGCCCCTCGATCTATAAGCTCTTGTAGCTTCTTATGGAGGTTGCTACTACTAGCCTCAAGCTTCTCAAAGCGTTGATTTTTAGTAGCCTCATTACGATAGTAATGCTCCATGAATTTGTTCGTCTTCATAACCAGATCATTGAGTGAAGAGACAAGAGCTGAAGGGAGCACCCCTCCACCTTGCGGTCCTGAACTAGCAACCGGAGGTGGGGGTGTGGGATTAGAAGGCGGTGCTCCTTCATACCAATTGTTCCCATAGCTGAGACGACTTCTATCTTGATTAGGCCCATAGGCATTTTGATCCGGGTTATGAAGATAACCACGGTTGCCTTGATTCTGGTACCCACCTCGGGGTCCACGGTTTTGTGGCCTCACATTGCCATAACCTTGCCCGTAGTTCACATCTCCAACTACTTGCTCTCCCTCAGCAGCATATACTTCTTGACGGACATCGTTCGTGATATATTGCTCTATAGCAAATTCAGAACGGCATAAGTAGGTCGGGTGCCCATAGTTCTTGCACACACCACAAACTTCCGTAGAAGGAGATGGAACGTTTTGCCTCAAAGCTTGCTTCACTTCATGGGCGAACCCATCGAAGGCATTTTGTTCCACTACCACCTTGGCCTCACCTCTTTGCTCCTTTTGGAGCACACGAGCCCTCACATTCCGGTTTTGGGAATTCCGGTACATCATGTCCAGCTGCACTTGGGCTTGAGAAGGAAGCAACTCCCCCATACTACCTCCACAAATACTATCCACTTGAGATTGAATCTCAGGATGTAAACCATTGTAAAAGAATTGGAGAAGCTGACCTTTATCATACCCGTTGTGTGGGCATCGATGATGCAACCCCATGAAACGATCATAGGCCTCGTGGAAAGGCTCATCGTACCTCTGCTCGAAGGAGCTAATTTGGCTCTTCATAGCCATTGTCTTGGAAGCGGGGTAGTAACGCTCCATGAACTTATCAAAACATAGATCCCATGTTGTCAAAGACCCGGCCTCCAAAGTATTGAGCCAAGCCTTTGCACGATCACCTAGCCCCATAGAAAAGACCTTCATGCGGAGATCATCATCTGTAACACCAGCTCCTGGTCGCCCAAGATGGAGAACAAAGTTCTCGAGCTCATTCAAGTACCCTATCACGTCCTCATTAGCCATCCCATAGAATTTGGGTAGTTGTTGGAACATGTGATTCTTGATCTCCAAGTTCCTTGTGGCATCATTGAGGACAATTGTTGGTCTTCTAGCCCCAACCGTAGGCTTAGTAAGTGTGCGTATAGGCCTCTCCGCCATTTCACCTTCCAAGTAAATAGATTCAGGAATTGGCTCCAAAAGATAAGAAGAAGACTCTTCCCGAATACCAGAAGTAGAAGCTCTAGATGCTACTCCTTCAAACTCGAAATTCAAATTCCTCCTTCTCCTTTGAAACAAACGATCGATCTCGTCTACAAAAGGTTCAATAATAGGTCCACCCGTTTGGGTTCTAGGCATGCACTCACCTGAAATACAAGTTAGTGAGTATCTCAAGCAAAAAGAAACAAAAACAGAAATGAGACAAAGAAGAGATGTTGGCTGAAAAAACCAAAACAAAAACACCAACCAAAGGAGTTAAGTCCCCGGCAACGACGCCAAATTGATGATGTCGTTTTTCACCAATTAAATTTGTTTAAAAGCCTAAGAACACTTATCACTACACAAACTAGAGTGCAATGGCAAGTTTTCCCCGAGTGTCGTTCTCTCGGGACCTAACATGGCTTTGCTTGAGGTTTTTGCAAGTAATTTCAGTCAACGAGTTCAATTGTTTAGAGAATCGTTTCCTTTGAACAATAGCAACGAGAAATCAGATTGTTGTAATCAAGTTTGGAAAACGGTTGGTGGTAGAAATCAAATACACATGCATGGGTTACGAATATGCTCACAAGTTCAGTGCGTAAAACCTTCGATCCAGTCTGCTAAGCAACTCGTCTAGGCAACTTTAAGACACACATCATAAAAGATTACTATCAATACTTTAGAGGTGCTTGTCACCAACACCATTTATCTAGCATGCTGCAAATCTCTAACATACAATCCTATAGCTTTCATTGACCAAGAGTTTGTCACTATACTCAATTCGAATATATTTTATAGGCAACTAAGAATCATATGAAGGGATTTGCAGCAAGATTGAATCACAATCTCATGTAAGCATAAACATAACCCATAGAATGCATATTCTACATTCTACCACCAACACAAAAGATTTAGCTACTCATATTCATCAACATAGACATCAATTCATATGAATAATAATCAGAATACATCATATCAAACTACAAGACAAGAGAGTGATACAAGTTACCACCAAAGCTGTCACTAATCGGTGGAAAGCAAAGAAAACCTCTCCGTAGATGATTACAAAGGATGAATCCCAATCAAAACCTTGAATCCCAAGCTAAAATACAATGTAATCTGAGTTTTCTCTGAGTTTTGGGGCTTAGGAGCTCTCCAAAACGAAATTACAGTTCAAAAGTTATTCAAAAAAGGACCAAAGATCAGATCTAAGAAGGAAAATCCAAAAACGTAACCGCTGCCAAGCGGACCGCTTGGAGAAGCCAAGCGGAGCGCTTGGCAAGCGAAGCGCTTTGGGCACTCCAAGCGCTTCGCTTGGCTTCTGTGCCAAAGCTCCTGGAAATTGAAGCGGAGCGCTTCACTATTCCAGGCGCTTAGCTTGGCTCCTGGGCAGATTTTTGTCTTCAAACTCAATCTTTTTGTCCTCGAATGGCCCTCGGGTGCCTTGGACTCATCCTTCTCGATGCTTATTGATGCTCAAACACTTACGAACAAGCCACGGAGATTGGGGAACTTCAACGGGGCCATCTTTTCCATCAAAAAGGCTCGTTTTTAGCTCCAAAAACGCCGTTTCGTACCTAAGTGCCTGAAAATGCAGAAAACACAAAACGTGACACTATTCTACAAAACTAACCAAAAAACAAGGCTGGAAGATATCAAAAGAAGGTAAAAAAGACAAGATGAACGCGTCAAAAATACGTTCATCAGTAACTTACGCTTGCTGAGAAAGTTAAGTATCAGCAAACTCATTACTGAAAAGTAATAAGCACTTGCTGAGAATGTTTTAAACGACAAAAGTTTGAAAAGACTATTCACCCCCCCCCCTCTAGTCTTTTCTTGTTGTTTAAAGGGACCAACAAGTGGTATCAGAGCTGAAGGTTCTTTAACCTTCAGCACTGAAACTAGATCCCCTTAGGTGCTTTCCGTAAATCACTCTCACTTGATCAGTTTGGTAGTGCTTTGCTGACAGGATGTCTTTAGGAGATGCTCCCTTGCTGAAGCTGGAAAATTACGAGAAATGGCGAAACAACATGATGCTACATCTTGAGGCCATTAGTGATGAGATGGTTATCGTGATCAATGATGGACCTATCAAGATCACTAAGGTTGAAAGGAGTTTTCCTCACAAGACCACTGAAGCTGGAAAGGAAACTATCCTAGGCGAACCATCAGATACGGTTGTGCCAAAACCAAGAGAGGAATGGACTTCTGACGAAGCTAAGAGATTCCGTCTTGATAGCCAAGCAAGAAATATCATCATTCGATCAACTCCGGATACCATACAGTGCAAACTGTGGGGTGCTAAGACTGCAAAGGAGGCTTGGAAAATGGTTCAAGATCTTTGTGCTGTATCTGACAAGACCAAGGAAAACAAACTTGAAGTACTTAAATTAAAGTTTCAAAACTTTAAGCAAGGTACAAACGAGCCACTGGAAGACTTGGATTTCAGATTCACAACTCTGGTTAGTGAAATGGCAGCCTTGGGTGTTGGAAATCTTTACTCAGATTCTGAGAAAGTGAAAACTATCATCAGAAGTCTGAATCAAGAATGGATCCACACTCAGAACTTCTATTATAATCAAGGAATGCCAGACAATACACCAACAAAGTTGTTTTCTCATCTTGCTACTGTCAACTATGAGACAAAGCAAAGAGAAAGTGTATTTGCTGAAAAATCGCAAAACATTGCTCTTGCTGCAAAGCCATCATCTTCTGAAAAGAAGAATGAAAAGAACCTACTGATGAAAACGCTTTGGTTGTCAAAAACATGAAGAAATTCATCAGCAAGGAACTTGAAAGGCGAAAAGCAAAAGAGAAGCTGAAAAAGCATCTTGGTAACAACTACCATAAGTACAAGAATGAGACTAGCTCGCTGAACAAGCAAGCTCAGCAAGCTACTTCATCAGAAGAACCAGCAGTTGGAACTGATCTATGTTTTTACTGCAAAAAGCCTGGACACTTCAAAGCTAATTGCCCTTTGCTGAAAGGCAAATCTGCTGAAAAGAAGAAGAAGTTCAAAAGAGCTTTTATTGATGAAGAAAAGAAGAAGCTTCAAGCAAATATCGATGCATTGTGCATTGATACTAGTTCCGAAGACAGTGAGGATTAAAGTTCAGACACCGACGATGAAGAAGCCACTCTAGACGTGGAGATTGGCAAAGAAGTTTGTGGAATAGCTATGGAAGCTTATCCAGATGTGTCAAACTACGAATTCTGCCTCATGGCCGGTCAGGTAAACAACCCTACCTCTGACTCAGACTCAGAAAGTGAAGACGAGATTGACCTTGATAAGATTCAAGTAGAAATCGAAAGATTTGAGAAAACTCTGAGCAAACAGCAAGAAAAATTACAATTTGCTGAAACTCTGACCAAGCAGACTACTGAAAAGTACGTCTTGCTGAAGGAAGAGACAGAAGAAAAGGATGCTGAAATAAGGCGTCTTAAGAAGTTGATTGCTGAGGCTGCAGAGAAAAATTCTCAAATGGTATTAGAATTGGAAGAATATCAGTCCTGAATTCTAAAGTTACTTGCTGAAATTCAAGAGATGAAAAAGATGAAAATCAATTTCAAATCCTATGTGGACGCAAGTAATACGCTGACTGAACTAAACTCTTATTTGAGAGATCCATCTCAGAAAGAAGGTTTAGGAGCAACGGACGAAGGTGATAACGTAGAAATCTTGAGTAAAGATAAATCACCAATTTCCTTTGTACGTGCTGGTGATAGTGGTCTACCAGAACACTATCAGATTGGTCAATCTAAGGTTGCTGAAACATGCAATCAAGTACCTATGACCATAAAGCCCGCTGTTGCTACTCAAAGTAACAAGACTTTAAAAGGAAAACAGGTTGCTGAGAAGCAAACTGGAAAGAAAAAGGATGTTGTGAAGCATCCCGCCAAACAAGTTGCTGAAAAGCATGTTGTTAAGACTAAAGGCAAGATTACTAAAAGTAATCAGAAGTCCTTTGCTGACAAATCTGAATCAAGTAAGGTTGCTGACGCTAAAGCTCAGCATTCTCCGAAAAGTGGACTAGGTTTCAAAACCAAGCAAAGTCAACTCTTTCATGAGTACAAGCAAAGTCAGCAAAGATACTTCAAAGAGATGAAGAAAATCAAGCCTAAGAATTCTGAAAAGAATCTTAATGCTAGGGCTAGAAGGAACCTTGCTAGAAAAGAACTTACTGAAAAGTATGTTCAGCAAAAGGTCAACCGAGCAAGACACCACATCAGAAAGTGGATTTGACCAGTATGAGTCAAAAGTCTTTCAGCTCAGAACCTCCTAGTTCCTCAGCAAGTAGAAAACAAGTCAAAGTTGAAAAACTTAAGACTTGGGTTTCCACTGGACGCATTCTTGAACATGTTAATGGACATCCATCATTGGATAATTAACTTGTATGCTCTTGATTGTGCAGACTTCAGCCACGGAGACAAACGATGCAATCTGACACATTGATAGTGGTTGTGGAAAGCACATGACGGGCAACAAGAATAACCTTATAAACTATAGACGGTGGTCTAAAGGTCCAACAATAAGGTTTGCTGGTGGAGGCTCCGGTTCTACAAAAGGCTATGGTGATGTGAAGTTAGGATGCATAACCATTACTGGAGTTCTTTATGTCAAAAATCTTAAGTTTAACCTTTTCAGCATGAGTCAGTTTGCTGACAAAGGATACTTCATCGAAATTAAAAGTGATGAATGTAAACTTATAGATTTCGAGACTAAAAAGGTAATAATGATTGCAAGATGATCAGGAGGCTTGTACACCGTTGATTGGTCTTCAGCAATTGTTGAAAAATGCCTTGTCTCAGATCATGATTGCCTTGCTGAAAAAGCATGGTTATGGCATAAACGAACAAGTCATCTAAACTTCAAGACGCTGAATAAGCTGTCTAAAAAGGCACTTGTAGTTGGATTACCTAGGGTTACTTTTAAGAAGGATGGTGTTTGCAATGCATGCGAGCAAGGAAAGCAAACCAAATCTTCTTTCAAGAACAAGGCAGTACCGTCAAGTACAAAACCTTTACAACTCTTGCACATGGACTTGTTTGGATCTTCTTCAACAAGCTATGCTGGTAAGAAGTACGGTCTAGTCGTGGTAGATGACTATTCAAGATTCACTTGGGTAGTATTCATCAAGCACAAATTTGCAACCAAGACTGAAATACCTAACTTGCTGAATAAGCTTGAAGTCATGAAAAATGACAGGGTAAAAGTCATAAGGACAGACCATGGTACTGAGTTTGTAAACCATTACATAACTGAATATTGTACCTCAAAAGGAATTCAACATTAGTTATCCTCAGTAAGAACACCACAGCAAAACGGTGTTGCTGAACAGAAGAATCGTACCCTGAAAGAAGCCGCAAGAACAATGCTTGCTGACACTGAAATAAGTGAGGCTTATTGGGTTGAAGCGATTAATACCGCCTGTTATACTCAAAACAGATGTCTGATTACTAAGGAATACAACAAAACTCCTTATGAATTGTTTGTTGGAAGACCTCCTAACATCACTCATCTAAGAGTATCTGGTTGCAAGTGTTTCGTTCTTAACAATGGTAGAGAATACCTAAGAACATTTCAACCAAAGGCAGACGAAGCGATATTTCTTGGCTACTCCTTGCATAGTAAAGCTTATAGATTTTACAACAAAAAGGCACAAAAGATTGAAGAATCAGTGCATGTTGTATTCTACGAAAAGTCACAAGGTGTGCCTGCTGAAGAAGAAATATCAGAATGTATGAAAAAGCTAATCATACATGAGCAAAGAACTGAATCTGATGCTAGGCAAATCAAGTCAATTGAACTAAATGATGATTCTGACAATGACTCTCCTCCCACGAGTCATGACAAGAAAAATATAGTTCACGACAAAGAATTTCCAGCAAAAAACGCGGTTGCTCCGGAAGTTGCTGAAATTACGCAATCTACAGTGCCTGCTGATGAACTACCTCAATCGAGCAATGCTGAACAAGCAGTTGCTGATGAACAAATCTCAGCAGAGACACAAATTCCCAGTAGTACTGAACAAGTACATACTGAAGAGTCCCATGCTGATGAGCAAACATATCCTGATCCAACAAGCAGAAAACCTGTTAATAAATGGATTAGAGATCATCCCTCTACGGATATGATTGGCGATATTAAAAAACGCCAAGTGACTAGATCCAAAGCTACTCATGGACTTGCTGAAGAAGCAATTGTCGTAGAAGTAGAATCATTGTTCTCTTGCTTTGTTTCAGAAATTGAACCTAAAACCATAGAAGAAGCTTTAAAGCATTCTGAATGGATAAAGGCAATGCAAGAAGAACTGGATCAATTTGAAAGAAACAAAGTCTAGAAACTTGTGCCACTTGCTGAAGACAAGAAAGCTATTGGTACAAAGTGGGTGTTCAGAAACAAGCTGAGCGAGTCTGGTGAAGTAACAAGAAATAAAGCACGTTTAGTTGCTCAAGGTTACTGTCAGACTGAAGGATTGGACTATGATGAGTCTCATGCACAAGTTGCAAGATTGGATGCAATTAGGCTTTTCTTGGCCTTTGCTGCTCACAATGACTTCATTGTTTACCAAATGGATGTTAAAAGTGAATTCTTAAATGGTGAACTTGTTGAAGAAGTCTACCTAGAACAACCCCCTGGCTTTGAACTTCCCTCAGAAATCAAGATGGTATACAATCTTCAGAAAGCTGTATATGGTCTAAAGCAAGCACCAAGTGCATGGTATGATACCTTGGCTAAGTTCTTGCTGGAAAATGGTTTGAAGAAAGGTGAAATTGACAAAACTTTACTTACCATGAACCGTGATGGTAAAATACTCTTAGTTCAAATTTATGTGGATGACATAATTTTTCGATCTAAGGACAAGCAACTTTGTGATGATTTTGCCAAACTCATGACAAATAAGTTTGAAATGAGTATGATGGGAAAATTGAATTATTTCCTAGGATTGCAAGTCAAGCAACTCAAAGATGGAATATTCATAAATCAAGCAAAGTATGTGAAAGAAATGCTCATAAAGTTTAGGATCAAAGAGGATGAGAAACCTGAAAAGATCCCTATGAGTGTTGGTACCAAATTAGGCTATACTAAAGAGGACAAAAGTGTTGAAGAACACAAGTATAGGAAGCTCATTGGTTCCTTATTGTATCTAACAGCAAGTAGACCTGACATTCAGTATGCTGTTTGTGTGTGTGCAAGATTCCAATCTGATCCAAGAGAATCACACTACAAAAAGGCAATCAAGATACTGAAATATGGATTATGGTATCCTAAAGATTCTGGACTTGAATTGGTTGGTTATTCTGATGCTGATCATGGAGGATCAACTCTTGATAGAAAAAGTACCTCTGGAACTTGTCAGTTTTTGGGTACTAGATTAATATCATGGTTCAGCAAGAAGCAAACCTGTGTTGCCAGTTCATCTACTTAATCTGAATACATTGCAGTTGGTTGTTGCACAGCTCAAATCCTATGGATTCAGCAACAATTAAGAGATTATGGTATTTCTGCAAAGAAAACACCAATCTTTTGTTATAATACAAGTGCTATTGCAATCACGCAAAATCCTAAGTTTCACTCTAGGACCAAGCACATTGATATTAGACATCATTTCATTAGAGATCATGTGGAAAAAGGTGATATTGAGGTTGTGAAAGTAGGCACTGATGATCAGCTTGCTGATATCTTTACCAAGCCCCTACCGGATAATAGGTTCGCAATGCTAAGGTATAACCTTGGATTGATTGAACTACCTCAATAAAGGATACACTTGGCAGAATGCTGAAACAGGTATTCAGCAAGCCAGAGTATTCTTGTTTAAAAGACTCAGTCACTGATTTCTTCTAAGAAATCATAAGTCACTACATGATTGTTGAAACAGGCATTCAGCAAGTAATTCCTTCAAAACGGGTATTTGTTAGGAAACTTGATCACTTGCTGAGACAGGTACTTAGTAAGAGAAAGAACTTAAGGATTGCTGAAACAGGTATTCAAGTATCTAAGGAATTTTCTGAGACGGGAACTCAGAAAAAGAGCAAAGCTCATCTCTCATATTTTACCAAAGGATATCTCAAGTACAAAAAGAATTTACTGATACGGGAAACTAGAATATCTTGAAACTTCAGACAATATGAGATATCTAAGACGGGGAACTTTCAGCCAGTATCTAGAGTGATAATTCAAACTCGCTGAAAAGATTCTTGTCTATTTCCGCAAGAATCTATTCCCTTAAAACTCGGTAAAATCAATTTGTGACGTTAAACTGGCACAGATAAACTCGCCCTAATCACGACATGAATTCAATCGTGGCCATTGATTAAAAGGAAGTTATTATCTAATGGCTACAAAAACAAAGAGGAGAGAGTGCTCTGACGGTTTAGTTAGTGGCCCACTACGCCTTCAATGCAAAGGCTCCACTACTCAGTGTTTCTTTTTTTACCCTGCTGAGGCTCAAATCGATTGAGTTTCTCACCACACAGAGACCTATATAAGAAGAGGTTAGAGAAATGACAAAATTCTTACTCACATTTCCTTTCTCTGCAACTTCTAGCCTGAATCTACTGTAACTCGGTCAAAACGCAAACTATCTCTTTCGTACAA
>CM051456.1:72487744-72607702 GCA_028274465.1 Plantago ovata | reverse complement strand
AGTGATCCTTACTTATGTTCAAAACACGCAAATCGTCCTGAAATGGACTGATTTAGCAGAGATATTTCAGATTCCAACCACTGGAACTGAAGATGACGTCACTTCCACTGACGAAGAAATTGAAGCTTTCTACAGTGACGTCAGAAATGAGAAAATGAAGAAAGGCGAGATAGCTCTCGTGACTTGGACAAAGCACGTCAAGAGAAAGCATCTTTGCCACTCACTTGGTCTAGTAGCTCTGCTACTGATAAAAGTTCTTGACTCCCAAGTTGGAGGAATTGACCAAGTAGGCCTGAGAAGATGGCCATTGCTGATGCATATCCATGAAAATAAAAAGGAACTTAACTGGGCTAAGTACATTTTCAACAGGCTTGTTGATTGTGTTACTAAGTTTAAGGTAAAGGTAGAAGACAACAAGGTCTCACCTTCCTTTCCAGTTATATATGGAATCAAGATATGCTATATCCTTGAACATTTCAGGATTCAGCTAAGAAACCCATTGCCAATCAAAAAGTCTGTATGCAATGTGGGAAGATCATTCTACAAGCAGAATGTACCTAAGACTGCTGGAAAGAAAACTAAGAAGACAACAACTGCAAATGTTGTCAGCACAAGCCAGCAAGAAAGGTATACAATAGCTGCAGATGTTACCACTCAACAACTTAGAGATGAAACTGTTGTAGATGGTGGTAACACAAAAGAAACTGCTGTAGAAAATCAACAAGGTACGTGTACAAGAGCCGTTGCTGAAAATGCAACTATAGATGACTCTGGGAAACTAGAGAAATCTAACAAGAAAAAGAGGAAAGCTGATGATGACAGTCAGACTGCAGCGTCATCAGCAAACCCCGTACCTAAGAGGAAACGGACCAGCAACAAAAGAAAGAAAACACTGGCTTGCAAGTCAGTCCCTGCTGTCCAAGACCTCTCAGTCAATTCCCAGACAAATGCTGAAACGCATTTGCCAGTAGATGTTGCTGAGGTGATTACTGAAACCTATGTCAGCAATGTTGAAGTGTTTGCAGAAGCCTTCAACAATCAACTTAATGTTGATAATTCTACTGAGAATAGACCACAAGGCAGTGGAAATGAAATTCCTGCCCAAGTCCCAAATATCTACATTGTAGATAATTTAAATGATCCAACTATGGAACCAGTAAGCGACATTGCTGCTAATCTGCAAAAAGCGGCACTAGCTGATGCTGCTGAAAAGATGGTTGCTGAACAAGCAACTCATCAAGTTTCTGAAACACCGCTTGCTGAAGGACCAGTTGCTGAAACAGCAATGGTTCCAGTTCCTGAAATTGCTGAAACTCAAGAAGCATTATTCAACGACGCATCTCGTGATGCTGAGAATACTGGCCCATGCTCACCCAAGACATCAATTGACAAAGTCCAACTTGTACTGGAAGAATTAAGCAAACAAATGGAGTTGGAAATTGAAGAATCATCCAATAAATCAATTGATATCTTCATGACAAGCAGTGAGCTCAAAGGTCAAGATGCTTCTGCTCAACTTGTCATTTCAGAGACAAGGGAGATTGCTGAAACCGCACAACTTTCTCAGATAGAGCAAAACCAGAAGTCTGCTGAAGAAACAGTCCAAGAAGCTGAAGAAACTGTTAATGCTGAAAGGACTGAGCCACAACCTGTCCTTCTTCAGCAGGTAGTTAATTCAACCATCAGTAAAACTTCAATTTTTGAAAATTGTTCTTTTGCTAAAATTATACTATCTCTACAGACTTCTCAAGATGCAAGTCAGATGGTTGCTGAAGCCTCTGCACCAGAACCAACACTCCCTGCTCAGCAGGTAGTTAATAATTTTGGTATAAAAACTAAGTTTGACAGCTTAGTACTTGTGTCTAACTCTAATTTATTTCAGGATGAACAAATGGAGGATGCTACTCAAGCTCCTCATGGAATGGAAATTGTATTACATGAGCTTGCTGACTCTCAGCAGGTAAATCATGTTTCAGATATGAACTCTAAAACAATTCTCCAAACCAATCCTGATCTAAATAACGTTCTTTTTCAGGCTCAAAAGGAGACCACTGAAGTGGCACTCATCACTGAAGATCTTCAAGTAAGTTCTGAGGAACTGTACTTGAACTTCAAAAGGACAACTTTGTCAAGAGTTGCTAAGTCCGTCAGCAACTGGCAAAGGTACAGGCGAATGGATTTCTCTGATCTTCACCTTCATCTCTCAAACGAGAAAAAGAGATCTTCTCTGCTGAAGCTCGAAACATTTGTCCACTCCATCCTTCATGAAGAAATGACATATTCTCAGCAAATGAGCTCCAATCTGATTGCTCAAATCAGAGAGAATATGAAGGCAAAATTCAAGAGTGCCTCTCCAGCTGAACAAGTTGTGATGCTCAAAAGTCTATTTGTACCTGTGGTGGCTGATCCCCACAAAATCAATGAGGAAGAGGAAGTGACAAGTGTTGCTTTGTATAAGCACGTTGAGCTAGTCATTCTGACATACGATGATGAAGAAGAAGAAGATGAGAACATTCCCACTGATCCCAGTGATGATGAAGGGAAAGATTCCAAGGACAAGAAAGACGATGATGATGACAATCAAGGTCCAAGTCCTGATGCTGGAGGATTGAAGTTAACAGCTGCTGAAAATGCTCAACCTGAAAATCAGCAAGCTGAACAACAACAATCTCAGCAAGAATCTCAACCTCCTCCTACTGCTGCTGAAAATCAAGCACCTGTGCAAGGTGCTGATACTGAAGAAGAATACGCCAGAAAAAGGGCTGCCTTGAAAAATGGCAAAAGTCCAGTTTCTGATGCCAAGGTTACTGAAGAAAACCTTGATGATGATGATGAACAAGATGAAGATTACCAACGCGCTCTCCAGAACAGTCTCTTAATCCATGCAAGGCATACGCAGGATCTAGAAATTGGTCAATCTTCAGGAGTGAGATCAAAGGAAGTCCCCTCCCTTCCATTTACTACTGACGAAACTCCAGTAATTGAGCCCCAAACTAAATTGAAACAACTAACTACTGGCGAAACTCCATTTATTGAGTCTCAAACGTTGCCTTCAGCAACTACTCAAGAAAAACTAACTACTGGTGAAACTCCAGTTGTTGAGTCTGAAGCGTTGCCATCAGCAACCACTCAACAAAAAGGAAGTGAAGCTACTGATAAAGGCTCAAAAGTTGCTCAACTTGATGCATCTGAGGATGATGACGACTTGTCAGAAAATGAAGATGAACAATCCAAGCGAGACCCAAAAGTTGTTCAGATTCCTCCTCCTGATTACATCAATGATTTAGACGATGGTCTAAGAGCAGAATTGCTGATGCGTGATGATCAGTTTGCTTCCGAAATTAAGGTTCATTCCTTAACACCACATTTAGTGCCGTTCCCAAGAGTTGAGGAGTTTACTCCCAGAATTCTAGCACTAAAGGAAGTCCATAATGCCTGCAAAGCTGAAGATGATGCATTGCTTGCTGAGAGCCCACTTGACTTTGGAAAAATATTGGCTACGGTGCTGAGACGCACTACTACTTTGACCATAGCTCAGAAAGACATCAGTCTTTATCACAAAAGCTATGAAGAAGATGTAAGTCAAGCTCTAAAGCTAGCAAAGACCGCTCTCGTAAAGGCACAAACTTTTATGGATGAGAAGGCCGCAACAGAGAAAAGACATGAAGAGAACATGATGAGCATTCAACAAGAGTTGTAAAAAATGACTTCTGACCAACAACAAATCATCATGAAGTATAACAGTTTAAGCACTCTTGCTGAAAGTTGCAATGAGTTTTATTCTCTGCACATCACCCCGATCTTGCAATCCATGTCTAAGGGGGAAAAGAAAATAAAAAGAAACCAAACCCCTCCTGCTGTTGATGTGCCACTGCCCATAGAACCGCTTGCTGAAAAAGAGCAAAGTTCAAAAAGGCAAGCAGAATTTGAGTTGAATTCAGCAAGTACCAAAAAGAGAAAAACCGCTGACGAAACTCAAGATTTTTGCCATACTGAAAGTCATCACAATATGAATGAAGAAGATGATGAAGATGATGACAATCAAACAATAGCTCAAGCCATAAGAGCTAGACCCTTAACAGCCTTGACTCCGTCTGGCCACTCAAAGCACTTTTCGTCTGACTCTTCAGCAAGAGATCAAGACAATGCTAAGACAAGAAGAAGAAGGCAAAGACAGGAAGAAAAGAGGCTAGCCAGCATTACTATTGGCTCCGGCATTGAATACACAAAGACCAGTAATGAAGAAACCACTCAGAATGTAATCAGAAACATTCATGGTTGCTGGATCTTAAAGTTGGAAGACTTGCTGGTGAATGAGTTCTTTCCTACAGCCATGTTGAATCAAATTTTCAAATGGATTGAACTCAAGGTCCAAAGAAAGCAAAGGGAAGAATCCCTCCCAAGAAATATTGTTGGGAATTGGTTGAATCTTGAGGTCCAAGTAAGAAGAATTCCCTTTGGTAAGACATACAAACAAGAACCAAATCTGATCGAACCACCTGGCATCGCTTACTACTCTGACCCAGTAACAAAGAAAACAAAGAAGAGACTTGGATTGATTCCTTATGAGTAATTCTATCTCACTGCTAAGGATCAAGAAGAAGATCTTCTCTGGCTAAGAAAGATTCATCCGAAAAGCATTTCAGATACACAACTTCTCCATGCCAACAATTGGGGCATGCATTTGTGGGTAACTCGCTACATGGAAATGAATGCTGAAAAGCATCATCACACTGCCTGCAAAAATGCAAGAAATATTCAACTACAAGTCCGTAGGCTTCTGGAAAACTACGAAAAGGACTGTGTTGAATTTACTGCACTTGCTGAGAAGAGTGTAAGAGAGATTTTGAGAAAATCCTCTGAAAGAGCTTAAGTCTTTGTAATAGTTTTTGTTAAAGTTTTTGCTTGTTGATTCTGTTTAAGTTATCTATGCTATTTCATGAAAACTTCTGAAAGATAACTATCAGCAATGAAACTTTTGACTCTTATTGGTTTTTGATTATGCAATTTACTTATGCTTACTATTTAATTATTCAAGTATGCTTGCATTAATCAACTGATTTATTCAACATCAGAAACCTCTAAAAGGGTAACAATTAATTTAGCCATGGATTGCTAACATCAAAAAGGGGGAAATTTGTTAGGAAACTTGTAATTTTGATGAGCAATTAACCATGCTAAATTAAGGAAAGTCCAGTAATTAGTACTCTTAAGGTCCATAGGAATTTAGAATTTTAAGGACATTGTAAAAGAGGAACGTTTGCTGATGACTTAGATTAGGTGTTAGTTAAGATGGTTTTTACCGCGTATGATGTATTTTATTTTTGAAAAGAAAATAACTTATTGATGCTGAAGCTTATGATGTATCTTATTTTCTGAAAAGAGAATAACCTATTGAAGCATTTAGAAACCGCTCAGAATCTTGAAGACTTTTGAAGATCTGAAGACTTGAAGAATTCGAAGATCTGAAGACTAGAAGATTGCTGAAGACTGGCATCTACAAAGGCACGTGTTGCTCAGAAAGTGGAAAATTCAGCAAAAGCATTGCATAAGTGAAAATCTGAAAGACAGAGTAGGTTGTGCTTGCTGAAACTGAGACTAACCACTTGCTGATGGAACATATGAGACCCCTTGCTGAAAGTACTTGAATTTGCGCTCAAATGTTACTGTTAGAATTCTATTCAAATATGCATTAAATGCAAAGCTTACACGCGAAGGACATGAAGACTAGAAGACAAACAAAGACGCTGCTGAAAGTACAAAAACAAGATAATGACATGTTAAGGAACAAAAGCCTTAGGATTTGAAATTCAAACGGCTCCTTACTTGCACTATAAATAGAGGTCATCTGGTGAAGAGTTGAAGTGTGTCAACAACGTGATCAAACTCTCACTTGTGCTTAAAACTCACATACCTTCAAACTCTCTACAACTGCCATTGATCCGTTCCAAGACTTAAAGCTTGAAAAAGCTACTTGTGAAGAAGTAGAACAAACTCAGCTAAGAAATTAGTTAAGTGTTCTTTCTTTCGAACAAGAACAAGTCTTGACACCAGAAACAATCAAACTTGTTTACTGCAAAGTATTCAAAGTTGTGTTTCTTAGATTACTTGTTGTAACTGAATAAGTTATAATTAAGTTATCTCACCCCAAAACTCTCTAACTGAAAATACACCCTTTCAGGCGTGATATTCAGGGGGAACTTAATCGAGCATAGTTTTGCTGATTAAAAGTACCAAGTTTGGTAGAGAACAAGGTTACGTTCTCTAGATTAGGTTGTAGACAAAGCAAGTGTGCTTTGGTTTCTGTTGAATCGCTCTAGATAGGAGATTGTAAGGAACTTCAATCATATCTTAGTGGATTCAGTCCTAGAAAGGACGAAGTGGATTAGTTGAGAGATTACGCCACTCTCAGATACCACTATAAAAGTGTTTGTGTGATTTACTTACTGTACTTAGTTTTCAGCAATTCATATCTGTCTGTACACAGTCACTCACATCACTTGCTGAAACCTTTACTTACTGAAAAATCACTTATTGTATCAAAGACTTCCGCTCTCTGATTTTAAGTATCAGCAAACCAAGTTACTGTAAAGTAACTTACGCTTGCTGAGAAAGTTAAGTATCAGCAAACTAATTACTGAAAAGTAATAAGCACTTGCTGAGAAAGTTTTAAACGACGAAAGTTTGAAAAGACTATTCACCCCCCCCCTCTAGTATTTTCTTCTTGTTTAAAGGGACCAACAAGTGGTATCAGAGCTGGAGGTTCTTTAACCTTCAGCACTGAACCTAGATCCCTTTAGGTGCTTTCCGTAAATCACTCTCACTTGATCAGTTTGGTAGTGCTTTGCTGACAGGATGTCTTTAGGAGATGCTCCCTTGCTGAAGCTGGAAAATTACGAGAAATGGCGAAACAACATGAGGCTACATCTTGAGGCCACTAGTGATGAGATGGTTACCGTCATCAATGATGGACCTATCAAGATCACTAAGGTTGAAAGGAGTTTTCCTCACAAGACCACTGAAGCTGGAAAGGAAACTATCCTAGGCGAACCATCAGATACGGTTGTGCCAAAACCAAGAGAGGAATGGACTTCTGACGAAGCTAAGAGATTCCGTCTTGATGGCCAAGCAAGAAATATCATCATTCGATCAACTCCGGATACCATACAGTGCAAACTGTGGGGTGCTAAGACTGTAAAGGAGGCTTGGAAAATGGTTCAAGATCTTTGTGTTGGATCTGACAAGACCAAGGAAAACAAACTTGAAGTACTTAAATTAAAGTTTCAAAACTTTAAGCAAGGTACAAACGAGTCACTGGAAGACTTGGATTTCAGATTCACAACTCTGGTTAGTGAAATGGCAGCCTTGGGTGTGGGAAATATTTACTCAGATTCTGAGAAAGTGAAAACTATCATCAGAAGTCTGAATCAAGAATGGATCCACACTAAGAACTTCTATTATAATCAAGGAATGCCAGACATTACACCAACAGAGTTGTTTTCTCATCTTGCTACTGTCAACTATGAGACAAAGCAAAGAGAAAGTGTATTTGCTGAAAAATCGCAAAACATTGCTCTTGCTGCAAAGCCATCATCTTCTGAAAAGAAGAATGAAAAAGAACCTACTGATGAAAACGCTTTGGTTGTAAAAAACATGAAGAAATTCATCAGCAAGGAACTTGAAAGGCGAAAAGTAAAAGAGAAGCTGAAAAAGCATCTTGGTAACAACTACCATAAGTACAAGAATGAGACAAGCTCGCTGAACAAGCAAGCTCAGCAAGCTACTTCATCAGAAGAACCAGCAGTTGGAAATGATCTATGTTTTTACTGCAAAAAGCCTGGACACTTCAAAGCTAATTGCCCTTTGCTGAAAGGCAAATCTGCTGAAAAGAAGAAGAAGTTCAAAAGAGCTTTTATTGCTGAAGAAAAGAAGAAGCTTCAAGAAAAAATCGATGCATTTTGCATTGATACTAGCTCCGAAGACAGTGAGGATGAAAGTTCAGACACCGACAATGAAGAAGCCACTCTAGACGTGGAGATTGGCAAAGAAGTTTGTGGAATAGCTATGGAAGCTTATCCAGATGTGTCAAACTACGAATTCTGCCTCATGGCCGTTCAGGTAAACAACTCTACCTCTGACTCTGACTCAGAAAGTGAAGACGAGATTGACCTTGACAAGATTGAAGGAGAAATCGAAAGATTTGAGAAAACTCTCAGCAAACAGCAAGAGAAACTACAAATTGCTGAAACTCTGACCAAGCAAACTACTGAAAAGTACATCTTGCTGAAGGAAGAGACATAAGAAAAGGATGCTGAAATAAGGCGTCTTAAGAAGTTGATTGCTGAGGCTGCAGAGAAAAATTCTCAAATGGCATTAGAATTGGAAGAATATCAGTCCTCAATTCTAAAGTTACTTGCTGAAATCCAAGAAATGAAAAAGATGAAAATCAATTTCAAATCCTATGTGGACGCAAGAAATACGCTGACTGAACTAAACTCTTATTTGAGAGATCCATCTTAGAAAGAAGGTTTAGGAGCAACGTACGAAGGTGATAACGTAGAAATCTTGAGTAAAGATAAATCACCAATTTCCTTTGTACGTGCTGCTGATAGTGGTCTACCAGAACTCTATCAGATTGGTCAATCTAAGGTTGCTGAAACATGCAATCAAGTACCTATGACCATAAAGCCCGCTGTTGCTACCCAAAGTAACAAGACTTTAAAAGGAAAACAGGTTGCTGAGAAGCAAACTGGAAAGAAAAAGGATGTTGTGAAGCATCTCGCCAAACAAGTTGCTGAAAAGCAAGTTGTTAAGACTAAAGGCAAGATTACTAAAAGTAATCAGAAGTCCTTTGCTGACAAACCTGAATCAAGTAAGGTTGCTGACGCTAAAGCTCAGCATTCTCCGAAAAGTGGACTAGGTTTCAAAACCATGCAAAGTCAACTCTTTCATGAGTACAAGCAAAGTCAGCAAAAATACTTCAAAGAGATGAAGAAAATCAAGCCTAAGAATTCTGAAAAGAATCTTAATGCTAGGGCTAGAAGGAACCTTGCTAGAAAAGAACTTACAGAAAAGTATGTTCAGCAAAAAGGTCAACCGATCAAGACACCACATCAGAAAGTGGATTTGACCAGTACGAGTCAAAAGTCTTTCAGCTCAAAACCTCCTAGTTCCTCAGCAAGTAGAAAACAAGTCAAAGTTGAAAAACTTAAGACTTGGGTTTCCACTGGACGCATTCTTGAACATGTTAATGGACATCCATCATTGGATAATTAACTTGTTTGCTCTTGATTGTGCAGACTTCAGCCACGGAGACAAACGATGCAATCTGGCACTTTGATAGTGGTTGTGGAAAGCACATGACGGGCAACAAGAATAACCTTATAAACTATAGACGGTGGTCTAAAGGTCCAACAATAAGGTTTGCTGGTGGAGGGTCCGGTTCTACAAAAGGATATGGTGATGTGAAGTTAGGATGCATAACCATTACTGGAGTTCTTTATGTCAAAAATCTTAAGTTTAACCTTTTCAGCATGAGTCAGTTTGCTGACAAAGGATACTTCATCGAAATTAAAAGTGATGAATATAAACTTGTAGATTTCGAGACTAAAAAGGTAATAATGATTGCAAGAAGATCAGGAGGCTTGTACACCGTTGATTGGTCTTCAGCAATTGTTGAAAAATGCCTTGTCTCAAATCATGATTGCCTTGCTGAAAAAGCATGGTTATGGCATAACGAACAAGTCATCTAAACTTCAAGACGCTGAATAATCTGTCTAAAAAGGCACTTGTAGTTGGATTACCTAGGGTTACTTTTAAGAAGGATGGTGTTTGCAATGCATGTCAGCAAGGAAAGCAAACCAAATCTTCTTTCAAGAACAAGGCAGTACCGTCAACTACAAAACCTTTACAACTCTTGCACATGGACTTGTTTGAATCTTCTTCAACAAGCTATGCTGGTAAGAAGTATGGTCTAGTCGTGGTAGATGACTATTCAAGATTCACTTGGGTAGTATTCATCAAGCACAAATCTGAAACCAAGACTGAAATACCTAACTTGCTGAATAAGCTTGAAGTCATGAAAAATGACAAGGTAAAAGTCATAAGGACAGACCATGGTACTGACTTTATAAACCAGTACATAACTGAATATTGTACCTCAAAAGGTATACAACATCAGTTATCCTCAGTAAGAACACCACAGCAAAACGGTGTTGCTGAACGGAAGAATCGTACCCTGAAAGAAGCCGCAAGAACAATGCTTGTTGACACTGAAATAAGTGAGGCTTATTGGTTTGAAGCGATTAATACCGCCTGCTATACTCAAAACAGATGTTTGATTACTAAGGAATACAACAAAACTCCTTATGAATTGTTTGTTGGAACACCTCCTAACATCACTCATCTAAGAGTATTTGGTTGCAAGTGTTTCGTTCTTAATAATGGTAGAGAATACCTAAGAACATTTCAACCAAAGGCAGACGAAGCGATATTTCTTGGCTACTCCTTGCATAGTAAAGCTTATAGAGTTTACAACAAAAAGGCACAAAAAATTGAAGAATCAGTGCATGTTGTATTCTACGAAAAGTCACAAGGTGTGCCTGCTGAAGAAGAAATATCAGAATGTATGAAAAAGCTAATCATACATGAGCAAAGAACTGAATCTGATGCTAGGCAAATCAAGTCAACTGAACTAAATGATGATTCTGACAATGACTCTCCTCCCCCTAGTCATGACAAGATAAATATAGTTCACGACAAAGAATTTCCAGCAAAAGACGCGGTTGCTCCGGAAGTTGCTGAAATTACGCAATCTCCAGTGCCTGCTGATGAAATACCTCAATCTAGCAATGCTGAACAAGCAGTTGCTGATGAACAAATCTCAGCAGAGACACAAATTCCCAATAGTACTGAACAAGTACATACTGAAGAGTCACATGCTGATGAGCAAACATATCCTGATCCAACAAACAGAAAACCTGTTAATAAATGGATTAGAGATCATACCTCTACGGATATGATTGGCGACATTAATAAACGCCAAGTGACAAGATCCAAAGCTACTCATGGATTTGCTGAAGAAGCAACTGTCGTAGAAGTAGAATCATTGTTCTCTTGCTTTGTGTCAGAAATTGAACCTAAAACCATAGAAGAAGCTTTGAAGCATTCTGAATGGATAAAGGCAATGCAAGAAGAACTGGATCAATTTGAAAGAAACAAAGTCTGGAAACTGGTGCCACTTGCTGAAGACAAGAAAGCTATTGGTACAAAGTGGGTGTTCAGAAACAAGCTGAGCGAGTTTGGTGAAGTAACAAGAAATAAAGCACGTTTAGTTGCTCAAGGTTACTGTCAGATTGAAGGATTGGACTATGATGAGTCTTATGCACCAGTTGCAAGATTGGATGCAATTAGGCTTTTCTTGGCCTTTGCTGCTGACAATGACTTCATTGTTTACCAAATAGATGTTAAAAGTGCATTCTTAAATGGTGAACTTGCTGAAGAAGTCTACCTAGAACAACCCCCTGGCTTTGAACTTCCCTCGAAAATCAAGATGGTATACAAGCTTCAGAAAGCTGTATATGGTCTAAAGCAAGCACCAAGAGCATGGTATGATACCTTGGCTAAGTTCTTGCTGGAAAATGGTTTCAAGAAAGGTGAAGTAGACAAAACTTTATTTACCATGAACCATGATGGTAAAATACTCTTAGTTCAAATTTATGTGGATGACATAATTTTTGGATCTAAGGACAAGCAACTTTGTGATGATTTTGCCAAACTCATGACAAATAAGTTTGAAATGAGTATGATGGGAAAATTGAATTATTTCCTAGGATTGCAAGTCAAGCAACTCAAAGATGGAATATTCATAAATCAAGCAAAGAATGCGAAAGAAATGCTCATAAAGTTTAGGATCAAAGAGGATGAGAAACCTGAAAAAGATCCCTATGAGTGTTGGTACCAAATTGGGCTATACTAAAGAGGACAAAAGTGTTGAAGAACACAAGTATAGGAAGATCATTGGTTCCTTGTTGTATCTAACAGCAAGTAGACCTGACATTCAGTATGTTGTTTGTGTGTGTGCAAGATTCCAATCTGATCCAAGAGAATCCCAATACAAAAAGGCAATCAAGATACTGAAATATGTTAAAGGTACAGTCAATGTTGGATTATGGTATCCTAAAGATTCTGCACTTGAATTGGTTGGTTATTCTGATGCTGATCATGGAGGATCAACTCTTGATAGAAAAAGTACCTCTGGAACTTGTCAGTTTTTGGGTACTAGATTAATATCAGGGTTCAGCAAGAAGCAAACCTGTGTTGCCAATTCATCTACTGAATCAGAATACATTGCAGCTGGTTGTTGCACAGCTCAAATCCTATGGATTCAGCAACAATTAAGAGAAAGAACTTAAGGATTGCTGAGACAGGCGCTCAAAAGATACTAAAACAGGTATTCAAGTATCTAAGGAATTTTCTGAGACGGGAACTCAGAAAAAGAGCAAAGCTCATCTCTCAGATTTTACCAAAGGATATCTCAAGTACAAAAAGAATTTACTGATACGGGAAATCAGAAATATCTTTTAATCTTAAGACAATATGAGATATCTAAGTAAGGGGGAACTTTCAGCAAGTATCGAGAGTGATAATTCAAACTCGCTAAAAAGATTCTTGTTTATTTCAGCAAGCAATCTATTCCCTTAAAACTCGGTAAATCAATTTGTGACGTTAAACTGGCACAGATAAACTTGCAATAATCATGACATGAAATTCAATCGTGGCCATTGATTAAAAGGAGTTACTTATCTAACGGCTAACAAAACAAAGAGAGAGAGTGCTCTGACGGTTTTAGTTAGTGGGCCACTACGCATTCAATGCAAAGGCTCCACTAACTCTAGTGTTTCTCTGTTTTACCCTTGCTGAGAGCTCAAATCGATTGAGTTTCTCACACACCAGAGACACTATATAAAGAAGGAGTTAGAGAAATGACAAAATTCTTTAACTCACATTTCCTTTCTCTGCAAATTCTAGCCTGAATCTACTGTACCTCCGGTCAAAAAGCAAACTATCTCTTTTCGTACACATTTTCTTGCTCTATAAAAGAAATGGCTCCAAGAGACAGTTATCTAAGTCCTCAAAGTCATCAAAGGTTGACAGTGCTGAAACACGCACTGCTCCGGTGACTACTCCGTCTACAACCACAACGAAAGTTGTGTTGAAAAACGACCGCATATCCGAAAAACCTATGCCTCCGTCATATCTTGACACTGCAAAGTGTGAGATGTTGATGCAATGGGGAGGTTTTGCAAAAGAAAAGTACATTAGGTACTTTTATGAACAAGATCTCGATGACGAAAATGAAGAGGCACTTGAGCTTATCAAGCAACAAGGCCTTATGAACTTTATCTCTGCTCGCACTAAGCAAGTGAGCATGACTCATACAATGGAATTCTACAACAATGCAGAAATCCAGTCCCTTACAGATAGCAAAGGAGTCACTGAAAAAGTGATCCTTACTTATGTTCAAAACACGCAAATCGTCCTGAAATGGACTGATTTAGCGGAGATATTTCAGATTCCAACCACTGGAACTGAAGATGACGTCACTGCCACTGACGAAGAAATTGAAGCTTTCTACAGTGACGTCAGAAATGAGAAAATGAAGAAAGGCGAGATAGCTCCCGTGACTTGGACAAAGCACGTTAAGAGAAAGCATCTCTGCCATTCACTTGGTCTAGTAGCTCTGCTAATAATAAAAGTTCTTGACTCCCAAGTTGGAGGAATTGACCAAGTAGGCCTGAGAAGATGGCCATTGCTGATGCATATCCATGAAAATAAAACGGAACTTAACTGGGCTAAGTACATTTTCAACAGGCTTGTTGATTGTGTTACTAAGTTTAAGGTAAAGGTAGAAGACAACAAGGTCTCACCTTCCTTTCCAGTTATGTATGGAATCAAGATATGCTATATCCTTGAACATTTCAGGATTCAGCTAAGAAACCCATTGCCAATCAAAAAGTCTGTATGCAATGTGGGAAGATCATTCTACAAGCAGAATGTACCTAAGACTGTTGGAAAGAATACTAAGAAGACAACAACTGCAAATGTTGTCAGCACAAGCCAGCAAGAAAGGTATACAACAGCTGCAGATGTTACCACTCAGCAACTTAGAGATGAAACTTCTGTAGATGGTGGTAACACAAAAGAAACTGCTGTAGAAAATCAACAAGGTACGTGTACAAGAGCCGTTGCTGAAAATGCAACTATAGATGACTCTGGGAAACTGGAGAAATCTAACAAGAAAAAGAGGAAAGCTGATGATGACACTCAGACTGCAGCGTCATCAGCAAACCCCGTACCTAAGAGGAAACGGACCAGCAACAAAAGAAAGAAAACACTGGCTTGCAAGTCAGTCTCTGCTGTCCAAGACCTCTCAGTCAATTCCCAGACAAATGATGAAACGCATTTGCCAGTAGATGTTGCTGAGGTGATTACTGAAACCTATGTCAGCAATGTTGAAGTGTTTGCGGAAGCCTTCAACAATCAACTTAATGTTGATAATTCTACTAAGAATAGACCACAAGGCAGTGGAAATGAAATTTCTACCCAAGTTCCAGATATCTACATTGTAGATAATTTAAATGATCCAACTATGGAACTAGTAAGCGACATTGCTGCTGATCTGCAAAAAGCGGCACTTGCTGATGCTGCTGAAAAGATGGTTGTTGAACAAGCAACTCATCAAGTTGCTGAAACAACGCTTGCTGAAGGACCAGTTGCTGAAACAGCAATGGTTCCAGTTCCTGAAGTTGCTGAAACTCAAGAAGCATTATTCAACGACGCATCTCGTGATGCTTAGAATACTGGCCCAAGTTCACCCAAGACATCAATTGACAAAGTCCAGCTTGTACTGGAAGAATTAAGCAAACAAATGGAGTTGGAAATTGAAGAATCATCCAACAAATCAATTGATATCTTCATGACAAGCAGTGAGCTCAAAGGTCAAGATGCTTCTGCTCAACTTGTCATTTCAGAGACAAGGGAGACCAGTTATTGAGTCTCAAACGTTGCCTTCAGCAACTACTCAATTAAAACTAACTACTGGTGAAACTCCAGTTGTTGAGTCTGAAGCGTTGCCATCAGCAACCACTCAACAAAAAGGAAGTGAAGCTACTTATAAAGGCTCAAAAGTTGCTCAACTTGATGAATCTGAGGATGATGACGACTTGTCAAAAAATGAAGATGAACAATCCAAGCGAGACCCAAAAGTTGTTAAGATTCCTCCTCCTGATTACATCAATGATTTAGACGATGGTCTAAGAGCAGAATTGCTGATGCGTGATGATCAGTTTGCTTCCGAAATTAAGGTTCATTCCTTAACACCACATTTAGTGCCGTTCCCAAGAGTTGAGGAGTTCACTCCCAGAATTCTAGCACTAAAGGAAGTCTATAATGCCTGCAAAGCTGAAGATGATGCATTGCTTGCTGAGAGCCCACTTGACTTTGGAAAGATTTTGGCTACGGTGCTGAGACGCACTACTACTTTGACCATAGCTCATAAAGACATCAGTCTTTATCACAAAAGCTATGAAGAAGATGTAAGTCAAGCTCTAAAGCTAGCAAAGACTGCTCTCGTAAAGGCACAGACTTTTATGGATGAGAAGGCCGCAACAGAGAAAAGACATGAAGAGAACATGATGAGCATTCAACAAGAGTTCTCAAAAATGACTTCTGACCAACAACAAATCATCATGAAGTATAACAGTTTAAGCACTCTTGCTGAAAATTGCAATGAGTTTTATTCTCTGCACATCACACCGATGTTGCAATCCATGTCTAAGGGGGAAAAGAAAAGAAAAAGAAACCAAACCCCTCCTGTTGTTGATGTGCCACTGCCCATAGAACCGCTTGCTGAAAAAGAGCAAAGTTCAAAAAGGCAAGCAGAATCTGAGTTGAATTCAGCAAGTACCAAAAAGAGAAAAACCGCTGCTGAAACTCAAGATTTTTGCCATACTGAAAGTCATCACAATCTGAATGAAGAAGATGATGAAGATGATGACAATCAAACAATAGCTCTAGCCATAAGAGCTAGACCCTTAACAGCCTTGACTCCGTCTGGCCACTCAAAGCATTTTTCGTCTGACTCTTCAGCAAGAGATTAGGACAATGCTAAGACAAAAAGAAGAAGGCAAAGACAGGAAGAAAAAAGGCTGGCCAGCATTGCTATTGGCTCCGGCATTGAATATACAAATACCAGTAATGAAGAAACCACTCAGAATGTAATCAGAAACATTCATGGTTGCTGGATCTTAAAGCTGGAAGACTTGCTGGTGGATGAGTTCTTTCCTGCAACCATTTTGAATCAAATGTTCATATGGATTGAACTCAAGGTCGAAAGAAAGCAAAGGGAAGAATCCCTCCCAAGAAATATTGCTGGGAAATGGTTGAATCTTGAGGTCCAAGTAAGAAGAATTGCCATTGGTAAGACATACAAACAAGAACCAGATCTGATCAAACCACCTGGCATCGCTTACTACTCTGACCCAGTAACAAAGAAAACAAAGAAGAGACTTGGATTGATTCCTTATGAGTACTTCTATCTCACTGCTAAGGATCAAGAAGAAGATCTTCTTTGGCTAAGAAAGATTCATCCGAAAAGCATTTCAGATACACAGGTTCTCCATGCCAGCAATTGGGGCATGCATTTGTGGGTAACTAGCTACATGCAAATGAATGCTGAAAAGCATCATCACACTGCCTGCAAAAATGCAAGAATTATTCAACTACAAGTCCGTAGGCTTCTGGAAAACTACGAAAAGGACTGTGTTGAATTTACTGCACTTGCTGAGAAGAGTGTAAGAGAGATTTTGAGAAAATCCTCTGAATGAGCTTAAGTCCCTGTAATAGTTTTTGTTAAAGTTTTTGCTTGCTGATTCTGTTTAAGTTATCTATGCTATTTCATGTAAACGTCTGAAAGATAACTATCAGCAATGAAAACTTTTGACTCTTATTGGTTTTTGATTATGCAATTTACTTATGCTTACTGTTTAATTATTCAAGTATGCTTGCATTAATCAACTGATTTTTTCAACATCAGAAACCTCTAAAAGGGTAACAATTAATTTAGCCATGGATTGCTAACATCAAAAAGGGGGACATTTGTTAGGAAACTTGTAATTTTGATGAGCAATTAACCATGCTAAATTAAGGAAGGTCCAGTAATTAGTACTCTTAAGGTCCATAGAAATTTAGAATTTTAAGGACATTGTAAAAGAGGAACGTTTGCTGATGACTTAGATTAGGTGTTAGTTAAGATGGTTTTTACCGCATATGATGTATTTTATTTTCTGAAAAGAAAATAACTTATTGATGCTGTAGCGTATGATGTATTTTATTTTCTGAAAAGAAAATAACTTATTGATGCTGAAGCTTATGATGTATCTTATTTTCTGAAAAGAAAATAACCTATTGAAGCATTTGCTGACGATGTACTTTGTTTTTACAAACAAACTATTGAAGCATTTAGAAACCGCTCAGAATCTTGAAGACTTTTGAAGATCTGAAGACTTGAAGAATTCGAAGATCTGAAGACTAGAAGATTGCTGAAAGAATGGTATCTACAAAGGCACGTGTTGCTCAGAAAGTGGAAAATTCAGCAACAGCATTGCATAAGTGAAAATCTGAAAGACAGAGTAGGTTGTGCTTGCTGAAACTGAGACTAACCACTTGCTGATGGAACATATGTGACCCCTTGCTGAAAGTACTTGAATTTGCGCTCCAATGTTACTGTTTGAATTCTATTCAAATATGCATTAAATGCAAAGCTTACACGCGAAGGACATGAAGACTAGAAGACAAACAAAGACGTTGTTGAAAGTACAAAAGCAAGATACTGACATGTTAAGGAACAAAAGCCTTAGGATTTGAAATTCAAACGGCTCCTTACTTACACTATAAATAGAGGTCATCCGGCGAAGAGTTGAAGTGTGTCAACAACGTGATCAAACTCTCACTTGTGCTTAAAACTTACATACCTTCAAACTCTCTACAACTGCCATTGATCCGTTCCAAGACTTAAAGCTTGAAAAAGCTACTTGTGAAGAAGTAGAACAAACTCAGCTAAGAAATTAGTTAAGTGTTCTTTCTTTCGAACAAGAACAAGTCTTGACACCAGAAACAATCAAACTTGTTTACTGCAAAGTATTCAAAGTTGTGTTTCTTAAATTACTTGTTGTAACTGAATAAATTATAATTAAGTTATCTCACCCCAAAACTCTCTAACTGAAAATACACCCTTTCAGGCGTGATATTCAGGGGGAACTTAGTCGAGCATAGCTTTGCTGATTAAAAGTACCAAGTTTGGTGGAGAATAAGGTTACGTTCTCTAGATTAGGTTGGAGACAAAGCAAGTGTGCTTTGGTTTCTGTTGAATCGCTCTAGCTAGGAGATTGTAAGGAACTTCAATCATATCTTAGTGGATTCAGTCCTAGAAAGGACGAAGTGGATTAGTTGAGAGATTACGCCACTCTCAGATACCACTATAAAAGTGTTTGTGCGATTTACTTACTGTACTTAGTTTTCAGCAATTCATATCTGTCTGTACACAGTCACTCACATCACTTGCTGAAACTTTTACTTACTGAAAAAGCACTTATTGTATCAAAGACTTCCGCTCTCTGATTTTAAGTATCAGCAAACCAAGTTACTGTAAAGTAACTTACGCTTGCTGAGAAAGTTAAGTATCAGCAAACTCATTACTGAAAAGTAATAAGCACTTGCTGAGAAAGTTTTAAACGACGAAAGTTTGAAAAGACTATTCACCCCCCCCCTCTAGTCTTTTCTTGTTGTTTAAAGGGACCAACATGTGCTTTGGTTTCTATTGAATCGCTCTAGATAGGAGATTGTAAGGAACCTCAATCATATCTTAGTGGATTCAGTCCTAGAAAGGACGAAGTGGATTAGTTGAGAGATTACGCCACTCTCAAATACCACTATAAAAGTGTTTGTGTGATTTACTTACTGTACTTAGTTTTCAGCAATTCATATTTGTCTGTACACAGTCACTCACATCACTTGTTGAAACCTTTACTTACTGAAAAAGCACTTATTGTATCAAAGACTTCCGCTCTCTGATTTTAAGTATCAGCAAACCAAGCTACTGTAAAGTAACTTACGCTTGCTGAGAAAGTTAAGTATCAGCAAACTCATTACTGAAAAGTAATAAGCACTTGCTGAGAAAGTTTTAAACGACGAAAGTTTGAAAAGACTATTCACCCCCCCCTCTAGTCTTTTCTTGTTGTTTAAAGGGACCAACACTATATAAGAGATGGCTCCTAAGAGACAATCATCAAAGAACACAGAGTCATCAAAGGCAAACAGTGCTGGAAAAAGCACTGCTCCTACTCCGGCGAAGAACACAGTGAAAATTGTGTTGAAAAACGACCGAATAACAGAGAGACCCATGCCTCCTGCATATCTCAACACTGCAAAGTGTGAGCAGATGATGCAATGGGTAGGATTTGTCAAAGAGAAGTATATCAGATACTTCTATGAACAAGAACTTGATGAAGAAAATCTTAAGGCGTTGAATTACATAAATCAACAAGGCCTACTTTTCTTCATCACTGCTCGCACTAAGAAAGTGAGCATGTTGGACATAATGGAATTCTACAACAATGCAGAAATCCAAACCCTTACTGATGGACAAGGAATCACTGAAAAAGTGATTTCTACCACATTCAAGGAAAGCAAATCATCCTGAAATGGATTGATTTAGCTAACATCTTTCAGATTCCAACTACTGGAACTGAAGATGACATCACTTCCACTGATGAAGAAATAGAAGCTTTCTATAGTGATGTCAGAAACGAAAGGATGAAGAAAGGAGAGATTGCTCCAGTGACTTGGAATAAGCACGTAAAAAGGAAGCATCTCTGCTATTCACTTGGTCTAGTAGCTCTGCTACTAATCAAAGTTCTTGACTCCCAAGTTGGAGGAATAGACCAAGTAGGCCTTAGAAGATGGCCTTTGCTGATGCATATTTATGAAAGCAAAACATACATTAACTGGGTTAAGTACATTTTTAACAAACTTGTTGATTGTGTGTTATGACCCAAATCCAATGTTTCTATGAATAATACTCAATAATGTTCAAATCTGGATTAACAATCAACAAAACTCAATAACAAACAATTCAACAAACAACATGTGGGAAATAGAAGATCAATAACAACTATAATACTGTGGCTGCTTGTCGGAGATCATCGGTTATACACCTGAGAAGAGAAATAATTGTAAGGAAGATCGTTATAGATTAACAAAGGAAAAGCTTACTATGATAAGAATTACCTCATCATACTCTCATTGTCTGTTCTCCAAGCCAGCTGCCATTATGTAGGTTGTTGCTGCTTCATTGCGTGACCTCAGTAAAGTACTTTGGATTCTATCGTAACTGTTCTATCACCCAGAAGTAAAAGTAACTCTCTAATAACTGCAGTAATTAACTAATGAAATTGCTACTAGGTCAATGCGACTTTGACCCTTAATTAAAGAATAAAACCAGTTATGACAATACCCTTCCCTTAGCTTTGCCTTGTCCTCAAGGCAACTAAAATTCAGGATACTGCAACTTCATGGATTCAGCTCTCTCTCATGTAGCTTCATCCGCAGGTAAATGGCTCCAGTGAATCAAGTGTTCCACCACATGCTTGTTGCGTAGAGATTTTCTTCTCGTATCTAGCACATCTACTGGAAATATCTTAACAGATCCATCAGCTTGGAAATCAGGTAGTACTGAATGGGGTTGATATTTAGCCTTTAACTTCTTCTTGAGCAATGATACGTGAAAGACATCATGCATCTTTGTAGTACTAGGTAATTCAAACTTGTAGGCCACCTGTCCCACTCTTTTGAGCACCTTAAAAGTTCCAAAATATTTAACTGATAACTTGGTAGGCCTCTTAAGCAATGTATTTCCTGATCTGAACGGATGCATCTTCAAATACACTAAATCACCTTCAGAAAACTCCTTCTTCGTTCTCTTCTGATCAGCATAATGCTTCATTCTATGCTTGGCCAATTCCAACTGTTCCTTAAGTAACTCCAACACCAGCTGCCTGTCTTGAATCAAGGCTTGAGCTCCAGTTTCACTACTCTGTAAATAAGATCCTAGTGACAACTGTGGTGGTTGATAACCATACAAAGATTGGAAAGGAGTTGTTTAAGTAGAATGGTGGTAACAAGTATTATACCACCACTCCGCTAATGGCAACCAATGAACCCATTTCTTAGGATGATTATGGATCATGCATCTCAGATAAGTCTCCAAACACCTGTTCAATCTCTCAGTTTTCCCATCACTCTGTGGATGGTGTTCTGTGCTCATATTGAGTCGGGTTCCCAACAACTTAAAGAACTCCTTCCAGAATTGACTCTGGAACACAACGTCCCGATCACTTACTATTATCTCTGGACTCCCATGCAACTTGTGAATTTGAGCTAGATAAAGATTGGCCAGCTGCTCAGCTTTATATGGATGACTGAGTGCTATGAAGTGAGCGTATTTGGTCAGTCTGTCAATTATCACCCAAATTACCTTCTTCCTTCTGAGTTGGGTAGACCCTCTATAAAGTCCATGGAGATTTGTGACCACGATGTATTGCGAATTTCCAACGGCCGCAATAACCCATGTTACGCTACATTCTCATCCTTACACTTTTTGCAAGTATCACAACTCAAAACATACTCTTCAAAATCTCTTTTCATCCCCTTCCAATAGAAGATAGATTTTCCCCGGAGATAGGAAGAATGGACACCAGAATGTCCTCCAATTGAACTGTCATGTATGATATTCATAATCTTCTTTCTAATATCATGCCCTTTTCCTACTACAATTTTACCCTTGAATCTAAGTACTCCATCCACAATACTGTATTCACTGTTCTGTTGGTCCAAGATTGCTTTTGCTAACAATTCCTCCATCTCTCAGTCTCCCTCATAACTAGATATAATCTCTTCTACCCATGTAGGTTTAACCATTGTAATCAAAGCACACTCCACCTTCCCATCCTCCTCAAGAACTGAAGGTTCCTCCTGGAACGTAAACTTCCTAGATAAGGCGTCAGCTGCCTTGTTAGCTCTGCCCGGCTTATATTCGATTTTAAAATCGTAATTCATCAATTTATAAAGCCACTTTTGCTGAAGAGCATTCACTATTTTCTGTTGCTTAAAAAACTTAAGGCTGGCGTGGTCTGTTCAAATGATGAACTTCGAACCAATCAAATAGCCAGACCATTTACTTACGGCTATCATCACAGCTAATAACTCCTTCTCGTACGTAGACAAGGCTTGGTTCTTAGCACACAAGGCTTGGCTGAAGTATGCAATTGGACGATGCCCTTGCATCAACACGGCCCCAATTCCAGTTCCACTAGCGTCAGTCTCGATCACGAACGGCTCTTTGAAATTAGGTAAAGCCAGGACTGGTGCTATCATAAGTTGGTTTTTGAGCTGCTGGAAGGACTGCTCGGCCTGAGGACTTAACTTGAATGCTCCTTTCTTTGTAAGATCAGTGAGTGGTTTCGCAATGATTCCATAATTCTTTGAAAAACGCCGGTAATACCCCGTAAATCCTAAAAATCCACGAAGTGCCTTCAAACTATTAGGAACCGGCCACTCAATCATTGCTCGAATTTTTTCTGGATCTGTTGACACTCCATCACCACTTATGACATCGATGAACGTATTTTTGACGCGTTCATCTTGTCTTTTTTACCTTCTTTCGCTACCTTTTAGCCTTGTTTTTTGGTTAGTTTTGTAGAATAGTGTCACGTTTTGTGTTTTTTGCATTTTCAGGCACTTAGGTACGAAACGGTGTTTTTGGAGCTAAAAACGAGCTTTTTTGATAGAAAATGGCCCCGTTGAAGTTCCTTGATCTCCACGGCTTGTTCGTGAGTGTTTGAGCATCAATAAGCATTGAGAAGGATGAGTCCAAGGCACCCGAGGGCCGTACGAGGGCAAAAAGATTGAGTTGGAAGACAAAAATCTGCCCAGGAGCCAAGCTAAGCGCCTAGAATAGTGAAGCGCTCCGCTTCATTTTCCATTAGTTTTGGCACAGCAGCCAAGCGAAGCGCTTGGAGGGCCGAAGCGCTTCGCTTGCCAAGCGCTCCGCTTAGCCTCTCCAAGCGGTCCGCTTGGCAGCGGTTACGTTTTCGGATTTTCCTTCTTAAATCTGATTTTCAGTTATTTTTTCTCATTCCTTTCACTTTGTAATTGCTTGGGAGAGCTCTTTGAAGCTCCATAGCTCAGACCCATTATCTAGAGGCTTCATTATTATCAAGAAAGACGTGATTACATCCAATTTCATCTTCATTGTATCTTGATCCGTGAGATTTGGGCATTCCACCGTCTCGTGACAATCGGTGGTAACTTGTATCAATTTTCCTTATTTTGATTCTGATTATGAATGTTTGTTATTGTTATTCATATATGATGTTGTTTGTTTCAAGATCCGTTATGAGTATCTAATTCACGATTGTTGGTGGTAGAATGTGGACATGATAGCTAGGGTTATGATTATGCTTGTTGTGCTTTGAACCATTGCGTAAGATCTAAAGTAGCCAATTACAAATCTTCGAATACAAGTTAGTGACAGCCCTTATGGTCGCTTAATACTTCTAGATCATCCATACAATTGGGAGTAGCCAATTCCGTATTTTCGAATGCAAAGCATGTGACAACTTTGTGGTCAATTAATACTTCTCTATTGTATGTTTAAATGTTCATAGCATGATAGCAAGTTGTAACCCATGGTTTGTCATGTCCACTAAGCTACCACCAACATCTTTCTCTATTTGATTTTATCTTCCTCTTGATAGTTTCTGATTTGCATGAGTGCTTGGTTTAATCACACAAACTTGCTTGTTGGTTGATTACAATTGTTACGCACTAAACAAAGCTACGTTAGGTCCCAAGAGAACGACACTCGGGAACATCTTACCGCTTCACTAAATCTTTTGTGTAGTGAATAAGTGTTCTTTGGCTACAAACAAATTTAATTGGTGAAAAAACGACATCATCAATTTGGCGCCGCTGCCGGGGACTTAACTCCTTTGGTTTAGTGTTTAACTTTTGTTTCTTACCAACTTCACTTTCTTATCTCATTTTTCCCCCTATTTCTTTGTTACTTTGTGTGCTTGTGCTCTTGGTTGAGTTTTGTATATATCATAGTATAGCTTTTTGCTTTTGTTGCGGAACTACTCCTTTTGGGCTTCTCTTTGTGTGTGTAGGATTTCATGAAGGACTTGCATTGTGAAGCTGGTGGGGACAATGATGGAGATGCTTATAGGAAGCATTTGTTCCAGTTGTTGTATGGAAAACCTGGAAGGTCTTGTATAGCCTTGGATAAAGATTGCAAGAATTTTTATGTCGACCCTTCGTACTACTCCATCCTTCCCACATACGATGGACTTGGGAATCCTAGAGAATTCTTGGAGACATTTGAGGTCGGTGTGTTGAGGCTTCCTTGTATGAATGAGGAGAGAATTCTTCTATCACCTGAACAGATTTGCATATGCACGTTTGGTGGAGCTATGAGAGGACCGGCTAAGGAATGGCTTACGTATCACCTAGAAGGATCATTGAGAGCCGGGAACGAAATAGCTAATAGTTTTCTGCGTTGGAATTCTATGTGTTTCATGCCATGGACGTCTCGCTTCGCCATCCCACCACCGGAAGTTTCCATAGTTGATAAAGATGAATGTGGCGAAGAGTATATTGATGAATCCTCTTCAGATTCAAGCGTTGTTTGCACACCATTACTTGAAGATGGACTGATTCCGGAACTAACCGGCTTGGATATTTCTGAGATGGTTTGCGCGGGAGAAGAGACATACACGTTCATCCTAGAGAGGACTTGCATAGAAAGCTACTTCCGGAGTTTTGATCCACTTTTTTCTTTTTATTTTCCCTATGATTCCTTTAGTTATTTCTTAGATTTTGATTTTGTTAATTTAGTTGATTTTTATTTTCTGGGAATCATGGATTTGCTTGAGGACTTGAGGAGAGGAGCCAAAGATGGTTCCCAAGATGCAAGGAGTAATGGAACGAATGCACGAGATTCGTTCCCATTTGATAATGGATAACCTTTGTGGTATTTCTTTGCATGTAGTTTAGTTTTTCTTTTTTATTGCTTTTGTAGTTGTGGCCTGTGTGCCTTTTGTCGTGATTCATTTAGTCTAGTGTTTGTCTTGGTGCCTTAGGTGATTAAGATAGGAAAAAACATCGAAAATCTGGAAACAGAGCCAAGCGAAGCGCTTGGAAGGGCCAAGCGGTCCGCTTGAATCTTCAGTAAATCAAAAAGTTTACTGGAATTTCAAGCGGAGCGCCTGGAGCCTCCCAAGCGGTCCGCCTGGACCCTGTACCCAGATTTTCCTCGTTTTTTCCATTCTTCTCACCTTTGCGCAACCGTTTTCACTTGTTTCTTGAGTCTTTTCAGGTACTACTCTTTTATAGGAGTTGGACACGAACCTTTATATCAGGGAAGTGTACTTTCAATCCAATTTTTCCTTTCTTGTCAACTTTTCTTTACTCGAGGACGAGCAAAAGTTTAAGTTTGGGAGGGGTCATTGGATTTTCAGTACTATGTGCTCTTTTGGTTTCGTACATGCCTGTTGTCAGCTCAAGTTCTTGTGATTTGTCGTGTTTTTCAGTTTTTGCATGCATATCATCCCTAGATTAGTTGTTGCACGTTGTTGCGTGTGGAGTTTATTGCCAAGTCTTTTGAACTTTTTTATTGAGTAGACTAAGTGTTTATGACCATTGATCATATGTTGCATCACTTTGCAAGTAGTTTGAGGCTTGTCTCGCTTGATTTGTCACATTCGCATGTGCACTAGTTAAGCTTAGTAGTCTCGACATCACCTTGAGTGGTGTTTCTTCTGCTGCGGTTCACGATGGCCTTATGAAATGATGCACGTTTGAGTCTATGGTTGTAACCCGTGTAATTATGTACGTAAGAGGCGACAAGTTCTTCACCTCGATTAGAGATTGCCAAATACCTAGGAAGGAGGTAGTGTGAGGTGTGTGATTCCTTGTAGTAGACCTATTCAATCGAATAGGTTTGGGGAGGGGGTTGCTTCGTTATACTTGTCTTTCGTCTTTGAGTCGTTGTAAAGTTTTCTTTTTCTTTTTCTTTTTGTTTTGTGTCCCAACCTATTCTTTCGAATAGGTTTGGGGAGGTGTCTTTGTAAAAGAGTCTTTCCTTTTTCAATTTCGTCTTTGTGTTCAAACCTATTCTTTCGAATAGGTTTGGGGAGGTGTTTTTGACACTTGGTACTGCTGCTTGCCCCTATATAAAAAAAAAAAGAAAGAGAAAAATAAAAGAAGAAGAAAAGAAAAAGAAATATAAAAAAAAAAGAGAAAAGAAAAAAAAAAGGGAAATAAAGAATAAGACCCAAAAAGCAAAAGAAGGGTCGTTGCAAGCCAAAAAGCAGTCTAGTAAAGTGTCAAGTGTCATGTAAATATTTGTTTATTGTGAAGTTATCGAGTTGTAAATTCTATCTTTCGTTTCGTGTCGCCTTTGTCCAAGGCCTGTTCTTGACCACCCTCGTCTTTCTATTCAAGAAGTGGTTGAAGGAGACTCATTCGTTGAGAGTCTGGGTAGAATAGGGGAGTGTTATCTTTCTAGGGAACCCTCCTTCGTTTGATGAGAGCCAGTATTGGTTCGCCCTCTCTTGAGGAAAAGTCTCGCTTGGTGAACAGTAGTAAGCCCTCGGTTTTATAGGCACGGGCCAATTGTAGTATGATAATATGCATCATTGTGTCGTCACTGATCAGGTCCAGGTAGAAGATGTTATGAGAGATTCCTTTGCTTAACAAGGTGCACATGAGAATGTGTATATTCGCAATCGAGGCATTCTTCAACCTACTTGCATGTCATGTTCATATGGTTTTGTTCATAAGCATATGGTAGATTCAATAGATTCGTTCACTTTACTTGGCATGAGACTTCTTTTGTGTTGCATTTAGGATAGTTTGTTGCTTGAGGACAAGCAAAGGTTTGGTTTGGGGAGTTTGATGAACGTATTTTTGACGCGTTCATCTTGTCTTTTTTACCTTCTTTTGCTACCTTTTAGCCTTGTTTTTTGGTTAGTTTTGTAGAATAGTGTCACGTTTTGTATTTTTTGCATTTTCAGGCACTTAGGTACGAAACGGTGTTTTTGGAGCTAAAAACGAGCTTTTTTGATAGAAAATGGCCCCGTTGAAGTTCCTTGATCTCCACGGCTTGTTCTTGAGTGTTTGAGCATCAATAAGCATTGAGAAGGATGAGTCCAAGGCACCCGAAGGCCGTACGAGGGCAAAAAGATTGAGTTGGAAGACAAAAATCTACCTAGGAGCCAAGCTAAGCGCCTCGAACAGTGAAGCGCTCCGCTTCATTTTCCAGTAGTTTTGGCACAGTGATGAACGTATTTTTGACGCGTTTATCTTGTCTTTTTTACCTTCTTTTGCTATCTTTTAGCCTTGTTTTTTGGTTAGTTTTGTAGAATAGTGTCACGTTTATTGTTTTCTGCATTTTCAGGCACTCAGGTACGAAATGGCGTTTTTGGAGCTAAAAACGAGCTTTTTTGATAGAAAATGGCCCCGTTGAAGTTCCTTGATCTCCACGGCTTGTTCATGAGTGTTTGAGCATCAATAAGCATTGAGAAGGATGAGTCCAAGACACCCGAGGGCCGTACGAGGGCAAAAAGATTGAGTTTGAAGACAAAAATCTGCCCAGGAGCCAAGCTAAGCGTCTGGAATAGTGAAGCGCTCCGCTTCATTTTCCAGGAGCTTTGGCACAGCAGCCAAGAGAAGCGCTTTGGCACTCCAAAGCGCTTCGCTTGCTAAGCGCTCCGCTTGGCCTCTCCAAGCGGTCCGCTTGGCAGCGGTTATGTTTTCGGATTTTCTTTCTTACATCTGATCTTCTGTTACTTTTTTCAGACTTTTGAACTGTCGCTTCGTTTGGGAGAGCTCCTAAGCCCCAAAACTCAAAGAAAACTCAGATTATATTGTATTTTAGATTGGATTAAAGGTTTTGGCATAGGATTTCATCCATTGTTTCATCTACGGAGAGGTTTTCATCAATACCCACCGATTAGGGACAGCTTGGTGGTAACATTGTATCATTATCTCTTGTTTAGTAGTTTGATTTGATATATTCTATTTACAATTCATATGATTTGATGTCTATGTTGATGAATATGAGTAGCTAAATCCTTTGTGTTGGTGGTAGAATGTAGAATATGCATGCTATGGGTTATGTTTATGCTTACATGAGATTGTGATTCAATCTTGCTGCAAATTCCTTCATATGAATCTTAGTTGCCTATAAAATATATTTGAATTGAGTATAGTGACAAACACTTGGTCAATGAAAGCTATAGGATTGTATGTTAGAGATTTGCAGCATGCTAGATAAATGGTGTTAGTGACAAGCACCTCTAAAGTATTGATAGTGGTCTTTTATGATGTGTGTCTTGAAAGTTACCTAGACAAGTTGCTTAGCAGACTTGATCGAAGGTTTTACGCACTGAACTTGTGAGCATATTCGTAACCCATGCATGTGTATTTGATTTCTACCACCAACCGTTTTCCAAACTTGATTACAACAATCTGATTTCTCGTTGCTTTGTTCTAAGAAAGCGATTCTATAAACATTTTGAACTCGTTGACTGAAATTACTAGCAAAAACCTCAAACAAAGCCACGTTAGGTCCCGAGAGAACGACACTCGGGGAAAACTTGCCATTGCACTCTAGTTTGTGTAGTGATAAGTGTTCTTTGGCTTTTAAAACAAATTTAATTAATGAAAAACGACATTGGACGAAGATTGCAAGGATTATGACTTTGATCCTTCGTACTACTCCATTGTTTCCACGTTTTCGAGTGGTGATGATCCAAGAGGGTTCTTAGACACGTTCGAGGAAGGTGTGTTGAGGATACCTCGTGAGAATGTGGAGGGGGTTATTTTATCACATGAGCAGCTTTGTATCAGGGGATTTATGGGAGCCTAGAGAGGGAGCGCTCGTGAGTGGCTCAGAATCCCGCCGGAAAGATCATTGCACACTTGGGATGAAATAACCAACAAGTTTCTGGAACATTGGGATTGGGACTCACCTCCCGGTTCAAAGACATGGACGTCTCGCTTTGCTAGTACGCCACCAGAAATCGACATAGCCAATGTAGAGGAATGTTGTGAAGAATCTATTGACGAAGCCTCTTCAGTGCTTAGCTTGGATTCCACGTCCTTAATTGAGGATGTCAAGACTGTTGGTAAAGAAGAAGTCGTGGAGGAGGTGATGACTGAATCCATTGCTTCACTTGAGTCAGACAGTGTTGTCTTGAGTTGTGTTGAGATCGAGAAGCTACTCTCTGAAGATTTTGGTGTCTCTGAATCGACATGTTTGGATTCTATTGCTACAGACACTCTTGATCTTGACTCCTATGTTCTGGTCCATGCACCCACCTATGAGCTTCAAGGGAGTTTTGATCCACTTTTTTCTTTTTATTTTCCCTCTGATTCCTTTAGTTATTTCCTAGATTTTGATTTTGTTAATTTAGTTGATTTTTATTTTCAGGGAATCATGGATTTGCTTGAGGACTTGAGGAGAGGATCCAAAGATGGTTCCCAAGATGCAAGGAGTAATGGAACGAATGCACGAGATTCGTTCCCATTTGATAATGGATAACCTTTGCGGTATTTCTTTGCATGTAGTTTAGTCTTTCCCTTTTATTGCTTTTGTAGTTGTGGCCTGTGTGCCTTTTGTCGTGATTAGTTTAGTCTAGTGTTTGTCTTGGTGCCTTAGGTGATTAAGATAGGAAAAAACATCGAAAATCTGGAAACAGAGCCAAGCGAAGCGCCTGGCAAGCCCAAGCGGTCCGCTTGGAATTCCAGTAAGAATTTCATTCTTACTAGAATTTCAAGCGGAGCGCCTGGAGCCTCCCAAGCGCTCCGCTTGACAAGCGAACCGCTTGGCTCCCGCCAAGCGGTCCGCCTGGACCCTGTACCCATATTTTCCTCGTTTTTCCATTCTTCTCACCTTTGTGCACCCGTTTTCACATGTTTTTTGAGTCCTTTCAGGTACTACTCATATATAGGAGATTGTACACGAACCTTATTCAGGGAAGTGTACTCTCAATCCAATTTTTTCTTTCTAAATGAACTTTTCTTTGCTCGAGGACGAGCAAAAGTTTAGGTTTGGGGAGGGGGTATTGGATTTTCAGTACCATATGCTTGTGTGGTTCGTGCATGCCTGATTTTACTCAAGTTCATGTGATTTGTCGTGTTTTTTTTTTCAGTTTTTGCATGCATATCATCCATAGATTAGTTGTTGCACGTTGTTGTGTGGAGTCTATTGCCAAGTTTTTTCAAACTTTTTTATTGAGTGTACTAAGTGTTTATGACCATTGATCGTATGTTGCATCACTTTGCAAGTAGTTTGAGGCTTGTCTCGCTTGGTTTGTCACATTCGCATGTGCACTAGTTAAGCTTAGTAGTCTCGACATCACCTTGAGTGGTGTTTCTTCTGCTGCGGTTCACGATGACCTTATAAAATGATGCATGTTAGAGTCTATGGTTGTAACCCGTGTAATTATGTACGTAAGAGGCGACAAGTTCTTCACCTCGATTAGAGATTGCCAAATGCCTAGGAAGGACGTAGTGTGAGGTGTGCGATTCCTTGTATTAAACCTATTCTATCGAATAGGTTTGGGGAGGGGGTTGCCTTATTGATCTTGTCTTTCGTCTTTGAGTCGTTGTAAACTTTCCTTTTTCTTTTTCTTTTTGTTTTGTGTCGCAACCTATTCTTTCGAATAGGTTTGGGGAGGTGTCTTTGTAAAAGAGTCTTTCCGTTTTTTTTTTCGTCTTTTTGCTCAAACCTATTGTTTCGAATAGGTTTGGGGAGGTGTTTTTGACACTTAGTACTGCTGCTTTCCCCTATATATAAAAAAAAGAAAGAGAAAAAGAAAAGAAGAAAAAAAAAAGAGAAAAGAAAAAGAGAAAATAAAAAAAAAAAGAAAGAAAATAAAGAATAAGACCCAAAAGCAAAAGAAGGGTCATTGCAAGCCAAAAGCAGTCTAGTAAAGTGTCAAGTGTCATGTAAATATTTGTTATTGAAGTTATCGAGTTGTAAATTCTATCTTTCGTTTCGTGTCGCCTTTGTCCAAGGCCTGTTCTCGACCACCCTCGTCTTGCTATTCAAGAAGTGGTTGAAAGAGGCTCATTCTTGAGAGTCTGGGTAGAATAGGGGAGTGTTATCTTTCTAAGGGAACCCTCCTTCGTTTGATGAGAGCCAGTATTGGTTCGCCCTCTCTTGAGGAAAAGTCTCGCTTGGTGAACAGTAGTAAGTCCTCGGTTTCATACGCACGGGGCAATTGTAGTATGATAACATGCATCATTGTGTCGTCACTGACCAGGTCCAGGTAGAAGATGTTACGAGGGACTCCTTTGTTTAACCAAGTGCACATGAGAATGTGTATATTCGCAATCGAGGCATTCTTCAACCTACTTGCATGTCATGCTCATTTGGTTTTGTTCATAAGCATTTGGTAGATTCAATAGATTAGTTCACTTTACTTGGCATGAGACTCCTTTGTGTTGCATTTAGGATAGTTTGTTGCTTGAGGACAAGCAAAGGTTTGGTTTGGGGAGTTTGATGAACGTATTTTTGACGCGTTCATCTTGTCCTTTTTACCTTCTTTTGCTATCTTTTAGCCTTGTTTTTGGTTAGTTTTGTAGAATAGTGTCACGTTTATTGTTTTCTGCATTTTCAGGCACTCAGGTACGAAATGGCGTTTTTGGAGCTAAAAACGAGCTTTTTTGATAGAAAATGGCCCCGTTGAAGTTCCTTGATCTCCACGGCTTGTTCGTGAGTGTTTGAGCATCAATAAGCATTGAGAAGGATGAGTCCAAGACACCCGAGGGCCGTACGAGGGCAAAAAGATTGAGTTTGAAGACAAAAAATCTGCCCAGGAGCCAAGCTAAGCGCCTGGAATAGTGAAGCGCTCCGCTTCATTTTCCAGGAGCTTTGGCACAGCAGCCAAGCGAAACGCTTGGAGTGCCAAAGCGCTTCGCTTTCCACGCGCTCCGCTTGGCCTCTCCAAGCGGTCCGCTTGGCAGCGGTTACGTTTTCGGATTTTCCTTCTTAGATCTGATCTTCTGTTACTTTTTTCAGACTTTTGAACTGTAGCTTCGTTTTGGAGAGCTCCTAAGCCCCAAAACTCAAAGAAAACTCAGATTATATTGTATTTTAGATTGGATTAAAGGTTTTGGCATAGGATTTCATCCATTGTTTCATCTACGGAGAGGTTTTCATCAATACCCACCGATTAGTGACAGCTTGGTGGTAACATTGTATCATTATCTCTTGTCTAGTAGTTTGATTTGATGTATTCTATTTACAATTCATATGATTTGATGTCTATGTTGATGAATATGAGTAGCTAAATCCTTTGTGTTGGTGGTAGAATGTAGAATATGCATGCTATGGGTTATGTTTATGCTTACATGAGATTGTGATTCAATCTTGCTGCAAATTCCTTCATATGATTCTTAGTTGCCTACAAAATATATTCGAATTGAGTATAGTGATAAACTCTTGGTCAATGAAAGCTATAGGATTGTATGTTAGAGATTTGCAGCATGCTAAATAAATGGTGTTAGTGACAAGCACCTCTAAAGTATTGATAGTGGTATTTCATGATGTGTGTCTTGAAAGTTACCTAGACAAGTTGCTTAGCAGACTTGATCGAAGGTTTTACGCAATGAACTTGTGAGCATATTCGTAACCCATGCATGTGTATTTGATTTCTACCACCAACCGTTTTCCAAACTTGATTACAACAATCTGATTTCTCGTTGCTTTGTTCTAAGAAAGCGATTCTATAAACATTTGAACTCGTTGACTGAAATTACTAGCAAAAACCTCAAACAAAGCCACGTCAGGTCCTGAGAGAACGACACTCGGGGAAAACTTGCCATTGCACTCTAGTTTGTGTAGTGATAAGTGTTCTTTGGCTTTTAAAACAAATTTAATTGGTGAAAAACGACATCATCACACAGCAGCCAAGCGAAGCGCTTGGAGGGCCCAAGCGCTTCGCTTGCCAAGCGTTCCACTTGGCCTCTCCAAGCGGTCCGCTTGGCAGCGGTTACGTTTTCAGATTTTCCTTCTTAAATCTGATTTTCAGTTACTTTTTCTCATTCCGTTCACTTTGTAATTGCTTGGGAGAGCTCTTTGAAGCTCCATAGCTCAGACCCATTATCTAGAGGCTTGATTATCATCAAGAAAGACGTGATTACATCCAATTTCCTCTTCATTGTATCTTGATCCGTGAGATTTGGGCATTCCACCGTCTCGTGACAATCGGTGGTAACTTGTATCAATTCTCCTTATTTTGATTCTGATTATGAATGTTTGTTATTGTTATTCATATATGATGTTGTTTGTTTCAAGATCCGTTATGAGTAGCTAATTCACGATTGTTGGTGGTAGAATGTGGACATGATAGCTAGGGTTATGATTATGCTTGTTGTGCTTTGAACCATTGCGTAAGATCTAAAGTAGCCAATTACAAATCTTCGAATACAAGGTAGTGACAGCCCTTATTGTCGCTTAATACTTCTAGATCATCCATACAATTGGGAGTAGCCAATTCCGTATTTTCGAATGCAAAGCATGTGACAACTTTGTGGTCAATTAATACTTCTCTATTGTATGTTTAAATGTTCATAGCATGATAGCAAGTTGTAACCCATGGTTTGTCATGTCCACTAAGCTACCACCAACATCTTTCTCTATTTGATTTTATCTTCCTCTTGATAGTTTCTGATTTGCATGAGTGCTTGGTTTAATCACACAAACTTGCTTGTTGGTTGATTACAATTGTTACGCACTAAACAAAGCTACGTTAGGTCCCAAGAGAACGACACTCGGGAACATCTTACCGCTGCACTAAATCTTTTGTGTAGTGAATAAGTGTTCTTTGGCTACAAACAAATTTAATTGGTGAAAAAACGACATCATCAGACATATCCCAGGTACTCAACTTGTGCTAAACCAAAGCTGCATTTGCTTCTTTTTGCAACTAATTCGTGTTTCCTGAGCAATTGTGACACTTCTCTTAAATGAACACAATGCGACTCCGAATCTTCACTATATACTAATATGTCATCGAAGAAGACAAGAACATTCTTCCTTAATAAATGAGCAAAGATTTCGTTCATGAGTTTCTGGAAGGTGGCTGGAGCGTTTGTTAATCCAAACGGCATCACATTGAACTCGTACTGCCCGTGGTGTGTGACAAAAGCCGTCTTGGTTTTGTCCTCTTCACGCATTCTGATTTGGAAATATCCCAGACGAAGGTCTAGCTTGCTGAAAATTACTAGCTCGATACAACTCAGATAACATGTCCTCTATGACCGGCATAGGAAATTTATCTTTTACCGTAATGTCATTCAATTTCCTATAGTCAATGCACATTCGCCACGTTGAATCTTTCTTCTTAACCAACAATACTGGAGAGGCAAACGGGCGAGAACTATAGTTGATCAGTCCTTGTTCCAATAGTTCCTTAACTAATTTTTCAATTTCATCTTTAAGCACATGAGAATACCTCTACGATTTCTGATGCATCGATTGCGCCCCTTCCTTGAGAATTATTTTGTGCTCAATAAACCGTGGAGGAGGCAGCCCTTTCTTTTCCAAAAATACATCCTTGTATTCTTCGAGCAATTCTTCCACACAGGCTGGAGTAGGAGTGAGTTGTGTCGTTCCTTCAATGTGGAATAACTGAGCCACAACTCCATGAGTAGACTTTTGAAAGAATTTCTTGAATCCCTTCCCACTCAGTAAACTCAAATTAGCATCATCCTTTTCACCATTCAGTTGTACCTTCTTGTTGTGATGAGTTACTAAAAGGAAGTTCTTCTTAAGATGGAACGTAACAGGCTCATACTTCCACATCCAATCGTGGCCAAGTATGACATCACAACCTCCCAAGGGTAGCAGTCTCAAATCTGCTTCAAATTCATGTCCCTAAGCAGTCCATGTAAAGGACTTGCATCTTTCGCGACTTATCGTCCGTTCTCCATTAGCTACCATGATGATCCAAGGTGGAGTAGCCTCCACAACACAGTTCAACTCCTGAGCAGTAGCTATGTTTAAATAGATGTGAGTACTTCCACTATCAATAAGTATAGATAGCTTCTTCTTGTGCTGCCGTGTAACGCATGCAAACTTATCTCCTCATCTGTTGGGCCCTCTGTATCATTCTCCGTCTCAAAGTCTTCTTCCTCTTCATCCTCATCACTTAGAATAACTTGAAATAGCCTAGCACACTTATGCCCAAATGTGTACTTCTCGTTGCAATTGAAGCACAACCCCTTTTCTCTCCTAGAGTCGTACTCAGCTTTGGACAACTTCTTAAGTGGCATTCTAGCACTTTCACTACTATTCCCAGGACTGGAGCTGTTTTCCTTCCAACTCCCAGTACTAGTTTTACTTGAACCCACCGTAGGCTGTACAATTTTCTGACCCATCTTGTACTTTTTGTCCCACACGTCAAGTTTACTCTCTAATAGTTTGGCCTGATTTATAGCAGATGTCAGTTGTCTCGATCGAAACAGTTGTACAAGAACTCTAATCTCCCCTTTAAGGCCCTTGATAAAGTATGATATGTAAAATTCTTCACTCATAGTCGGATGCTTAGCTCTAACCAAGGTTTTAGCCTCTTCAAATTGTTCAACATAACTACACACATCAGTTTTTTGCATAAGCTGAGTGAATTTCATCACTATATCATCCTGACCAGGCATCAAAAACCTCTCTAAAATCATGCTACGAAAAGGTTCCCAAGGCACAGGTTGTCTTCCCTCAACATATTCCATATACCACAGATCTGCTACACCAATTACGTAAAAAGAAGCATGATATACCTTACTCCATTCATCTGCAGGATTGATTTGAAAATACCGATTAGCACGCCGGATCCAGGAACGTGGATTTTGACCATCAAATTCCGGAAACTCGATCCTATAAGTCGGAAACTGGGACTGATGATCTCTGCTCTCCTTCTCCTTGTCCCTGTTCTCCTTCTCTTTGTCCCTGTTTTCCTTCTCATTGTTCCTGACTTGCTGTTCCCTTTCGTGCCTAAGAGGAGGTATGGTATACGGCTGCTTTGAACTGGCTCCCTCATCTATCGGCTCCTTCTCCTTTAGCAATCTGTGCCTGTTGAAATGCCACTAGCAGCTGAAGTTGTTCCTTCAGCTCAATCATGGTTTTATCCACCGATTAAATCTTATCACCAATAATAGTGATCTTCTAATCGACGCCATGGATCTAAGCTTCATGACGCTTCAAGTTATCGAAAATATCCTTCATCCGTGTCTCGTGAGTCATGATTCTGTCGGATTTGGCAAACCTGAGCTCCGAATACCACTTGTTATGACCCAAATCCAACATTTGTATGAATAGTACTCAATAATGTTCAAATCTGGATTAACAATGAACAAAACTCAATAACAAACAATTCAACAAACAACAGGTGGGCAATAGAAGATCAATAACAACTATACTAATTTGGTTGCTTGTCGGAGATCACCGGTTATACACCTGAGAAGAGAAATAATTGTAAGGAAGATGGTTATAGATTAACAGAGGAAGAGCATAGTATGATAAGAATTACCTCATCATACTCTCATGGTTTGTTCTCCAAGCCAGCTGCCATTATGTAGGTTGTTGCTGCTTCATTGCGTGACCTCAGTAAAGTACTTCGGATTCTATCGTAACTGTTCTTTCACCCAGAAGTAAAAGTAACTCTCTAATAACTGCAGTAATTAACTAATAAAATTGCTACTAGGTCAATGCGACTTTGACCCTTAATTAAAGAATAAAACCAGTTATGACATTGTGTTACAAAGTTCAAGGTCAAGGTTTAAGACAACACAGTCTCACCCTCCATTCCAGTGATGTATGGATTGAAAATGTGCTACATCCTTGAACATTATAGGATTCAGCTGAGAAACCCATTGCCGAATAAGAAATCAGTATGCAATGTGGGAAACGCTTTTTACAAGCTGAATGGACCTAAGGTTGCTGACAAGAAGTCAAGGAAAGCAAAAGCTGCAAATGTTGTTGAGACTGATAACCAGTCTAGGAATACAGCAACTGCAAATGTTGTTGAGACTGACAAGCAGTCTAGGAATACAATAGTTGCAAATGTTGTTGAGAATGCAATAGCTGCAAATGTTGCTGCTGATACTATTGTGGTTGCTGACACTACTACACCCAGCAAAAGATCCAAGAAAAAGAGGAAAGCTGATGATGACACTCAGGCTGCAGCTTCATCAGTTCATCCTATTCCGAAAAAGGCAAGGACAAAGACCATTTTCCCAAGAAAGAAGACAACGGCAAGAAAGTCCATTCCAGTTGTCCATGTCATTTGCTGAAGTGCTTGCTGAAGCCTTCACAAATCCAATTAACTTGGATCCATCTACTGAAGCAAGACCACAAGGCAGTGGAAATGAAAATCCTGCCTTCGAAAGATTAGAAGATGTCTACATAGTAGATAATCTTGATGACAATATTCTGGAACCAGCAAGTGACATTGCTGCAGACTTAAGAAAAGCTACACTTGCTGAAAATGTTGCCAGCAAAGCAACATAAGAGACAGTTGCTGAAATAGCAACAAGTCAAGTCCGAGAAACTGTTGAAGCTGCACTTGCTGAAGAACCAGTTGTTGAGACTGCAACAGTTCAAGTCCCAGAGTTTGTTGAAACTCAACAAGAGACATTGTTCGACGACGCATCTCATGATGTTGAGAATGTTAGACCAAGTTCACCAATAACTTCTATCGACAAAGTCCAACTGGTGCTGACTAACCTAAGCCAGCAAATGGACATGGAGATTGATGACAACTCCAATAAGTCAGTAGACCTGTTCATTACAAGAAGTGAACTTAAAGGTTTAGATGTCTCTACTCAACTTGTCAATTCACAGACAAGGGAGATTGCTGAATCTGCACAGCCTTCTCAAATAGAGCAAGAGAAGAAGTCTGCTGAAGAACAAGTCCCAGATAATGAAGATGTTATCAATGCTGAAAGGACTAAGTCACCACCTGCCCTTTTTCAGTAGGTTGTTAACTCAGATATAAGCAGAACTTCACTATCTGAAACTTTATCTTTAGCTAATATGATCATTTCTTTACAGACTTCTCAAGATACAAGTCAGAAGATTGCTGAAACTTCTGCACCAGAATCCACAACTCATGTTCAGCAGGTAGATGAAAATTTTGGTAAACTTACTAAGTTTGAAAACTTAGTACTTGTATCTAACAATGAGTTATTTCAGGATGAACAATTCAAGGATGCTGCTACAGCTCCTAAAGCAATGAAAATAGTTCCTGTAAGAAAATACGGTCAGAGTTACCCCTAGGGTACGCAGCGGAATTTCAAAAAATTTCTTAACATGCAGGTTAATTGATTATGTATATGCCGTATATATTTAAACACGTCAATTAGAAGACTAACCTTACTTCCAAAGCAAGCACAACTTCCATGTCTTCGTAATAATCCGGTGTATCTTCTCCTTCGTCGAAGTCGAAGATATCTGCAATACTTTGATTATCTGCAAGACAATAAAAGTTAGTTTCCAGCTCCTAGAACCTCAACCTTGCTATCCACGGATGAACAGCCTATCAGAAAGAATGCTAGGATATTCTTTGTGTGACAAAGAAGATGGGGCGGCGATTCCTACGGTAGGTGGCGCGCGCGTGGCTTAGGTGAGGTAGGGGGAGAGCTTTTGTTTTCTCTAAGAAAGGTAGAATAATTCTCTAAGAATTTGATTCTTCAACTGTGTAAAAATCTATATCAAAAGCTCTCTAATAGTCTACTATATATAGTAGTCAATAGAAGCCTAAAGCATAAGCAATTAGACTTCATAAAGGAATAAGAATCTAATTCTTATCGCACTAGGAAACCAATTTCAAGTCTAGATTCATTCCCAATCAAGTTAAAACTCAATCAGGAAAATCTAACTTATCCCTTAGACTTCTAATAGAGGAAGGAGTCGAACTCCTTCCCCTACTCCGACGTGCGCACGCGCGCGCATCCAAAGGGTGATAGGTGGGTCCCGATTTTGGGACTCAATTATAGTTCGAAGGCAATTCAAACTCCAAGTAGATTTTGCCCATGTGCATATGTTAATTCTAAATTAACATATCCTTTCAAATCAAACCTCTATTATATTTCTAAAATATAATCTTTAATTGTATTTACATGAAATACAATTAATTAGCCAATTCAATTAATAATTCCAAATCATTAATTGAGCCACTAAATGTTATAATTAATTCCAAATTAATTATAATCCATCAATCACAATTAATTCCAAATTAATTGCGATTCCATCTTCAAGGATATTCGGATAAGCTGAATCACCACATAGTGTGACCCATAGGGCCTCATTGTATTAAGCAAGTCCTAGACTAGGCAAAATGGAATTCCTAGACGGTTCCATTTGCAATATTAATACATGAGGAAGTTTGAGAGGTTTCTCAAAGCAAACCCTTTCGTTGCGAAGTCTGTTGCGCTCAACGCGGCGATGGTAACGTCTCTTCTTCTGACTGACTCGAATGCATCTAGGATCGATGAAGTGTCTATCCCAATAATACATCCACGGGAGTCTTCAGTGAGTTGCATGGTGAATCCAATATCTATTATGACCATCATAATAATATTAATACGCTGGCCAGCGGTTTTACCAATCACAACTATGAACGACTATGAGCAGTGCTCTCCTGTGCTACACATGAGAGATGAATCCTTCACAGAATCACTTATCATCCCCATTTGTATGTAGCCATAATCCTGGATCGTGTCTTAGGTCAACTGCTTATTCAGAGCTGACATCGACGGGTCCACCAAGGATATGGGGCAACAAATGTGATGATAAAGTCCTGTAAGTTCAAAGGACGACTAGCTTCACTTCGACAACTTACCGGTTCCCATAGACACTTCGGTATAGAGTATACATCGATGGGAGTGTCCGGTGGGTACTTCCATTGTTCGGTAATCGCCCATCGAACAACTATGCGCAGTTATGGGAATGTTTCTTTATTGTCCAACAATCCGTTCCGTGGCCGTGGGATCGGCTCACACTTGCTCCAACAAGTATAACCTCCACGCATACTAGTCTCAGCTGGTTCATTCAGACCCCTACATCCGAGATGAGTCTCGACTAGGGAGAGTTTGGGATAGATGATAATTCACATAGCTCCCACTATCTGTGTGATCGGTCATCTATCTGAGGGGACATGTTTAATATCAATACAGACAGAAATAGAGATATAACATGCTGCATGCCTGGTGTAATATAAATATGAAAGCGATACTCAATAGTCAAACGACAAACATATATTATATTACGTTGACCTGTGTAATAGTACATATATGCCCTCTATAAGGGCTGCTTGCCCTTAATAAGGAATGTCTCTAGGACATATACACTATCAATCTCCCACTTGGACTAGAGCCAGTCACCTTTATGCTTAATACCCAGATTAGCATAATGTCTTAAGTGGACTTCCCCTGATAAGACCTTGGTGAAAGGATCTGCCACGTTGTCCGTGGTAGAGACACGTTCTATACTAACTTCTACTCTATCAATAATCTCACGTATAACGTGATACTTTCTAAGTACATGTTTGTTCTTGTTTGTAGATCTAGGCTTCTTACCTTGAGCGACGGCGCCTGTATTGTCACAATAAATCGTTATTGGACTAGGAGCAGGAACAACCCTCAATTCCTTCAAGAACTCTGACATCCAGACAGCTTCTTTCGATGCTTCTGATGCAGCAATGTACTCGGCTTCTGTGGATGAGTCAGCAATTTGAATACGTATCCTGTCTGTGACTTAAAGTCATCAGGATCTGATTCAAATCCAGCATCGACATAACCAGACATCTTTAATTCAGGTTCTCCACCAAACACCAAGAACATCTCCTTAGTCCGTGAAGGTACTTAAGAATGTTCTTTACAGAAGTCCAGTGAGGTACTCCTGGATTCTGTTGGTGTCGACAAGTGACACTAAGCGCATATGCCACATCGGGCCTTGTGCAATTCATTGCATACATTATAGACCCTACTGTCGAAGCATAGGGCACACGACTCATTGCGTTTCTTTCTTCATCAGTTTTAGGACTATCCTTAACTGATAAGACAATCCCATGCCTAGCTGGGAGAAAGCCTCTCTTTGAGTTGTCCATCTTATAACGCTTCAGTATTTTGTCGATGTAGGTGGACTGTGTCAATCCTAACATCCTCTTGGATCTATCTCTATAGATCTTGATCCCTAGGATGTAGTTCGCTTCACCCAAGTCCTTCATCGAGAAGGTACTTGATAACCACACTTTAGTCTCTTCTAGCATAGAGACATTGTTTCCCATGATCAAAATGTCATCAACATAAATGATCATGAAAACGACTCCTTGTTGTTGTGCCTAGTGTAGACACAGGGATCTTCCTTGCTTCTGATGAAGTCAAACGATTTGACAGCTTCATCAAAGCGGATATTCCAGCTCCTAGACGCTTGCTTTAGCCCATAGATGGATCTTGTAATTTGCATATAGCAGTCGGCCTGGTTTTACTAATAAAACCATCCGGCTGTAGCATATAGACCTCTTCCTCAAGGTTGCCATTGAGGAAGGCAGTCTTTACATCCATCTGCCAGATATCATAATCATAGTAGGCAGCTATCGCAAGTAGAATTCGAATGGACTTCAATTTTGCTACCGGTGAAAAGGTTTCATCGTAATCGATGCCATACCTTTGCGTGTAGCCTCTCGCCACAAGTCTAGCCTTGTGCGTTTGTACCTTGCCATCTGTAAAGGTACCGGTTTTGAAAACAAAATAATTTCTTGAAAAAGGAAAATCAAAAATAACTTTAATAGCAACGGTCGGCAATTAATGCCAAAATAATCTTTGACGCGCACAGCGCTAACAGAAACAAACAAATATCCAACGATAACTCAAGTTCAAATGAAACAACGAATGAAGACAGTAAAAGTGTATCTTCTTATTTTGAAATAAAATCCCAAGGCACCCCCGACCCTTCTCTCAGTCGCTGGCATCCTATTCGCGAACATCCTCAGCAGTATCTGGAAGGAAGGAATTTTGAAAACAAGAGAGTGTGAGATAAAGGATCTCAGTGAGGTTCTAAGTTATAAACAGAAAGTAAACAGTTTTAAAATCAAAATCCTTTTCAGAAAACCAAACAAACAGAACAGATCACATATAATAGAATATCAGAACAGATAAATTGTAGACCGTTGGTGCAGCCCGCCTTATTGCTCCTACTCCCAGAATGCCCTTATAACTCCCTCCAGAGGGTGCACAACTCCGGACAGAAACAGAAACCCCCGTGTACTTTGGGGAAACAGATCCTGCGACCCTAATAGACCTCAGCGACTTCTGCCTCGCGCCTAAAAGGGAATAGACTAGGCCATAATCAAGCAAACCCGATAGTCCTCTACTACCCAAGCCTACCTAATCACAACCTAATCGACCGGCCACACAGATACAGAACAACAGATACAGATAATCAACACCGAGAGGTGTTCCTGCAGAAAAGTCGGTCCAGAACAGAGTAGCAATAAACAGAAAAGTAAATAGTCATACTTAGGACTTATACTTTTACGCGGAAGCATACAGTAAAACAGTATATATAGTAATAGATACAGATTGTCACATAGCCTTCCAGTTTTTCGCAAATAGATAAGTTTTGGGGTGAACACTCACCTTAACTTGCGAGCAAAAGATCTCCAACGAGTAATAGCTTACGGGTTATCGAAACAACGGAGAACCTAACAAGAAAGTACTAAACACACTTTAGAAGTCGAACGGACGGAAGCGAAAAGGTTGAAAAAGAAATGGTAAAGACGGGGTTCGAACTCGGGACCTCTAAGTTAGTCAAGCAAGAACCTAACCAACTAGGCTAGCAAGTCAAGTCAATACTAACTTACAAAAACAGAAACTAAGTTGAAAAAATTTTAAAAACTCTTTCGGTTTTTAGATTCTGGAAATTACCAAAATACCATCAGTGGTAAATTGCAAAATAACCCATTTCAAAAACAGACAGTACAAACAAACCAGAAGTTTCCAAACATACTTAACAGTCCTCACAAAATAAAAGGTTTACGAGAAAAGCTTTCTGTCAGTCAACTACGGTCAAAGGTAAAATTGCAAAAAGGTCCTTTAGGTTTTCAGATTTCTCAAATCAGTCCACAAGTTCAAAACAGTAACAACAAGGTCCAAAACAGTCCTTTCGAGGTCAATAGGAAACCAAAGTCAACATACGAGGTCAATCAAATCACAAGTCCAACAAACAGTAATAACAATCTAACAACCTAAGTCCCGGTTCTCAGTTCGAATCAAAATAATATGGTCAGAATGAACAAGGGTAAATCGGTCCAGGGGTAAAATTGTCCGAGATTTACCTTCGAATCGAAATAGAGGATTGAACAATCTGCAAATTGAATAAATCAAAAAGAAAAGAAAATCAATCGAGATCCAAATCGAACCAAAAGCGAAATTGAATCTGAACGGAAGGATCGAACCACTTACCGCTCAGATCAGAACAACGGACCGGGTGAATCGGCGGCGACGCGAACGGAGCGGCGCGGCGAACGGAGACAGAACGGACAGGGAGACGCGATCGATCGGAACAAACTGATCGGCGTGCGGCGGAGGTGATCTAATCGGGACGGCGACGAGAGGAAACGACGAGGATCAGAGACAGACAGACAGCGACCGAGAGCGGTTGCAGTACAGGCGCGGCGTACGACGACGGCAGACCGAACGGCGGCGTGAAAACGGGCGGTGGCGACACAGGGACAGAGAGAAGTGAGCGGCGGCAAAACGTCACGGCGGCGCGATGCAGACAAACGGACAGCAACGCGGCGGCTTGGCGGAGTCGGACCGGAACGGACGGACAGACCGGAGCGGGTGTACAGCGGCGGCGAGATCGGAATCTCACGGCAGCAGGAGCAACTCTCTTTTCTCTCTTTCTTTTCCTTCTCTCTTCTTTCTCCTCTTTTCTTTCTTTCTTGCTTTTGTGTTTGACGGCTGGGAAGGAGAATGAGGGGATGACACTGACTAGGGTTAGGGTTAAGTTAGTGGGCCGGTCAAAGAGGCCTTTGACTGGGCTAAGAAATTGGACCAAACGAATCAGAAAGTCCAGCTCGAACCAAACGAAACGAAACGAACTAGCTTACGGGAATTTAATTAAAATAATTATCGAATAAGTAATTTACTCTGATAATTAATTAACTAAATTAAATCATTAAATAATAAAATAATAAATAAATAAATAAATAAATAATTAAAAAAGACGGGGTGTTACACTCTTCCCCCCTTAAAAGAATTTGGTCCCAAAATTCGCACCTGAAAAGTTGAAGAGCTCGGGATACTACCGGCGCATGTCATCCTCGCTTTCCGAGGTTGCCTCCTCATACTGATGATTTCTCCACAGAACCTTTACTTGCTTGATTTGCCTATTACGGAGTTGTTGTACCTTCTGGTCAAGAATACGAACCGGTTGCTTCCACATAAGACAAATCCTCCTCAATGGTCACTTCCTCCGGTTGAATCACGTGCGACGGGTCAGGGTAGTACTTCTTCAGTTGAGATACATGGAATACATTATGAATTCCAGTAATAGTAGTGGGTAGTTGCAACCGATAAGCTACAATACCAACTCTTTCAATGATCTCGTATGGTCCTACATACCGAGGGTTCAGTTTAGCTCTACGACCCATACGAACAATTCCCTTTCTCGGAGATAGCTTGAGAAAGACAAAATCACCAATTTCAAACTCCAAATCTCGCCTACGATTATCGGCGTAACTCTTTTGTCGACTTTGAGCAGTTCTCAATCGGTCTCGGATAAGCCTAACCTTTTCCAAGGTCTCTTGTATCATCTCATTGAGAGTCCTTTCTCCAGCTATCGGCGTAGAAATTCGGTCCTCCAAATCCCAATACAGCGGTGATCTACACTTTCGACCATACAGTGCCTCAAACAGTGCCATACCAATCGATGCTTGATAACTGTTGTTATAAGCATACTCCACCAACGGCAAATGCTGTGCCCAGCTGCCTTGGTGATCTAGCACACACAATCTCAGAAGGTCTTCTAAAGTTTGAATGGTCCTTTCGGATTGACCATCTGTCTGTGGATGTGCTGCGGTACTAAAATTCAACTTAGTACCTAAGCCTTCATGTACTTGCTTCCAAAATCTCGAGACAAACTTCGGATCTCTATCAGATACAATGCTCACCGGAGTGCCATGAAGCCTAATTATCTCATCGCGATAGACTTCGTCTAACTTCTCGGATGTGTAGGTGGTTTTAACAGGTAGAAAATGTGCCGATTTTGTCAACCTATCGACAATAACCCAAACACTATCAAAACCTCCCCTAGCTACCGGTAGACCAGTCACAAAATCCATAGTGATCATCTCCCATTTCTACTGTGGAATCTCGAGTGGTTGTAGTAAACCTCCCGGTTTCTAGTGCTCAGCCTTCACTTGCTGGCAGACCAAACAACTTTGCACAAAATGTGCAACATCTCGTTTCATATGGGTCCACCAGTAAACCTTCTTCAAATCCTCGTACATCTTGTTTCCTCCAGGATGCATCGAATACTTAGACTTATGAGCTTCCTCCAAAATTAGTCGTCTAAGTTCTTCATCAGAAGGCACACACAATCTACCTTGAAACCTTAGGGCTCCATTCTCATCAATAGAGAATTTCGCATTGCGAGGTTCGGTAATATGTGCCTTGATATCTTGAAGCTCTTCATCATGCTCTTGAGCCTCAAGAATTCTACCTACCAGCTCATACCTCAAAGTGATATTGTCGAACATACAAGACAATCTGGACACTTCGGGATTTGACACGTGTACCCTACGACTTAAGGCATCAGCGACCACATTGGCCTTACCAGGGTGATATCGAATGGTACAAGTGTAATCGCCCAGAAATTCCATCCATCGTCGTTGTCTCATGTTCAACTCCTTTTGTGTGAACACATACTTCAAGCTCTTATGATCCGTGAGGATGGTGAACTCAGGACCATAAAGATAGTGTCTCCACTTTCCCAAAGCAAAGACTATAGCAACTAGCTCAAGGTCATGGGTTAGGTAATTTCTTTCATATGGCTTCAACTTTCTCGAAGCATATGCGATCACCTTTTCTCGTTGCATCAGTACACAACCCAAACCTTCCTTTGAAGCATCAGTGTAGACTATAAAGTCGTTGGTTCCCTCGGGAAGAGCTAGTATAGGGGCATTGGTCAGTCTCTTCTTCAGCTCCTCGAAGCTTTCCTCACACTTGTCACTCCATACGAACTTAGGATTTTTCCCTGTTAAAGAGGACAAGGGTCCAGCTATCTTCGAGTAATCCTTCACAAAACGGCGATATAACCAGCCAAACCGAGAAAACTCCTCACCTCAGTGACAGATTCATGTCTCTTCCAATTAAATATCGACTCAATCTTCGATGGGTCGACCTCCAAACCTTCTCCAGAGATAATGTGCCCTAAAAAGGCTACTTTATCTAGCCAAAATTCACACTTGCTGAATTTGGCATACAACTTGTTGTTCTGAAGAGTTTCCAAGACAATTCGAAGATGTTTCTCATGATCCTCTTCGGATTTTGAGTAAACGAGAATGTCATCGATGAAAACAACAACAAACTGATCCAGATACGGCTGAAAAACCCGGTGCATCAAATCCATGAACACAGCTGGGGCATTCGTAAGGCGAAACGGCATCACCACAAACTCATAATGACCATACCTCGAATTCAGAGCAGTCTTAGGTATGTCTTCTTCCCTTACCCTAACTTGATAATAGCCTTGTCGCAGATCAAGCTTTGAGTAAACCTTCGAACATTCCAACTGATCGAAAAGTTCCTCAATACGGGGTAGGGGGTACTTGTTCTTGACAGTGACTTGGTTCAAGCCTCGATAGTCGATGCACATCCTCATACTACCATCCTTCTTCTTTACAAACAGAACCGGTGATCCCCAAGGTGACGAACTAGGTCTCACAAAACCGTTATCCACCAGATCTTGCAGTTGAGTCTTAAGCTCCTTAAGCTCAGCAGGTGCCATCCTATAAGGTGACTTCGAAATGGGTGCAGTGCCAGGTACTAGATCAATACTAAACTCCACTTCTCGTTCAGGGGGTACGGAATCCAGCTTCTCAGGGAAAACACCCTTGAACTCCTTAACCACCCTAACTTCCTCGATTTTTGGCTGATCTTTGGGTTTATTGATCAGATACGCCAAAAAGCAGGTAGCACCCTTCACGTACAGCCTCCTAGCTTCCATGGCAGACAGTAGAAACTTCTCATCCTTTCCCTTATCTCCTTTCCATACGACTTTCTCCTCTCCAGGTTTTCCCAGGGATATAGACTTGGTTCGACAATCCAGTTGCGCGTAGTGCTTGGACAGCCAATCCATACCCAGAATAACATCGTAGGTTGATAGAGGTAGAAATATAAGGTCAGCAGGGAAAGTTCTTCCTAGGATGGAAATCTCGCATCGCTCAACGAACTTCTTAGTGATTAAACTAGCTCCCAAAGGCGTACATACTTCTAAAGCGTAGGGTAATACTTTGTATGGTAAAACGAGTGACTCAGCAAATACTTCAGCAATAAATGAATGCGTAGCACCAGGACCAAATAAAGCTTTAGAAGAAGTTTGAGCGATCAGTAGCGTACCTTCAACCACATTCGCGGTGTCAGGAACTTCATGACCACCTATGCTGAAAACTCAGGGCTTTGCCATAGTACCCTTTCCATTGTTCCTTGGAGCATAGTCTCCTGGTCTTCCTCCCTTGACAATGGCATGACGGTTCGGACAGTGGCTGATCTTGTGATCCTTGCTCCCACAAGCCAAACATAAGCCCTTTCTTTTCCAGCAGTTGTGCTCATCGTGGTTGACTCCTCCACAGTAGTTGCAGTTCTTCCTTGCCTGGGATGACTGCCCAGACCCTCCAGTAGTGTTGCGAGAACGGTTGTCGTGCTGAGTACGGGAATACTTTGCCGGTGGTGCTTGATATCCAGATTGGCTTCCTCCTCCATGGCTCCCAGAAGAACTAAAGTAGTTCCTCTTGCTAGAGTATGGCTTATCAACCATCTTGATCTCCTTGAGACCACTTTCTACCTCGGAGGCAAGTTCGACAGCCTTGAGATAGGTCGGCATGTTGGTCCCAAACAAACTGTACCGGATCTCAGAGTTGAGACCCTTCACAAAGTGACGAACCTTCTCTCGTTCATCATCCTGGAAATGCGGCACGTACTTCAGTAGCCGGGTAAATTCCGAGTAATAGTCAGCAACATCCATGTTCCCTTGCACCAATGCCTGGAACTCATCTCTCCGGTTCTCACGAACCAGGCGAGGCACGTACTTGTCCATAAAGTCCTTGGTGAAATTCTCCCAGGTACGAGCAACTCCCTCTTGCCTCCATCTTGCATTCACGGTTCTCCACCAGTTCCTGGCGGCTCTCACGAACTGGAAAGCAGCAAGCTCGATCTTCCTCTTGTCCGGATAGTGCAGGATAGAGAATAAGTTCTCCATACCTTCGATCCAGAGCTCAGCCTTACGGGCATCAGGTGTTCCCTCGAACCTCTCAGGATGGAATCGAGTGAATCGCTCCGCAGCTTGATCGATGGTCTGGATCAGTGGTGGTGGCGGAGGAGCTGGCTGAACAGGTGGTGCTGGTGCTCCAGCGCGGCGAATGGTTTCGCTGAAATTCCCCAAAGCAGCGATGATACGGTCCACTTGGTCTCCATTTTCAGCATGTTGATCATCTCCACTTCCATTGCTGCTGGCGCCACGAGTGTTTCTGCGACTCATTCTAACAAAGGGCACTACTTAGCAGTTGATTTAACAACCTCAAATCACTAACTCAGAAAAGAGCAGAAAACAAAGAACTAACGCCAGTACTTAATCTTCTACAACTGGTATAAACTGAGCAGTGAAGAAGAAAACATGCCTTGAACTTTAAAACAAAACGCAAAAACAAGAAATCAGCGAAGTCTTAAAACAGCCAAGCATGCAATTAAACAAAAGAAAACCGGTCTCTACTCGTCTTAGCGAGAAAACAGAAATCCACAGAGTCAAGTAAACGGAAAAGCATAAACAGTCTCAGTCGGCTGAACTAAATAAAACTCGCTTGGCAAAAAAAGAAGTTCGATACGAGCTCTAAAAGGCATCTATCCTAATAAGCGTCCTCGATATCATCCTCGTAACGTCGTTCGGGCACGTGAGCATCTCCTCCTTCTTCCTCAGAGGGGTCCTCCTCGGGGTCTTCTTCGGATTCTTCTTCGGATTTGCCTTCACTCTCCCCTCTACGTGATGGTCCGCAACCCTTGGGGAACGTCCTCCGAGCCTTCCTCTTGCAAATCTTGATGCCTACGTTGGACGCGGTTAACGAAACAAAGCCAGAGTGCTCTTTTGCGGCGCGTAAAGCCGTCTTAAGGAATCCGATTTCCGCTTCCTTCGTTGCTATTTCATCTCGAAGCTTAAAGTTTTCCAGCCAGTAGTGATCTCGTTCACGTACGACCCTGCCCATCACGAATCCAAGGTAAACGCCAACAACAGGAACGGAGGTATACGGGTTAAACTCTCCTTCGACTAGGCGGTAACGAATAACCTTCTTCTCAGAACTCATACCTATCTGTAAGCACACGCGTATTTAACTAGTTAATAACTATGTTAAAATCAAAACAACCGCGGAAGGTCAACAGTCTCAGAAACGGGTCAGAAAAGTCGTCAGAATCAGAACAGAGAAGATGAAGAAACGGTTCAAGGTTAGTACGCAAGACTCGAATCAGAAAAGCAACAGAAAATACAAGACCTAACCAGCGACTCGGACCCTCACACACACCCCAAAGGTCAAAAGATCCTATCCTAGCAAGCTCGAGTTTGAACTCAAGCTCTGATACCAACTGTAACGGTACCGGTTTTGAAAAAAAAAATAATTTCTTGAAAAAGGAAAATCAAAAATAAATTTAATAGCAACGGTCGGTAATTAATGCCAAAATAATCTTTGACGCGCACAGCGCTAACAGAAACAAACAAATATCCAACGATAACTCAAGTTCAAATGAAACAACGAATGAACACAGTAAAAGTTTATCTTCATATTTTGAAATAAAATCCCAAGGCACCCCCGACCCTTCTCTCAGTCGCTGGCATCCTATTCGCGAACATCCTGAGCATTATCTGGAAGGAAGGAATTTTGAAAACAAGAGAGTGTGAGATAAAGGATCTCAGTGAGGTTCTAAGTTAAAAACAGAAAGTAAACAGTTTTAAAATCAAAATCCTTTTCAGAAAACCAAACAAACAGAACATATCACATATAACAGAATATCAGAACAAATAAGTTGTAGACCGTTGGTGCAGCCCGCCTTATTGCTCCTACTCCCAGAATGCCCTTATAACTCCCTCCAGAGGGTGCACAACTTCGGACAGAAACAGAAACCCCCGTGGACTTTGGATAAACAGATCCTACGACCCTAATAGACCTCAGCGACTTCTGCCTCGCGCCTAAATGGGAATAGACTAGGCCATAATCAAGCAAACCCGATAGTCCTCTACTACCCAAGCCTACCTAATCACAACCTAATCGACCGGTCACACAGAAACAGAACAGATACAGAACAACAGATACAGATAATCAACACCGAGAGGTGTTCCTGCAGAAAAGTCAGTCCAGAAAAGAGTAGCAATAAACTGAAAAGTAAATAGTCATACTTAGGACTTATACTTTTAAGCGGAAGCATACAGTAAAACAGTATATATAGTAATAGATACAGATTGTCACATAGCCTTCCAGTTTTTCGCAAATAGATAAGTTTTGGGGTGGACACTCACCTTAACTTGCGAGCAAAAGATCTCCAACGAGTAATAGCTTACGGGTTATCGAAACAACGGAGAACCTAACAAGAAAGTACTAAACACACTTTAGAAGTCGAACGGACGGAAGGGAAAATGTTGAAAAAGAAATGGTAAAGACGGGGTTCGAACTCGGGATCTCTAAGTTAGTCAAGCAAGAACCTAACCAACTAGGCTAGCAAGTCAAGTCAATACTAACTTACAAAAACAGAAACTAAGTTGAAACATTTTCAGAAACTATTTCGGTTTTCAGATTCTGGAAATTACCAAAATACCCTCAGTGGTAAATTGCAAAATAACCCTTTTCAAAAACAGACAGTACAAACAAACCAGAAGTTTTCCAAACATACTTAACAGTCCTCACAGAATAAAAAGGTTTACGAGAAAAGCTTTCTGTCAGTCAACTACGGTCAAAGGTAAAATTGCAAAAAGGTCCTTTAGATTTTCAGATTTCTCAAATCAGTCCACAAGTTCAAAACAGTAACAACAAGGTCCAAAACAGTCCTTTCGAGGTCAACAGGAAACCAAAGTCAACATACGAGGTCAATCAAATCACAAGTCCAACAAACAGTAACAACAATCTAACAACCTAAGTCCCGGTTCTCAGTTCGAATCAAAATAATATGGTCAGAATGAACAAGGGTGAATCGGTCCAGGGGTAAAATTGTCCAAAATAGAATACTAACTTCGAATCGAAAGAAACAACAAAGGATTCGAGATTTACCTTCGAATCGAAATAGAGGGTTGAACAATCTGCAAATCGAATAAATCCAAAAGAAAAGAAAATCAATCGAGATCCGAATCGAACCAAAAGCAAAATTGAATCTGAACGAAAGGATCGAACCACTTACCGCTCGGATCAGAACAACGGACCGGGTGAATCGGCGGCGACGCGAACGGAGCGGCGCGGTGAACGGAGACAGAACGGACAAGGAGACACGATCGATCGGAACAAACTGATCGTCGCGCGGCGGAGGTGATCTAATCGGGACGGCGGTGCGAGCAAACGGCGGCGATCAGAGACAGACAGACAGCGATCGAGAGCGGAGGCAGTACAGGCGCGGCGTACGGTGACGGCAGACCGAACGGCGGCGTGAAAACGGGCGGCGGCGACACAAGGACAGAGAGAAGTGAGCGGCGGCAAAATGTCACGGCGGCGCGACGCAGACAAACGGACAGCAACGCGGCGGCTTGGCGGAGTCGGACCGGAACGGACGGACAGACCGGAGCGGGTGTACAGCGGCGGCGAGATCGGAATCTCACGGCAGGAGGAGCAACTCTTTTTTCTCTCTTTGTTTTCCTTCTCTCTTCTTTCTCCTCTTTTCTTTCTTTCTTGCTTTTGTGTTTGACGGCCGGGAAGGAGAATGAGGGGATGACACTAACTTGGGTTAGGGTTAAGTTAGTGGGCCGGTCAAACAAGCCTTTGACTGGGCTAAGAAATTGGGCCAAACGAATCAGAAAGTCCAGCTCGAACCAAACGAAACGAAATGAACTAGCTTACGCGAATTTAATTAAAATAATTATCGAATAAGTAATTTACTCTGATAATTAATTAACTAAATTAAATCATTAAATAATAAAATAATAATTAAATAAATAAATAAATAATTGAAAAAAGACGGGGTGTTACACCATCGGCATCTGTCTTTCGTTTAAAGACCCATTTGCACCCAATAGGTCTAACCCCTTGGGGCAAGTCTACCAAGTTCCAAACTTGGTTCAGGTACATGGAGTCCATTTCCAATTCCATGGCCTCTTGCCATTTGTCTGAGTCAATATCAATTATTGCCTCTTTGTAGGTCTCAGGATCTTCCCGATCTGATAAGCCGACATCAAGTTCACTGATGTCTTCTATCATAAAGCTTTGCTTCTGAGGTCCTTTTAGGATCCTCTTCGACCTACGGAGCTCGACTGGTTCTATTTCTTTTCTTTTTTGGCTTCGTGTAACACGAACATTATCAGTGGGCACTGATGCAGCTGGTCGCGCCACGTGACCCTGTTCCCTAGCGGGAGGCTGCTCTTGTGCAACTTGTTGCACAGTTTGATTGACAACGGGTTCTATTGGTGTGGTTTCAACTGTTGATCTAATCACAGGACTCCCACCGACTATGACATGCCTAACAAGTGTCATATCATTACCCTTGTCTGCTTCGAAAGCTCCCACTGAACTTGAGTCCAAATTAGAAGATTTAGAGAACTCATGTTCGCGCGTGTCAAAGTCTTGAATTTCTTCAAGTTCTATCATGTCATCTAACCTCTCTTCTTCGAGGTATTCTGCTTCTAAAAACTTAACGTTTCTAGATACTATCACCTTGTGATCTTCAGCATGATAAAATTCATAGCCTCTCGTCTAACGAGGATAGCCTATGAAATATACTTTGACACCCTTGGCATCTAACTTATCAGTGAGCATCAGTTTGACTATCGCAGGACAGCCCCAAGGTCTAAGATAGCCCAGTGAGGGCTTCTTTCCCTTCCATAACTCATAAGGAGTTTTCTCCACTGATTTAGATGCTACACGGTTCAGAATGTAGATTGCAGTTTGTAGTGCATATCCCCATAGATATTTTGGAAGAGTCGAGAATCCAATCATTGATCTCACCATGTCTAACAGGGTTCGATTCCTTCTCTCAGACACACCATTTAACTGTGGTGTTCCAGGAGGAGTCCATTGCGATTGAATTCCATTTTCCTTCAAGTAGTCGATAAATTCTTCACTAAGGTATTCACCTCCTCGATCTGATCGAAGAGTGACTATCCTTAGGTTCAATTCATTCTCGGCCTCATTCCTAAACTCCTTGAATTTCCCAAAGGTCTCGGATTTATTCTTCATAAAATAAATATATCCATACCTTGAGAAATCGTCAGTAAAGGTAACGAAGTAAGGATAACCTCCACGTGCTTGGACTTTAGAAGGTCCACATACATCGGTGTGTATGAGCTCTAAGCAGCGAGTAGCACGAACACCTTGTCCAACAACAGGTTTGTTCGTCATCTTACCCTTAACACATGATTCGCATGTACCATATGATTCAAATCAAATGGTTCTAAGTAGTTCAACTTCCTTAGTCTTTGAATCCGTGTTTCATTGATATGGCCTAGCCGACAATGCCACAGATAAGATGGATTATTCTTCCTACTTGAAGACGGTTGTTTGTTATGTATTTGAAATAAAGGTAGACTACTTTGCAAAATATATAAACGATTCACTAAGCGAGCTTTTCCATAATACTGGTCATTTAATGAAAAATAACAAGTATTATTAGCAAATCGAAAGGAAAAACCCCAATTGTCCAACAATGGAATGGAAATAATATTTCTGACAATGGATGGAACAAAATAAACGTTATCAAGTTCCAAACATTTTCCTGATGGTAAATCTATCTTAAGGCGTCCAACGCGTTTGGCTTCAACTGGATTGTTGTTCCCAACATGCAAATCGATTTCACATTGCTTGACTAGCCTGTGTTTGATGAATGTGTATTTTACACTTTCATTTGAGTCTTTTTCACCTATTTTAGCTATCCTCTATGTTAATTTAGCTATATTTTAGTGCATTTTATTAGAATAGTGTCACGTTTCCCTTTAGATTTTATTTTACAGGTTTTGGTAGAAAAACGAGGATTTCCGGGCAATTATATTGAAGTTGACAAGGAATTGGTGTTCCAGAAGCCTATTTAGAGTATATGAAGGTTTCCGGATAGGATTTGGAGTCTAGGGGTCGAATCTGGAGGTTAGAAGGCCACTAGAAGTCAGAAACCGAGTCTGAAAAAGGGAAGAAATCCAAAAACGCGTCGAAAACGCGGAATTCCGCAAAATTTACTCCCGGGCAAACCGCCCGGGACGTGGGGCGAATTGCCCCACACCGGCGAATCGCCCCACACCGGGCAAATCGCCCGGTGTGTGGGGCGAATCGCCCAACACTATTTCGAAGCCTATATATAGTTGCTCAGTTTTTCTCCGAAATTCATACTTTTCCAAACCTATTCTCTCACCTTTCTCTGTAGTTTTAGGTAGGAACTTCCCAGAGCCTGTTCTGGGGGTTCGTAGCTTAGGAGATACTTTTTCATAGCAGTTTGGAGCTTGTAAGATCGCGATTCTTCGGAGACTGACAACCTTCGGAAACATTGTATCTCATGGTTTATTCTACTTATTTTTATATATCTTTCAACATGTTTTCTTCTATGATTTCTGTTGATTACATGACAACTATGAGTAGATAAACTTATCGTTGGTGGTAGTATGTGAATTCTTAGCGAAGGGTAGATAATCATGCTAATGGCTATATCGCGAATTATACTCCGTGTTATTGCTTTATTTCGTTGATCAGGCTCAGCCTATATCCTCGTATGTTGATTAATTATTATGCACAATTGGACCCTCGTCGACCTATGCATATCTATATCTTCGTAGTGTTGAATAATTACGGAACACAATAGGACAATAGTGATTGACTTGTTAGTATTTGTATCTTCGTAGTGCTTAATAATTACAACAGGACAATCGATTGATCAAAGATCTCCATGCAAGACCGAGGAATTTACGCATGATTATTAACCTGTTATGCTTTGAAGGATCATACTATCACCAATCTCCATTATCTGTTAGAAAAACATTTGCTTTACGGTCTGCTGTTTTTATATTCTTTAGTTAAATAGATAAAGCTAGTTATAGTCCTTAGAGAACGACACTCGAGGTCATTCTACTGCTACACTACGGTTTTCGTTGTAGTTGTGAATTGCCTTTGGCTAAATAAAAAATTTATTTGCTTGAATCGGGACCCGACAAATCTCGATTCATCAAATTGGCGCCGTTGCCGGGGACTATACTCCTTTTCTCTGTTTAATTTGTTTGTACTTTCAGCATTCAATTCCTAGTTCTAGTAGTTTTAGTTTTCCTATTTAATCTCTCTCTGATACTCCTTTCCTAGCTTGTCACAGATATTCAGGTCTTGTGATGGCTCGCCCACTTTTGAAATCATGGGTTCAACCCAACGAAGCACTGATGAGAGGTCCGGCTATTGTTCTTTCTGCTGCAACTCGAGATTTGGAAATCAAAAGTTGCATGTACTAGCAACTCCCGAGGTTCTATGGGTTGGCTAGGGAAGATGTTATGGGATACCTGAATGATATTGACGATTTTATCAACAATCTTCCAAGGCCTGGAGCAGGGATAACGGACGATGAGCTAAGGATGAAGGTTTTTGCTATGGGGCTTGGTGATAAAGCCAAGGCATGGTTAGGCTCTCTGGAAGCCGGATCACTAGACACCTGGGACAAGGTGTATTCTGCTTTTATGGAGAAATACTTTCCTCACACATTGACTACCGCGCTAAAGGCGCAAATCACAGGATTCAAACAGGACTATAATGAGACCATCTACACCGCTTTCGAGAGGTTCAAGGACCTCATGCACAAGTGTCCACACCATGGTTTTTGGCTTCCTGATCCTGTCCAGCACTTCTACAATGGACTCACATATGAGAGTCAACAGGTGGTGGATTTCCAATGCCGTGGTACTATCTGGGAAGAGACCGCCGAGGATGTGTGGGCGTGTTTCGAAAGGCTTGCTAAAGGATCTCAATCCAAGGATCCAAGAGCAATGGTTAGAACACGTGGACCTGAGGCCCCACCAAACCAGGAGATCCCAATGCATGAAGTGAATGGTGTGAGTGGCGATAGGTTCGAAGGTTTCGCCAATCAGATGAGGCAAGCTCTAAGTGGCCTAATCGGAACTTCTCTCTCCAACGAGGAATGTAGGGTGTGCAAGAATTATGGGCATGGGGCTCATATGTGTAGATCAGATCTAGCACGAGAAGATGTTCACTTGGGAAACCGTAGTAATCCTACTCCTAAGGACGAAGCATCTACATCCAAGTCAGCAACTCTCTTGGATAATTTACAGAAATTGGTGGATTTCACCCAAGTGTTTTTTAAGAGATACGAGGAGGATTCGACAAAGATCAATGCTCGTCTGGATCAATTGGAAGCTAGAGCTAGTAGAGAGCAAGGGAAGTTACATAGCAGCACTGAGAGGTCCATGTCAATCAACTTGGTGGGAGATCAACCAGTGGAAATCACCATTAAGCAAGTTTCTAAGTGCGAGTGTTACAAGGATGAAGAGCCTCCACTAGCCAAGGAGGAAGAGAAGGACCTTGGTACTGATGAGAGTGGAAAGAAGCAAGGGAATCCCGAGCCACTCCCTCAAAGTTTCGATGTTAAGGTCGGGGTTGGCGAACTTGAAGATGTCCGTGCCACACTAGACATGGGATCTTACTCGAACGTGCTCCCTTTGAATGTGTTTGAGAAGAGTAGCCTTGGAAAACTATCTGACCATAGGGCTATTGTGCAACTAGCAGATGGATCCTTTGTGAGACCCGAAGGCGTTGTGAAAAGTGTGTTGGTCAAGATTGGTGAAGCATCTGTATACACCAATTTTGTAGTTATGCCGGCGTCTGCACCTGGAACGGGGGATGTCATTCTCTTGGGACGAACGTTCTTGACTAAGCTACGCTCCGTGATGGAAATCTGCCAAAGAACTTGCACTATTGAAGTGGATGGCAAGCAACATGTGTTGCAAGCCATATCTGATCCACCTGATCCGCCTGATAATTCTTACACTACTCACTACTGTGGTCTTGCAGCCTATGTTCTTTCTTATTCACAGGTTCGTGGCATGAAGAGGAGATCAGTGAAGTGGAAGTCTAGTACCCGCAAAAAGAAGAGCTAGGCGCGGACAGGAGTGGAGTCAAAGACTTTAAACAATGGCGCTATCCGGGAGGCAACCCGGAGATTTTATCGCTTTCTTTACCGCTTTAGATTTTATCTCACGAGATTGATTGAGTATTATAGGTCACTTATACAAGCATTAGCTCTCACCTTGGATCCACTTCCGACGTTCGGGACGAGCGACGACGTTCAGGTTTGGGGAGGAGGTCATCGCTGGTTATCTCTATACTTATCTTGCTTATGATAAAATCGTGAAATTTTTTGAATTTGCACGTTTACTGCTTTCCTGGGATAGTCTTGCATGTTTTATATGGAGTTTATTGCCGAATTCTTTAAACTTTTTTATTGGGTAGATTAACTAATGATGAATGTGTATTTTACAATTTCATTCGAGTCTTTTTCACCTATTTTTGCTATCCTCTATGTTAATTTAGCTATATTTTAGTACATTTTATTAGAATAGTGTCACGTTTCCCTTTAGGTTTTAGTTTTACAGGTTTTGGTTGAAATTCGGAGATTTCCGGGCAATTATATTGAAGTCTACAAGAAATTGGTGTTCCAAAAGCCTACTTGGAGTATCTGAAGGTTTCCGGATAGGATTTGGAGTCTAGGGGTCGAATCTGGAGGTTAGAAGGCCACTAGAAGTCAGAAACCGAGTCCGAAAAGGTGAAGAAATCCAAAACCGCGTCGAAAACGCAGAAATTCCGCGAAATAACCGGGGGGCGAACCACCCCAGCCTGCGGCGAACCGCCCCAGAGTTAATTCGGGGCCTATATATAGTGCTCAGTTTTCTCTCCGAAAATCATATCTTTCCAAGCCTACTTTCTCACCTCTCTCTATAGTTTTAGATAGGAACTTCCCGGGGCCTGTCCTGGAAGTTCCATAGCTTAGGGGATACTTTTTCATAGCAGATTGTAGCGCGTAGGATCGCAATCATCCGGAGATTGACAACCTTCGGTAACTTTGTATCTTACAGTTTTTATCTACTTATTTTATGTTCTTTCAATATGTTTTCTTCTATGATTTCTATTGATTGCATGACTATTATGAGTAGCTAAGCTTATCATTGGTGGTAGTATGTGAATTCTTAGCGAGGGAAGATAATCATGCTAATGGCTATATCGCGCATTATACTCCGTGTCATTGCTTTATTTCGTTGATCAGTTGTAACCAAAATTCTCGTATGTTGTATTGATCATTATGCACAATTGGACACTAGTCGACCATCAGACCAATTTAATTCGTAGTGTTGAATAATTACGGAACACATTAGGACAAACGTGTTGACTAGTCAGACCAGATTATCTTCGTAGTGCTTAATACTTGCAACAGGACACAAGATTGATTCAAAGATCTCTATGCAAGACCGAGGAATTTATGCATGATTATCGACCCATTATGCTAAGAAGGACCATACTATCACCAATCTCCATTATCTTCTTGAAACCCCCTTTTGCTTTCTATCTGCTGTTTTATATTCTTAATTAGATTTGATAAAGCTAGTATAGTCCTGACAGAACGACAGTCGAGTCATTCTACTACTACACTACGGTTTTCGTTGTAGTTGTGGATTGCCTTTGGCTAAATAACAAATATTATTTGCTGAATCGAGACCCGACAAATCCCGTTTCATCAAATTGGCGCCGTTGCCGGGGACTATACTCCTTTTTTCTGTTTAATTTGTTTTTAATTACAGCTTTAGATTCCTAATTCTATTAGTTTTAGTTTTCCTTTTTAATCTCTCTCTGATACTGCTTTCCTAGTTTGTCTCTAATCACTTTTCCTAGTCTATCACAGATAGTGTATGCCGCATACACGTTTTGCAGGAACACCGCTTGCTAGTTCAATTGCTGAGATCGACAGAGTCTACCACCAAAGAAGGCGACTACTTGAAAGACGCACACTAGAGGAAATAGAGGAAACCGATTTCTCAGAATCTCTACTTAGTCTCTTCAAGGAAATCGACGGAATGGCAGAAGCTAGACCACTGAAGGCATGGGTACAACCCACCAAGGATCGTATGAGGGGACCGGCGATTGTTCTTTCGTCTGCAACCCGAGATCTGGAGATCAAGAACCACGCATTCCAACAACTTCCGAGGTTCTATGGCTTATCAAGGGAAGATGTGATGGGGTACTTGCACGATATCGATGATTTCGTCAACCAACTCCCACGACCCGGAGCTGACATAACAACGGATGAGTTAAGGATGAAGGTTTTTGCTATGGGACATGGCGACAGAGCCAAGTCATGGCTGAGTTCTCTTCCAGCAGGCTCACTGGACACTTGGGAAAAGGTTTTTTCAGCCTTCAAGGAGAAATACTTCCCTCACACCTTGACTACCGCGCTAAAGGCGCAGATCACTGGATTCAAACAGGACTATGATGAGACAATCTACACCGCGTTCGAGAGGTTCCAAGATCTCACGAACAAGTGCCCTCACCATGGTTATGAACTTTCCGACCTAGTCCAACACTTCTACAATGGACTAACCTTCGAGAACCAACAAGTGGTGGATTTCCAATGCCGAGGCAATATTTGGGAGGAAACCGCAGAAGCCGTCTGGGCAGTTTTCGAAAGGCTTGCTAAGGGTTCGCAGTTCAAGGACCCAAGAGCAATGGTTAGGAGACGTGGACCTGAAGCTCCACCGACTCAAGAAGCCCCTATGTACAGGGGGAATGGGGATCAATTCGAGTGCTTTACCAACGAATTGAAGCAAGTCCTCAAGAGCGCCACCGGAACAACTATTTCGAGCGAAGTATGCCGAATATGCAAGAACTATGGGCATGGGGCTCATATGTGTAGATCGGAGCTGGCATACGATGATGGCAACTGGGCTCGAGGAGGCGAAGAAGAAGCCTTTGCTACGGAGTTTCGCACTCAAGAAGTTAGCTACGGACAAGACGGTAGGAATCCTCGAGGTGGATTTTGGAGAAGAGGATACCGTAACAATCAAGGATATGCACCGGCTAACCAGACTTATGGACCTAACCAAGACCGTAGTAGGCTGAACTATGGTAATGATCACTGCGAAAACCCCGCTCCGAAAGAGCCACCGAAGTCGAAGTCTGCTCAACTGATGGAGAACTTGCAAAAGATGGTCGATCACACACAAAGTTTTCTCAAACGTTATGAAGAAGATTCCGAGAAGACTAGGGCAAGGCTCGATAGGTTGGAAGAGAGCACTAGGCTTGCCCATCAAAAGTTGTAAGAGTTGATCGACCGAGGAGCAAGTAGAGAACAAGGCAAACTGCCTAGCAACACTGTGAAGTCGAAATTGGCTGGTGATGTACCTGACGAAATCACCATCAGGAAGGTCGTTAGGTGTGAGTGTTGCATGAAGGAAGAACTTCTACAGGCTGAGGAAGAAGAGGAGGACCTTGGTTCTGACGCAAGTGATGAGGAGCAAGAGGATCCCGAACTACTCCCTAAAAGTTTCGATGTTAAGGTAGGGATTGGAGAGCTTGAAGATGTCCGTGCCACACTAGACACGGGATCCTACTCAAACATAATCCCTTTGAACGTGTTTGAAAAGAGCAACCTTGGAAAACTATCTGAGCAAAGGGCTATTGTGCGTCTGGCGGATGGATCCTTTATGAGACCCGAGGGCGTTGTGAAAAACGTGTTGGTCAAGATTGGTGAAGCGTCTCTATACACCAATTTCGTAGTTATGCCGGCATCTGCACCTGGGACGGGGGATGTCATACTCTTAGGGCAAACATTCTTGACTAAACTACGCTCCGTGATGGACATCTACCAAAGAACTTGCACTATTGAAGTAGATTGAAAGCAACACGTGTTGAAAGCCTTACTTGATCCACCTTAACCGCCTGCTATTACTACTCACTACTGTGGTCTTGCAGCCTATATTCTTTCTTATTCACAGGTTCGTGGCATGGAGAGAAGATCGATGAAGGGGAAGTCTAGTACCCGCAGAAAGAAGAGATAGGCGCGGACAGGAGTCGAGTCAAAGACTTTAAACAATGGCGCTATCCGGGAGGCAACCCGGAGATTTTATCGCTTTCTTTACCGCTTTAGATTTTATCTCACGAGTTTGATTGAGTATTATAGGTCACTTATACAAGCATTAGCTCTCACCTTGGATCCACTTTCGACGTTCAAGACGAGCGACGACGTTCAGGTTTGGGGAGGAGGCTATCGCTGGTTATCTCTATACTTATCTTGCTTATGATAAACTGTGAAATTTTTTCCATTTGCACGTTTACTGCTTTCCTAGGATAGTTTTGCATGTTTTATATGGAGTTTATTGCCGAATTTTTTCAACTTTTTTATTGGGTAGATCAACCAGCTATGCCATTATTCGTATGCTTCATCTCTATGAATTTGTTTGAGGTCTGTCTCGCTTGGCTTGTCACATTTATGTATTGCACTTAGTTAAGCATGGTAGTCTCGACATCACTTAGTGGTGTTTTCACTACTGCGGTTCACGAAGGCCTTTATAATAGGATGATGCATGTTAGGGTCTTATGGTTGTTTTCCCGAGTAATTATGTACCTAAGAGACAACAAGTCTTCACCCTGCTTTGAGATTGCTAAATGCCTAGGAAGGAGGTAGTGTGAGGTTGTGTGATCCTTTGTTTATAACCTATTCTTCCGAATAGGTTTGGGGAGGGGGTTACACCATCATTAGACTTGTTTCTGTTTTTCATTTTCGTATCGTGAGTTTATTTTTCCTTTTCCGTAATTTTGTACTCCAACCTATTCTTTCGAATAGGTTTGGGGAAGTCATGTGAGTCATTTTGTTTCTCCCTTCGTTATGCTACTACTGGCTAGAAAAAAAAAAGAAGAAAAGTTCCAGAAAAAAAAGAGAAAAAGAAAAAAGAATCTGGAAAGAAAAAAAAGAAAAAAAGAGAAGACCCCAAAAAAGCAAAAGATGGGTCCAAAAAACAAAGCCAAATAGCAGTTTAGCAAAGTTTGAGTCTTTTCCATTTTTCATATTGTTCGTAATTGTGTTTTTCTATTTTTTATCTTTTTTGTCTTGAGTGTCATCTGTTCTAGACCACCCTCGTCCTGCCATTCAGGAAGTGGTGAATAGCTTAAGACTTTACTTGAGAGATGGGTAGAATAGGGGAGTGTTATCTTTTATAGGGAACCCTCCTTCGTTTGATGAGAGCCAGTACTGGTTTGACCTCTTTTGAGGAAAAGTCTTAACATGGTGGAACAGCAGTAAGTCCTCAGTTTCATAGGCACGGGACAACCATTCGTATCTTAGCATGCTTCATTACGTCGTCACTGACTAGGTCCAGGTAGAGAATGTTACGAGAGACTATCTTGTTTTGACATAAGTGCTTATGTAGATGTGTATAAGTCAATCGAGGTATTCTTCAACCTATATTCATGCTTTGATTTATAAGGTTTTTGTTCATATGTTATTTGATAGATTCAGTAGATTAGTTCATTTTATTTGGCATGAAACTGCATTTTTGAGTCTTGCATGTTTTTTGTATTAGAGTCTAGCTTAGTTGCTTGAGGACAAGCAAAGGTTCGGTTTGGGGAGTTTGATGAATGTGTATTTTACACTTTCATTCGAGTCTTTTTCACCTATTTTAGCTATCCTCTATGTTAATTTAGCTATATTTTAGTACATTTTATTAGAATAGTGTCACGTTTCCCTTTAGATTTTATTTTACAGGTTTTGGTTGAAATTCGAAGATTTCCGGGAAATTATATTGAAGTCTACAAGGAATTGGTGTTCCAGAAGCCTATTTGGAGTATCTGAAGGTTTTCGGATAGGATTTGGAGTCTAGGGGTCGAATCTGGAGGTTAGAAGGCCACTAGAAGTCAGAAACCGAGTCCGAAAAGGTGAAGAAATCCAAAACCGCGTCGAAAACGCGGAAATTCCGCGAAACAACCGGGGGGCGAACCGCCCCAGAGTTAATTCGGGGCCTATATATAGTGCTCAGTTTTCTCTCCGAAAATCATATCTTTCCAAGCCTACTTTCTCACCTCTCTCTATAGTTTTAGGTAGGAACTTCCCGGGGCCTGTCCTGGGAGTTCCATAGCTTAGGGGATACTTTTTCATAGCAGATTGAAGCGCGTAGGATCGCAATCATCCGGAGATTGACAACCTTCGGTAACTTTGTATCTTACAGTTTTTATCTACTTATTTTATCTTCTTTCAATATGTTTTCTTCTATGATTTCTATTGATTGCATGACTATTATGAGTAGCTAAGCTTATCATTGGTGGTAGTATGTGAATTCTTAGCGAGGGAAGATAATCATGCTAATGGCTATATCGCGCATTATACTCCATGTCATTGCTTTATTTCGTTGATCAGTTGTAACCAAAATTCTCGTATGTTGTATTGATCATTATGCACAATTGGACACTAGTCGACCATCAGACCAATTTAATTCGTAGTGTTGAATAATTACGGAACACATTAGGACAAACGTGTTGACTAGTCAGACCAGATTATCTTTGTAGTGCTTAATACTTGCAACAGGACACTAGATTGATTCAAAGATCTCTATGCAAGACCGAGGAATTTATGCATGATTATCGACCCATTATGCTAAGAAGGACCATACTATCACCAATCTCCATTATCTTCTTGAAACCCCCTTTTGCTTTCTATCTGTTGTTTTATATTCTTAATTAGATTTGATAAAGCTAGTATAGTCCTGAGAGAACGACACTCGAGTCATTCTACTACTACACTACGGTTTTCGTTGTAATTGTGGATTGACTTTGGCTAAATAACAAATATTATTTGCTGAATCGAGACCCGACAAATCCCGTGTCATCAACTAACTATGCCATTAATCATATGCTTCATCTCTATGAATTTGTTTGAAGTTTTTCTCTCTTGGCTTGTCGCATTTATGTATTGCACTTAGTTAAGCTTGGTAGTCTCGACATCAATTAGTGGTGTTTTCTCTACTGCGGTTCACGAAGGCCTTTATAATAGGATGATGCATGTTAGGGTCTTATGGTTGTTTTCCCGAGTAATTATGTATCTAAGAGGCAACAAGTCTTCACCATGCTTTGAGATTGCTAAATGCCTAGGAAGGAGGTAGTGTGGGGTTGTGTGATCCTTTGTTTATAACCTATTCTTCCGAATAGGTTTGGGGAAGGGGTTGCACCATCATAGACTTGTTTTCGTTTTTCATTCCCGTATTGTGAGTTTATTTTTCGTTTTCCGTAAATTTGTACTCCAACATATTCTTTGAAATAGGTTTGGGGAAGTCGTTGTGAGTCATTTTGTTTCTCTTTTTGTTATGCTACTGCTGGCTAAAAAAAATCGAAAAAAAAGAAAGAAAAATTCCAGGAAAAAGAAAAAAAGAAAAAGAAACTGGAAAGAAAAAAAAGGAAAAAAGAAAAGACCCCAAAAAAGCAAAGAAGGGTAAAAAAAAAAAGAAAGCCAAATAGAAGTTTAGCAAAGTGTTGTGTCTCATTTTCCAATTCTTGTAATGTTCGTAATCGTGTTGTAATTTTCTATTTTTTATCTTTTTGTTTGAGTGTCATCTGTTCTAGACCACCCTCGTCCTGCCATTCAGGAAGTGGTGAATAGCTTAAGACTTTACTTGAGAGATGGGTAGAATAGGGGAGTGTTATCTTTTATAGGGAACCCTCCTTCGTTTGATGAGAGCCAGTACTGGTTCGACCTGTTTGAGGGAAAGTCTTAAACTTGGTGAACAGCAGTAAGTCCTCAGTTTCATAGGCACGGGACAACCATTCGTATCTTAGCATGTTTCATTACGTCGTCACTGACTAGGTCCAGGTAGAGAATGTTACGAGAGACTATCTTGTCTTGACATAAGTGCTTATGTGGATGTGTATAAGTCAATCGAGGTATTCTTCAACCTATATTCATGCTTTGATTTATATGGCTTTTGTTCATATGTTATTTGATAGATTCAGTAGATTGGTTCATTTTATTTGGCATGAGACTCCATTTTATGTCTTGCATTGTTTTTTGCATTAGAGTCTAGCTTAGTTGCTTGAAGACAAGCAAAGGTTCGGTTTGGGAAGTTTGATTAATGTGTATTTTACACTTTCATTTGAGTCTTTTTCACCTATTTTAGCTATCCTCTATGTCAATTTAGCTATATTTTAGTGCATTTTATTAGAATAGTGTCACGTTTCCCTTTAGATTTTATTTTACAGGTTTTGGTTGAAAAACGAGGATTTCCGGGCAATTATATTGAAGTTGACAAGGAATTGGTGTTCCAGAAGCCTATTTGGAGTATCTGAAGGTTTCCGGATAGGATTTGGAGTCTAGGGGTCGAATCTGGAGGTTAGAAGGCCACTAGAAGTCAGAAACCGAGTCCGAAAAAGGGAAGAAATCCAAAAACGCATTGAAAACGCGGAATTCCGTGAAATTTGCTCCCGGGCGAACCGCCCGGGACGTGGGGCGTATTGCCCCACACCGGGCGAATCGCTCGGTGTGTGGGGCTATTTCGAAGCCTATATATAGTTGCTCAGTTTTTCTCCGAAATTCATACTTTTCCAGACCTATTCTCTCACCTTTCTCTGTAGTTTTAGGTAGGAACTTCCCAGAGCCTGTTCTGGGGGTTCGTAGCTTAGGAGACACTTTTTCATAGCAGTTTGGAGCTTGTAAGATCGCGATTCTTCGGAGACTGACAACCTTCGGTAACATTGTATCTCACGGTTTATTCTACTTATTTTTATATATCTTTCAACATGTTTTCTTCTATGATTTTTGTTGATTGCATGACAACTATGAGTAGCTAAACTTATCGTTGGTGGTAGTATGTGAATTCTTAGCGAAGGGTAGATAATCATGCTAATGGCTATATCGCGCATTATACTCCGTGTTATTGCTTTATTTCGTTGATCAGGCTCAGCATATATCCTCGTATGTTGATTAATTATTATGCACAATTGGACCCTCGTCGACCTATGCATATCTATATCTTCGTAGTGTTGAATAATTACGGAACACAATAGGACAATAGTGATTGGCTTGTCAGTATTTGTATCTTCGTAGTGCTTAATAATTACAACAGGACAATCGATTGATCAAAGATCTCCATGCAAGACCGAGGAATTTACGCATGATTATTAACCCGTTATGCTTTGAAGGATCATACTATCACCAATCTTCATTATCTGTTAGAAAAACCTTTGCTTTACGGTCTGCTGTTTTTATATTCTTTAGTTAAATAGATAAAGCTAGTTATAGTCCTTAGAGAACGACACTCGAGGTCATTCTACTGCTACACTACGGTTTTCGTTGTAGTTGTGAATTGCCTTTGGCTAAATAACAAATTTATTTGCTTGAATCGGGACCCGACAAATCTCGGTTCATCAGTCTTCAATGAGCCCCTGCACATTATTACAAATGTGCGAGCCACAGGCTGTATCTAATACCCAACCATTGGTGTCAAAAGTAGTCATGTTCATTTCAATAACAAACATACCTGAGCTAGAAGCCGGTGGCTTCTTAGCTTGATCTGCCCTCAGCTTAGGGCAATCTTTCTTCCAATGTCCTTTCTACTTACAGAAAAGACATTCATCTGTGCGTACCGTTCCGCTTCTCTTGAACTTCCTTTTCTGGTTCAGACGCTTAGGCTTATCACTCGAAGTGTTAGCCTTGGCTCCCGACTTTCCCTTACCCTTAGCACCTTTGTTTCTCGGGTTTGGGTTAGACGGTTGCCCAACAAACATGATCGACTTTTCCTTCTTAGGAAGACTTTGATCATATGTCTTCAACAGATTATGGAGTTCGGGCAGTGTTACGTCCTTCGCATTCATCGTGTAGTTAATGATGAACTGCGAATACGAACTCGACAATGATTGAAGGACAAAGATCACCATGATCTTGTTCTCATCTTGAGAACATGTTCAGACATGTTCCCTCCTTCATTGAGCTTGCATCCGTGTATCTCTTTGATCAAATCAAATTCAACACTTCTGGCTGTCGTCTTAAAGAGCGACTCAAGATGCTTCAGCATCTCATACGGCAACATGCTATCATGTTATCTCTGCAGTTCATTGCTCATTGCCGCCAGCATAATACACTGCCCGGATCTAGCATCCTCATGATGCTTATCAGAGTTTGCCTTGTTGGCTTGATTCAAAATCAGCAACTTGATCGGCAGTCTGATTCTCGGGACACACGGGATTAGCCTCGTCCAAGACGTACTCAATCCTTTCGTACCTCAACACCAAACATATATTCCTGATCCAATCTAGGAAGTTTGGTCCGGTCAAAATTTGCTTCTCTAAGACAGCACGGAGCGAGATACTCGCCATTTCGGTTTTCCAGGAGAAATAATATAGAACGAAAATAATAAATCAACTATTGAAATATTATTCCTAAATACACAGTCAACATAACTAAACAACAAGGTCCTTTAGCTGTTTAGCTCCCACTATTTTCACATATGCTTTCCCCCAAAACAAACATACGGGTAATGTCCAACAAGTTACCGTAGTGGCCAAGATCCAAATCCATACTACGCTATACTCCAACGGGGGCTGATCGCATAGCATAATATGACCGGTAGGACTATCCAATTGCGTCATGCAACTCTTGGTTGTTAAATCTAATTTAACCCGATGCTCTACATATTGTACCTATCGAGGTCACTAGATACAATATGCAGTAAGTTATAACCATAGGCTTACTCTAATCTGACGATCACTGCGAGTCTGTAAGACGAGGTCGCCAATACAAGAAAACGCAATGAAAGTTCAGAATTAGAGCACCCTATGGAAAGCATCTCAGAAATACATACATATATATATATTTCTGTACTTATATTGGTTGGGGCTTGTCGCTTGAGGGTTGTTATCAGTCATCTACAAACAAATAAGGGCGCCGCCTACCCATCATGCATGAGCGGTCTACACGTAATGGATGCCGCCTATCCATTCTAGTTCTAAACGCGGTCAAGCACATAATGGGTGCCGCCTACCCATACATAAAATATGCGGTCCGACATATAAGAGGGCGCCGGCTACCCTCGCATGCATAGCGGTCGAACGGAAATTAAAATACGTGGTATTTAAAAATGCATTGTCAAACAATAGCATATCGAGCAAACAAAACAAGTAGTAGCCTATGTGGATGCCAAATGACTTCATAATTTCATTATGAAAATTATAATCTCATACTTATAATTTCCATGAAATAATTAAAAATTTGGACTAGATTGAAAAATCGAAAATTCTATTGACCAAGTAGCAATTTTTGATAACCCGAAGGACTTAATTGTAATTTTTGAAACCTTGGAGGTGTTAAATATAAAAATCAAAAGTAGAAGGACTAATTTGCAATAAACAATAAATCGATAAATTACAAATAAGCCCTTTAACTTTATACTAATTAAATTTAACCCCTCTAGTTAAAAACAATTACAACTAAATCATATTTATATTCCAAATATAAAATTCAATCCTCAAAATTTTCAAAAATTCGATTTTGGTTCCAACCCGAAAAATATATATATATTAAAATATGGGACGGGACCTAGTCTCGTCCCCTACCGTGCCTGCGCCCGCCGCCTACGTCACGCAGGTGGCACGGTCAATATATATAATATTTTAATTTTTTTTTTTTTTTGAAAAAATATAAATTCTAAATTTATAAAAAAAAAAAAAAAACTTTTGAAAATCAAATTAATCATAGAATCAATTGCATCCACATAAACTACAAAAGCATACAACATATATACGTATATACGTAATCAATTAACCTGGCTCTGATACCACTGTAAGAAAATACGGTCAGAGTTACCCCTAGGGTACGCAGCGGAATTTCAAAAATTTTCTTAACATGGAGGTTAATTGATTATGTATATGCCGTATATATTTAAACACGTCAATTAGAAGACTAACCTTACTTCCAAAGCAAGCACAACTTCCAAGTCTTCGTAATAATCCGGTGTATCTTCTCCTTCGTCGAAATCGAAGATATCTGCAATACTTTGATTATCTGCAAGACAATAAAAGTTAGTTTCCAGCTCCTAGAACCTCAACCTTGGTATCCACGGATGAACAACCTATCAGAAAGAATGCTAGGATATTCTTTGTGTGGCCAAGAAGATGGGGCGGCGATTCCTCCGGTAGGTGGCGCGTGCGTGGCTTAGGTGAGGTGGGGGGAGAGTTTTTGTTTTCTCTAAGAAAGGTAGAATAATTCTCTAAGAATTTGATTCTTCAACTGTGTGAAAATCTATATCAAAAGCTCTCTAATAGTCTACTATATATAGTAGTCAATAAAAGCCTAAAGTATAAGCAATTAGACTTCATAAAGGAATAAGAATCTAATTCTTATCGCACTAGGAAACCAATTTCAAATCTAGATTCATTCCCAATCAAATTAAAACTCAATCAGGAAAATCTAACTTATCCCTTACACTTCTAATAGAGGAAGGAGTCGAACTCCTACCCCTACTCCGACTTGTGCGCGCGCGCGCATCCAAAGGGTGATATGTGGGTCCCGATTTTGGGACCCACTTATAGTTCTAAGGCAATTCAAACTCCAAGTAGATTTTGCCCATGTGCATATGTTAATTCTAAATTAACATATCCTTTCAAATCAAACCTCTATTATATTTCTAAAATATAATCTTTAATTGTATTTACATAAAATACAATTAATTAGCCAATTCAATTAATAATTCCAAATCATTAATTGAGCCACTAAATATTATAACTAATTCCAAATTAATTATAATCCATCAGTCACAATTAATTCTAAATTAATTGCGATTCCATCTTCAAGGATATTCGGATAAGCTGAATCACCACATAGTGTGACCCATAGGGCCTCATTGTATTAAGCAAGTCCTAGACTAGGCAAAATGGAATTCCTAGACGGTTCCATTTGCTATATTAATACATGAGGACGTTTGAGAGGTTTCTCAAAGCAAACCCTTTCGCTGCGAAGTCTGTTGCGCTCAACGCGGCGACGGTAACGTCCCTTCATCTGTCTGACTCGAATGCATCTAGGATCGATGAAGTGTCTATCCCAATAATACATCCACGGGCGTCTTCAATGAGTTGCATGGTGAATCCAATATCTATTATAACCATCATAATAATATTGATACGCTGGCCAGCGGTTTTACCAATCACAACTATGAACGACTATGAGCAGTTCTCTCCTGTGCTACACATGAGAGATGAATCCTTCACAGAATCACTTATCATCCCCATTTGTATGTAGCCATAATCCTGGATCGTGTCTTAGGTCAACTGCTTATGCAGAGCTGACATCGACGGGTCCACCAAGGATATGGGGCAACAAATGTGATGATAAAGTCCTGTAAGTTTAAAGGACGACTGACATCACTTCGACAACTTACCGGTTTCCATAGACACTTCGGTGTAGAGTATACATCGATGGGAGTGTCCGGTGGGTACTTCCATTGTTCGGTAATCGCGCATCGAACAACTATGCGCAGTTATGGGAACGTTTCTTAATTGTCCAACAATCCGTTCCGTGGCCGTGGGATCGGCTCACACTTGCTCCAACAAGTATAACCTCCACGCATACTAGTCTCAACTGGTTCATTCAGACCCCTAGATCCGAGATGAGCCTCGACTACGGAGAGTTTGGGATAGATGATAATTCACATAGCTCCCACTATCTGTGTGATCGGTCATCTATCCGAGGGGACATGTTTAATATCAATACAGACAGAAATAGAGATATGACATGCTGCATGCCTGGTGTAATATAAATATGAAAGCGATACTCAATAGTCAAACGACAAACATATATTATATTACGTTGACCTGTGTAATAGTACATATATGCCCTCTATAAGGGCTGCTTGCCCTTAATAAGGACTGTCTCTAGGACATATACACTATCAGTTCCCGCACAACTCAGTGTGCAACATGAGCTTGCTGAAAGTCAGCAGGTAATTCATGTTACAGTTTTAGACTCTAAAACCATTTTCGAAAACCTTCCTGACAATAACAATACTCTTATTCAGGCTCAAAAGGAGAATGATGAAGTGGTTCACATCACAGAAGCTCTTGAAATTAATTCCGAAGAACTATACTCAAACTTCAAATGAAACACTTTGACCAAAGTTGCTAAATCTGTCAACAATTGGCAAAGATACAGAAGGAAGGACTTTTCAGATCTTCACATCCATCTATCCAATGAAAAGAAGAGAAACTCTCTATTCAAACTCGAGACGTTTGTACACTCAATACCTCCTGAATACAACTCATTCGTTACTTGGGATTGTATCTTTCATCTACCTAAAGCAATAGAAAGTGGATGAATGAATCATCTAGTTAGTAAGGGAAATAGAAAGGTTAGTTTCAATAGAATCTTTAACTTGCTCATTAAGGAAGCAAGGGAACTTCTTATTCGATTGGGTATATAACTCTAGTACTTGTAGTTAGTTATACCCTATGTTTGCGAAACTCTCATATTCTCAGCAAATGAGTTCAAATATGATTGCAACAATCAGAGAGAATATGAAAGCTAAGTTCAAGAGTGCCTCTCCAGCTAACAAGCTGTGATTCTCAAGGGTTCCTTTGTACCCGTTGTAGCTGATCCCCACAAAATCAATGAGGAAGAGGAAGTTACAAGTGCTGCTAAGTACAAACATCTGGAGTTGCTCATACTGACGGATGATGATGGAGAAGAAGAGGATGAAAATATCCTTAAAGATACCAGTGATGATGAAGCCAAAGATTCTAAGGACAACAAGGACGATGATGATGATAATCAACGTCCTAGGTGATGAACGGAGATTTGTCAGGTCTCGATTCAGCAAATAAATTTGTTAATAGCCAAAGGCAATCCACAACTACAACGAAAACTGTAGTGTAGTAGTAGAATGAATCGAGTGTCGTTCTCTCAGGACTATACTAGCTTTATCAAATCTAATTAAGAATATAAAACAGCAGATAGAAAGCAATAGGGGTTTTCAAGCAGATAATGGAGATTGGTGATAGTATGGTCCTTCTTAACATAATGGGTCGATAATCATGCATAAATTCCTCGGTCTTCCATAGAGATCAGTGAATCAATCTTGTGTCCTGTTGCAAGTATTAAGCACTACGAAGATAATATGGGTCTGACTCGTCAACAACTAAACGTCCTAATGTGTTCCGTAATTATTCAACACTACGAAGATAATTGGTCTGATTGGTCGACAAATGTCAAAGTGTGCATAATAATCAATACAACATACGAGAATTTTGGTTGCAACTGATCAACGAAATAAAGCAATGACACGGAGTATAATGCGCGATATGGCCATTAGCATGATTATCTTCCCTCGGTAAGAATTCACATACTACCACCAATGATAAGTTTAGCTACTCATAATAGGCATGCAATCAATAGCAATCATAGAAGAAAACATATTGAAAGAAGAATAAAATAAGTAGATAAAAACTGTAAGATACAGAGTTACCGAAGGTTGTCAATCTCCGGATGATTGCGATCCTACGCGCTCCAATCTGCTATGAAAAAGTATCCCCTAAGCTATGGAACTCCCAGGACAGGCCCCGGGAAGTTCCTACCTAAAACTATAGAGAGAGGTGAGAAAGTAGGCTTGGAAAGATATGATTTTCGGAGGAAAAACTGAGCTCTATATATAGGCCCCGAAATATTCCCGGGCGGTTCGCCCCGTGCTCCGGCGGTTCGACCCAGAGGTTTTTCGCGGAATTTCCGCGTTTTCGACGCGGTTTTGGATTTCTTCACCTTTTCGGACTCGGTTTTAGACTTCTAATGGCCTTCTAATCTCCAGATTCGACCCCTAGACTTCAAATCCTATCCGGAAACCTTCAGATACTCCAAATAGGCTTTTGGAACACCAATTCCTTGTAGACTTCAATATAATTGCCCCGAAATCTCCGAATTTCAACCAAAACCTGTAAAATAAAATCTAAAGGGAAACGTGACACTATTCTAATAAAATGTACTAAAATATAGCTAAATTAACATAGAGGATAGCTAAATTAGGTGAAAAAGACTCGAATGAAAGTGTAAAATACACATTCATCAAACTCCCCAAACCGAACCTTTGCTTGTCCTCAAGCAACTAAGCTAGACTCTAATACAAAAAACATGCAAGACTCAAAATGGAGTTTTATGCCAAATAAAATGAACTAATCTACTGAATCTATCAAATAACATATGAACAAAAACCATACAAATCAAAACATGAATATAGGTTGAAGAATACCTCGATTGACTTATACACATCCACATAAGCACTTATGTCAAGATAAGATAGTCTCTCGTAACATTCTCTACCTGGACCTAGTCAGTGACGACGTAATGATGCATGCTAAGATACGAATGGTTGCCCCGTGCCTATGAAACTGAGGACTTACTGTTGTTCCACCATGTTAAGACTTTCCCTCAAAAGAGGTCGAACCAGTACTGGCTCTCATCAAACGAAGGAGGGTTCCCTACAAAAGATAACACTCCCCTATTCTACCCATCTCTCAAGTAAAGTCTTAAGCTATTCACCACTTCCTGAATGGCAGGACGAGGGTGGTCTAGAACAGATGACACTCAAGACAAAAAATAGAAAAACACGATTACGAACAATACGAAAAATGGAAAAGACTCAAAACTTTGCTAAACTGCTATTTGGCTTTTCTTTTTTGGACCCTTCTTTGCCTTTTTTTAGGGTCTTTTCTCTTTCCTTTTTTTCTTTCGAGATTCTTTTTCTTTTCTTTTTTTTTTCTTTTCTGGAAGTTTCCTTTTTTTTTCGATTTTTTTAGCCAGCAGTAGCATAACAAAGAGAGAAACAAAAAAACTCACACGACTTCCCCAAACCTATTCGAAAGAATAGGTTAGAGTACAAAATTCACGGAAAAGGAAAAATAAACTCACGATACGAAGAATGAAAAACAGAAACAAGTCTAATGATGGTGTAACCCCCTCCCCAAACCTATTCGGAAGAATAGGTTATAAACAAAGGATCACACAAACTCACACTACCTCCTTCCTAGGCATTTAGCAATCTCAAAGCATGGTGAAGACTTGTTGCCTCTTAGGTACATAATTACTCGGGAAACAACCATAAGACCCTAACATGCATCATCCTATTATAAAGGCCTTCGTGAACCGCAGTAGAGAAAACACCACTAATTGATGTCGAGACTACCTAGCTCAACTAAGTACAATACATAAATGTGACAAGCCAAGCGAGAAAAACCTCAAACAAATTCATAGAGATGAAGCATACGATTAATGGCATAGCTAGTTGATTTACCCAATATAAAAGTTAAAACAATTCGGCAATAAAATCCATATAAAACATGCAAGACTATCCTGGGATGAATGTAGTGAATGCAACCTAAAAATTCTAAGAAAGCGGTAAACGTGCAAATGCAAATGCAAACTAATAAATCATGCGAGGTACTATACTCAGCCTACCAATGTCAAGCTCCAAACTAATAATACTAGATCACTTAAATCCAATCCCCCCTCATGAAATTAACGCTAGTCCCTACCAGTAAGAAAATGAGGAAATAAGATGTGATACTAGATGTTACCCCATGGTTTGGCCTCGGTCGGCTGAGTATGCTGCTCTTGAGTTATTGGGCCTCTTTTGGGAGCTTCATATATGATCATCGGGACTTGTCGTAGTGGCAGTAGTTCCATCAAAAGATTGGACAGGACCGATTCAACCATCTGTATCATCATCGTCCCTCTTGTCTTCATTGTCACTACTGTCACGCACATCGTCACTTGTAGAGTTGCAGTGTCGAAAGGAATCTTCAAGATTAGCCGTCTCTGTTATGGAATCTTCCATCCGGTATCTCTCCAATAGCTCGTGAACTGTTGAAGGGGAAAAGCAAATGGCCTTAGGTTCTTCTCCTCCAACGTTGCACACTCCAGGGAGGTCACAGCAGGCTGTTCGGGTATTCAGAGGTTGTCTTCCATCTTTTCCAATGTCGACCACATTCTCTACAGTTGATGTTCCCAATATCAATGTTATGCTCCTTTTAGAGGTAGGCAAGGGGCGCCCCAACGAGGGACTGTGTACCCATGTCGTTACGTTTTGGAACCAAGCTAGCGCTTCGGAACCCTCTAGCAACTGCGAACTCAAGATCAAATCCGCCGCTGCGAGAATGTCCCGGTGCCTTCCAGTTCACACGAACTTTGCAGTCCTTGTGATGGAGTGATGATGTAATAGTGGTTTCTTACCCTTCGGTGGTGCATGAATAGGCATAGGAGTCCTTACTCCAGGTGTACTCTAGCTCCTCCTCTTGGATAATCCACGACGTTGTTGCCAAACCCCTTGGCTCGAACGCACATCTAGCGAGATCACCTTCCTTGACATGGTACTTCACAGCAATCATACGGGAATGCTCCCTTCCCTTAGTATGGTACCTATAAACAGCGATTAGCACCTCGTACGACTCAAAACAGACTCAAATATATGCTAGTGTAAAAGCGAGTCACACAAGTGATAAAATCAACAATCGAACTCCCCAAACCACAATGTCTAGCCTAGCTTCTTCATCATGCAACATATCGACGTAACTACTACATGCAATACATCACATCATGCTCCTACTAGACAACCAATATCCTTGATAACAAGGTTTCAATTCATACCATAGCAGCGCAATAATTCGACCAGCATAAATCCTCAATCTCAACTAATAAGCATTCTATCGTCAAATCCACCAACATTACACCAATAAACATATCCATATGCTATAAATCAAAGATAAAGACATAATGCATAACAAAATATATCATCTAATAGCAAAATACCCAAATCAACAATTCAAGCAAAATTGAACATGCAATTGATAGTAAATAACATGTCTAATCATATAAACAACATACCCATGCATCAAACAAGCATAATTGAAGCTTAAATTAGAAAACCCCCAAATTCGAAAATTAGGGTTCTTAAAGATGATACCTCAGATCTGCAAATCTAACGAATTAGGATGAAATCTGATCGGTTAGGATGATAGATCATGTAATAGGCTTCGAATTAAGCTAAAGAACACTCAATTTGGTCAAGAAACGAAGAAGTTATGAAGATTTAGAAGCAAAATCGCACTTTTCGGGTTTTTTGGGAGTATGGATGAAGAAGAATGAAGAAAACAAGGTTTTGGGGTTGAAATCCGCATTTTTTAAGATCTGGGACTGTGGGGCGGTTCGCCCCACCACGGGGCGGTTCGCCCCGTGCTCCCCAATGCGGGGAGACGGGTCCCGATGTCAGAAATTGCGGTTTTAATCCCGAAACTAATTTTTTTCAAAAAATCACTCGAAAAAATCTCACTCGAACAAAAGCATATACGACACACACATGAACAAATTAGCATATGAGAAGCAAATAGTTCAAGAATGAAATGCATGCAGAAAAGCAGTAAAGAAAGCGGTAAAAAATTCCGGGTTGCCTCCCGGATAGCGTCATTGTTTAAAGTCTTTGACTCGACTCCTGTCTGCGCCTATCTCCTCTTTTTGCGGGTACTAGACTTCTCCTTCATTGATCTTCTCTCCATGCCACGAACCTGTGAATAAAAAAGAATATAGGCTGCAAGACCACAATAGTGAGTAGTAATATCTGGCGGTTCTGGTGGATCAGGTATGGCTTGCAATACGTGTTGTTTTCCATCCACCTCGATGGTGCAAGTTCTTTGGTAGATGTCCATCACGGAGCGTAGCTTGGTCAAGAATGTTTGTCCTAAGAGTATGACATCCCCCGTTCCAGGTGCAGATGCCGGCATAACTACGAAATTGGTGTATATCGATGCTTCGCCAATCTTGACCAACACATTTTTCACAACGCCCTCCGGTCTCATAAAGGATCCATCCGCCAGTCGCACAATAGCCCTTTCCTCAGATAGTTTTCCAAGGTTACTCTTTTCAAACACATTCAAATGAATTATGTTTGAGTAGGATCCCGTGTCTAGTGTGGCAAGGACATCTTCAAGCTCACCAATCCCTACCTTAACATCGAAACTTTTAGGGAGTGGTTCGGGATCTTCTTGCTCCTCATCACTTGCGTCAGAACCAAGGTCCTCCGCTTCTTCCTCAGCCTGTAGAAGTTCTTCCTTCATGCAACACTCGCACCTAACGACCTTCTCAGTGTTGCTAGGAATTTTGCCTTGTTCCCTACTTGCTCTTCGGTCGATCAACTCTTGCATCTTTTGATGGGCAAGCTTAGTGCTCTCTTCCAACTTATCAAGCCTTGCCCTAGTCTTCTCAGAATCTTCCTCATAACATTTGAGAAAACTTTGTGTGTGATCAACCATCTTTTGCAAGTTCTCCATCAGTAGAGCCGACTTCGACTTCGGTGGCTCTTTCGGAGCGGGGTTTTCGCAGTGATCATTACCATAGTTCAGCCTACTACGGTCTTGGTTAGGTCCATAAGTTTGGTTAGCCGGTGCATATCCTTGATTGTTACGGTATCCTCTTCTCCAAAATCCACCTCGAGGATTCCTACCGTCTTGTCCGTAGCTAACTTCTTGAGTGCCAAACTCCATAGCAAAGGCTTCTTCTTCGCCTCCTCGAGCCCAGTTGCCATCATCGTATGCCAGCTCCGATCTACACATATGAGCCCCATGCCCATAGTTCTTGCATATTCGGCATACTTCATTTGAAATAGTTGTTCCGGTGGCGCTCTTGAGGACTAGCTTCAATTCGTTGGTAAAGCACTCGAATTGATCCCCATTCCCCCTGTACATAGGGGCTTCTTGAGTCGGTGGAGCTTCAGGTCCACGTCTCCTAACCATTGCTCTTGGGTCCTTGAACTGCGAACCCTTGGCAAGCCTTTCGAAAACAGCCGAGACGGGTTCTGCGGTTTCCTCCCAAATATTGCCTCAGCATTGGAAATCCTCCACTTGTTGTTTCTCGAAGGTTAGTCCATTATAGAAGTGTTGGACTAGGTCGGAAAGTTCAAAACCATGGTGAGGGCACTTGTTCGTGAGATCTTGGAACCTCTCGAACGCGGTGTAGATGGTCTCATCATAGTCCTGCTTGAATCCAGTGATTTGCGCCTTTAGCGCGGTAGTCAGAGTGTGTGGGAAGTATTTCTCCATGAAAGCTGAAAAAACCTTTTCCCAAGTGTCCAGCGAGCCGGCTGGTAGAGAACTCAGCCATGACTTGGCTCTGTCGCCAAGTCCCATAGCAAAAACCTTCATCCTTAACTCATCCGTTGTTATGTCAGCTCCGGGTCGTGGGAGTTGGTTGACGAAATCATCGATATCGTTCAAGTACCCCCATCACATCTTCCCTTGATAAGCCATAGAACCTCGGAAGTTGTTGGAATGCGTGGTTCTTGATCTCCAGATCTCGGGTTGCAGGCGAAAGAACAATCGCCGGTCCCCTCATACGATCCTTGGTGGGTTGTACCCATGCCTTCAGTGGTCTAGCTTCTTCCATTCCGTCGATTTCCTTGAAAAGGAGTCGCCTTCTTTGGTGGTAGACTCTATCGATCTCAGCAATTGAATCAGCAAGCGGTATTCCTGCAGAACGTGTATGCGGCATACACAATCTGTTACAGACTAGGAAAGGTGATTAGAAATAGACTAGGAAAGCAGTATCAGAGAGAAATTAAAAAGAAAAACTAAAACTAATAGAATTAGGAATCTAAAGCTGTAAATAAAAACAAATTAAATAGAAAAAAGGAGTATAATCCCCGGCAACGGCGCCAATTTGATGAACGGAGATTTGTCAGGTCTCGATTCAGCAAATAAATTTGTTAATAGCCAAAGGCAATCCACAACTACAACGAAAACCGTAGTGTAGTAGTAGAATGACTCGAGTGTCGTTCTCTCAGGACTATACTAGCTTTATCAAATCTAATTAAGAATATAAAACAGCAGATAGAAAGCAATAGGGGTTTTCAAGCAGATAATGGAGATTGGTGATAGTATGGTCCTTCTTAACATAATGGGTCGATAATCATGCATAAATTCCTCAGTCTTGTATAGAGATCTTTGAATCAATCTTGTGTCCTGTTGCAAGTATTAAGCACTACGAAGATAATATGGGTCTGACTCGTCAACAACTAACGTCCTAATGTGTTCCGTAATTATTCAACACTACGAAGATAATTGGTCTGATTGGTCGACAAGTGTCAAAGTGTGCATAATAATCAATACAACACACGAGAATTTTGGTTGCAACTGATCAACGAAATAAAGCAATGACACGGAGTATAATGCGCGATATAGCCATTAGCATGATTATCTTCTCTCGCTAAGAATTCACATACTACCACCAATGATAAGTTTAGCTACTCATAATAGGCATGCAATCAATAGCAATCATAGAAGAAAACATATTGAAAGAAGAATAAAATAAGTAGATAAAAACTGTAAGATACAAAGTTACCGAAGGTTGTCAATCTCCGGATGATTGCGATCCTACGCGCTCCAATCTGCTATGAAAAAGTATCCCCTAAGCTACGGAACTCCCAGGACAGGCCCCGGGAAGTTCCTACCTAAAACTATAGAGAGAGGTGGGAAAGTAGGCTTGGAAAGATATGATTTTCGGAGGAAAAACTGAGCTCTATATATAGGCCCCGAAATATTCCCGGGCGGTTCGCCCCGTGCTCCGGCTGTTCGCCCCAGAGGTTTTTCGCGGAATTTCCGCGTTTTCTACGCGGTTTTGGATTTTTTCACCTTTTCGGACTCGGTTTTAGACTTCTAATGGCCTTCTAATCTCCAGATTCGACCCCTAGACTCCAAATCCTATCCGGAAACCTTCAGATACTCCAAATAGGCTTCTGGAACACCAATTCCTTGTAGACTTCAATATAATTGCCCCGAAATCTCCGAATTTCAACCAAAACCTGTAAAATAAAATCTAAAGGGAAACGTGACACTATTCTAATAAAATGTACTAAAATATAGCTAAATTAACATAGAGAATAGCTAAATTAGGTGAAAAAGACTAGAATGAAAGTGTAAAATACACATTCATCACTAGGCCGGATGTTGGCGGAGTAAAATTGGCAGTTGCTGATCATGAAAATCATGCCAATACTAAAAATCAACAAGCTGAACAACCTCCCAGTTAGCAACAAGAATCTACTCCTACTCCTGCTCAGAAAAGTACTCCAGCAACTGAACAAGTTGTTGAGACTGAAGAAGAATACGCCAGAAAGCGTGTTGAAATGCCTAAAGGCAAAGCTAAGTTTTCTGATACTGAGTTAGCATTACTCGAAGCTAAGGTCACTGATTCAAACCTTGGAGAAGATGAAGATGAAGATTACCAAAGAGAATTACAGAATAGTCTACAGATTCACGACAGACACACAAAAAATCTTGATATTGCTCAATCTTCAGGAGTGAACAACAAGGAAGTCTCCTTTCTTCTACTTACTACTGGTGAAACTCCAGTTGTTGAGTCCAAAGAGTTGCCTTCAGCAACCACTCAACCAGAAGTGACTGAAGCTAAGGATTTATGTATCAAGGTTGCTGGCCTTGATGAATATGATGAAGAAGAAGATCTATCTAACTTCTCAGCAAATGACGAAGAAAAGTCCAAGAAAGCTGAACCCAAAGTGGTAGAAATTCCTCCACCATCTCTCATTAATGATGAAGGAGATATGGAGAGAAGTCGCTTGCTGAGAAACGAAGATCAGATCGCCACTGAAATCAAAGCTCACTCACTTACTCCCTCTTTAGTGCCGTTCCCAAATATTGAGGAGTTTACTCCTAGAATAAGAGCACTAATGGCCATTCACAAAGCATGCCAAGAAGAGGATGATGCGTTGCTTGCTGTGAGTCCACTCGACATTGGAAAAATACTGACTACTGTGCTGAGACGCAATGCTACACTTACCATAGCTCAGAAAGACATAAGTCTACATCACAAAATCTATGAAGATGATGTCAGTCAGGCGCTCAAGCTTGCTAAAAACGCATTGACAAAGGCTCAGGATATTCTAGAAGAAAAAGTCAACAATGAGCAAAGACATGAGGAGAATCTGGCTTTTATTAAAGAAGAATTGTCTAAGCTGACTACTGATCAGCAAGACATGATTCTTAAAAACAACAGCCTAAGTACTCTTGCTGAAAACTGCAATGAGTTTTTCTCTTTACACATCAGACCGATGATGCAATCCATGTCTAAGGGGGAAGATTCTAGAAAAAGAAAGTCTTCAAGAGACAAATAAACTACTCCCTCTGAAGCTCAAGCTCCATTAAAGCTTCCTGGACCGCCTCCCAGAGAACCTCTTGCTGAAACAGAGCAAAGTTCTACGAAAAGATCTGAAACAGATTATGAGAGAAGTTCAGCAAATCCTAAAAGGAGAAGAACTTCTGCTGATACTCAAGAATTCTGTCACATTGAAAGTCATCAAGACTTTAATGAAGATGATGATAATGATGATGACCAAACAATAGCTCAAGCTATAAGAGTCAAGCCTCTTTCTGCCTTAACTCCTTCTGTCCAATCCAAACACTTCTCTTCTGACTCCAGATCTTCAGCAAAAGATCATGATAATGCAAAGTCAAGAAGAAGAAATCAAAGACAGGAAGAAAGAAGGCTAGCTAACATTGCCATTGGCACTGGCATTGATTACAAAAAGACCAGCAATGAGGAAACCTCTCAGAATGTGATCAGAAACATTCATGGTTCCTGGATCATAAAGCTGGAAGACCTTTTGGTCAATGACTTCTTTCCAACTGTTGTACTGAATCAAATGTACACTTGGATTGAATTGAAAGTCACAAGAAAAGAAAGGGATACTCCTCCCTACCCAAGGAACATTGCTGTGAAGTGGCTGAATATTGAAATCTTGGTAAGAAGAACTTCAATCAGCAAGAAGTTAAAACAAGAACCTGATTTGATCAAGCCGATTGATGTTGCTTACTACAGTGATCCTATAACCAAGAAGTCCAGGAAGAAATATGGTTTGATTCCTTATGAGTATTTTTATCTCACTGCTAAGGATCAAGAAGAAGATCTTCTCTGGTTAAGGAAAATTCATGCCAACAAGGGCATTTCAGATACTCAACTTCTCCATGCTAGCAATTGGGGCATGCACTTGTGGGTACTTCACTACAAAGAAATGAATGGTGAAAACCATCATTATATTGCCTGCAAGAATGCAAGGATTATTCAGCTTGAAGTCCGTAAGCTACTTGAAGATTACGAGAAGGACTGTGTTGAATTCTATGCTCTTGCTGAGAAGAGTGTAAGGGAGATTCTTAGACAATCTTCTCCTGGAATAGCTTAAGTCCTTTGTAAAAGCTTTGTTTGTTTTGTTTGCTGATTATTTTAGTTATCTATGAACTTTCTTGTAAATTTACTGAAAGATAAATATCAACAATAAACTTTTGACTCTTATTGGTTTTTGATTATGCAAACTACTTATGCTTAATGTTTTATTATTCAAGTATGCTTGCATTAATCAACTTATTTATTCAACATCAGAAACCTCTAAAAGGGTAACAATTAATTTAGCCATGGATTGCTAATATCAAAAAGGGGGAAATTTGTTAAGAAACTTGTAATTTTGATGAGCAATTAACCATGCTAAATTAAGGAAAGTCCAGTAACTAGTACTCTTAAAGTCCATAGGAATTTAGAATTTTAAGGACATTGTAAAAGAGGAACGTTTGCTGAAGACTTAGTGTAGGTACTGCTCACAATGACTTCATTGTTTATCAAATAGATGTTAAAAGTGCATTCCTAAATGGTGAACTTGCTGAAGAAGTCTACTTGGAACACCCCCCTGGCTTTGAACTTCCCTCAGAAACCAAGATGGTATACAAGCTTAAGAAAGTTGTATATGGTCTAAAGCAAGCACCAAGAGCTTGGTATGATACCTTAGCTAAGTTCTTGCTGGATAATGGTTTCAAGAAAGGTGAAGTTAAAAAAACCTTATTTACCATGAACCATGATGGTAAAATACTCTTAGTCTAGATTTATGTGGATGACATAATTTTTGGATCTAAGGACAAACCTAAGGAATAACCTTGGATTGATTGAACTACCTCAATAATAAGGGATACATTCGGTGGATTGCTGAAACAGGCATTCAGCAAGCCAATGTTTGCGTATATGTGTTCTTCATAAAGTTCCTTCCACCAAATTCTCTAAAAAGAAAGAAAAGGGGCAATTACATCTCATACCCTTGTTATTTTCATCTATTACAGATTAGCCCAATTATATTTTTTATTACATATAACACCCCTGTTAAAAGATTTAATTACATCTGGACCCCAATTTTGGGGTCCAGGTGTAATTGTTTTAACTAAATTTGACCCATTTTGGACTTAGATGTAATTGTTTTGGAAAGGTGGGCCAATTTGAAAAGTGGTCGTTTAACAGGGGGTCCAGATGTAATTTTTCCAAAAAGAAATGATTGTATAGTATATGTTTGCTCAAACAGGCATTCAGCAAGTAATCCCTTCAAACCGGGTATTTATAAGAAAACTTAATCACTTGCTGAGACGGGTACTCAGTAAAGAAAAACTTTAAAGATTGCTGAAACTGGCATTCAGATAATCAAAGATACTGAAACAGGTATTCAAAGTATCAAAAGAAAAATCTAAGACGGGAACTCAGCAAAGAGCAAACATACTTCTCAAATTTACCTAAGGATATCTCAATATAAAAAGAATTTGCTGAGACGGGAACTCAGAAATGTCTTTTACCTTAAAGAAATATGAGACATTTGATTAAGGGGGAATTTTCAGCATATACAAGGCTTTTTACTTGAAAAGGTAAGTGCTAAAGTCAGATTGAATAAAATCGCTCAAAAGATTCTTATTTACTTCAGCAAGCAATTAGCGTTGGAGTAAAAGAGATCAAATCATATGAATCAAGGTAAAATCAATTTGTGACGTTAATCATGGCACAAATAAACTCGTTGTTAATCATGACATGAAATACAATCGTGACCATTGATTTTAAAGCAGTTTTTTATCCAACGGTTGATATTGCAAAGAGAAAGTATGCTCTGACGGTTTTTGTTAGTGGTCCACTACGCATTTAATGCAAAGGCTCCACTAACACAAATGAATATCTGTTTTACCCTTGCTGAGAAATCAAAACCATTGAGCTTCTCACATAACAGAGACACTATATAAATGAAGAGTTAGAGAAAGACAAAATTCTTTAACTCACATTTCCTTTCTTTGCAATTTCTCTAGCATGTGCTCTGATTTACTGTACCTCGGGTCAAAAATGAAAAACTCTTTTTCGTAAATTTCTTAAACCCTCCTACTATTATATAAGAGATGGCTCCCAAGAGACAATCCTCCAAGACCTCAAAATCGTCAAAGGCAGACAGTGCTGGAAAAAGCACTACTCTAGTTGAAACTCCGGCGAAAAACACAGTGAAAATTGTGTTGAAAAACGACCGTATAACAGAGAAACCCATGCCGCCTGCATATCTCGACACTGCAAAGTATGAGCAGATGATGCAGTGGGCGGATTTGCCAAGGAGAAGTACATTAGATACTTCTATGAACAAGAACTGGACGAAGAAAACGAAGAGGCGTTGAACTTGATTAATCAACAAGGCCTTCTTTTCTTCATTACTGCTCGCGCTAAGAAAGTGAGCATGCTGGACACTATGGAATTCTACAAAAATGCAGAAATCCAAACCCTTACTGGCGGACAAGGAGTCACTGGAAAAGTGATTTCTACCTCAGTTCAAGGAGTGCAAATCATCCTGAAATAGGTTGATTTAGCAAACATCTTTCAGATTCCAACTATTGGAACTGAAGATGACATCACTGCCACTGATGAAGAAATTGAAGCCTTCTACAGTGATGTCAGAAATGAAAGGATGAAGAAAGGCGAGATTGCTCCCGTGACTTGGACAAAGCACGTGAAAAGGAAGCATCTCTGCCATTCACTTGGTCTAGTAGCTCTGCTACTCATCAAAGTCTTAGACTCCCAAGTTGGAGGAATTGACAAAGTAGGCTTGAGATGGTGGCCATTGTTGATGCATATCCATGGGTAACTCAACTGGGCTAAGTACATTTTCAACAGACTTGTTGATTGTGTTACTAAGTTCAAGGTAAAAGTTACAGACAACACAGTCTCACCTTCCTTTCCAGTGATGTATGGATTGAAAATATGCTACATCCTTGAACATTTCAGGATTCAGCTAAGAAACCCATTGCCGATTAAGAAATCAGTATGCAATGTGGGAAGAGCCTTCTACAAGCAGAATGGACCTAAGGTTTCTGACAAGAAGTCAAAGAAGCCAACAACTGCAAATGTTGTTGAGACTGATAACCAGTCCATGAATGCAACGGATGTTGATGTTGCAAATATTGGTCATTAAGATAGATATCCAACAGCTGCAAATGTTTCTGAGAATGCAACAGCTTCAAATGTTGCTGCTGACACCACTGCGGTTGCTGAAACTAATGCACCCAGTGAGAAATCTAAGAAGAAAAAGAGGAAAGCTGATGATGACACTCAAACTGCAGCTTCATCAGCTGATCCTATTCCTAAGAAGGCACGGACAAAGACTTACCCAAGAAAGAAAACAACGACACGTATGTCCGTTCCAATTGTCCATGTCATTCAGGATGACGATGTTCAAGTGGTTGCTGAAACGCAAGCCAATGTAGTAGATGTTGCTGGAGTATTTGCAGAAGCCTTCAACAATCAACTTAACATTGATACATGTGCTGAAACGAGACCACATGGCAGTGGAAATGAAAATCCTGCCCAAGTCCCCAATATCTACATTGTAGATAATCTTGATGACAACACTCTAGAACCAGCAAGTGACATCGCTGCAGATTTGAGAAGAGTTGCACTTGCTGAAAATGTTGCTGAAGAGACAGTTGCTGAAAAAGCAACTAGTCCGGTCCAAGAAATTGTTGAAGAACCACTTGCTGAAACTGCAATGGTTCAAGTCCCAGAGATTGCTGAAACACAACGAGAGACAGTATTTGACGACGCATCTCAAGATGCTGAGAATATTAGACCTAGTTCACCTATGACCTCTATTGACAAAGTTTAACTGGTGCTGATTGACCTAAGCCAGCAAATGGACTTGGAGATTGAAGACAACTCCAACAAGTCAATAGACATGTTCATGACAAGTAGTGAACTTAGAGGTCAAGATGTCTCTGCTCAACTTGTCAATTCAGAGACAAGGGAGATTGCTGAATCTGCAAAACCCTCTCAATTAGAGCAAGAAAAAAAGTCTGTTGAAGAACAAGTCCCAGATAATGAAGCTGCTATCATTGCTAAAAGGACTGAGTCACCACCTGCCCTTCTTCAGCAGGTAGTTAACTCAGGTATAAGCAAAACTTCACTATCTGAAACTTTATCTTTAGCTAATATAATTATTTCTTTACAGACTTCTCAAGATACAAGTCAGAAGATTGCTGAAACTTCTGCACCAGAATCCACAACTCCTGTTCAGCAGGCAGATGAAAGTTTTGGTAATTCTACTAAGTTTGAAAACTTAGTACTTGTATCTAATATAAAGTTATTTCAGGATGAACAATTCAAGGATGCTGCCCAAGCTCCTGAAGCAATGGAAATAGTACCAGTACAACTAAGTGTGCAACATGAACTTGCTAAAAGTCAGTAGGTAAATCATGTTACAGTTTTAGACTCTAAAACTATTTTCCAAAACTTTCCTGAACTTAACTTTACTCTTATTCAGGCTCAAAAGGAGACCAATGAAGTGGTTCACATCACAGAAGATCTTGAAGTTAGTTCAGCAGAACTTTATTCAAACTTCAAAAAGAATACCTTGACGAGAGTTGCTAAGTCTGTCAGCAACTGGCAAAGGTATAGAAGGATGGACTTTTCTGATCTTCACCCCCATCTGTCCAATGAGAAAAAGAGAATCTATTTACTGAGACTTGAGACACTCCATACTTCCAGAAGTACTTACATATTCTCAGCTAATGAGCTCAAATCTGATTGCTTTAATCAGAGAGAATATGAAAGCAAAGTTCAAGAGTGCCTCTCCAGCTGAACAAGCTGTGATGCTCAAGGGTTCATTTGTACCCGTGGTGGCTGATCCCCATAAAATCAATGAAGAAGAGGAAGTTACAAGTGCTGCTATGTACAAACATCTCGAGTTAGTCATACTGACCGACGATGATGAAGAAGAAGAGGATGAAAATATCCCAAAAGATACCAGTGATGATGAAGGAAAAGGTTCTAAGGACAACATGGACGATGATGATGATAATCAAGGTCCTAGTCCTGATGCTGGCGGAGTAAAAATTGTAAGAAAATATGGTCCGAGTTACACCTAGGGTACGCAGCGGAATTTTAAAAATTTTCTTAACATACAGGTTAATTGATTATGCATATGTCGTATATATATAAACACGTCAATTAGAAGACTAACCTTACTTCCAAAGCAGCTTCCAAGTCTTCGTAATATTCCGGTGTATCTTCTCCTTCGTCGAAGTCGAAGATATCTACAATACTCTTTATATCTGCAAGACAATAAGAGTTAGTTTCCAGCTCCTAGAACCTCAACCTTGGTATCCACGGATGAACAGCCTATCGGAAGAATGCTAGGATATTCTTTGTGTGACCAAGAAGACGGGGCGGCAATTCCCTCCGGTGGTGGTGCGCGCGCGTGAGGCTAAGGGAGGAGGGGAGAGTTTTATTTTCTCTAAGAAAACTGGGTAGAATAACTGTGTCTGAAATTGCGTGTAAAACTCTATCTAATAGACTACTATATATAGTAGTCTATAGAAGCCTAAAGCATAAGCAATTAGACTTCATAAAGGAATAAGAATCTAATTCTTATCGCACAAGGAAACCAATATCGAGTCTAGATTCATTCCCAATCAAATTAAAACTCAATCAGGAAAATCTAACTTATCCCTTGGACTTCTAATAGAGAAAGGAGTCAAACTCCTTCCCTTACCCAGCCACGCGCTCGTGCGAGCCTTGTCCTACCGGACGTGGGTCCCAATTTTGGGACCCACTTATATTTCTAAGGCAATCCAAACTCCAAGTAGATTTTGCCCAAGTGCATATGTCAATTCTAAATTAACATATCCTTTATAATCAAACCTCCATTATATTTCCAAAATATAATCTTTCATTGTATTTACATAAAATACAATTAATTAGCCAATTCAATTAATAATTCCAAATTATTAATTGAGCCACAAAATATTATAATTAATTCCAAATCAATTATAATCCATCAATCACAATTAATTCCAAATTAATTGCGATTCCATCTTCAAGGATATTCTGATAGACTGAATCACCACATAGTGTGACCCATAGGGCCTCACCGTATTAAGCAAGTCCTAGACTAGGCAACATGGAATTCCTAGACGGTTCCATTTGCAATATTAATACGTGAGGACGTTTGAGAGGTTTCTCAAAGCTAACCTTTTCGTTGCGAAGCCTGTTGCGCTCAACGCGGCGATGGTAACGTCCCTTCATCTGACTTGCTCGAATGTATCTAGGATCGATGATGTGTCTATCCCAATATCACATCCACGGGCGTCTCAGGGAGTTGCTTGGTTAAGATATACTTATGACCATCATAATATATCATTTGTACTGGCCAGTGACTTTACCAACACAACTATGCAGACTTCGAGCAGTGCTCTCCTGTGCTACACTTGAGAGATGAATCCTTCACAGAATCACTTATCACCCCTATTTGTATTTAGCCATAATCCTGGATCGTGTCTTAGGTCAGCTGCTTATTCAGAGCTGACATCGACGGGTCCACCAAGGATATGGGGCAACAAATGTGATGAAAAAGTCCTGTAAGTGCAAAGGACGAATGGCATCACTTCGACAACTCACCGGTTCCCATAGACACGTCGGTGTAGAGTGTACATCGATGGGAGTGTCCGGTGGGTACTTCCATTGTTCGATAAAGCTTCTTCGAACAACTATGCGCAGTTATGGAAACGTTCCTTGATTGTCCAACAATCCGTTCCGTGGCCGTAGGATCGGCTCGCACTTGCTCCAACAAGTATAACCTCCACGCATACTAGTCTTGTCATGTTCATTCAGACCCACACATCCGAGATGTACCACGACTAGGGAGAGTTTGGGATAGATGATAACTCACATAGCTCCCACTAACTGTGTGAGGGGCATGTTTAATATCAATACAGACAGCAATAAAGATATGACATGCTGCAGCCTGGTGTAATATAAATATGAAAGCGATACTCAACAGTAAAATGCAACAAACATATATTATATTACGTTGACCTGTGTAATAGTACATATATGTCCTCTATAAGGGCACCATGCCCTTAGTAAGGACTGTCTCTAGGACATATACACTATCAATCTCCCACTTGGACTAGAGCCAGTCACCTTTATGCCTAATGCCCAGATTAGCATAATGTCTTAAGTGGACTTCCACTGATAAGACCTTAGTGAAAGGATCTGCCACGTTGTCCGTGGTAGAGACACGTTCTATACTAACTTCTCCTCTTTCTATAATCTTACGTATAACGTGATATTTTCTAAGTACATGTTTGTTCTTGTTTGTAGATCTAGGCTCCCTAGCTTGAGCGACGGCGCCCGTATTGTCACAATAAATTGTTATTGGACTGGGAGCAGGAACAACCCTCAATTCCTTCAAGAACTCTGAAATCCAGACAGCTTCTTTCGATGCTTCTGATGCAGCAATGTACTCGGCCTCTGTGGATGAGTCAGCAACCGTGGCTTGCTTAGAGCTCTTCCAACAGACAGCTCCTCCGTTCAATTTGAATACGTATCCTGTTTGTGACTTAAAGTCATCAGGATCTGATTCAAATCCACCGTCGACATACCCAAACATCTTTAATTCTGGTTCTCCACCAAACACCAAGAACATCTCTTTAGTCCGTCTAAGGTACTGAAGAATGTTCTTCACAGCAGTCCAGTGAGGTACTCCTGGATTCTGTTGGTGTCGACAAGTGACACTAAGCGCATATGCCACATCGGGCCTTGTGCAATTCATTGCATACATCATAGACCCTACTGCCGAAGCATAGGGCACACGACTCATTGCATTTCTTTCTTCATCAGTTTTAGGACCATCCTTAACTGATAAGACAATCCCATGCCTAGCTGGGAGAAAGCCTCTCTTTGAGTTGTCCATCTTATAACGCTTCAGTATTTTGTCGATGTAGGTGGACTGTGTCATTCCCAACATCCTCTTGGATCTATCTCTAAAGATCTTGAAACCTAGGATGTAGTTCGCTTCACCCAAGTCCTTCATCGAGAAGGTACTTGATAACCAAACTTTAGTCTCTTCTAGCATAGAGACATTGTTCCCATGATCAAAATGTCATCTACATAAATGATCATGAAAACAACTCCTTTGTCGCTGTGTCTCGCATAGACACAGGGATCTTCCTTGCTTCTGATGAAGTCAAACGATTTGATAGCTTCATCAAAGTGGATATTCCAGCTCCTTGACGCTTGCTTTAGCCCATAGATGGATCTTTGTAATTTGCATACAGCAGTTGGCCTGGTTTTACTAATAAAACCTTCCGGCTGTACCATATAGACCTCTTCCTCAAGGTTGCCATTGAGGAAGGCAGTCTTTACATCCATTTGCCAGATTTCATAATCATAGTAGGCAGCTATCGCAAGTAGAATTCGAATGGACTTCAATTTTGCTATCGGTGAAAAGGTTTCATCGTAATCGATGCCATACCTTTGCGTGTAGCCTTTCGCCACAAGCCTATCTTTGTGCGTTTGTACCTTGCCATCGGCATCTGTCTTTCGTTTAAAGACCCATTTGCACCCAATTGGTCTAACCCCTTGGGGCAAGTCTACCAAGTTCCAAACTTGGTTCTGGTACATTGAATCCATTTCTAATTCCATGGCCTCTTGCTATTTGTCTGAGTCAATATCAATTATTGCCTCTTTGTAGGTCTCGGGATCTTCCCGATCTGATAAACCGACATCAAGTTCACTGATGTCTTCTATCATAAGGCTTTGCTTCTGAGGTCCTCTAAGGATCCTCTTCGACCTACGGAGCTCGACTTGTTCTGGTGCTTTTCTTTTCTGGCTTCATGTAACACGAACATTATCAGTGGGTACTGATGCAGCTGGTCGTTGGGCGCGACCCTATACCCTTGCGGGAGGCTGCTCTTGTGCAACTTGTTGCACAGGTTGGTTGACAACGGGTTCTATTGGTGTGGTTTCAACTGTTGATCTAATCACAGGACTCCCACTGACTATGACATGCCTACCAAGTGTCATATCATCACCCTTGTCTGCTTCGAAAGCTCCCACTGAACTTGAGTCCAAATCAGAAGATTTAGAGACCTCATGTTCGCGCGTGTCAAAGTCTTGAATTTCTTCAAGTTCTATCATATCATCTAACCTCTCTTCTTCGAGGTATTCAACTTCTAAAAACTTCACGTATCTTCACGTTTCTAGACAAGATCACCTTGTGATCTTCAGCATGATAGAATTCATAGCCTCTCGTCTGACGAGTATAGCCTATGAAATATACTTTGACACCCTTGGCATCTAACTTATCAGTGAGCATCAGCTTGACTATCGCAGGACAAACCCAAGGTCTAAGATAGCCTAATGAAGGCTTCTTTCCCTTCCATAACTCATAAGGAGTTTTCTCCACTGATTTAGATGGTACACGGTTCAGAATGTAGATTGCAGTTTGTAGTGCATATCACCACAAATACTTTGGAAGAGTCGAGAATCCAATCATTGATCTTACCATGTCTAACAGGGTTCGATTCCTCCTCTCAGACACACCGTTTAACTGTGGTGTTCCAGGAGGAGTCCATTGCGATTGAATCCCATTTTCCTTCGAGTAATCGATAAATTCTTCACTAAGGTATTCACCTCCTCGATCTGATCGAAGAGTCCTTAGGTTCAATTCATTCTCGACCTCATTCCTAAACTCCTTGAATTTCCCAAACGTCTCGGATTTATTCATCATAAGATAAATATATCCATACCTTGAGAAATCGTCAGTAAAGGTAACGAAGTAAGGATAACCCCCACGCGCATGGACTTTAAACGGTCCACATACATCGGTATGTATGAGCTCTAAGCAGCGAGTGGCACGAACACCTTGTCCAATAAAAGGTTTGTTCGTCATCTTACCCTTAACACAAGATTCACATGTACCATATGATTCGAAATCAAATGGTTCTAAGTAGTCCAACTTCCTTAGTCTTTGAATCCGTGTTTCATTGATATGGCCTAGCCGACAATGCCATAGATAAGATGGATTATTCTTCTTACTTGATGACAGTTGTTTGTTATGTATTTGAAATAAAGGTAGACTACTTTGCAAAATATATAAACCATTCACCAAGCGAGCTTTTCCATAATACTGATCATTTAATGAAAAATAACAAGTATTATTCGCAAATCGAAAGGAAAAACCCATATTGTCTAACAATGGAATGGAAATAATATTTCTGACAATGGATGGGACAAAATAAACATTATCAAGTTCTAAACATTGTCCCGAAGGTAAATCTATCTTGCTGCGTCCAACGCGTTTGGCTTCAACTGGATTGCCGTTCCCAACATGCAAGTCGATTTCACCTTGCTTGACTAGCCCGTGATCAATTAGCCCCGCACATTATTACAAATGTGTGAGCCACATGCTGTATCTAATACCCAACCATTGGAGTCAAAAGTAGTCATGTTCATATCAATAACAAACATACCTGAGCCAGAAGCTGATGACTTCTTGGCCTAATCTGTCCTAAGCTTAGGGCAATCTTTCTTCCAATGTCCTTTCTGTTTACAGAAAAGACATTCATCTGTGCGCACCGTTCCGCTTCTCTTGAACTTCCTCTTCTGGTTCGGACGCTTAGGCTTATCACTCCAAGTGTTAGCCTTGGCTCCCGACTTTCCCTTACCCTTAGCACCTTTGCTTTTCGGGTTTGAGTTAGACGGTTGCCCAACAAGCATGATCGACTTTTCCTTCTTAGGAAGAGTTTGATCATATGTCTTCAGCAAATTATGAAGTTCAGGCAGTGTCACGTCCTTCGCATTCATCGTGTAATTAATGATGAACTGCGAATACGAACTCGGCAATGATTGAAGAACAAAGATCACCATGATCTTGTTCTCTAGCTTAACGCCGGCATCGGCAAGCTTTTCAAAGAGACCAATCATTTTGAGAATATGCTCACAAATGTTCCCTCCTTCACTAATCTTGCATCTGTGTATGGCTTTGATCAAATCAAATTCAACACTTCTAGCTGTCGTCTTAAAGAGCGACTCAAGATGTTTCAACATCTCATACGACAACATGCTTTCATGTTGCCTCTGCAGCTCATTGCTCATTGCCGCCAGCATAATACACTGCGCGGACTTAGCATCCTAAAGATGCTTATCAGACCTTGCCTTGTTGGCTTGATTCCAAGGAGCAACCTGATCGGCAGTCTGATTTTCGGGGCACACGGGAATGACCTCGTCCAAGACGTACTCAATCTTTTCGTACCTCAGCACCAAACGTATATTCCTGATCCAATCTAGGAAGTTTGGTCCGGTTAAAAGTTGCTTCTCCAAGACAGCACGGAGCGAGATACTCGCCATATCTAATATCCTAAGGAGAAATAATATAGTACGAAAACAATAAATCAACTATTGAAATATTATTTCTAAATACACAGTCAACATAACTAAACAACAAGGTCCTTTAGCTGTTTAGCTCCCACTATTTTCACATATGCTTGCCCCCACAACAAACATACGGGTAATGTCCAACAAGTTACCATAGTGGCCAAGATCCAAATCCATATTATGTTATACTCCAACCGGGGCTGGTCGCATAGCATAATATGACTGGTAGGACTAGTAAGACTATCCAATTGCGTCACGCAACTCTTGGTTGTTAAATCTAATTTAACCCGATGCCCTACATATTGTACCTATCGAGGTCGCTAGATACAATATGCAGTAAGTCATAACCATAGGCTTACTCTAATCTGACGATCACTGCGAGTCTGTAAGACGAGGTCGCCAATACAAGAAAACGCAATGAAAGTTCTGAATTAAAGCACCCTATGGAAAGCATCTCAGAAATACATACATATATATATTTCTGTACTTATATTGGTTGGGGCTTGTAGCTTGAGGGTTGTTATCAGTCATCTACAAACAAATAAGGGCGCTGCCTACCCATCATGCATGAACGGTCTACACGTAATGGATGCCGCCTATCCATTCTAGTTCTAAACGCGGTCAAACACATAATGGATGCCGCCTACCCATACATAAATATGCGGTCCGACATATAAGAGGGCGCCGCCTACCCTCGCATGCATAGCGGTCGAACGGAATGTAAAAATATGGTATTTAAACATGCATTGTCAAACAATAGCATATTGAGCATATGAAACAAGTAGTAGCCTATGTGGATGACAAATGACTTCATAATTTCATTATGAAAATTATAATCCCATACTTATAATCTCTTTGAAATAATTGAAAATTTGGACTAGATTGAATATTCGAAAATTCTATTGACCAAGTAGCAATTTTTGAAAACCCGAAGGACTTAATTGTAATTTTAAAAACCTTAGAGGTGTTAAATCTAAAATTCAAAAGTAGAAGAACTAATTTGCAATAAACAATAATTTGATAAATTACAAATAAGCCCTTTAACTTTATACTAATTAAATTTAACGCCTCTCGTTTAAAACAATTACAATTAAATCATATTTATATTCCAAATATAAAATTCAATCCTCAAAACTTTCAAAATTCGATTTTGGGTCCAACCCGAAAATATATATATATATATTTTTTTGAATACGTGGGACGGGACCTAGTCCCGTCCACACCGGTGCCCGCGGCCCGGCGAGCCCGCGCCCGCGACACGCTGGTACCGGGCGCCGCGGGTGCAGGCGCCGGGCGCCCGCATCCGCAGGCGCTGCCCGCGGCACGGGCCTGCGGTGCCGCACGCCCCGGACGCCGCCGGCCGCCTGCGTCACGCAGGCGGTCCGATCGAAAATATATATATATTTTAATTTTTTTTTTTTTTGAAAAATATAAATTCCAAATTTATATAAAAACAAAAACTTTGAAAATCAAATTTATCATAGAATCAATTGCATCCACATATCTACAAAATCATACAATATATGTAACGGTACCGGTTTTGAAAACAAAATATTTTCTTGAAAAAGGAAATTCGAAAATACTTTAATCACAACGGTCGGCAATAAATGCCCAAAATAATCTTTGACGCTAACGATAATAAATAATATTCAATGACAACTCAAGTTCAAAAGACAACGAATGAAGACAATAAAAGTGTATCTTCTTATTTTGAAAAGAAACCCGTGACACCCCAGACCCTTCTCTCAGTCGCTGGCTTCCTAGTCACGCACATCCTCAGCAGCATCTGGAAGGAAGGAATTTTGGAAAAACAAAAGAGTGTGAGATAAAGGATCTCAGTGAGGTTCTAAGTTAAACAGAAAGTAAACGATTTTAAAAACAAAAATCCTTTCCAGAAAAACGAGCAAACAGAACAGAGCACATATAACAGGTTAATAGAACAGAAACGTTGTAGACCGTTGGTGCAGCCCGCCTTATTGCTCCTACTCCCAGAATGCCCTTATAACTCCCTCCAGAGGATGCATAACTCCGGACAGAAACAGAAACCCCCGTGTACTTTGGGGAAACAGATCCTACGACCCTAATAGACCTCAGCGACTTCTGCCTCGCGCCTAAAAGGGAATAGACTAGGCCACGATCAAGCAAACCCGATAGTCCTCTACTACCCAAGCCTACCTAACCATAACCTAATCGACCGGTCACACAGAAACAGAACAGATACAGAACAACAGATACAATTAATTAACACCGAGAGGTGTTCCTGCAGAAAGGTCAGTACAGAACAGAGTAGCAATAACAGAAATCCAAAAGTCATACTTAGGACTTATACGTTTACGCGGAAGCATACCATATACAGTATACAGTAATAGGTACAAACAATCACGTAGCCTTCCAGTTTTTCGCAAATAATAGGTTTAGGGGTGAACACTCACCTTAGCTTGCGAGCAAATGACCTTCAACAAGAAACGAGCTTACGGGTTTACGGACAACGGAGAACCTAACAAGAAAGTGCTAAACACAATTTAGAAGTCGAACAGACGGAAGGAAAAAGGTCGAAAAAGGAATGGTAAAGTCGGGGTTCGAACACGGGACCTCTAAGTTAGTCAAGCAAGGACCTAACCAACTAGGCTAGCAAGTCAAGTCTATACTAACTTACAAAACAGAAACTAAGTTTAAAACATTTTCAGAAACTCTTTCGATTTTCAGATTCTGGAAATTACCAAAAATACCCTCAGTGGTAAATTGCAAGAAAAACCCTTTTCGTAAACGGACAGTACAAACGAACCAGTAGTTTCCAGACATCAAACAGTCTTCTCAAAGCAAAAAGGTTTACGTTAAAAGATTACTGTCAGTCAACTACGGTCAACGGTAAAACTGCAAAAAGGTCCTTTAGATTTTAAAGTTTCCCAAATCAGTCCACAAAGAATCCAAAACAGAACAACAAGGTCCAAAAGTCCTTTCGAGGTCAAACAGGAAATCAAAGTCAACATACGCGGTCAAAAGATCACAAGTCCAGCAAACAGTAACTAAACTAACAACCTAAGTCCCGGTTCTCGGTTCGAAATAAATTACAATGTCAGATCGATCAGGGGTAAAATCGTCCAAGTCAAAAAGTCCAAACAGAAACGAGAATACGAGATTCAAATCGAGAGCAACAGTAAGGAAACGAGATTTACCTTCGAATCGAACTAAAAGGTTGAACAAATCTGCAATTGAATAAGTCGAAAAGAAAAGAGAATTAAAACCAGATTCGAATCGAACCGAAATCAAAACCGAATCCGAACAGAAAGGTTGAACCGACTTACCGATCGGCTCAGAGTAACAGACCGGAGGAACGAACCGGCCGGACGAAACGGATCGGATCAGAGCGGCAACGGCGGACGGATCGGTGGCGGCGCGGCGCGTACGGATCGATCAGATCGATCGATCGGGAACAGAGAACGCGGCGCGGCGACGAACAGGCGGACGGAACGGCGGCAAGGACGGCGAGCGGAGCAGACTGATCGGTCGATCAAACGGCAAGGCACGACGCGGCGGCGTGGCGAGAGAACGGAGACGACGGCAGTGGCGCGGCGTACGACGACGCGGTGCGGGGAGGACGGAGCGCGAATCGGATCGGATCGATCGGATTGATCGATCGATGAACAAAACGCGGCGGTGACCGGAGCAATCAGCGGCGGCGGCGGTAAGTGGTGATGATGATGATGGTGAAACCGTGAAGATGATGGATGGATTTGTTGGTGAAGAAAATGGAAGATGAAGATGAAATATGGTGGTGATGCTGCGGTTTGAGAGAGAGAGAAAGAGTTTTCTTTTTCTTTCTTACTAAATGGAAAAACGGCTGGGGAAGGAGAAGGGCGAATCAGACTAGGGTTAGGGTTAGCTAAGACTTGGGCCGGTCAAATGGGCTTTTGACTGGGTTACGCTAAATGGGCCAAAGGCTAGCAGATCAGATAGTCCAGCTTAAACCAAACGAAACGAAACGAACTAACTTACGCGAAAATAATTAATTAATTACCGAATAAATAATTTACTCTCATAATTAATTAACTAAAATAAATAATTAAATAATAAAATAATAATTAAATAATTAAATAAATATAAAAAAAGGGGGTGTTACACTCTTCCCCCTTAAAAGAATTTGGTCCCCTAATTCGCACCTGAAAAGTTGAAGAGCTCGGGATACTGCCGGCGCATGTCATCCTCGCTTTCCCAGGTTGCCTCCTCATACTGATGATTTCTCCACAGAACCCTTACTTGCTTGATTTGCCGATTACGGAGCTGTTGTACCTTCTGCTCAAGAATACGGACCGGTTGCTCCACATAGGACAAATCCTCCTCAATGGTCAGTTCCTCGGGTTGAATTACGTGCGACGGATCCGGATAATACTTCTTCAGTTGAGATACATGGAATACATTATGAATTCCAGTAATAGTAGTGGGCAGTTGCAACCGATAAGCTACAATGCCAACTCTCTCAATGATCTCGTATGGACCCACATATCGAGGGTTCAGCTTAGCTCGACGACCCATACGAACAATTCCCTTTCTCGGAGATAGCTTGAGAAAGACAAAATCACCCACTTCAAATTCCAAATCTCGTCTACGGTTATCGGCGTAACTCTTCTGTCGACTTTGAGCAGTTCTCAATCGGTCTCGGATAAGTCTAACCTTTTCCAAGGTTTCTTGTATCATCTCGTTGAGAGACCTCTCTCCAGCTACTGGTGTAGAAACTCGGTCCTCCAAATCCCAATACAGTGGTGATCTACACTTCCGACCATACAATGCCTCGAACGGTGCCATACCAATTGATGCTTGATAACTGTTGTTATATGCATACTCCACTAATGGCAAATGTTGTGCCCAGCTTCCTTGGTGATCCAAGACACACAATCTCAGAAGATCTTCCAAAGTTTGAATGGTCCTCTCGGATTGACCATCTGTTTGCGGATGTGCTGCGGTACTAAAATTCAACTTAGTACCTAAGCCTTCATGTACTTGCTTCCAAAATCTCGAGACAAACTTTGGATCTCTATCAGAGACAATGCTCACCGGAGTGCCATGAAGCCTGATTATTTCATCGTGGTAGACTTCGGCTAACTTCTCGGATGTGTAGGTGGTTTTAACAGGTAGAAAGTGTGCCGATTTTGTCAATCTATCGACAATAACCCAAACACTATCAAAACCACCCCTAGCTACCGGTAGAACAGTCACAAAATCCATAGTGATCATCTCCCACTTCCACTGTGGAATCTCGAGTGGTTGTAGTAAACCTCCCGGTTTCTGGTGCTCAGCCTTCACTTGCTGGCAGACCAAGCAGCTTTGCACAAACTGTGCAACATCTCGTCTCATATAGGTCCACCAGTAAACCTTCTTCAAATCCTCGTACATCTTGTTTCCTCCAGGATGCATCGAATACTTAGACTTATGAGCTTCCTCTAAAATTAATCGTCTGAGCTCTTCATCAGAAGGCACACACAATCTACCTTGAAACCTTAGAGCTCCATTCTCATCAATAGAGAATTTTGCATTTCGAGGCTCAGTAATATGTGCCTTGATATCCTAAAGCTCCTTGTCATGCCCTTGAGCCTCAAGAATCTTTCCTGCCAACTCATATCTCAAAGTGATATTGGCGAACATACACGACAGTTTGGATACTTCGAGATTTGACACGTGTACCCTACGACTTAAAGCATCAGCGACCACATTGGCCTTACCAGGATGGTATCGAATGGTACAGGTGTAATCGCCCAGAAACTCCATCCATCGTCGTTGTCTCATGTTTAACTCCTTTTGGGTAAACACGTATTTCAAGCTCTTATGGTCCGTGAGGATGGTGAACTCAGGACCATAAAGGTAGTGTCTCCACTTTCCCAAGGCAAAGACTATAGCAGCTAGCTCAAGGTCATGGGTTGGGTAATTTCTTTCATATGGCTTCAGTTTTCTCGAAGCATATGCGATCACCTTTTCTCGTTGCATCAATACACAACCCAAACCTTCCTTTGAAGCATCAGTGTAGACTATAAAGTCGTCGGTTCCCTCGGGAAGAGCTAGAATCGGGGCGGTGGTCAGCCTCTTCTTCAGCTCCTCGAAGCTTTCCTGACACTTGTCACTCCATACGAACTTAGGATTTTTCCCTGTTAAAGAGGACAAGGGTCCAGCTATCTTCGAATAATCCTTCACAAAACGGCGATAGTAGCCAGCCAAACCAAGAAAACTCCTCACCTCAGTGACAGATTCGGGTCTCTTCCAATTGACTATCGACTCAATCTTCGACGGGTCAACCTCCAAACCTTCTCCAGAGATAATGTGCCCTAAGAAGGCTACCTTATCTAGCCAAAATTCACACTTGCTGAATTTGGCATACAATTTGTTGTTCTGAAGAGTTTCCAAGACAATTCGAAGATGTTTCTCATGATCCTCTTCAGATTTTGAGTAAACGAGAATGTCATCGATGAAAACAACAACAAACTGATCTAGATACGGCTGAAAAACTCGGTGCATCAAATCCATGAACACAGCCGGGGCATTCGTAAGGCCAAAAGGTATCACTACGAACTCGTAATGACCATACCTCGAATTCAGGGCAGTCTTAGGTATGTCTTCTTCCCTTACCCTAACTTGATAATAGCCTTGTCGCAGATCAAGCTTTGAGTAAACCTTCGAACCTTCCAACTGATCGAAAAGTTCCTCAATCCGGGGCAGGGGGTACTTGTTCTTGACAGTGACTTGATTCAAACCTCGATAGTCGATACACATCCTCATAGTACCATCCTTCTTCTTCACGAACAGAACCGGTGATCCCCAAGGTGACGAACTAGGTCTCACAAAACCGTTATCCACCAGATCTTCCAGTTGAGTCTTCAGCTCCTTAAGCTCAGCAGGTGCCATCCTATACGGTGACTTCGATATTGGTGCAGTGCCAGGTACCAGATCAATACTAAACTCCACTTCTCGTTCAGGGGGTACGGAATCCAGCTTCTCAGGGAAAACACCCTTGAACTCCTTAACCACCCTGACTTCCTCGATTTTTGGCTGATCTTTGGGTTTATTGATCAGATATGCCAAAAAGCAGGTAGCATCCTTCACGTATAGCCTCCTAGCTTCCATGGCAGACAGTAGAAACTTCTCATACTTTCTCTTATCTCCTTTCCATACGACTTTCTCCTCTCCAGGTTTTCCCAGGGATATGGCCTTGGTTCGACAATCCAGTTGCGCGTAGTGCTCGGACAGCCAATCCATACCCAGAATAACATCGTAGGTCGATAGAGGTAGAAATATTAGGTCAGCAGGGAAAGTTCTTCCTAGGATGGAAATCTCACATCGCTCGACGAACTTCTTAGTGACTAGACTAGCTCCCAAAGGCGTACATACTTCTAAAGCGTAGGGTAGTACTTTGTATGGTAACACGAGTGATTCAGCAAATACTTCAGCAATAAATGAATACGTAGCACCAGGATCAAATAATGCTTTAGAAGAAGTTTGAGCGATCAGTAGCGTACCTTCAACCACATTTGCGGTGTCAGGAACTTCATGACCGCCTATGCTGAAAACTCGGGGCTTCGCCATAGGACCCTTTCCATCATTTCTCGGAGCATAGTCTCCTGATCTTCCTCCCTTGACAATGGCATGACGGTTCGGACAGTGGCTAATCTTGTGATCCTTACTCCCACAAGCCAAGCATAAACCCTGTCTTTTCCAGCAGTTGTGCTCATCGTGGTTGACTCCCCACAGTAGTTGCAGTTCTTCCTTGCCTGGGATGACTGCCCAGACCCTCCAGTAGTGTTGCGAGAGCGGTTGTCATGCTGAGTACGGGAATACTTCGCCGGTGGTGCCTGATATCCAGATTGATATCCTCCTCGATTCTCCCGCTTATACCCAGATTGGCTTCCTCCTCCATGGCTTCCAGAAGAACTAGAGTAGCTCCTCTTGCTCGAGTATGGCTTATCAGCCATCTTAATCTCCTTGAGACCACTCTCTACCTCGGAGGCGAGTTCGACAGCCTTGAGATAGGTAGGCATATTGGTCCCAAATAGACTGTACCGGATCTCAGAGTTGAGTCCCTTCACAAAGTGACGAACCTTCTCTCGTTCATCATCCTGGAAATGCGGCACGTACTTCAGTAACCGGGTAAACTCCGAGTCATAGTCGGCAACATCCATGTTCCCTTGCACCAAAGCTTGAAATTCATCTCTCCGGTTCTCGCGAACCAGGCGAGGTACGTACTTGTCCATGAAGTCTTTGGTGAAATTTTCCCAGGTACGAGCAACTCCCTCTTGCCTCCATCTCGCATTCACAGTTCTCCACCAGTTCCTGGCGGCTCCCACGAACTGGAAAGCAGCAAGCTCGATCTTCCTCTCGTCCGGATAGTGCAGGATCGAGAATAAGTTCTCCATGCCTTCGATCCAGAGCTCAGCCTTACGGGGATCTGGTGTTCCCTCGAACCTCTCAGGATGGAATCGAGTGAAACGCTCCGCAGCTTGATCGATGGTCTGGATCGGTGGTGGCGGCGGAGGCTGAACAGGTGGTGTTGGTGCTCCAGCACGGCGAATGGTTTCGCTGAAATTCCCCAGAGCAGCGATGATACGGTCCACTTGGTCTCCATTTTCAGCGTGCTGATCGTCTCCACTTCCATTGCTGCTGGCACCACGAGCGTTTCTGCGACTCATTCTAACAAAGGGCACTACTTAGCAGTTGATTTAACAACCTCGAATCCCTAACTTAGGGAAGAGCAGAAAAAACAAAGAACTAAGGCCAGTACTTAATCTTCTACAACAGGTATAACTGAGCAGTGAAGAAGAAAACATGCCTTGAACTTTAAAACCAAAAAGCAAAAACAAGAAAACAACGAAGTCTCAAAACAGTCAAGCATGCGATAAAACAAAAGAAAAACGGTCTCTACTCGTCTTAGCGAGGAAAACAGAAAACCACAGAGTCAAATAAACGGAAAAGCATAAACAGTCTCGGTCGGCTGCAGAAACAAAGAAGTTCGATACGAGCTCGAAAGCAACTATCCTAATAAGCGTCCTCGCTGTCATCCTCGGAACGTCCCTCGGGCACGTGAGCATCTCCTCCTTCTCCCTCAGAGGAGTCCTCCTCGGGATCTTCTTCGGATTCTTCTTCGTCTTCACTCTTTCCTCTACGGGATGGTACGCAACCCTCGGGAAACGTCCTCCGAGCCTTACTCCTGGGAATCCGGTTGCCAACATTGGACGCGGTTAACGTAACAAAGCCAGAGTGCTCCTTCGCGGCGCGTAAGGCTGTCTTCAGAAATCCGATCTCAGCTTCCTTCGTTGCTATCACATCTCGAAGCTTAAAGTTCTCCAGCCAGTAGTAATCACGTTCATGCACGACTCTATCCATCACGAATCCAGGGTAAACGCCAACAACAGGAACGGAGGTATACGGGTTGAATTCTCCTTCGACTAGACGATAACGAATAACTCTCTTCTCAGAACTCATACCTATCCGTAAGCACACGCGTAGTTAACTAGTTAATAACTTCGTCAGAATCAAACAACCACGGAAGATCAACAGTCTCAGAACGGGTCAGAGGTAGTCAGAAACAGAACAGAGAAGATGAAGAGACGGTTCAGGGTTAGTACGTAAGACGAATCAGAAAAACAACAGAAAATACAAGACCTAACCAGCGACTCGGACCCTCACACACACCCCAAAGGTCAAAAGATACTATCCTAGCAAGCTCGAGTTTGAACTCAAGCTCTGATACCAACTGTAACGGTACCGGTTTTGAAAACAAAATATTTTCTTGAAAAGGAAATTCGAAAATACTTTAATCACAACGGTCGGCAATAAATGCCCAAAATAATCTTTGACGCTAACGATAATAAATAATATTCAATGACAACTCAAGTTCAAAAGACAACGAATGAAGACAATAAAAGTGTATCTTCTTATTTGAAAAGAAACCCGTGACACCCCAGACCCTTCTCTCAGTCGCTGGCTTCCTAGTCACGCACATCCTCAGCAGCATCTGGAAGGAAGGAATTTTGGAAAAACAAAAGAGTGTGAGATAAAGGATCTCAGTGAGGTTCTAAGTTAAACAGAAAGTAAACGATTTTAAAAACAAAAATCCTTTCCAGAAAAACGAGCAAACAGAACAGAGCACATATAACAGGTTAACAGAACAGAAACGTTGTAGACCGTTGGTGCAGCCCGCCTTATTGCTCCTACTCCCAGAATGCCCTTATAACTCCCTCCAGAGGATGCATAACTCCGGACAGAAACAGAAACCCCCGTGTACTTTGGGGAAACAGATCCTACGACCCTAATAGACCTCAGCGACTTCTGCCTCGCGCCTAAAAGGGAATAGACTAGGCCACGATCAAGCAAACCCGATAGTCCTCTACTACCCAAGCCTACCTAACCATAACCTAATCGACCGGTCACACAGAAACAGAACAGATACAGAACAACAGATACAATTAATTAACACCGAGAGGTGTTCCTGCAGAAAGGTCAGTACAGAACAGAGTAGCAATAACAGAAATCCAAAAGTCATACTTAGGACTTATACGTTTACGCGGAAGCATACCATATACAGTATACAGTAATAGGTACAAACAATCACGTAGCCTTCCAGTTTTTCGCAAATAATAGGTTAGGGGTGAACACTCACCTTAGCTTGCGAGCAAATGACCTTCAACAAGAAACGAGCTTACGGGTTTACGGACAACGGAGAACCTAACAAGAAAGTGCTAAACACAATTTAGAAGTCGAACAGACGGAAGGAAAAAGGTCGAAAAAGGAATGGTAAAGTCGGGGTTCGAACACGGGACCTCTAAGTTAGTCAAGCAAGGACCTAACCAACTAGGCTAGCAAGTCAAGTCTATACTAACTTACAAAACAGAAACTAAGTTTAAAACATTTTCAGAAACTCTTTCGATTTTCAGATTCTGGAAATTACCAAAAATACCCTCAGTGGTAAATTGCAAGAAAAACCCTTTTCGTAAACGGACAGTACAAACGAACCAGTAGTTTCCAGACATCAAACAGTCTTCTCAAAGCAAAAGGTTTACGTTAAAAGATTACTGTCAGTCAACTACGGTCAACGGTAAAACTGCAAAAAGGTCCTTTAGATTTTAAAGTTTCCCAAATCAGTCCACAAAGAATCCAAAACAGAACAACAAGGTCCAAAAGTCCTTTCGAGGTCAAACAGGAAATCAAAGTCAACATACGCGGTCAAAAGATCACAAGTCCAGCAAACAGTAACTAAACTAACAACCTAAGTCCCGGTTCTCGGTTCGAAATAAATTACAATGTCAGATCGATCAGGGGTAAAATCGTCCAAGTCAAAAAGTCCAAACAGAAACGAGAATACGAGATTCAAATCGAGAGCAACAGTAAGGAAACGAGATTTACCTTCGAATCGAACTAAAAGGTTGAACAAATCTGCAATTGAATAAGTCGAAAAGAAAAGAGAATTAAAACCAGATTCGAATCGAACCGAAATCAAAACCGAATCCGAACAGAAAGGTTGAACCGACTTACCGATCGGCTCAGAGTAACAGACCGGAGGAACGAACCGGCCGGACGAAACGGATCGGATCAGAGCGGCAACGGCGGACGGATCGGTGGCGGCGCGGCGCGTACGGATCGATCAGATCGATCGATCGGGAACAGAGAACGCGGCGCGGCGACGAACAGGCGGACGGAACGGCGGCAAGGACGGCGAGCGGAGCAGACTGATCGGTCGATCAAACGGCAAGGCACGACGCGGCGGCGTGGCGAGAGAACGGAGACGACGGCAGTGGCGCGGCGTACGACGACGCGGTGCGGGGAGGACGGAGCGCGAATCGGATCGGATCGATCGGATTGATCGATCGATGAACAAAACGCGGCGGTGACCGGAGCAATCAGCGGCGGCGGCGGTAAGTGGTGATGATGATGATGGTGAAACCGTGAAGATGATGGATGGATTTGTTGGTGAAGAAAATGGAAGATGAAGATGAAATATGGTGGTGATGCTGCGGTTTGAGAGAGAGAGAAAGAGTTTTCTTTTTCTTTCTTACTAAATGGAAAAACGGCTGGGGAAGGAGAAGGGCGAATCAGACTAGGGTTAGGGTTAGCTAAGACTTGGGCCGGTCAAATGGGCTTTTGACTGGGTTACGCTAAATGGGCCAAAGGCTAGCAGATCAGATAGTCCAGCTTAAACCAACGAAACGAAACGAACTAACTTACGCGAAAATAATTAATTAATTACCGAATAAATAATTTACTCTCATAATTAATTAACTAAAATAAATAATTAAATAATAAAATAATAATTAAATAATTAAATAAATATAAAAAAAGGGGGTGTTACACTCTTCCCCCCTTAAAAGAATTTGGTCCCCTAATTCGCACCTGAAAAGTTGAAGAGCTCGGGATACTGCCGGCGCATGTCATCCTCGCTTTCCCAGGTTGCCTCCTCATACTGATGATTTCTCCACAGAACCCTTACTTGCTTGATTTGCCGATTACGGAGCTGTTGTACCTTCTGCTCAAGAATACGGACCGGTTGCTCCACATAGGACAAATCCTCCTCAATGGTCAGTTCCTCGGGTTGAATTACGTGCGACGGATCCGGATAATACTTCTTCAGTTGAGATACATGGAATACATTATGAATTCCAGTAATAGTAGTGGGCAGTTGCAACCGATAAGCTACAATGCCAACTCTCTCAATGATCTCGTATGGACCCACATATCGAGGGTTCAGCTTAGCTCGACGACCCATACGAACAATTCCCTTTCTCGGAGATAGCTTGAGAAAGACAAAATCACCCACTTCAAATTCCAAATCTCGTCTACGGTTATCGGCGTAACTCTTCTGTCGACTTTGAGCAGTTCTCAATCGGTCTCGGATAAGTCTAACCTTTTCCAAGGTTTCTTGTATCATCTCGTTGAGAGACCTCTCTCCAGCTACTGGTGTAGAAACTCGGTCCTCCAAATCCCAATACAGTGGTGATCTACACTTCCGACCATACAATGCCTCGAACGGTGCCATACCAATTGATGCTTGATAACTGTTGTTATATGCATACTCCACTAATGGCAAATGTTGTGCCCAGCTTCCTTGGTGATCCAAGACACACAATCTCAGAAGATCTTCCAAAGTTTGAATGGTCCTCTCGGATTGACCATCTGTTTGCGGATGTGCTGCGGTACTAAAATTCAACTTAGTACCTAAGCCTTCATGTACTTGCTTCCAAAATCTCGAGACAAACTTTGGATCTCTATCAGAGACAATGCTCACCGGAGTGCCATGAAGCCTGATTATTTCATCGTGGTAGACTTCGGCTAACTTCTCGGATGTGTAGGTGGTTTTAACAGGTAGAAAGTGTGCCGATTTTGTCAATCTATCGACAATAACCCAAACACTATCAAAACCACCCCTAGCTACCGGTAGAACAGTCACAAAATCCATAGTGATCATCTCCCACTTCCACTGTGGAATCTCGAGTGGTTGTAGTAAACCTCCCGGTTTCTGGTGCTCAGCCTTCACTTGCTGGCAGACCAAGCAGCTTTGCACAAACTGTGCAACATCTCGTCTCATATAGGTCCACCAGTAAACCTTCTTCAAATCCTCGTACATCTTGTTTCCTCCAGGATGCATCGAATACTTAGACTTATGAGCTTCCTCTAAAATTAATCGTCTGAGCTCTTCATCAGAAGGCACACACAATCTACCTTGAAACCTTAGAGCTCCATTCTCATCAATAGAGAATTTTGCATTTCGAGGCTCAGTAATATGTGCCTTGATATCCTAAAGCTCCTTGTCATGCCCTTGAGCCTCAAGAATCTTTCCTGCCAACTCATATCTCAAAGTGATATTGGCGAACATACACGACAGTTTGGATACTTCGAGATTTGACACGTGTACCCTACGACTTAAAGCATCAGCGACCACATTGGCCTTACCAGGATGGTATCGAATGGTACAGGTGTAATCGCCCAGAAACTCCATCCATCGTCGTTGTCTCATGTTTAACTCCTTTTGGGTAAACACGTATTTCAAGCTCTTATGGTCCGTGAGGATGGTGAACTCAGGACCATAAAGGTAGTGTCTCCACTTTCCCAAGGCAAAGACTATAGCAGCTAGCTCAAGGTCATGGGTTGGGTAATTTCTTTCATATGGCTTCAGTTTTCTCGAAGCATATGCGATCACCTTTTCTCGTTGCATCAATACACAACCCAAACCTTCCTTTGAAGCATCAGTGTAGACTATAAAGTCGTCGGTTCCCTCGGGAAGAGCTAGAATCGGGGCGGTGGTCAGCCTCTTCTTCAGCTCCTCGAAGCTTTCCTGACACTTGTCACTCCATACGAACTTAGGATTTTTCCCTGTTAAAGAGGACAAGGGTCCAGCTATCTTCGAATAATCCTTCACAAAACGGCGATAGTAGCCAGCCAAACCAAGAAAACTCCTCACCTCAGTGACAGATTCGGGTCTCTTCCAATTGACTATCGACTCAATCTTCGACGGGTCAACCTCCAAACCTTCTCCAGAGATAATGTGCCCTAAGAAGGCTACCTTATCTAGCCAAAATTCACACTTGCTGAATTTGGCATACAATTTGTTGTTCTGAAGAGTTTCCAAGACAATTCGAAGATGTTTCTCATGATCCTCTTCAGATTTTGAGTAAACGAGAATGTCATCGATGAAAACAACAACAAACTGATCTAGATACGGCTGAAAAACTCGGTGCATCAAATCCATGAACACAGCCGGGGCATTCGTAAGGCCAAAAGGTATCACTACGAACTCGTAATGACCATACCTCGAATTCAGGGCAGTCTTAGGTATGTCTTCTTCCCTTACCCTAACTTGATAATAGCCTTGTCGCAGATCAAGCTTTGAGTAAACCTTCGAACCTTCCAACTGATCGAAAAGTTCCTCAATCCGGGGCAGGGGGTACTTGTTCTTGACAGTGACTTGATTCAAACCTCGATAGTCGATACACATCCTCATAGTACCATCCTTCTTCTTCACGAACAGAACCGGTGATCCCCAAGGTGACGAACTAGGTCTCACAAAACCGTTATCCACCAGATCTTCCAGTTGAGTCTTCAGCTCCTTAAGCTCAGCAGGTGCCATCCTATACGGTGACTTCGATATTGGTGCAGTGCCAGGTACCAGATCAATACTAAACTCCACTTCTCGTTCAGGGGGTACGGAATCCAGCTTCTCAGGGAAAACACCCTTGAACTCCTTAACCACCCTGACTTCCTCGATTTTTGGCTGATCTTTGGGTTTATTGATCAGATATGCCAAAAAGCAGGTAGCATCCTTCACGTATAGCCTCCTAGCTTCCATGGCAGACAGTAGAAACTTCTCATACTTTCTCTTATCTCCTTTCCATACGACTTTCTCCTCTCCAGGTTTTCCCAGGGATATGGCCTTGGTTCGACAATCCAGTTGCGCGTAGTGCTCGGACAGCCAATCCATACCCAGAATAACATCGTAGGTCGATAGAGGTAGAAATATTAGGTCAGCAGGGAAAGTTCTTCCTAGGATGGAAATCTCACATCGCTCGACGAACTTCTTAGTGACTAGACTAGCTCCCAAAGGCGTACATACTTCTAAAGCGTAGGGTAGTACTTTGTATGGTAACACGAGTGATTCAGCAAATACTTCAGCAATAAATGAATACGTAGCACCAGGATCAAATAATGCTTTAGAAGAAGTTTGAGCGATCAGTAGCGTACCTTCAACCACATTTGCGGTGTCAGGAACTTCATGACCGCCTATGCTGAAAACTCGGGGCTTCGCCATAGGACCCTTTCCATCATTTCTCGGAGCATAGTCTCCTGATCTTCCTCCCTTGACAATGGCATGACGGTTCGGACAGTGGCTAATCTTGTGATCCTTACTCCCACAAGCCAAGCATAAACCCTGTCTTTTCCAGCAGTTGTGCTCATCGTGGTTGACTCCCCACAGTAGTTGCAGTTCTTCCTTGCCTGGGATGACTGCCCAGACCCTCCAGTAGTGTTGCGAGAGCGGTTGTCATGCTGAGTACGGGAATACTTCGCCGGTGGTGCCTGATATCCAGATTGATATCCTCCTCGATTCTCCCGCTTATACCCAGATTGGCTTCCTCCTCCATGGCTTCCAGAAGAACTAGAGTAGCTCCTCTTGCTCGAGTATGGCTTATCAGCCATCTTAATCTCCTTGAGACCACTCTCTACCTCGGAGGCGAGTTCGACAGCCTTGAGATAGGTAGGCATATTGGTCCCAAATAGACTGTACCGGATCTCAGAGTTGAGTCCCTTCACAAAGTGACGAACCTTCTCTCGTTCATCATCCTGGAAATGCGGCACGTACTTCAGTAACCGGGTAAACTCCGAGTCATAGTCGGCAACATCCATGTTCCCTTGCACCAAAGCTTGAAATTCATCTCTCCGGTTCTCGCGAACCAGGCGAGGTACGTACTTGTCCATGAAGTCTTTGGTGAAATTTTCCCAGGTACGAGCAACTCCCTCTTGCCTCCATCTCGCATTCACAGTTCTCCACCAGTTCCTGGCGGCTCCCACGAACTGGAAAGCAGCAAGCTCGATCTTCCTCTCGTCCGGATAGTGCAGGATCGAGAATAAGTTCTCCATGCCTTCGATCCAGAGCTCAGCCTTACGGGGATCTGGTGTTCCCTCGAACCTCTCAGGATGGAATCGAGTGAAACGCTCCGCAGCTTGATCGATGGTCTGGATCGGTGGTGGCGGCGGAGGCTGAACAGGTGGTGTTGGTGCTCCAGCACGGCGAATGGTTTCGCTGAAATTCCCCAGAGCAGCGATGATACGGTCCACTTGGTCTCCATTTTCAGCGTGCTGATCGTCTCCACTTCCATTGCTGCTGGCACCACGAGCGTTTCTGCGACTCATTCTAACAAAGGGCACTACTTAGCAGTTGATTTAACAACCTCGAATCCCTAACTTAGGGAAGAGCAGAAAAAACAAAGAACTAAGGCCAGTACTTAATCTTCTACAACAGGTATAACTGAGCAGTGAAGAAGAAAACATGCCTTGAACTTTAAAACCAAAAAGCAAAAACAAGAAAACAACGAAGTCTCAAAACAGTCAAGCATGCGATAAAACAAAAGAAAAACGGTCTCTACTCGTCTTAGCGAGGAAAACAGAAAACCACAGAGTCAAATAAACGGAAAAGCATAAACAGTCTCGGTCGGCTGCAGAAACAAAGAAGTTCGATACGAGCTCGAAAAGCAACTATCCTAATAAGCGTCCTCGCTGTCATCCTCGGAACGTCCCTCGGGCACGTGAGCATCTCCTCCTTCTCCCTCAGAGGAGTCCTCCTCGGGATCTTCTTCGGATTCTTCTTCGTCTTCACTCTTTCCTCTACGGGATGGTACGCAACCCTCGGGAAACGTCCTCCGAGCCTTACTCCTGGGAATCCGGTTGCCAACATTGGACGCGGTTAACGTAACAAAGCCAGAGTGCTCCTTCGCGGCGCGTAAGGCTGTCTTCAGAAATCCGATCTCAGCTTCCTTCGTTGCTATCACATCTCGAAGCTTAAAGTTCTCCAGCCAGTAGTAATCACGTTCATGCACGACTCTATCCATCACGAATCCAGGGTAAACGCCAACAACAGGAACGGAGGTATACGGGTTGAATTCTCCTTCGACTAGACGATAACGAATAACTCTCTTCTCAGAACTCATACCTATCCGTAAGCACACGCGTAGTTAACTAGTTAATAACTTCGTCAGAATCAAACAACCACGGAAGATCAACAGTCTCAGAACGGGTCAGAGGTAGTCAGAAACAGAACAGAGAAGATGAAGAGACGGTTCAGGGTTAGTACGTAAGACGAATCAGAAAAACAACAGAAAATACAAGACCTAACCAGCGACTCGGACCCTCACACACACCCCAAAGGTCAAAAGATACTATCCTAGCAAGCTCGAGTTTGAACTCAAGCTCTGATACCAACTGTAACGGTACCGGTTTTGAAAACAAAATATTTTCTTGAAAAAGGAAATTCGAAAATACTTTAATCACAACGGTCGGCAATAAATGCCCAAAATAATCTTTGACGCTAACGATAATAAATAATATTCAATGACAACTCAAGTTCAAAAGACAACGAATGAAGACAATAAAAGTGTATCTTCTTATTTTGAAAAGAAACCCGTGACACCCCAGACCCTTCTCTCAGTCGCTGGCTTCCTAGTCACGCACATCCTCAGCAGCATCTGGAAGGAAGGAATTTTGGAAAAACAAAAGAGTGTGAGATAAAGGATCTCAGTGAGGTTCTAAGTTAAACAGAAAGTAAACGATTTTAAAAACAAAAATCCTTTCCAGAAAAACGAGCAAACAGAACAGAGCACATATAACAGGTTAACAGAACAGAAACGTTGTAGACCGTTGGTGCAGCCCGCCTTATTGCTCCTACTCCCAGAATGCCCTTATAACTCCCTCCAGAGGATGCATAACTCCGGACAGAAACAGAAACCCCCGTGTACTTTGGGGAAACAGATCCTACGACCCTAATAGACCTCAGCGACTTCTGCCTCGCGCCTAAAAGGGAATAGACTAGGCCACGATCAAGCAAACCCGATAGTCCTCTACTACCCAAGCCTACCTAACCATAACCTAATCGACCGGTCACACAGAAACAGAACAGATACAGAACAACAGATACAATTAATTAACACCGAGAGGTGTTCCTGCAGAAAGGTCAGTACAGAACAGAGTAGCAATAACAGAAATCCAAAAGTCATACTTAGGACTTATACGTTTACGCGGAAGCATACCATATACAGTATACAGTAATAGGTACAAACAATCACGTAGCCTTCCAGTTTTTCGCAAATAATAGGTTTAGGGGTGAACACTCACCTTAGCTTGCGAGCAAATGACCTTCAACAAGAAACGAGCTTACGGGTTTACGGACAACGGAGAACCTAACAAGAAAGTGCTAAACACAATTTAGAAGTCGAACAGACGGAAGGAAAAAGGTCGAAAAAGGAATGGTAAAGTCGGGGTTCGAACACGGGACCTCTAAGTTAGTCAAGCAAGGACCTAACCAACTAGGCTAGCAAGTCAAGTCTATACTAACTTACAAAACAGAAACTAAGTTTAAAACATTTTCAGAAACTCTTTCGATTTTCAGATTCTGGAAATTACCAAAAATACCCTCAGTGGTAAATTGCAAGAAAAACCCTTTTCGTAAACGGACAGTACAAACGAACCAGTAGTTTCCAGACATCAAACAGTCTTCTCAAAGCAAAAAGGTTTACGTTAAAAGATTACTGTCAGTCAACTACGGTCAACGGTAAAACTGCAAAAAGGTCCTTTAGATTTTAAAGTTTCCCAAATCAGTCCACAAAGAATCCAAAACAGAACAACAAGGTCCAAAAGTCCTTTCGAGGTCAAACAGGAAATCAAAGTCAACATACGCGGTCAAAAGATCACAAGTCCAGCAAACAGTAACTAAACTAACAACCTAAGTCCCGGTTCTCGGTTCGAAATAAATTACAATGTCAGATCGATCAGGGGTAAAATCGTCCAAGTCAAAAAGTCCAAACAGAAACGAGAATACGAGATTCAAATCGAGAGCAACAGTAAGGAAACGAGATTTACCTTCGAATCGAACTAAAAGGTTGAACAAATCTGCAATTGAATAAGTCGAAAAGAAAAGAGAATTAAAACCAGATTCGAATCGAACCGAAATCAAAACCGAATCCGAACAGAAAGGTTGAACCGACTTACCGATCGGCTCAGAGTAACAGACCGGAGGAACGAACCGGCCGGACGAAACGGATCGGATCAGAGCGGCAACGGCGGACGGATCGGTGGCGGCGCGGCGCGTACGGATCGATCAGATCGATCGATCGGGAACAGAGAACGCGGCGCGGCGACGAACAGGCGGACGGAACGGCGGCAAGGACGGCGAGCGGAGCAGACTGATCGGTCGATCAAACGGCAAGGCACGACGCGGCGGCGTGGCGAGAGAACGGAGACGACGGCAGTGGCGCGGCGTACGACGACGCGGTGCGGGGAGGACGGAGCGCGAATCGGATCGGATCGATCGGATTGATCGATCGATGAACAAAACGCGGCGGTGACCGGAGCAATCAGCGGCGGCGGCGGTAAGTGGTGATGATGATGATGGTGAAACCGTGAAGATGATGGATGGATTTGTTGGTGAAGAAAATGGAAGATGAAGATGAAATATGGTGGTGATGCTGCGGTTTGAGAGAGAGAGAAAGAGTTTTCTTTTTCTTTCTTACTAAATGGAAAAACGGCTGGGGAAGGAGAAGGGCGAATCAGACTAGGGTTAGGGTTAGCTAAGACTTGGGCCGGTCAAATGGGCTTTGACTGGGTTACGCTAAATGGGCCAAAGGCTAGCAGATCAGATAGTCCAGCTTAAACCAAACGAAACGAAACGAACTAACTTACGCGAAAATAATTAATTAATTACCGAATAAATAATTTACTCTCATAATTAATTAACTAAAATAAATAATTAAATAATAAAATAATAATTAAATAATTAAATAATATAAAAAAAAGGGGGTGTTACACTCTTCCCCCTTAAAAGAATTTGGTCCCCTAATTCGCACCTGAAAAGTTGAAGAGCTCGGGATACTGCCGGCGCATGTCATCCTCGCTTTCCCAGGTTGCCTCCTCATACTGATGATTTCTCCACAGAACCCTTACTTGCTTGATTTGCCGATTACGGAGCTGTTGTACCTTCTGCTCAAGAATACGGACCGGTTGCTCCACATAGGACAAATCCTCCTCAATGGTCAGTTCCTCGGGTTGAATTACGTGCGACGGATCCGGATAATACTTCTTCAGTTGAGATACATGGAATACATTATGAATTCCAGTAATAGTAGTGGGCAGTTGCAACCGATAAGCTACAATGCCAACTCTCTCAATGATCTCGTATGGACCCACATATCGAGGGTTCAGCTTAGCTCGACGACCCATACGAACAATTCCCTTTCTCGGAGATAGCTTGAGAAAGACAAAATCACCCACTTCAAATTCCAAATCTCGTCTACGGTTATCGGCGTAACTCTTCTGTCGACTTTGAGCAGTTCTCAATCGGTCTCGGATAAGTCTAACCTTTTCCAAGGTTTCTTGTATCATCTCGTTGAGAGACCTCTCTCCAGCTACTGGTGTAGAAACTCGGTCCTCCAAATCCCAATACAGTGGTGATCTACACTTCCGACCATACAATGCCTCGAACGGTGCCATACCAATTGATGCTTGATAACTGTTGTTATATGCATACTCCACTAATGGCAAATGTTGTGCCCAGCTTCCTTGGTGATCCAAGACACACAATCTCAGAAGATCTTCCAAAGTTTGAATGGTCCTCTCGGATTGACCATCTGTTTGCGGATGTGCTGCGGTACTAAAATTCAACTTAGTACCTAAGCCTTCATGTACTTGCTTCCAAAATCTCGAGACAAACTTTGGATCTCTATCAGAGACAATGCTCACCGGAGTGCCATGAAGCCTGATTATTTCATCGTGGTAGACTTCGGCTAACTTCTCGGATGTGTAGGTGGTTTTAACAGGTAGAAAGTGTGCCGATTTTGTCAATCTATCGACAATAACCCAAACACTATCAAAACCACCCCTAGCTACCGGTAGAACAGTCACAAAATCCATAGTGATCATCTCCCACTTCCACTGTGGAATCTCGAGTGGTTGTAGTAAACCTCCCGGTTTCTGGTGCTCAGCCTTCACTTGCTGGCAGACCAAGCAGCTTTGCACAAACTGTGCAACATCTCGTCTCATATAGGTCCACCAGTAAACCTTCTTCAAATCCTCGTACATCTTGTTTCCTCCAGGATGCATCGAATACTTAGACTTATGAGCTTCCTCTAAAATTAATCGTCTGAGCTCTTCATCAGAAGGCACACACAATCTACCTTGAAACCTTAGAGCTCCATTCTCATCAATAGAGAATTTTGCATTTCGAGGCTCAGTAATATGTGCCTTGATATCCTAAAGCTCCTTGTCATGCCCTTGAGCCTCAAGAATCTTTCCTGCCAACTCATATCTCAAAGTGATATTGGCGAACATACACGACAGTTTGGATACTTCGAGATTTGACACGTGTACCCTACGACTTAAAGCATCAGCGACCACATTGGCCTTACCAGGATGGTATCGAATGGTACAGGTGTAATCGCCCAGAAACTCCATCCATCGTCGTTGTCTCATGTTTAACTCCTTTTGGGTAAACACGTATTTCAAGCTCTTATGGTCCGTGATGATGGTGAACTCAGGACCATAAAGGTAGTGTCTCCACTTTCCCAAGGCAAAGACTATAGCAGCTAGCTCAAGGTCATGGGTTGGGTAATTTCTTTCATATGGCTTCAGTTTTCTCGAAGCATATGCGATCACCTTTTCTCGTTGCATCAATACACAACCCAAACCTTCCTTTGAAGCATCAGTGTAGACTATAAAGTCGTCGGTTCCCTCGGGAAGAGCTAGAATCGGGGCGGTGGTCAGCCTCTTCTTCAGCTCCTCGAAGCTTTCCTGACACTTGTCACTCCATACGAACTTAGGATTTTTCCCTGTTAAAGAGGACAAGGGTCCAGCTATCTTCGAATAATCCTTCACAAAACGGCGATAGTAGCCAGCCAAACCAAGAAAACTCCTCACCTCAGTGACAGATTCGGGTCTCTTCCAATTGACTATCGACTCAATCTTCGACGGGTCAACCTCCAAACCTTCTCCAGAGATAATGTGCCCTAAGAAGGCTACCTTATCTAGCCAAAATTCACACTTGCTGAATTTGGCATACAATTTGTTGTTCTGAAGAGTTTCCAAGACAATTCGAAGATGTTTCTCATGATCCTCTTCAGATTTGAGTAAACGAGAATGTCATCGATGAAAACAACAACAAACTGATCTAGATACGGCTGAAAAACTCGGTGCATCAAATCCATGAACACAGCCGGGGCATTCGTAAGGCCAAAAGGTATCACTACGAACTCGTAATGACCATACCTCGAATTCAGGGCAGTCTTAGGTATGTCTTCTTCCCTTACCCTAACTTGATAATAGCCTTGTCGCAGATCAAGCTTTGAGTAAACCTTCGAACCTTCCAACTGATCGAAAAGTTCCTCAATCCGGGGCAGGGGGTACTTGTTCTTGACAGTGACTTGATTCAAACCTCGATAGTCGATACACATCCTCATAGTACCATCCTTCTTCTTCACGAACAGAACCGGTGATCCCCAAGGTGACGAACTAGGTCTCACAAAACCGTTATCCACCAGATCTTGCAGTTGAGTCTTCAGCTCCTTAAGCTCAGCAGGTGCCATCCTATACGGTGACTTCGATATTGGTGCAGTGCCAGGTACCAGATCAATACTAAACTCCACTTCTCGTTCAGGGGGTACGGAATCCAGCTTCTCAGGGAAAACACCCTGAACTCCTTAACCACCCTGACTTCCTCGATTTTTGGCTGATCTTGGGTTTATTGATCAGATATGCCAAAAAGCAGGTAGCACCCTTCACGTATAGCCTCCTAGCTTCCATGGCAGACAGTAGAAACTTCTCATCCTTTCTCTTATCTCCTTTCCATACGACTTTCTCCTCTCCAGGTTTCCCAGGGATATGGCCTTGGTTCGACAATCCAGTTGCGCGTAGTGCTCGGACAGCCAATCCATACCCAGAATAACATCGTAGGTCGATAGAGGTAGAAATATTAGGTCAGCAGGGAAAGTTCTTTAGGATGGAAATCTCACATCGCTCGACGAACTTCTTAGTGACTAGACTAGCTCCCAAAGGCGTACATACTTCTAAAGCGTAGGGTAGTACTTTGTATGGTAAACGAGTGATTCAGCAAATACTTCAGCAATAAATGAATACGTAGCACCAGGATCAAATAATGCTTTAGAAGAAGTTTGAGCGATCAGTAGCGTACCTTCAACCACATTTGCGGGTGTCAGGAACTTCATGACCGCCTATGCTGAAAACTCGGGGCTTCGCCATAGGACCCTTTCCATCATTTCTCGGAGCATAGTCTCCTGATCTTCCTCCCTTGACAATGGCATGACGGTTCGGACAGTGGCTAATCTTGTGATCCTTACTCCCACAAGCCAAGCATAAACCCTGTCTTTTCCAGCAGTTGTGCTCATCGTGGTTGACTCCTCCACAGTAGTTGCAGTTCTTCCTTGCCTGGGATGACTGCCCAGACCCTCCAGTAGTGTTGCGAGAGCGGTTGTCATGCTGAGTACGGGAATACTTCGCCGGTGGTGCCTGATATCCAGATTGATATCCTCCTCGATTCTCCCTCTTATAACCAGATTGGCTTCCTCCTCCATGGCTTCCAGAAGAACTAGAGTAGCTCCTCTTGCTCGAGTATGGCTTATCAGCCATCTTAATCTCCTTGAGACCACTCTCTACTCGGAGGCGAGTTCGACAGCCTTGAGATAGGTAGGCATATTGGTCCCAAATAGACTGTACCGGATCTCAGAGTTGAGTCCCTTCACAAAGTGACGAACCTTCTCTCGTTCATCATCCTGGAAATGCGGCACGTACTTCAGTAACGGGTAAACTCCGAGTCATAGTCGGCAAACATCCATGTCCCTTGCACCAAAGCTTGAAATTCATCTCTCCGGGTTCTCGCGAACCAGGCGAGGCACGTACTTGTCCATGAAGTCCTTGGTGAAAATTTCCCAGGTACGAGCAACTCCCTCTTGCCTCCATCTCGCATTCACAGTTCTCCACCAGTTCCTGGCGGCTCCCACGAACTGGAAAGCAGCAAGCTCGATCTTCTCTCGTCCGGATAGTGCAGGATCGAGAATAAGTTCTCCATGCCTTCGATCCAGAGCTCAGCCTTACGGGGATCTGGTGTTCCCTCGAACCTCTCAGGATGGAATCGAGTGAAACGCTCCGCAGCTTGATCGATGGTCTGGATCGGTGGTGGCGGAGGCGGGGCTGAACAGGTGGTGTTGGTGCTCCAGCGCGGGGAATGGTTTCGCTGAAATTCCACAGAGCGCGATGATACGGTCCACTTGGTCTCCATTTTCAGCGTGCTGATCGTCTCCACTTCCATTGCTGCTGGCACCACGAGCGTTTCTGCGACTCATTCTAACAAAGGGCACTACTTAGCAGTTGATTAAACAACCTCGAATCTCTAACTTGGAAAAGAGCAGAAAAAAACAAAGAACTAAGGCCAGTACTTAATTTTACAACAGGTATAACTGAGCATGAAGAAGAAAACATGCCTTGACTTTAAAACAAAAAGCAAAAACAAGAAAACAACGAAGTCTCAAAACAGCAAGCATGCATAAAAACAAAAGAAAACGGTCTCTACTCGATTAGCGAGGGAAAACAGAAAAACCAAGAGTCAAATAAACGAAAAAAGCATAACTCAGGCTCGGTCTCGCTGCAGAAAAAAGAAGTTCGGTACGAGAGCTCGAAAGGCAACTATCCTAATAAGCGTCCTCGCTATCATCCTCGGAACGTCCCCGGGCACGTGAGCATCTCCTCCTTCTTCCTCAGAGGAGTCCTCTCGGGATCTTCTTGGATTCTTCTTCTCGTCTTCACTCTTTCCTCTACGGGATGGTCCGCAAACCTCGGGGAACGTCCTCCGAGCCTTCCTCCTGGGAATCCGGTTGCCAAAGTGGACGCGGTTAACGTAACAAAGCCAGAGTGCTCCTCGCGGCGCGTAAGGCCGTCTTCAGAAATCCGATCTCGCTTCCTTCGTTGCTATCACATCTCGAAGCTTAAAGTTCTCCAGCCAGTAGTGATCACGTTCATGCACGACTCTATCCATCACGAATCCAGGGTAAACGCCAACAC
>CM051456.1:72305193-72487644 GCA_028274465.1 Plantago ovata | reverse complement strand
TTCTTCGGATTCTTCTTCGTCTTCACTCTTTCCTCTACGGGATGGTACGCAACCCTCGGGAAACGTCCTCCGAGCCTTACTCCTGGGAATCCGGTTGCCAACATTGGACGCGGTTAACGTAACAAAGCCAGAGTGCTCCTTCGCGGCGCGTAAGGCTGTCTTCAGAAATCCGATCTCAGCTTCCTTCGTTGCTATCACATCTCGAAGCTTAAAGTTCTCCAGCCAGTAGTAATCACGTTCATGCACGACTCTATCCATCACGAATCCAGGGTAAACGCCAACAACAGGAACGGAGGTATACGGGTTGAATTCTCCTTCGACTAGACGATAACGAATAACTCTCTTCTCAGAACTCATACCTATCCGTAAGCACACGCGTAGTTAACTAGTTAATAACTTCGTCAGAATCAAACAACCACGGAAGATCAACAGTCTCAGAACGGGTCAGAGGTAGTCAGAAACAGAACAGAGAAGATGAAGAGACGGTTCAGGGTTAGTACGTAAGACGAATCAGAAAAACAACAGAAAATACAAGACCTAACCAGCGACTCGGACCCTCACACACACCCCAAAGGTCAAAAGATCCTATCCTAGCAAGCTCGAGTTTGAACTCAAGCTCTGATACCAACTGTAACGGTACCGGTTTTGAAAACAAAATATTTTCTTGAAAAAGGAAATTCGAAAATACTTTAATCACAACGGTCGGCAATAAATGCCCAAAATAATCTTTGACGCTAACGATAATAAATAATATTCAATGACAACTCAAGTTCAAAAGACAACGAATGAAGACAATAAAAGTGTATCTTCTTATTTTGAAAAGAAACCCGTGACACCCCAGACCCTTCTCTCAGTCGCTGGCTTCCTAGTCACGCACATCCTCAGCAGCATCTGGAAGGAAGGAATTTTGGAAAAACAAAAGAGTGTGAGATAAAGGATCTCAGTGAGGTTCTAAGTTAAACAGAAAGTAAACGATTTTAAAAACAAAAATCCTTTCCAGAAAAACGAGCAAACAGAACAGAGCACATATAACAGGTTAACAGAACAGAAACGTTGTAGACCGTTGGTGCAGCCCGCCTTATTGCTCCTACTCCCAGAATGCCCTTATAACTCCCTCCAGAGGATGCATAACTCCGGACAGAAACAGAAACCCCCGTGTACTTTGGGGAAACAGATCCTACGACCCTAATAGACCTCAGCGACTTCTGCCTCGCGCCTAAAAGGGAATAGACTAGGCCACGATCAAGCAAACCCGATAGTCCTCTACTACCCAAGCCTACCTAACCATAACCTAATCGACCGGTCACACAGAAACAGAACAGATACAGAACAACAGATACAATTAATTAACACCGAGAGGTGTTCCTGCAGAAAGGTCAGTACAGAACAGAGTAGCAATAACAGAAATCCAAAAGTCATACTTAGGACTTATACGTTTACGCGGAAGCATACCATATACAGTATACAGTAATAGGTACAAACAATCACGTAGCCTTCCAGTTTTTCGCAAATAATAGGTTTAGGGGTGAACACTCACCTTAGCTTGCGAGCAAATGACCTTCAACAAGAAACGAGCTTACGGGTTTACGGACAACGGAGAACCTAACAAGAAAGTGCTAAACACAATTTAGAAGTCGAACGGACGGAAGGAAAAAGGTCGAAAAAGGAATGGTAAAGTCGGGGTTCGAACACGGGACCTCTAAGTTAGTCAAGCAAGGACCTAACCAACTAGGCTAGCAAGTCAAGTCTATACTAACTTACAAAACAGAAACTAAGTTTAAAACATTTTCAGAAACTCTTTCGATTTTCAGATTCTGGAAATTACCAAAAATACCCTCAGTGGTAAATTGCAAGAAAAACCCGTTTCGTAAACGGACAGTACAAACGAACCAGTAGTTTCCAGACATCAAACAGTCTTCTCAAAGCAAAAAGGTTTACGTTAAAAGATTACTGTCAGTCAACTACGGTCAACGGTAAAACTGCAAAAAGGTCCTTTAGATTTTAAAGTTTCCCAAATCAGTCCACAAAGAATCCAAAACAGAACAACAAGGTCCAAAAGTCCTTTCGAGGTCAAACAGGAAATCAAAGTCAACATACGCGGTCAAAAGATCACAAGTCCAGCAAACAGTAACTAAACTAACAACCTAAGTCCCGGTTCTCGGTTTGAAATAAATTACAATGTCAGATCGATCAGGGGTAAAATCGTCCAAGTCAAAAAGTCCAAACAGAAACGAGAATACGAGATTCAAATCGAGAGCAACAGTAAGGAAACGAGATTTACCTTCGAATCGAACTAAAAGGTTGAACAAATCTGCAATTGAATAAGTCGAAAAGAAAAGAGAATTAAAACCAGATTCGAATCGAACCGAAATCAAAACCGAATCCGAACAGAAAGGTTGAACCGGCTTACCGATCGGCTCAGAGTAACAGACCGGAGGAACGAACCGCCCGGACGAAACGGATCGGATCGGAGCGGCAACGGCGGACGGTTCGGTGGCGGCGCGGCGCGTACGGATCGATCAGATCGATCGATCGGGAACAGAGAACGCGGCGCGGCGACGAACAGGCGGACGGAACGGCGGCAAGGACGGCGAGCGGAGCAGACTGATCGGTCGATCAAACGGCAAGGCACGACGCGGCGGCGCGGCGAGAGAACGGAGACGACGGCAGTGGCGCGGCGTACGGCGACACGGTGCGGGGAGGACGGAGCGCGAATCGGATCGGATCGATCGGATTGATCGATCGACGAACAAAACGCGGTGGTGACCGGAGCAATCAGCGGCGGCGGCGGTAAGTGGTGATGATGATGATGGTGAAACCGTGAAGATGATGGATGGATTTGTTGGTGAAGAAAATGGAAGATGAAGATGAAATATGGTGGTGATGCTGCGGTTTGAGAGAGAGAGAAAGAGTTTTCTTTTTCTTTCTTACTAAATGGAAAAACGGTTGGGGAAGGAGAAGGGCGAATCAGACTAGGGTTAGGGTTAGCTAAGACTTGGGCCGGTCAAATGGGCTTTTGACTGGGTTACGCTAAATGGGCCAAAGGCTAGCAGATCAGATAGTCCAGCTTAAACCAAACGAAACGAAACGAACTAACTTACGCGAAAATAATTAATTAATTACCGAATAAATAATTTACTCTGATAATTAATTAACTAAAATAAATAATTAAATAATAAAATAATAATTAAATAATTAAATAAATATAAAAAAAACGGGGTGTTACAATATATATACGTATATACGTAATCAATTACCTCGCTCTGATACCACTGTAAGAAAATATGGTCAGAGTTACCCCTAGGGTACGCAGCGGAATTTTAAAAATTTTCTTAACATACAGGCTAATTGATTATGCATATGTAGTATATATATAAACACGTCAATTAGAAGACAAACCTTACTTCCAAAGCAGCTTCTAAGTATTCGTAATATTCCGGTGTATCTTCTCCTTCGTCGAAGTCGAAGATATCTACAAGGGTACTCTATCTACAATACTCTGTATATCTGCAAGACAATAAGAGTTAGTTTCCAGCTCCTAGAACCTCAACCTTGGTATCCACGGATGAACAGCCTATCGGAAGAATGCTAGGATATTCTTTGTGTGACAAAGAAGACGGGGCGGCAATTCCCTCCGGTGGTGGTGCGCGCGCGTGAGGCTAAGGGAGGAGGGGAGAGTTTTATTTTCTCTAAGAAAACTGGATAGAATAACGGTGTCTGAAATTGTGTGTAAAACTCTCTCTAATAGACTACTATATATAGTAGTCTATAGAAGCCTAAAGCATAAGCAATTAGACTTCGTAAAGGAATAAGAATCTAATTCTTATCGCACAAGGAAACCAATATCAAGTCTAGATTCATTCCCAATCAAATTAAAACTCAATCAGGAAAATCTAACTTATCCCTTGGACTTCTAATAGAGGAAGGAGTTTGCCAAGCCACGCGCGCGCGCGAGCCTTGTCCTACGGGACGTGGGTCCCAATTTTGGGACCCACTTATATTTTTAAGGCAATCCAAACTCAAAGTAGATTTTGCCCAAGTGCATATGTCAATTCTAAATTAACATATCCTTTATAATCAAACCTCCATTATATTTTCAAAATATAATCTTTAATTGTATTTACATAAAATACAATTAATTAGCCAATTCAATTAATAATTCCAAATCATTAATTGAGCCACCAAATATTATAATTAATTCCAAATCAATTATAATTCATCAATCACAATTAATTCCAAATTAATTGCGATTCCATCTTCAAGGATATTCTAATAGACTGAATCACCACATAGTGTGACCCATAGGGCCTCACCGTATTAAGCAAGTCCTAGACTAGGCAACATGGAATTCCTAGACGGTTCCATTTGCAATATTCATACGTGAGGACGTTTGAGAGGTTTCTCAAAGCTAACCCTTTTGTTGCGAAGCCTGTTGCGCTCAACGCGGCGATGGTAACGTCCCTTCATCTGACTTGCTCGAATGTATCTAGGATCGATGATGTGTCTATCCCAATAATACATCCACGGGCGTCTCAGGGAGTTGCTTGGCTAAGATATACTTATGACCATCATAATATATCATTAGCACTGGTCAGTGACTTTACCAACACAACTATGCAGACTTCGAGCAGTGCTCTCCTGTGCTACACTTGAGAGATGAATCCTTCACAGAATCACTTATCACCCCCATTTGTATTTAGCCATAATCCGGGATCGTGTCTTAGGTCAGCTGCTTATTCAGAGCTGACATCGACGGGTCCACCAAGGATATTGGGCAACAAATGTGATGATAAAGTCCTGTAAGTGCAAAGGACGAATGGCATCACTTCGACACCTCACCGGTTCCCATAGACACGTCGGTGTAGAGTATACATCGATGGGAGTGTCCGGTGGGTAGTTCTATTGTTCGATAAAGCTTCTTCGAACAACTATGCGCAGTTATGGGAACGTTCCTTGATTGTCCAACAATCCGTTCCGTGGCCGTGGGATCGGCTCACACTTGCTCCAACAAGTATAACCTCCACGCATACTAGTCATGTCAGGTTCATTCAGACCCCCACATCCGAGATGTACCACGACTAGGGAGAGTTTGGGATAGATGATAACTCACATAACTCCCACTAACTGTGTGATCGGTCATCTATCCGAGGGGACATGTTTAATATCAATACAGACAGCAATAAAGATATGACATGCTGCAGCCTGGTGCAATATAAATATGAAAGCGATACTCAACAGTAAAATGCAACAAACATATATTATATTACGTTGACCTGTGTAATAGTACATATATGTCCTCTATAAGGGCACCATGCCCTTAGTAAGGACTGTCTCTAGGACATATACACTATCAAAAATTATAGTTGCTGAAACCGAAAATCAAAACACTGAGAATCAGCAAGCTGATCAAGCTCCCAGTCAGCACCAAGAATCTACAACCGCTCCTGCTGAGACAAGTACTCAAGCAACTGAACAAGTTGCTGAAACTGAAGAATAGTAAGTCAGAAAGCGTGTTGAAATGCATAAATGCAAAGATAAGCTTTCTGATGCCGAGTTAGCATTACTCGAAGCTAAGTTCACTGATCCAAACCTTGGAGAAGAAGAAGAAATGGATGAAGATTATCAAAGAGCTTTACAAAATAGCGTACAGATTCATGCTAGACATACGCAAAATCTAAATATTGCTCAATCTTCAGGAGTGAACAACACGGAAGTCTCCCCCCTTCCACCTACTACTGGTGAAACTCCAATCGTTGAGTCCAAAGAGTTGCCCTTAGCAACCACTCAATCAAAAGTGCCTGAAGCTAAGGATTTGGGAATCAAGGTTGCTGGCCTTGACGAATCTGATGACGAAGAAGATCTATCTAACTTCTCAGCAAATGAAGAAGAAAAGACAAAGAAAGTTGAACCTACAGAGGTTGCAATTCCTCCACCATCTCTCCAAACTGATGAAGGAGATGCTGAGAGAAGTCGCTTGCTGAGAAATGATGATCAATTCGCTACTGAGATCAAAGCTCATTCACTTACTCCCTCTCTAGTGCCGTTTCCATACGTTGAGGATTTTACTCCAAAAATAAAGGCACTAATTGCTATTCACAAAGCATGCCAAGAAGAGGATGATGCATTGCTTGCTGAGAGTCCGCTTGACATTGGCAAAATACTGACTACAGTGCTGAAATGCACTACCACAAAGACATCAGTCTACACTACAAAAGCTATGAAGAAGATGTCAGTCAAGCACTCAAACTTGCTAAAAGTGCATTGAAAAAGGCTCAGGCTATTCTTGAAGAAAAAGTCGAAAATGAGCGCAGACATGAGAATAATTTGGCGTTTATTAAGGAAGAATTGTCTAAGCTAACCACAGATCAGCAAGACATGATTCTAAAATACAACAACCTAAGTACTCTTGCTGAAAATTGCAATGAGTTTTTCTCTGTACACATCAGACCTATGATGCAATCCATGTCTAAGGGGAAGATAGAAAAAGAAAGTCTTCAAGATCAAACAAACCCACTGCTGATGCGCCATTGGTTTTGCCTGGTCCACCTCCCAGAGAACCTCTTGCTGAAACAGAGCAAAGTTCTAAGAAAAGAGCTGAAACAGATTCTGAGAGAAGTTCAGCAAATCCAAAAAGGAGAAAAACTGCTGCTGAAACTCAAGAATACTGTCACACTGAAAGTCATCAAGACCTGAATGAAGATGATGATAATGATGATGACCAAACAATAGCTCAAGCTATAAGAGCTAAGCCTATTTCTGCCTTAACTCCATCTGGCCAATCTAAACACTTCTCTTCTGACTCTAGATCTTCAGCAAGGGATCAAGAAAATGCTAAGTCAAGAAGAAGAAGGCAAAGACAGGAAGAAAGAAGGCTAGCCAGCATTGCAATTGGCACTGGCATTGAATATACAAAGACCAGCAATGAGGAAACAACTCAGAATGTGATCAAAAACCTACACGGTTGCTAGATCATGAAGCTGGAAGATCTTTTGGCCAATGATTCCTTTCCAACTGAATTAAAAGTGGAAAGAAAAGAAAGGGATCCACCTCCCTACCCAAGGAACATTGCTATTAAATGGCTGAATTTAGAGATCTTAGTAAGAAGAACTTCAATCAGCAAGAAAATGAAGCAAGAACCTGATTTGATCAAGACGATTGATGTTTCTTACTACAGTGATCCTATAACCAAGAAGTCCAAGAAGAAATATGGCTTGATTCCTTATGAGTATTTTTATCTCATTGTTAAGGATCAAGAAGAAGATCTTCTCTGGTTAAGGAAAATTCATTCCAACAAGGGCATTCACTACTAGAAAAACTGAGATTAGTGGCGCAAATTAACGACGCATAACCATGCGTCGCTAATTTTAGCGACCCATAGCCCATGCGTCGCTAATTAGCGACCCATAGCCCATGCGTCACTAATAAGCGACCCTTGAGCTTTGGTCGCTAAATTAGCGACGCATGGTTATGCGTCGCTAATTTTAGTGACCCATAGCCCATGCGTCGCTAATTAGCGACCCTTGAGCTTTGGGTCGCTAAAATTAGCGACGCATAACCATGCGTCGCTAATTTAGCGACCAAAGCTCAAGGGTCGCTAATTAGCGACGCATGGGCTATGGGTCGCTAAAATTAGCGACACATGGGACGCATGGGCTATGGGTCGCTAAAATTTAGTGACCTATTCCTTCGATAGTTCACTTAGTAATTGAGATATCTCAAACAGTATGAAGATATAAACGGTTTATAAATATAAACATATGGAAGTGACTATGAAGAGCAACAACTATATATTATCTAGAACTTATACAAGAATTATCACAAGTATTGGTAGCCGAGCGGTAAGGGTGTTGGGTTAGTAAGGTGTTGGGTAAGGATGTCCTAGGTTCGAAACCTAGGAAACACAAGGTGGAGTAGAGAGGAGAATTTATTTTTAATAAAATTTTCCAGAAATTAGCGACGCATAGAATGGGTCGCTAATTTAGCGACGCATGGCCCATGCGTCGCTAATTTTAGCAACCCATAGCCCATGCGTCGCTAATTTAGCGACGCATGGCCCATGCGTCGCTAATTTAGCGACGCATGGCCCATGCGTCGCCTCGCCATTTAGCGACCAACCATTTAGCGACGCAATTTCTATGCGTCGCTAATGGGTCGCAAATGGGTTTAGCGACGCATGGGGAGCTGTTTAGCGACACATGGGAGCGTCACTAAACCCAGTTTTTCTTGTAGTGGTTTCAGATACTCAGCTTCTCCATGCTAGAAATTGGGGCATGCACTTGTAGGTACTTCACTACAACGAAATGAATGGTGAAAACCATCATTATACTGCCCGCAAGAATGCAAGGATTATTCAACTTGAAGTCCGTGAGCTACTTGAAGATTACGAGAAGGACTATGTTGAATTCTCTGCTCCTGCTGAGAAGAGCGTAAGGGAGATTCTTAGACAATCTTCTGCTGGAATAGCTTAAGTCCCTTGTAAAAGCTTTGTTTGTTTTGTTTGCTGATTATTTAGTTATCTATGAACTTTCTTGTAAACTTATTGAAAGATAACTATCAGCAATAAACTTTTGACTCTTATTGGTTTTTGATTATGCAAACTACTTATGCTTACTGTTTTATTATTCAAGTATGCTTGCATTAATCAACTGATTTATTCAACATCAGAAACCTCTAAAAGGGTAACAATTAATTTAGCCATGGATTGCTAACATCAAAAAGGGGGAACTTTGTTAAGAAACTTGTAATTTTGATGAGCAATTAACCATGCTAAATTAAGGAAAGTCCAGTAACTAGTACTCTTAAGGTCCATAGGAATTTAGAATTTTAAGGACATTGTAAAAGAGGAACGTTTGCTGAAGACTTAGTGTAGGTCTAGTTAGGTGCTTTAGTTTGCTGATGATGTACTTTATTTTTACAAATGAACTATTGAAGCACTAGAATCGCTCAGAAACTTGAAGATTCGCAGACTGAAGACTTATGAAAAATTCTGATAAAGGTATCTACAAAGGCACATGTTGCTCAGAAAGTGAGATTTTCAGCAACAACTCGCATAAGTGAAAATCTATATGAAAGAATAGGTTGTGCTCGCTGAAACTGACACTGACCACTTGATAAAATACATATGTGACCTCCTTGCTGAAAGTACTTGCATTTTGTCTCCAACGTTCACATTTGAATTCGATTCAAATGAACATTAAATGAAAAGTAAGCACGCGAAGAACATGAAGACTAGAAGACAAATGAAGGACGCTGCTGAAAGTACAAAAGCAAGATAGTGACATCTTAAGGAACAAAGCCTTAGAATTTGAAATTCAAACGGCTCCCTTAACTCACTATAAATAGACGTCATCCGGCAAAGAGTTGAAGTGTGTCAACAACGTGATCACACTCTCACTTGTGCTTAAACACTCAATCTTCCATACTCTTTACTGCCTATTGATCCGTTCCAAGAATTAAGCTTGAAACAAAAGCTACTTGTGAAGAAGTAGAACATTCACGGCTAAGAAATTAGCTTAGTGTTCTTTCTTTTGAACAAGAACAAGTCTTGACACCAGTAACAACTTAACTTGTTTACTGAAAAGTATTACAAGTTGTGTTTCTTTAGATAACTTGTTATAGCTGAAAACGTTATACTCAAGTCATCTCATCCTAAACCTCTCTAACTGATAAAAACCCTTTTTCATGCGTGAAATTCAGGGGGAATTAATCAAGCATTGTGTTGCTGATTATAAGTCCCAAGTTTAGTGGAGAACAAGGTTATAGTTCTCTAGTTAGGTTGGAAACGAAGTAAGTGTGCTTTGGTTTCTGAAGAATCATTGTAGATAGGAGTTGTAAGGAACCTCAATCTTATCTTAGTGCATTCAGTCCTAGAAAGAACAAAGTGGATTAGTTGAGAGATTACGCCACTCTTAGATACCACAATAAAAGTGTTTGTGTGATTTACTTTACTGCAATTAGTTTTCAGCAAGCTTTACTTATTGTACACTGCCACTCTGTTCACTTGCTGAAACTAGCACTCTCTGAAAAACACTTATTGTATAAAGACTTCCGCACTTTGTTTTTAAAGTACCAGTAAAACTCGTTAGTGAAAAGTAACTAGTCCTTGCTGAAAAAGTTAAGTATGAGCAAACTCATTACTGAAAAGTAATAAGCACTTGCTGAGAAAGTTTTTAAATGACGAAAGTTTAAAAAGACTATTCACCCCCCCCCCCCCCCATCTAGTCTTTTCTTGTTGTTTAAAGGGACCAACAAGGGTAACAATTAATTTATCCATGGATTGCTAACATCAAAAAGGGGGAAATTTCTTAGGAAACATGTATTTTGATGAGCAATTAACCATGCTATATTAAGGAAAGTCCAGTAACTAGTACTCTTAAGGTCCATAGGAATTTAGAATTTTAAGGACATTGTAAAAGAGGAACGTTTGCTGAAAGACTTAGTGTAGGCACTGATGAATGTGTATTTTACACTTTCATTTGAGTCTTTTTCACCTATTTTAGCTATCCTCTATGTTAATTTAGCTATATTTTAGTGCATTTTATTAGAATAGTGTCACGTTTCCCTTTAGTTTTTATTTTACAGGTTTTGGTTGAAAAATGAGGATTTCCGGGCAGTTATATTGAAGTTGACAAGGAATTGGTGTTCCAGAAGCCTATTTGGAGTATCTGAAGGTTTCCGGATAGGATTTGGAGTCTAGGGGTCGAATCTGGAGGTTAGAAGGCCACTAGAAGTCATAAACCGAGTTCGAAAAGGGGAAGAAATCCAAAAACGCGTCGAAAACGCGCAAAATTCCGGAATTTACTCCCGGGCGAATCGCCCGGGACGTGGGGCGAATCGCCCCACACCAGGCGACTCGCCCGGTGTGTGGGGCCCTTCGCCCACACAAATTTGAACACTAAATATAGTTGCTCAGTTTTTCTCCGAAATTCATACTTTTCTAGACCTATTCTCTCACCTTTCTCTGTAGTTTTAGGTAGGAACTTCCCAGAGCCTGTTCTGGGGGTTCGTAGCTTAGGAGACACTTTTTCATAGCAGTTTGGAGCTTGTAAGATCGCGATTCTTCGAAGATTGACAACCTTCGGTAACATTGTATCTTACAGTTTAATCTACTTATTTTTATATATCTTTCAACATGTGTTCTTCTATGATTTCTGTTGATTGCATGACAACTATGAGTAGCTAAACTTATCGTTGGTGATAGTATGTGAGTTCTTAGCGAAGGGTTGATAATCATGCTAATGGCTATATCGCGCATTATACTCCGTGTTATTGCTTTATTTATTTGATCAGGCGGAATCTATATCTTCGTATGTTGATTAATTATTATGCACAATTGGACAATGGTCTTTAACCTTGCAGAATCTATATCTTCGTAGTGTTGAATAATTACGGAACACAATTGGACAATAGTGTTTGACCTATCAGTATCTATCTTCGTAGTGTTTGATAATTACAACAGGACAATTGATTGATCAAAGATCTCCATGCAAGACCGAGGAATTTACGCATGATTATTAACCCATTATGCTTTGAAGGATCATACTATCGCCAATCTCCATTATCTGTTAGAAAAACCTTTGCCATACCGTCTGCTGTTTTATATTCTTTAATTAAATTAGATAAAGCTAGTTATAGTCCTTAGAGAACGACACTCGAGGTCATTCTACTGCTACACTACGGTTTTCGTTGTAGTTGTGAATTGCCTTTGGCTAAATAACAAATTAATTTGATTGATCCGGAACTGACAATCCCGCGTGTCATCAGGTACTAGTTAGGTTCTTTCGTTTGCTGATGATGTACTTTGTTTTTACAAACGAACTATTGAAGACCTAGAACCGCTCAGAAAGTTGAAAATTCAAAGATCGAAGACTTAGAAGAATTCTGAGAAAGGTATCTACAAAGGCACATGTTGCTCAGAAAATGCGATTTTCAGCAGCAGCAGACATAAGTGAAAATCTATATGACACAGTAGGTTGTGCTTGCTGAAACTGAGACTGACCACTTGCTGACAACATATGTGACCTCCTTGCTGAAGAGTACTTGAATTTTGGCTCCAACGTGCTTCTCTATTTCTACTTAGCAGCGTGCTTCTTTTGTCTTCTTGTATTCATGTCTTCAGCGTGCTATAGCATTTAATGCTCTTTGAAAATTCAAATTTGAACGTTGGAGCCAAAATGCAGAGTACTTCAGCAAGTAGGTCACGAATGTTATCAGCAAGTGGTCAGTCTCAGTTTCAGCAAGCACAACCTACTCTGTCATATAGATTTTCACTTATGCATACTGAGTTGTTGAGTTTCTCACTGTCTGAGATAACATGTGCCTTTGTAGATACCTTCTTAGAATTCTTCTAAGTCTTCAGTCTTCGAATCTTCAACTTTCTAAAGGGTTCTAGGTCTTCAATAGATTATTTGTAAAAACAACGTACATCATCACCAAGCTTAAGAACCTAACTAGTACCTACACTAAGTCTTCAGCAAACGTTCCTCTTTTACAATGTCCTTAAAATTCTAAATTCCTATGGACCTTAAGAGTGCTAGTAACTGGACTTTACTAAATTTAGCATGGTTAATTGCTCATCAAAATTACAAGTTTCCTAACAGACTTGGTGAGTTCATCATCTCTTTCTTTTCACTTATCTTGTATGCAGTTGATATTAATTTGTAAAAGTTTAAATTGACAAGTGGTTGTATTAAATATAGCTCCCTCTCCGTAAACAGATACTTGTGAAGATGCGTGAAGTCAGATTGTTGGGTGATGATGAGCCTGGTCAACTTGTAGTAGCCCGCGATAAGTTAACTGCAAGGACAGATGGTTTTGTGTCAAGTAATTCTATTGTTGTTAGTCATGGTAAGGAACCCATAACTGATATCATTCTAAGTCCTCAAGTGGTGAATACAGCCGATACTTATGTCTAGTCACAAACCAAGGTTGTCCCTTTCCATTTGGTGACGTGAAAGGATCAGAGGCATGTGATATTGATGCTAACAGTAAAGTCCTTAGTTAGCAAGATTATCTGAATGATGAATCAGTTGAGTTTGACATGAATGGAAGCATTTGTGCCGAAGCTGGTATGGTTGGTAAATCGGGGTTTCAGAAGGAGGCAATTGATGTGGTTGCAAGTTGGCGTGATCATCACCTAACAGATTTGCAGAACCAGAAGGAAGTTAATGGTAGTAATGTGTTATCTGTTGGTCCCTTTAAACAACAATAAAAGACTAGAGGGGGGGGGGTGAATAGTCTTTTCAAACTTTTCGTCGTTTAAAACTTTCTCATCAAGTGCTTATTACTTTTCAGTAATGAGTTTGATGATACTTAAAAACAGAGTGCGGAAGTCTTTTTCAATAAGTGCTTTCTTCAGAAAAACTAATTTCAAGTGAGCAGAGTGACAATATAAAACAATAGTAACTTGCTGAAATCACATAAACACTTTTATAGTGGTATCTGAGAGTGGCGTCATCTCTCAACTAATCCACTTTGTCCTTTCTAGGACTGAATCCACTATGATAAGATATGAGGTTCCTTACAAAAATCCTATCACTAATGATTCTCAGAAACCAAAGCATACTTGCCTTGTTTCCAACCTAAACTAGAGAACTGCACCCTTGTTCTCCACTAAACTTGGGACTATAATCAGCAAAGCTATGCTTGATTAATTCCCCCTGAATTTCACGCCTGTAAAAGGGTGTTTATCAGTTAGAGAGGTTTGGAATGAGATGACTTGGATATAGCTTTGCAGTTATAACAAGTTATCTAAAGAAACAAAACTTGTAATACTTTGCAGTAAGCAAGTTTGTTGTTTTTGGTGTCAAGACTTGTTCTTGTTGAGAAGAAAGAACACTTAACTAATTTCTTAGCTTTCAATGTTCTACTTCTTCACAAGTAGCTTTTGTTTCAAGCTTAAGTCTTGGAACGGATCAATAGGCAGTAGAGAGTATGTAAGATTTGAGTGTTTAAAGCACAAGTGAGAGTTTGATCACGTTGTTGACACACCCTTCTACTCAGCCTAAGGTCTTCTATTTATAGTGTCTCAAGGGAGCCGTTTGAATTTCAAATTCTAAGGCTTTGTACCTTAAGATGTCACTATCTTGCTTTTGTACTTTCAGCAACGTTCTTCATTTGTCTTCTTGTCTTCATGTTCTTCGCGTGTTTACTTTGCATTTAATGTTCTTTTGAATCAAATTCATATATGAACGTTGGACCCAAAATTCAAGTACTCTTCAGCAAGGAGGTCACATGAGTTGTCAGCAAGTGATCAGTCTCAGTTTCAGCAAGCACAACCTACTCTGTCATATAGATTTTCACTTATGCAAGCTGTTGCTGAAATTCTCACTTTCTGAAGTAACATGTGTCTTTGTAGATACCTTTCTCAGAATTCTTCTAAGTCTTCAGTCTTCGAAATTTCCACTTTATGAGCGGTTCTAGGTCTTCAATAGTTTGTTTGTGAAAACAAAGTACATCATCAACAAGCTTAAGAACCTAACAAGTACCTTCACTAAGTCTTTCAGCAAACGTTCTTCTTTTACAATGTCCTTAAAATTCTAAATTCCTTTGGACCTTAAGAATACTGGTTACTAGACTTTTCTTAATTTAGCATGGTTAATTGCTCATCAAAATTACAAGTTTCCTAACAAATTTCCCCCTTTTTAATGTTAGCAATCCATGGCTAAAATTAATTTTTACCCTTTTAGAGGTTCCTGATGTTGAATAAATCAGTTGATTAATGCAAATATACTTGAATAATAAATCAGTAAGCATAAATAATTTGCATAATCAAGAACCAATAAGAGTAAAAAAGTTGATAGCTGATAGTTATCTTTCAGAAGTAAGTTTACAAGAAGGATCACAGATAACTATTACAATCAGTACGCAAAAGAAAGATTTTCAAGGGACTCTAATCTATTCCAGCAGAGGATTCTCTAAGAATCTCTTTTACACTCTTCTTAGCAAGAGTAATAAATTCAACGCAGTCCTTCTCGTAATCTTCAAGTAGTTTACGGACTTCAAGTTGAATTATTCTTGCATTCTTACAGGCAATATAGTGATGACTTTCACCATTCATGTCTTTGTAGTGTATTACCCATAAGTGCATACCCCAATTGGTAGCATGAAGTAGCTGAGTGTCTGAAATTCCCTTGTTGGCATGAATGTTCCTTAACCAACGAAGGTCTTCATCTTGATCCTTTTCAGTAATATAGAAATATTCATAAGGAATCAAGTGAAGTTTCTTTTTGGACTTTTTGGTTATAGGATCATTAATTAAGCAACATCCACAGGCTTGATGAGACCATGTTCTTGCCTCAACTTCTTGCTGATGGAGCTTCTTCTCACTAAGATTTCAATGTTGAGCCACTTTAAAGCTATGTTCCTTGGGTAGGGAGGAGGATCCATTTCTTTCTTTCCAACCTTCAGATCAATCCATGTGTAAAGTTCATTCAGCACAACAGTTGGCAAGAAATCATTTGCTAATAGGTCTTCTAGCTTAATAATCCAACAACCATGGAGGTTTCTGACCACATTTTGAGTGGTTTCCTCATTGTTGGTCTTTGTGTAATCAATGCCAGTGCCTATAACAATGTTAGCTAGCCTTCTTTCTTCTTCTCTTTGCTTTCTTCTTCTTGACTTAGCATTTCCTTGATTCTTTGCTGAAGATCTGGAGTCAGAAGAAAAATGCTTGGACTGTCCAGATGGAGTCAAGGCAGAAAGAGGCTTAGCCCTTATATATTGAGCTATTGTTTGGTCATCATCATTATCAAAACCTTGATGACTTTCCGTTTGACAGAATTTTGGAGTATCAGCAGAGGTTTTTCTCCTTTTAGGATTTGTTGAACTTCTTTCAAAATCTATTTCAGCTTTTCTTTTAGAACGTTTTTCAGTGTCAGCAAGAGGTTCTCTAGGTGGCGGTCCAGGCAATTTCAGTAGAGCTGAAGAGGGAGTAGTAGATGATTTTTCTTTTGAAGACTTTTTCTTTGTATCTTCCCCCTTAGACATGGATTGCAACATCGGTTTGATGTGAATAGAGAAAAACTCGTTGCAATTTTTAGCAAGAGTATGAAGGCTGTTGTACTTAAGAATCATGTCTTGCTGATCAGAAATAAGCTTAGACAGTTCTTCCTTGATAAAAGCCAAATTCTCCTCATGTCGTCACTCGTTGTTTACCTTTTCTTTCATGATTGCTTGAGCCTTTGTTAATGCACTTTTAGCTAGCTTGAGTGCTTTGCTGACATCATCTTCATAGCTCTTGTGATGTAGACTTATATCTTTCTGAGCTATAGTAAGAGTAGTAGTGCGTCTCAGCACAGTAGTCAATATCTTTTCAATGTTAAGTGGACTCTCAGTAAGCAGTGCATCATCCTCTTCTTGGCATGCTTTGTGAACAGCCATTAGCGCCTTGATTCTTGGAGTAAACTCCTCAACGTTTGGGAACGGCACTAAAGAGGGAGTAAGTGAATGAGCTTTAAGTTCTATGGCAATTTGATCATCATTTCTTAGAAAGCGGCTTCTTTCCTCATCTCCTTCATCAGAAGTAATGGAGTCTGGAGGAATTTCTACCACTTTTTGTTCTGTTTTCTATTCCTTTTCTTCTTCATGCGCTGAGAAATCTGACAAATCTTCTACTTCATCAGGTTCATCAAGGCCAGCAACCTTGACGGCTAAGTCTTTTGGCTCAGATACTTTTGGTTGAGTGGTTGCTGAAGGCAACTCTTGTGACTCAACGACTGGAGTTGCACCAGTAGTAGGTGGAAGGGAGGATTCTTCCAAGTTATTCACTCCTGAAGATTGAGCAATGACTAGGTGTTGAGTGCTTCTTACATGAATCTGTAGACTATTCTTTATTGCTCTTTGATAATCTTCATCAAAAACTTCATCTTCCTCATGGTTTGAACCAGTGGCCTGAGCTTCGAGTAAGATTATCTCGGCATCAGAAAGCTTTGCTTTTCCTTTAGGCATTTTAGCCCGCTTTCTGGCATATTTTTCTTCGGTCTCAGCAACTTGTTCAGTTGCTGGAGTGGTTCTGTCAGCAGGAGTTGAAGTAGATTCATGTTTCTTACTGGGAGGTTGTTCAGCTTTTTGGTTTTCAGCATGTGCTTGATCTTCTTGATCAGCAGCTGACAAATTTTTCTCCAGCAGCATTTGGACTAGGACCTTGATTGTCATCATCGTCGTCCTTACTGTCCTTTGAATCGTTTGATTCATCATCACTTGAATCTTCAAGGACATTCTCATCCTCTTCTTCTTCATCATCATCAGTTAGAATAACTAACTCGAGATGTTTGTATTTAGCCTGACTTGTTACCTCTTCTTCCTCATTGATTTTGTGGGGATCAGCCACCACTGGTACAAATGAACCCTTGAGCACCACATCTTGTTCAGCTGGAGAGGCACTCTTAAACTTAGCTTTCATATTATGTCTGATTGTAACAATCAGATTAGCATTCATTTGCTGAGAATAAGATAGCTCTTCAAAAAGTATTGAGTGTACGAAAGACTCGAGCTTGATGAGAGAATTTCTCTTCTTTTCATTTGAGAGATGGATGTGAAGATATGAGAAGTCCATTCTTCTGTACGTTTGCCAGTTGCTGACAGACTTAGCAACTCTGGTCAAAGTGTTTCTCTTGAAGTTTGAGTACAGTTCATATAAACTAACTTCATGGACTTCTGTGATGAGAATCGCCTCATTTATCTCCTTTTGAGCCTGAATAAAAGCAAAGTTATTTTCAGGAAGGTTTTGGAAAGTAGTTTTAGAGTCTAAAACTGTATCATGAATTACCTGCTGGTTCTCAGCAAGCTCATGTTGCACACTTAATTGTGCAGGTACTACTTCGATTTCATTAGGAGCTATAGCAACATCCTTGATTTGTTCATCCTGAAATAACACTTTGTTAGATACATGTACTAAATTTTTAAACTTAGTAAAGTTACCAAAATTTTCATCTACCTGCTGAGCAGGATTTGTAGATTCTGGTGCAGAAGTTTCAGCACTCTTCTGCCTTGTATCATGAGAAGTCTGTAAAGAAACAATATTATTAGCGAGAGATAAAGTATCAGATAAAGAAGTTTTGCTTATTTCTGAGTTAACTACCTGATGAAACACGAATTTGTCAGACTCGATTAATCAAATAAATTTGTTATTTAGCCAAAGGCAATTCACAACTACAACGAAAACCGTAGTGTAGCAGTAGAATAACCTCGAGTGTCGATCTCTAAGGACTATAACTAGCTTTATCTAATCTAATTTAGAATATAAAACAACAGATGGTATAGCAAAGGTTTTTCTTAACAGATAATGGAGATTGGTGATAGTATGGTCCTTCAAAGCATAACGGGTTAATAATCATGCATAAATTCCTCGGTTTTGCATGGAGATCTTTGATCAATGAATTGTCCAGTTGTAATTATCAAACACTACGAAGATATAGATTTAGATAGGTCAAAGACCAATGAATTGTCCAATTGTGTGCAATAATTAATCAACAATACGAAGATAGAGATTTAGATAGATCAAAGAAATAAAGCAATAACACGGAGTATAATGCGCGATATAGCCATTAGGATAATTATTAACCCTTCGCTAAGAATTCACATACTATCACCAACGAGAAGTTTAGCTACTCATAGTTGTCATGCAATCAACAGAATCATAGAAGAAAACATGTTGAAAGATATATAAAAATAAGTAGAAAAACTGTAAGATACAATGTTACCGAAGGTTGTCAATCTCCGAAGAATCGCGATCTTACAAGCTCCAAACTGCTAAGAAAAAGTATCTCCTAAGCTATGAACCCCCAGAACAGGCTCTGGGAAGTTCATACCTAAAACTACAGAGAAAGGTGAGAGAAAAGGTCTGGAAAAGTATGAAAAACGGAGAAAAACTGAGCAACTATATATAGGCTACGAATTGTGTGGGGCGAAGGGTCCCACACACCGGGCGACTCGCCGGGTGTGGGGCGATTCGCCCCACATCCCGGGCGATTCGCCCGGGAGTAAAATTCGGCCAGATACGCATTTTTGACGCGTTTTTGGATTTCTTCCCCTTTTCGGACTCGGTTTCTGACTTCTAGTGGCCTTCTAGCCTCCAGATTCGACCCCTAGACTTCAAATTCTATTCCGAAACCTTCAGATACTCCAATTAGGCTTCTGGAACACCAATTCCTTGTCTACTTCAATATATTTGCCTGAAAATCCTCGTTTTTTAACCAAAACCTGTAAAATAAAGACTAAAGGGAAACGTGACACTATTCTAATAAAATGCACTATAGTATAGCTAAATTTTGGAACCGAAAAATACTTTTATTCCATTCCAACCATACAAAGCAAGCCGATCAAATGATCCAGGCATAATCATAACGACATCAAAATTACCAAGATAGTTTCGACAACATCTAACTTATTCTATTAAAATCATCAATCTCGCACAATGTGTACGAAGTTTCGTATCCATCCAACAACGGTAGATAACATCATCCACAATCCTCTCAGCCAAACCTGTTTGCGGCGTTCTTTGTTGAAACACAACAGCATTCCTCTCCATCCACACCGCGTAAACTGTCTCAGCAAAAGCAGATTTTACAATCTGTGCTTTCCATCCCGATTTGTTCATTACACGACAAAGCCATCTTATTTCATCATCCCAGGCAGTCGGACTTCGACGTATTTGCATCCATTGCATCACTTTCTTCCAGATTTCAGCCGTATGGGGGCATTGGAACAGCAGGTGTTGTTGGGTTTCTTCTTGCCCACAAAATACACATCGCGTGTCAATCTGCGGGTTCCACTTCCTCACTCTCTCCTTGGTCGCCAGTCTACCATTTAGTGCCATCCAAGTACAAAACAGGGCACGAGGTTTGGCTTTATTATTAAACCATATCTTCCTCCATGTCATAACTGCCTTATCCCCTCGTAGCTCATCATATAGTTGTCGTGTATGAAATTTAGTGGAACCAGGCAGCCCATTCCAATAATTACTGTGCTGGAGCAGGGGCCGCAACTTCATCATTGCCTTGAGCGTCGAAGAGCAATCTTGTGGGAGTGTTATTGACATCACATCTCCTCCCTTTATATAGTAACTATGAACCCACTTTACCCACAGTTTATCTGCCTTGCAGCAAACATTCCACAGCAATTTCGCAATAGTGCATACATTCCATTCGACAAGAGATGTAAGGTTCAAACCACCATGATTCTTTTTATCACATACCTTATCCCAAGCGATTGGAGCACGACGGGTTATATCAGAGGTCCCACTCCACAGAAAGGATCGACAAAGCGCCTCGATGTGGTGGATAGTCTTCTTTGGCATTGGGAATACCTGCATCCAGTAGTTCGTCATGGCTTGGAGTACACTTTGGATTAATTGGAATTTACCTGCATAGTTGAGCAGCCTTGAGCTCCAATGTTTGATCCTCTCTGTGATTTATCAATCAGGGGTTGGCATAGTCTGACAGTAAGCTTACGCGCAGCAAGTGGTACTCCCAGATACTTTATGGGTAAGTTTTCTTCTGAGAATCCAGTGAGGCGACTAATAGCAGCCTTGGTGTGTCTATTCATACCGGCACAGAAAACTTTGCACTTGCGTTGATTAACATATAGCCCTGTCGACCTAGAAAACTTGTGGAATTGGCGCATTAGGAGGTCAACAGACACTGTGTCACCGCGAGTAAACAGTAGAAGATCATCCGCAAAAGAGAGATTAATTATCCCTAACCGCTCACACTTTGCATGGAAGTTAAAATTTGGATTGTTCTTGAGTTGCATCATAACTCTGTGCAAGTACTCCATCAATAAGACAAATAATAGTGGGGAGATAGGGTCACCTTGTCGTAGTCCTCTCTTGGGTTTTAGGATTGGAGAAGGAATACCATTAATAGAATATCGGTAAGAGACAGTACGAACACATCGCATGACCCAGAAGATAAATCTGGATGGGAATCCCATTTCCTCCATTATAGCCTCAAGTGCATTCCATTCCACCGTATCATATGCTTTCTGTATATCCATCTGAATCATACATCGTGGGGAAATATCCTTTCGTTCATAACCGCGGACCAATTCACTCGCCAAGAGAATATTGTCATGTATCACTCTCCCTGGTAGAAAGGCCGATTGGCATTCATCCACAACAGAGTTTATCACACGGCTTAGCCGCTTGGTGAGAATCTTCGAAATAATTTTATAAAGAGTGGTGCAACACGAAATCGGTCTCATCTCCTTCATAGTGCAAGCTCCAGCATTTTTGGGTATAAGTGTGACCAATGTACAATTGACCGCAGCATACATGCACCCTGTTTGGAAGAAATCCTGGACAGCTCTCGTGACATCATGTTTAATAATAGTCCAGGCAGATTTAAAGAATTTCGCGTTAAAGCCATCCTGCCCCGGCGCCTTATTATCCCCAATGCCTTTCACCGCTTCCCATATCTCCTCTGTGGTAATATCTTTAATTAATTCAAGCCTGTCCTCCCTGCAGAGCTCTTTGCCTTGGCGCATGGCATATAAGTCGATGCATTCCAGATTAGGGGAGGTCGAACCAATCAGGTTGGTGTAGAACTGGATTACTTCATGTTCTATATCAGCATGATTAGTGACAAATTGGCCTTGGTCCGTTCGCAATTTATATATGCCAGTCTTCTTGTTTTTTTCCTTTACGGTGGCATGAAAGAAAGCATTGTTGCTGTCCCCGAGCCGTAGCCAAGTGATTTTCGCCTTCTGAGCCATGATCCTCTCATCCATGTCATTCCAATGGACGACTTCGGCCAGACCGGTTTTAACCCGGTCAATTAGGCCCACGTTGAACCGGTCGTGAGCCAAACACTGCTGGGCTTGTATGAGTTCCTTGCGTGCTGCCTCCAATTTCGTATGAATGCCTGAGTACTGCTTGATCAGTGGTTTTAACGAATGTTGGAGCGCCTGTAGTTTCTTCCATACCGAATACATGGGCTGTCCCGGTATCTGACAGTCCCAGCTGGCATGGACGGTGGCTAAGAACTGATCATGAGAGGCCATACAGTTCATAAAACGGAATTGCTGCACTGGCCGTGTACTAGACGGAAGGCTTTGCAACCAAAGCGGACAATGATCGGAGATACCCGGTTCCAAAACAGAGAGTTGAACATTAGGGAATTGTTGAAACCAAGCCGGATTACACAACACTCTATCAATACGGGAGTAAACAGTTCGATTCGTCCATGTGTAGTAATCTCCTTCACTCTCTTTCTCAAACAGGTTTGCTTCATCCATGAAGTGTGCGAAATCGCGAAATTCCGTCTCCATAACCTCATGTCCCCCAATGCGATCCTCATATTTGAGGACATTGTTAAAGTCTCCGAGTACAAGCCAAGGAGCAGAAATACCACTCGCCAGGTCCTGTAAATTCGCCCACAATTGTCTTCGTTGGTCAAGTCTGTTATGCGCATACACAAAGGTGGCCCATTGTGTCAACTCTCCAGACAAGTTGTATATACCGCAATGTAGGAACTGGTCAGTCATAGAGATCAACTTAACATCCAAGTTCTGATCATTCCAGAGGAGCCAAATCCTCCCGTTCTCATGTTTGTCATAATTATCTAAATAACTCCAATGTCGGCCAAGTTTACGTCGTATTTTTTCAGCATTATTCTTTTTTACTCTAGTCTCCCGTAAAGCAGCAACAGTCACTTTCAAATCAGCGAGACGGGAGCCAATCTCTCTATGTTTTGCTGCTTTGTTCAGCCCCCTAGTGTTCCAAGCTAACATATATGAGAGGTTTGATCAGGTCCCGGCTCAATCATAGTGCCAAGGACCTCAAATCCATTCCTCACATTAGTGTCTAGTGTACTGTTACCTGTGGATGCTTGAGTCATTCTATTGTTACCCCTGCTCCCTTGTGCATTAGCCCTGGGATTCTGCAAAGCAACTTGGCCAGTGGTATTATGTTCGGTGGCTCTACTGCCCGACCCTTGGGGTTGTGTGCTCTGTCCTCCGCCGTGACTGATTTGTGTATTTACCCCCGGTAACTGTTGCTGCTCAGGTCTTCGTGTGTCAATACTAGTCGACTGCAATTGTGCAGTGGAGGCTGGAGTAAGTACCGGTCCAGTTCATCAAAAATAGGTGAAAAAGACTCGAATGAAAGTGTAAAATACACATTCATCAAACTCCCCAAACCGAACCTTTGCTTGTCCTCAAGCAACTAAGCTAGACTCTAATGCAAAAAATAATGCAACACATAAAATGGAGTCTGATGCCAAATAAAATGAACTTATCTACTGAATCTATCAAAAAACATATGAACAAAAACCATATAAATCAAAACATGAATATAGGTTGAAGAATGCCTCGATTGACTCATACACATCCACATAAGCACTTATGTTAAGAAAAGATAGTCTCTCGTAACATTCTTTACCTGGACCTAGTCATTGACGACGTAATGAAACATGTTAGAATACGAATGGTTGTCCCGTGCCTATGAAACTGAGGACTTACTACTGTTCACCAAGTTAAGACTTTTCGTCAAAGAGGTTGAACCAGTACTGACTCTCATCAAACGAAGGAGGGTTCCCTATAAAAGATAACACTCCCCTATTCTACCCATCTCTCAAGCAAAGCCTTAAGATTTTCACCACTTCCTGAATGGCAGGACGACGGTGGTCTAGAACAGATGACTCTAAAAAACAAAAGACAAAAAATAAAAAATTAAAACACGATTACAAACATTACAAGAATTGGAAAATGAGACAGAACACTTTGCTAAACTGCTTTTTGGCTTTCTTTTTTGGACCCTTCTTTGCTTTTTTGGGGTCTTTTCTTTTTTCCTTTTTTTCTTTCCAGTTTCTTTTTTTCTTTTTTCTTGGAATTTTTCTTTTTCTTTTGTCGAGTTTTTTAGCCAGCAGTAGCACAACGAAAAGAGAAACAAAATGACTCACAAACAACTTCCACAAACCTATTCGAAAGAATAGGTTGGAGTACAAAATTTACGAGAAATGAAAAATAAACTCACAACACAGAAATGAAAAACGAAAAACAAGTCTAATGATAGCGTAACCCCCTCCCCAAACCTATTCGAAAGAATAGGTTACAAACAAAGGATCACACAACCTCACACTACCTCCTTTCTAGGCATTTAGCAATCTCAAAGCATGGTGAAGACTTGTTGCCTCTTAGGTACATAATTACTCGGGAAAACAACCATAAGACCCTAACATGCATCATCCTATCATAAAGGCCTTCGTGAACCGCAGTAGACAAAACACCACTAAGTGATGTCGAGACTACCAAGCTTAACTAAGTGCAATACATAAATGTGACAAGCCAAGCGAGAAAAACCTCAAACAAATTCATAGAGATGAAGCATATGATTAATGGCATAATTAGTTAATCTACCCAATAAAAAAGTTCAAAAAATTTGGCAGTAAACTCCATATAAAACATGCAAGACTATCCTAGGATGAATGTAGTGAATGAAACCTAAAAACTAAGAAAGCAGTAAACGTGCAAATGCAAATGCAGACGGATAATCATGCAATAAAGCGGTAAAAAAGCGATAAAAACTCCGGGTTGCCTCCCGGATAGCGCCATTGTTTAAAGTCTTTGACTCGACTCCTCGTTGCGCCTAGCTCTTCTTCTTGTGGGTACTAGACTTTCCCTTCATGGATCTTCTCCTCATGCCACGAACCTGTGAATAAGAATGAACATAGACAGCAAGACCACAGTAGTTAATAGTGTGAGAAGTGTCAGGTGGATCAGATAAGGCTCGCAACACGTGTCGCTTGCCATCCACCTCAATGGTCCAAGTCCTTCGGTAGATGTCTATCACGGAGCGTAGTTTAGTCAAGAACGTTCGCCCCAAGAGAACGACATCCCCCATCCCAGGTGTAGACGCCGGCATAACTACAAAATTGGTGTATACAGAACCTTCACCAATCTTGACCAATACAATCTTTACAACGCCTTCGGGTCTCACAAAGGATCCATCCGCCAGTTGCACAATAGCCTTATGCTCAGATAGTTTTCCAAGGCTACTCTTCTCGAACACATTCATTGGGAGCACATTAGAGTAGGATCCCGTGTCTAGTGTGGCACGGACATCTTCAAGTTCAGCAATCCCGACCTTAACATCGAAACTTTGAGGGAGTGGCTCGGGATCCTCTTGCTCCTCTTCACTTTCGTCAGAACCAAGGTCCTTCTCTTCTTCCTTGGATAGTGGAGGTTCTTCCTTCTTGCAACACTCGCACTTAGCAACCTTCTTGATGGTGATTTCGACAGGTAGATCACCCACCAAGGTAATGGACATCGACTTCTCAGTGTTGCTAGGTGATGAACGGAGATTTGTCGGATCTCGATTCAGCAAATAATATTTGTTATTTAGCCAAAGGCAATCCACAACTACAACGAAAACCGTAGTGTAGTAGTAGAATGACTCGAGTGTCGTTCTCTCAGGACTATAACTAGCTTAATCTATTTAACAAGAGAATAAACAGCAGATAAATAGCAATAGGGGGGTTTCTAGCAGATAATGGAGATTGGTGATAGTATGGTCCTTCTTAGCATAATGGGTCGATAATCATGCATAAATTTCTCGGTCTTGCATAGAGATCTTTGAATCAGTCTAGTGTCTTGTTGCAAGTATTAAGCACTACGAAGATAATCGGGTCTGACTAGTCAATCACTGCTGTCCTAATGTGTTCCGTAATTATTCAACACTACGAATATAATTGGTCTGATGGTCGACTAGTGTCCAATTGTGCATAATGATCACTACAACATACGAGAATTTTGGTTACAACTGATCAACGAAATAAAGCAATGACACGGAGTATAATGCGCGATATAGCCATTAGCATGATTATCTTCCCTCGCTAAGAATTCACATACTACCACCAATGATAAGTTTAGCTACTCATAATAGGCATGCAATCAATAGAAATCATAGAAGAAAACATATTGAAAGATAAATAAAATAAGTAGTTAAAACTGTAAGATACAAAGTTACCGAAGGTTGTCAATCTCCGGATGATTGCGGTCCTACGAGCTCCAAACTGCTATGAAAAAGTATCCCCTAAGCTACGGAACTCCCAGGACAGGCCCCGGGAAGTTCCTACCTAAAACTATAGAGAGAGGTGAGAAAGTAGGCTTGGAAAGATATGATTTTCGGAGAAAAAACTGAGCTCTATATATAGGCCCCGAAATTGTCCGCGGCGGTTCGCCCCACAGTTATTTCGCGGAATTTCCGCATTTTCGACGCGGTTTTGGATTTCTTCACCTTTTCGGACTCGGTTTTAGACTTCTAATGGCCTTCTAACCTCCAGATTCGACCCCTAGACTCCAAATCCTATCCGGAAACCTTCAGATACTCCAAATAGGCTTCTGGAACACCAATTCCATGTCAACTTCAATATAATTGCCCAGAAATCTCCGAATTTCAACCAAAACCTGTAAATAAAAACTAAAGGGAAACGTGACACTATTCTAATAAAATGTACTAAAATATAGCTAAATTAACATAGAGGATAGCTAAACTAGGTGAAAAAGACTCGAATGAAAGTTTAAAATACACATTCATCAAACTCCCCAAACCGAACCTTTGCTTGTCCTCAAGCAACTAAGCTAGACTCTAATACAAAAAACATGCAAGACACAAAAATGGAGTTTCATGCCAAATAAAATGAACTAATCTACTGAATCTACCAAATAACATATGAACAAAAACCATATGAATCAAAGCATGAATATAAGTTGAAGAATACCTCGATTGACTTATACACATCAACATAAGCACTTATGTCAAGACAAGATAGTCTCTCGTAATATTCTCTACCTGGACCTAGTCAGTGACGACGTAATGAAGCATGCTAAGATACGAATGGTTGCCCCGTGCCTATGAAACTGAGGACTTACTGCTGTTCCACCATGTTAAGACTTTCCCTCAAAAGAGGTCGAACCAGTACTGGCTCTCATCAAACGAAGGAGGGTTCCCTATAAAAGATAACACTCCCCTATTCTACCCATCTCTCAAGTAAAGTCTTAAGCTATTCACCACTTCCTGAATGGCAGGACGAGGGTGGTCTAGAACAGATGACTCTCAAGACAAACAAGATAAAAAATAAAAAACACGATTACGAACATCACAAAAATGGAAAAGACTCAACATTTTGCTAAACTGCTATTTGGCTTCTTTTTTTTTTCTTTGGACCCTTCTTTGCTTTTTTGGGGTCTTTCTTTTTTTTTTTTTCTTTTTTCTTTCCAGATTCTCTCTTTTTTTTCTTTCTGGAATTTTTCTTTCTTTTTTTCGATTTTTTTTCTAGCCAGCAGTAGCATAACAAAGAGAAAAACAAAAAGACTCACATGACTTCCCCAAACCTATTCGAAAGAATAGGTTGGAGTAAAAAATTCACGGAAAAGGAAAATAATGAACTCACGATACGAAAATGAAAAACAGAAACAAGTCTATGATGGTGTAACCCCCTCCCCAAACCTATTCGGAAGAATAGGTTATAAACAAAGGATCACACAACCTCACACTACCTCCTTCCTAGGCATTTAGCAATCTCAAAGCATGGTGAAGACTTGTTGCCTCTTAGGTACATAATTACTCGGGAAAACAACCATAACACCCTAACATGCATCATCCTATTATAAAGGCCTTCGTGAACCGCAGTAGAGAAAACACCACAAAGTGATGTCGAGACTACTAGCTCAACTAAGTGCAATACATAAATGTGACAAGCCAAGCGAGAAAAACCTCAATCAAATTCATAGAGATGAAGCATACGATTAATGGCATAGTCAGTTGATCTAGCCAATAAAAAAGTTCAAAAAATTCGAGAATAAACTCCATATAAAACATGCAAAACTATCCTAGGATGAATGTAGTGAAATGCAACCTAAAAATCTAAGAAAGCAGTAAACGTGAAAATGCAAATGCAAACAAAGAACGAGATACTAATCGACACAAAGCCAAACAATACTTAACATCATGGTTCACATCCCATCCCCCTTACGATTCTTAAGCTAGCCCCTGGAAAAAGAGAATGAGTAATAAGAAGTGATACTAGATGTTACCGAAAGGTTTGGCCTCGGTCGGCTGAGAGTGGACATGTGGAAGGACTAATCATCGGGATGGTAGTCCCCATAAAAGTCACTCCACATGTCATTCATGAGCTCGTTGGACTGTCGTAGAGCTTCCTGCTGTTGCTGGATGAGCTGTTGCTGCTCCCACATGTGCTGCCTATCCTCTCTGCGATGCTCCTCGAATATCTCCCAATCGCGGTTGTGCTGGACAATGTGCTTGTCGATGTCCTGTCGCATGGCCGCGTTTTGGCATCAATTCTGTCGAAACGGCTGTCGAGGTAGGTACGGAATTCAGAGAAGTCAAATCCTCCAGACCCCTGTGGTGCTCCAGCTGGTGCATGCGGTGCATGATGGACAAACGGAATATCTGGGATAGGGGCTTCGCCAACATCGGCCTCCATAGCATCCTCATGATCGGAATCATTTGCCTGGAATGGCCCTCCTACATCAGCAGCGGCTGCTGTGGGGTTCCTCAACTGATACCTGTTGAGCTGTACCTCAATGGTCGAGGGTGAAAGGGCAGCGACCTCACAATCCCCCTCCTCAATATCGTCAACCCCATGATATTTGCAGTAGGTTGTGATGAAGCTCGGGAAGATGAAAGGCTTCGTCTTCTTTTCCCAGTGGCGCTCGTACTCCTCATACATAATTTGCCCTATGTGGATTTGATGTCCGTCTATGAGGCAGTAGAGGAGCTCGGCGTAGTAGGGCTGAATCCATGTGTCAATCTTCCTCGGGATCAAGTCGGAGATGCAAAATTTCATCATCACCTTGGCTTCGATGCTAAGGTCGCTATAACTGATCCGTCCAGGTGCTGCCCCAACTCCCGGATACCTATACTCCCTGTTGCAGATCACGTCGGTGATGTGTCTCCCTATCCCCCTAGCGGTCCTCGAATACAAGTAGGCGTGGTCGCTCTCTGTGAATTCCAAGTTCCCGAAATGGATGAAGGAAGAGATGTACTCTGGGTTCCACGGTATAATCAGGCCTCGGACTAACACCCCATTCTTCTCGTCGAGATCCGTGTACCCAGTGTAGAAATCTCGGAGGAGGCTCTCATCGTAACCCTTGAACCTGTCGGAACTGTACCATGCCCAATTCCTTTGTGACCCCAAACTTGACAACGTCCTATATCCCGCTCTATTCGCTGCGGACACAGGAATGTCAATCCTCCTATCGCGGATGATCGACCTTCCACCGTTGGCCATCTCCGCCTCTAGCCGTTGTCGCACCTCTATCGCAGCGGCAGACAACTCGTACAAATCGTGAGATGGTTGGGAGCTTGATGCCACTCCCTTCCCCTTTTTGCTAGAGCCGGCTCTCCTTGTCCTCGGTGCCATGATTCCTACAATCAGCAATTAGTATCTTGTATGATGCAAAACAGACCTATGCATATGTAAATAAACGAGTGAACAAACGAGCAAAATTCTCAAAAATCCTACTCCTCAAAATCCCAAAGCCTAGTCTAGCTAATTCATTACGTAACATGTCAATGTACCTACTACAATAACATATCACATTATGCTCTTGCTAACAACAAATGCCTTGAATCACAAGGTTCATTCCATATCATAAAAATCAATTTCTAGCATAAATCCTCAATCTCAACTATCATGCATTCTCCCAATACATCCATCAATTTCATATCAATAAACACATGTTTAAACAAGGAATGAAAGTAAGAGAGACAATCTCCTAACAAGACATATCATCCAATTAGCAAAAATTTCAAATCATCAAACCAAGCCTAATTGAACATGTAATCGACAATGAATAACGAATCTAATCACATAAATCATCAACCCATACATCATATAAGCCTAATTGAAGCATAAATCAAAAAATCCCCAAATTGTAAAAATTAGGGTTCATGTGATAATAACTCAAATCCGTAAATTGAATGAGCTAGGAAGAAATTTGTTTGGATAGAATGAAAGAGCATGCAACGGGCTTCAAATGAAGCTAAAGAACACACAAAATGATGGAGAGATGAAGAAGTTATGAAGATTTGAAGTTATTTTGAATATGGAGGAAATTTTGGAGTTTGGAGGATGAAAATGGAGGAAAATGGGGGTTTGGGGAAGAAACCCCCGATTTTAGAGTTCTGGAAGTGTGGGGCGGTTCACCCCACACCTGGGGCGGACCGCCCCGTGCGGGGCGCACCCCGCAGGCCCAGAGCGCGCGCGCGCGCTCTTGTCGTGGGGCGATTCGCCCCCCACTTTTAGGTGGAAGACGAACGTATTTTGAAAAATAAAAATGCGATTTTATGTCCCCGAAAAAGTTTTTAGTCCTCGAAAAATCATTTTCCTCAAAAAATCACTCGAAAAATCGCACTCGAACACAACATAAGCACATACGACACAGAACCGAACAAATTCACATATGAAAAGCAAATTGTTCAAGTATGAATGCATGCAATAAAGCGGTAAAGAAAGCGATAAAAACCCCGGGTTGCCTCCCGGATAGCGCCATTGTTTAAAGTCTCTGACTCGACTCCTGTCTCCGCCTATCTTTTCCTTCCTAGGGTACTAGACTTCCCCTTCCTGAGTCTCCTTCCCGTGCTTTGATCCTGTGAATAAGAGTGAACATAGACGTTAAGACCACTGTAATCAATAGCATTAGAAGTATCGGGTGGATCAGGTGGATCAGATATGGCTTGCAACACATGTTGCTTGCCATCCACTTCTATAGTGCAAGTCCTTTGGTAGATGTCCATTACGGAGCGTAGCTTAGTCAAGAACGTTCGTCCTAAGAGTATGACATCCCCCGTTCCTGGTGCTGATGCTCGCATAATTACAAAATCGGTGTGTACAGAGGCTTCACCAATTTTGACTAATACATTCTTCACAACGCCTTCGGGTTTCACAAGGGATCCATCCGCCAGTTGCACAATAGCTTTATGCACAGTTAGTTCTCCAATGTTACTCTTCTCGAAAACATTCAAAGGGAGCACATTAGAGTAGGATCCTGTGTCCAGTGTGGCTCGGACATCTTCAAGCTCCCCAATCCCGACCTTAACATTGAAACTTTGAGGAAGTAGCTCGGGATCTTCTTGCTCCTCTTCACTCTTGTTAGTACCAAGGTCATTTTCTTCTTCTTCGGCCTGTGGGGGCAGTTCCCTCTTGCAACTCTCGCACTTAGCAACCTTCTTGATGGTGATTTCAACAGGTAGATCACCCACTAAGTTAATGGACAATGACTTCTCAGTGTTGCTAGGCAGTTTGCCTTTCTCCCTACTTTCTCCTCGGTCGATCAACTCTTGCATCTTTTGATGGGCAAGTCTAGTGCTTTCTTCCAGCCTATCGAGCCTTGCCCTAGTCTTCTCAGAATCTTCTTCATAACGTTTGAGAAAACTTTGTGTGTCATCGACCATCTTCTGCAAGTTCTCCATCAGTAGAGCTGACTTCGACTTCGGTGGCTCTTTCGGAGCGGGGTTTTCGCAGTGTTCATTACCATAGTTTAGCCTACTACGCTCTTGGTTAGGTCCACAAGTTTGGTTAGCCGGTGCATATCCTTGATTGTTGCGGTATCCTCCTCTCGAAAATCCACCTCGAGGATTTCTATCGTCTTGTCCGTAGCTAACTTCTTGAGTGCCAAACTCCGTAGCAAAGGCTTCTTCTTCGCCTCCTCGAGCCCAGTTGCCATCATCGTATGCCAGCTCCGATCTACACATATGAGCCCCATGCCCATAGTTCTTGCATATTCGGCATACTTCATTCGAAACAGTTGTTCCGGTGGCGCTCTTGAGGACTTGCTTCAATTCGTTGGTAAAGCACTCGAATTGATCCCCATACCCCCTGTACATAGGGGCTTCTTGAGTCGGTGGAGCTTCAGGTCCACGTCTCCTAACCATTGCTCTTGGGTCCTTGAACTGTGAACCCTTAGCAAGCCTTTCGAAAACAGCCCAGACGGCTTCTGCGGTTTCTTCCCAAATATTGCCTCGGCATTGGAAATCCACCACTTGTTGGTTCTCGAAGGTTAGTCCATTGTAGAAGTGTTGGACTAAGTCGGAAAGTTCAAAACCATGGTGAGGGCACTTATTCGTGAGATCTTGGAACCTCTCGAACGCGGTGTAGATGGTCTCATCATAATCCTGCTTGAATCCAGTGATCTGTACCTTAAGCGCGGTAGTCAAGGTGTGAGGGAAGTATTTCTCCATGAAAGCTGAAAAAACCTTTTCCCAAGTGTCCAGCGAGCCGGCTGGTAGAGAACTCAGCCATGACTTGGCTCTGTCGCCAAGTCCCATAGCAAAAACCTTCATCCTCAACTCATCCGTTGTTATGTCAGCTCCGGGTCGTGGGAGTTGGTTGACGAAATCATCGATATCGTTCAAGTACCCCATCACATCTTCCCTTGATAAGCCATAGAACCTCGGAAGTTGTTGGAATGCGTGGTTCTTGATCTCCAGATCTCGGGTTGCAGGCGAAAGAACAATCGCCGGTCCCCTCATACGATCCTTGGTGGGTTGAACCCATGCCTTCAGTGGTCTAGCTTCTACCATTCCGTCGATTTCCTTGAAAAGGAGTCGCCTTCTTTGGTGGTAGACTCTATCGATCTCAGCAATTGAATCAGCAAGTGGTATTCCTGCAGAACGTGTATGCGGCATACACAATCTGAAACAGAATAGGAAAGGTGATTAGAAAGAGATTAAAAAGAAAAACTAAAACTAATAGAATTAGGAATCTAAAGCTGTAAATAAAAACAAATTAAATAGAAAAAAGGAGTATAGTCCCCGGCAACGGCGCCAATTTGATGAACGGAGATTTGTCGGGTCTCGATTGAGCAAATAATATTTGTTATTTAGCCAAAGGCAATCCACAACTACAACGAAAACCGTAGTGTAGTAGTAGAATGACTCGAGTGTCGTTCTCTCAGGACTATAACTAGCTTAATCTATCTAACAAGAGAATATAAAACAGCAGATAAATAGCAATAGGGGGGTTTCTAGCAGATAATGGAGATTGGTGATAGTATGGTCCTTCTTAGCATAATGGGTCGATAATCATGCATAAATTCCTCGGTCTTGCATAGAGATCTTTGAATCAATCTAGTGTCCTGTTGCAAGTATTAAGCACTACGAAGATAATCGGGCCTGACTAGTCAATCACTGCTGTCCTAATGTGTTCCGTAATTATTCAACACTACGAATATAATTGGTCTGATGGTCGACTAGTGTCCAATTGTGCATAATGATCAATACAACATACGAGAATTTTGGTTACAACTGATCAACGAAATAAAGCAATGACACGGAGTATAATGCGCGATATAGCCATTAGCATGATTATCTTCCCTCGCTAAGAATTCACATACTACCACCAATGATAAGTTTAGCTACTCATAATAGGCATGCAATCAATAGAAATCATAGAAGAAAACATATTGAAAGATAAATAAAATAAGTAGTTAAAACTGTAAGATACAAAGTTACCGAAGGTTGTCAATCTCCGGATGATTGCGGTCCTACGAGCTCCAAACTGCTATGAAAAAGTATCCCCTAAGCTACGGAACTCCCAGGACAGGCCCCGGGAAGTTCCTACCTAAAACTATAGAGAGAGGTGAGAAAGTAGGCTTGGAAAGATATGATTTTCGGAGAAAAAACTGAGCTCTATATATAGGCCCCGAAATTGTCCGCGGCGGTTCGCCCCACAGTTATTTCGCGGAATTTCCGCGTTTTCGACGCGGTTTTGGATTTCTTCACCTTTTCGGACTCGGTTTTAGACTTCTAATGGCCTTCTAACCTCCAGATTCGACCCCTAGACTCCAAATCCTATCCGGAAACCTTCAGATACTCCAAATAGGCTTCTGGAACACCAATTCCATGTCAACTTCAATATAATTGCCCAGAAATCTCCGAATTTCAACCAAAACCTGTAAAATAAAAACTAAAGGGAAACGTGACACTATTCTAATAAAATCTACTAAAATATAGCTAAATTAACATAGAGGATAGCTAAAATAGGTGAAAAAGACTCGAATGAAAGTGTAAAATACACATTCATCACTAGGCAGCTTGCCTTGCTCCCTACTCGCTCCTCGGTCGATCAACTCTTGCATCTTTTGATGGGCAAGCCTAGTGCTCTCTTCCAATCAATCAAGCCTCGGTTTTGCATGGAGATCTTTGATCAATGAATTGTCCAGTTGTAATTACCAAACACTACGAAGATATAGATTTAGATAGGTCAAAGACCAATGAATTGTCCAATTGTGTGCAATAATTAATCAACAATACGAAGATAGAGATTTAGATAGATCAAAGAAATAAAGCAATAACACGGAGTATAATGCGCGATATAGCCATTAGCATAATTATTAACCCTTCGCTAAGAATTCACATACTATCACAAACGAGAAGTTTAGCTACTCATAGTTGTCATGCAATCAACAGAAATCATAGAAGAAAACATGTTGAAAAAGATATATAAAAATAAGTAGAAAAACTGTAAGATACAATGTTACCGAAGGTTGTCAATTTCCGAAGAATCGCGATCTTACAAGCTCCAAACTGCTAAGAAAAAGTATCTCCTAAGCTATGAACCCCCAGAATAGGCTCTGGGAAGTTCCTACCTAAAACTACAGAGAAAGGTGAGAGAAAAGGTCTGGAAAAGTATGAAAAACGAAGAAAAACTGAGCAACTATATATAGGCTTCGAATTTGTGTGGGGCGAAGGGCCCCACACACCGAGCGACTCGCCTGGTGTGGGGCGATTCGCCCCACATCCCGGACAATTCGCCCGGGAGTATTTTTCGGCCTAAAATGCGTTTTCGACGCGTTTTTGAATTTCTTCCCCTTTTCGGACTTGGTTTCTGACTTCTAGTGGCCTTCTAACCTCCAGATTCGACCCCTAGACTTCAAATCCTATTCGGAATCTTTCAGATACTCCAATTAGGCTTCTGGAACACCAATTCCTTGTCTACTTCAATATATTTGGCCGGGAATTTTCGTTTTTCAACCAAAACCTGTAAAATAAAGACTAAAGGGAAACGTGACACTATTCTAATAAATGCACTAAAATATAGCTAAATTAACATAGAGGATAGCTAAAATAGGTGAAAAATACTCGAATGAAAGTGTAAAATACACATTCATCACTACCTGCTGAAGAATGACAGGTGGTGACTCAGTCCTTTCAGCATTGATTGCTTCTTCATTATCTGGGACTAGATCTTCAGCAGACTTCTTTTCTTGCTCTAATTGAGAAAGCTGTGCAGCATCAGCAATCTTCCTTGTCTCTGAGTGGACAAGTTGAGCAGAAACATCTAGACCTCTGAGTTCACTACTAGTCATAAATAGGTCCAATGACTTGTTGGAGTTATCATTAATCTCCCTGTCCATTTGCTGGCTTAGGTCAGTCAGTACCAGTTGGACTTTGTCAATAGAAGTGAGTGGTGAAATTGGTCTTACATTCTCAGCATCATGAGATGCGTCGTCGAATGGTGTTTCTTGATGAGTTTCAGCAAACTCTTGATTTTGAACAGTTGCATTTTCAATAACTGGCTCTTCAATGGTTGCAGCTTCAACAACTTCCTTGTCTTGACTAGTTGTTGTTTCAGCAACTGTCTCTTTTTCCTTGGTTGCTTTGCTGGCAACGTTTTCAGCAAGTGCAGCCTTTCTGAGGTCTGCAGCAATATCACTTGCTGGTTCAAGTGTTGTATCCTCAAGATTATCTACAATGTAGATATCGTCTAATCTTTCTAAGGCATGAATTTTATTTCCACTGCCTTGTGGTCTTTCTTCAGTGGATGGATCCAAATTTATTGGATTTGTAGAGGCTTCGGCAAGTACCTCTGTAACATCTACTGGAGTGGTTTCCTTTTCAGCAACCACTAGTGTATCATCGTCCTGTATTTCATGGATGATCGGCACAGAATTTCTTGTCGTTGCTTTCTTCATTGGGAAGGTTTTTGTTGTTGCCTTCTTAGGAACAGGATCAGCTGATGAAGTTGCAGTTTGAGTATCATCATCAGCTTTTCTCTTCTTTGATCTTTTGCTGGGTGCTTTAGTGTCAGCAACCGCAGCAGTATCAGCAACAGCAGTAGTATCAGCAACGTTTGACCCTGTTGCTTTATTAGACTGTTTGTCAGCATCCTTGGGTGCATTTAGCTTATAGAAAGCTCTTCCCACATTGCATACTGACTATTTGATCGACAATGGGTTTCTTAGCTGGATCTGGAAATGTTCCAAGATGTAAAAAAATGTCAGTCCATACATCACTGGGAAAATAGGTGAGACAGTATTGTCTTACACCTTGACTTTGAACTTTGAAATACAGTCAACAAATTTGTTGAAAATTTAGTTAGCCCAGTTAATGTCAGTTTTGCTTTCATAGATGTGCATCCGCAACTACCATCTTCTCAGGCCGACTTGGTCTATTCCTCCGACTTGGGAGTCTAACACTTTGATGAGTAACAATGCTACTAGACCAAGAGAATGACAAAGATGCTTTCTCTTTGTAAACTTGTTCCAAGTGACAGGAGCAATTTCTCCTTTCTTCATTCGTTCGTTTCTAACATCATTAAAAGGCTTCAATTTCTTCTTCAGTGGCAGTGATGTCATCTCCAGTTCCAGTGGTTGGAATCTGAAAGATGTTTGCCAAATCAATCCATTTCAGGATGATTTTCTTTCCCTGAACTGTTGTAGAAATCACTTTTTCAGTGATTCCTTGTTCATCAGTAAGTGTTTGGATTTCTGCATTATTGTAGAAATCCGTAGTATCTAACATACTCACTTTCTTTTTGGGGTGAGCAGTGATGAAGAAAAGTAGGCCTTGTTGATTGATGTAATTCAACGCCTCAACATTTTCTTCGTCCAGTTCTTGTTCAGTGTTGAGATATGCAGGAGGCATGGGTCTCTCTGTGATTCTGTTGTTGGCTAGCACGATTTTCACCGTGTTCTTCGCCGGAGACGGTGCCGGTGTAGGAGCAGTGCTTTTTCCAGCACTATCTGCCTTGGAGGATTTTGTGTTCTTTGTTGTTTGCCTTTTGGGAGCCATCTCTTATATAGTAAGGTAAGATTGGGGGTAAGAGTACGAAAAATATGCTTTTCTTTTTTACCGGAGGTACAGTGATTCAGAGCACATGCTAGGGAATTTTTCGCAGAGAAAGGAAATGTGAGTTAAAGAATTTTGTCTTTCTCTAACTCTTCATTTATATGGAATCTCTGTTATGTGAGAAACTCAATGGTTTTGAGTTTTCAGCAAGGGTAAAACAGAGAAACAGCGAGTTAGTGGAGCCTTTGCATTGAATGCGTAGTGGTCCACTAACTCGAAACCGTCAGAGCTTGTTTTCACTTTAAAACATTAACCGTTGGATCATCAACTGCTTTAAAATCAATGGCCATGATTGCATTTCATGTCATGATTAATAGCGAGTTTATCTGTGCCACGATTAACGTCACATAAGATTTTACCTTTATTCAAATGATTTTATCTCTTTTACTTAGAAGTTAATAGCTTGCTGAAGTATTAGACAACCTTTTCAGCAATTTTAATCTTTCTGATTTTAGCAATTACTTTATAAGTAACAAGCCTTGTAGTTGCTGAAAGTTCCCCCTTAATCAAATATCTCATTTCTCTTTGGGTCAAAGATATTCCTAAGTTCCCGTCTCAGTAAATCCCTTTTATAGTGAGATATTTTAGATAAATTCTCTTTTGGTGAGAAACAATCTTGCTCTTTGTTGAGTTCCCGTCTCAGATTTAACTTTTGATACTTAAATACGTTTCAGGATCCTTGATTGTCTGAATACCCGTTTCAGCAATCCTTAGATTTTTCTTACTGAATATCTGTTTCATCAAGTGACCAAGTTTCCTAACAAATACCCGGTTTGAAGGATTTACTTGTTGAATGCATGTTTCAGCAAACACTTTGTGTACAACCATCTCTTTTAGAGGAATCAATTAGAAAGGGACTTTTCAAGGAATGATTAAATCTTTAAGCAACTGTTGGCTTGCTGAATGTCCGTTTTAGCAATCCAATCAAATGTACCCTTTTTATTGAGGTAGTTAAATCCATCCAAGGTTATACCTTAGCATTGCGAACCTATTATCTGGAAGGGGATTGGTAAAGATGTCAGCAAGTTGATCATCAGTACCTATCTTTATAACCTCAATGTCTCCTTTTTACACATGATCTCTAATGAAATGATGTCTAATATCAATTTTCTTTGTCCTTGAGTGGAACTTAGGATTTTGCGTGATAGCAATAGCACTTGTATTATCACAAAAGATTGGTGTTTTCTTTGCAGAAATACCATAATCTCATAGTTGTTGAATTCAAAGGATTTGAGTAGTACAACAACCAGCCGCAATGTATTCAGATTCCGTGGATGAATTGGCCACACAAGTTTACTTCTTGCTGAATGATGAACGTGTATTTTACACTTTCATTCAAGTCTTTTTTCACCAATTTAGCTATCCTCTATGTTAATTTAGCTATATTTTAGTGCATTTTATTAGAATAGTGTCACGTTTCCCTTTAGTTTGTATTTTATAGGTTTTGGGTGAAAAACGAGGTGTTCCGGGCAATTATATTGAAGTAGACGAGGAATTGGTGTTCCGAAGGCATTTTTGGAGTATCTAGAAGATTCCGGATAGGATTTGAAGTCTAGGGGTCGAGTCTGAAGGCTAAAAGGTCACTAGAAGGCAAAAACCGAGTCCGAAAAGGAAAAGAAATCCAAAAACGCGTCGAAAACGTGTAACCCGCCGACTGGAGGTCCCGGGCGATTCGCCCGGGACGTGGGGCGGTTCGCCCCACACCAGGCGATTCGCCCGGTGTGTGGGGCGACTCGCCCCACACCTACCGAATACCTAGATATAGTTGCTCATTTTTCTCCGTTTTTCATACTTTCTCAGACCTTTTCTCTCACCTTTCTCATTAGTTTTAGGTAGGAATTCTCCAGAGTCTGTTATGGGGATTCTTAGCATAGGAGACACTTTTTCTTATCATTTTGGAGCTTGTAAGATCGCGATTCTTCGGAGATTGACAACCTTCGGTAACATTGTATCTTACAGTTTTTCTATTCATATTTATTTATCTGTCAACATGTTTTCATTCAATCTTGCTATGATTTATGTTGATTGCATGTCATCTATGAGTAGCTAAATTTATCGTTGGTGATAGTATGTGATTTCTGAGCGAAGGGTTAATAATTATGCTGATGGCGGTAAAGCGAATCAGACTTTGAGTTATTGTTTTATTTCTTTGATGTATCTAAAACCTCTATCTTCGTAGTGTTGAATAATAACGGAACACAATTGGACAATTCATTGATCAAAGATCTCTATGCAAAACGATCGGGTACTTCATGCATGATTATTAACCTGCTATGCTTTGAATGATCATACTATCACTAACTTCCATTATCTGATAAGAAAAACCTGTGCTAAGTAGTTTGTTGATTTTATATTTTTAATTTAGATTAGATAAAGCTAGTTATAGTCCTTAGAGATCGACACTCGAGGTTATTTTACTGCTACACTACGGTTTTCGTTGTAGTTGTGAATTGCCTTTGGCTAAATACAAATTTATTTGATTAATTAGAATCTGACAAATTCCGGTTCATCAAATTGGCGCCGTTGCCGGGGACTATACTCTTTTTTTCTGTTTAGCTTATTTATATTTTTAGCATTCAATTCCTAGTCTTAGTAGTATTAGTCTTTTTCGATTTTATAGTAATTTCCAGAAATTTTCTTGATCTTCGAGATTTCTAACGAGACTAATTTTCAGTTTTGAGTTACTACTGTTCCAGATTTCTAGGTATGACGACCTTAAAAGCTCGCTTCACACCTACGTTCTCGCAAGTCAAGAAAGGGCCAGCTATATACCTGGAACAAGAGTTATCGGGGTATGAGGTAACAAGTTCTGTAGTGAGAAGGATACCGAGGTTCGAAGATGGAGTGGGGATGAATCCGTTAACTTCATCAGATCCTATGAGGAAGAAATAGCAAAAGTTCCAGCAAAGGGGTTCACCGAAGATCAATTATGCAGGAAATTATTTTCTTTTGCTCTGGGATACGAACCAAGAATTTGGATAGCAAGGTTAGCACCAGGATCACTGAGAACCTGGGGCCAAGTAGTAGAGGAGTTCTTGGAGCGTTTCATGCCTTACCATGAGACGATTGCCTTGCGGAGTCGGATCGAACACTTCAAGCAAGGAGAGTATGACCGGTTCAGTGACACCTACGAACGTTTTGAGCTGTATAAACGTGAGTGCCCCCATCACCGTTTCGACGCCGGAGAACTGATTTGGTATTTTGTTGGTGGTCTACGTGATGATGTTAGGCTTCAAGTGGATGGGATGTGCGGAGGATTAGAAGAATTTACAGTTGAAGAGGCAGTGAAGGTCTTTCAAAAGTACGCCAGTGGATCTGCACAGTCTGAGAGGCTAATGTCGAGTCAAGTCACCAACAGGAATTCAAATCAGGGCGAAACTGAAGGCCTATACGAAGGATATTCTGAAGACGAAGATATCAGTGAGGAGGAAGAACTTGCGTTTTACGCAGGGATTAAGGCCATTGAGAATGTTTTTGAGATAGCACACGCAGGGCAAGCTGAAAACAATCTTCGCATCGAAAGGGCTTTTGAAGCAGTCGAAGTAACTGAGCAACTTATCAAGGAATTTAGCTTGTTGAAGTTTGAAAAGTGCGGAAAAGCAATCGAAGACGCCCCCTGGGAGTGGGGGGCGAACCGCTCGGTGTGGGGGGCGAATCGCCCCACACAGACAGAGACTTAGGGGCAACTCGGCCCTCCCCAGGCGAATCGCCCCCCAGCTCCAGGGAACTGGACGACCCCGGTTCCCCCGTTTTGACACCTGAAGCTGATCCCAAGCCACTTCCAACTGTTACTACAAAGGAATCTGAGTACGAAGAAGTGAATCTACTACTCCGTGGAGGAAAGATGACCAAAATTCCTAACTTCGTGCGTCCTAAACATTTTGAATCTTCGGGGATCGACAATACAGGACCAAGCACAGAACAAGAGGTTAGTGAAAATTCCAAAGAACCTCAAGAGAATGATGATGAACCAAGACCATCTGTAGAAGACATGGTTGATGATGAGGTTGAAGGGGGAACTCCTACGCCAGCAGTACTTCACAAATCTTCTAATCCATATGTGCCTCCGAAACCACATGTACCATTCCCAAGTCGGATCAAGCCAGCCAAGAAGGATATCCAAGAGTCACCTCTATTCCAACGCATCTCAAAAGTTGAAGTCAATGTGCCTCTCTTGGAATTAATCCAAAACATTCCGGCTTATACGAAATTCTTTCGTGAGATGAAGAACAAAAGGGTTACTCCAGGAAAGGAAGTTAATGGGGTTGAGACGGTCAATTCAATTGCCAGATTACCTGTGAAGAAGAAAGATCCTAGAAGTTTCATCATCAACATCGCTTTGGGGAATGGTCGAACTACGAAGGCAATGCTTGACTTGGGGGCTAGCATTATCTTAATGCCCTATTCGGTATACAAGGCCCTGGATCTCGGAGAATTGACACCAACTGATATGGTTGTCCAAATGGCGGACCAAAGTGTGAAGAAGCCAGTCCGGATAATAGAGAATATCCTTGTAAAGGTGGACAAATTGATAATTCCAGCTGATTTTGTAGTAATGAAGTCTGCAGGCGAGGGAAAGAGCCATATTCGCGAGCACGTAGTACTACTGGGGAGACCATTCATGGCAACTACCAACACATGCCTTAAACTTAAGGGCAAGAAAATAACCATGGAGGTAATGGGTGAGAAAATTGAATTGGTAGGATGTAGCATCGAAGATAAGGAAGTCGTGGAAGAGTTAAATTTTGTCGATTGCTATGATTCTGTGATTTCCGAATTTCATCATTGCTATGATAATCGTGAACCCCTTGAGGAGGCACTAACCATGCAAGCTGAGACGTGCTACATGACCGAAGAAGCAAGGGAACTAGTTAAAATAATGGATAGCACCCCGGAAATTCCCGTAGGAGAAGAAGTGCTTGAACCTTTAGATGAAGAAGAGGAAGAAAGTAAATGTCCTGAAGAGCCTAGCTTAGAATTAAATCCACTTCCTGCGCACCTCAAGTATGTCTATTTAGGAGAAAATCAGAAGAAGCCTGTGATCGTCTCCTCACATCTCTCCAACGATGAAGAAAGTAGGCGAATTGAAGTTTTGAGAGAAAATTCTGCAGCTATAGGATGGGGGATAGTGATATCAAAGGAATTAGCCCTATCCGGTGTGTGCACAACATCACTCTAGAACAAGATGCCAAACCCGTTAGGCAACCTTAGCGTAGGATAAATCCGGCCATGCAAGAGGTGGTAAGGAAAGAAGTGATCAAGTTGCTAGATGCCAATATGATTTACCCCATTCCTGATAGTCGATGGGTGAGCCCGGTTCATGTAGTTCCTAAGAAATCAGGAGTCACGGTTGAAGAGAATGAGAAGGGAGAGTTAGTACCGGTTAGGAAGACCACTGGATGGCGGATGTGCATTGACTATAGAAGATTAAATGCCGCCACTAAGAAAGACCACTTCCCTTTGCCATTTATAGATGACATGCTAAACCGCCTTGCGGGGCGGAAATTCTATTGTTTTCTTGATGGTTTATCATGTTTCTACCAGATTCCGATTGCACCGGAGGATCAGGAGAAGAGGACATTCACTTGCCCATTCGGAACATTTTCCTATAGGAGGATGCCGTTTGGGCTATGCAACGCTCCCACCACTTTCCAAAGGTGCATGCTTTCTGTTTTCTCTGATATGGTAACTAAGTTTGTTGAAGTTTTCATGGATGATTTTTCCCTTTTTGGTGATTCGTTTGATGAATGCTTGCAAAGATTAGATCTTGTTTTGAAAAGATGCATTGAATGCAATTTGACCTTACGCTGGGAGAAAAGTCATTACATGGTTAGGGAAGGCATTGTTCTAGGACATGTAGTTTCTGAAAGAGGTATTGAGTAGACAAGGCTAAGATCGAAATCATTGAAAAACTTCCCCCACCTACTTGTGTGAAATAATTGCAGTCTTTTCTTGGTCATGTAGGGTTTCATAGGAGGTTTATTAAGTATTTTTCGAAAATTGCTAAACTTTAAGTAGCTTGCTTGCAAAAGATGTGGTTTTCCATTTTTCTAGTGAGTGCTTAGTTGCTTTTAATACCCTTAAAGAAAAGCTTGTTTATTCTCCCATTGTTGTGCCACCTGACTGGAATCTTCCTTTTGAGATTATGTGTGATGCTTCGAATTTTGCTATGGGTGCAGTTTTATGCCAAAAAGTTGATAAGTAGTATCGTGTGATTTATTATGTTAGTAAGACTCTGGACTCCGCGCAAGTTAACTACACAACTACTGAAAAGGAATTTTTAGCTGTTGTCTTTGCTATTCTAAGCCTAGATTAATCCGTTGGGTCCTTTTGCTTCAAGATTTTGATTTGACCATAGTGGATAGAGCTGGTAGGGAGAATTTAGTAGATGATCATTTGTCTAGAATACCAAATATCCCTGTTGATTCGATACCTATTAATGAGGATCTCCCTCATGAACACTTGATGAAAGCTAATGAAGAGCCATGGTATGCTGATATTGTAAACTATTTGGCTATGAATGTTTGCCCCACTAACTTTTCAGCCTCCGACAAGAGAGCTCTTGCCAAGCGTTGCAGGTCTTTCATATGGGATGATCCACATCTTTTCAAAGAAGGAGCTGATTGGATTCTGAGGAGATGCGTGCCACAAGAAGAGCAACAAAGTGTGTTGAGTCATTGCCATGAGCTTAATTGTGGAGGACACTATAGTGGCTTGAAAACAGCTCGCAAAGTACTACAAGCAGGATTTTACTGGCCAACAATACACCGAGATGCTCGAATTTTTGTGAAGAATTGTGACCCATGTCAACGAGGTGGTAATATTACCAAGAAAGACGAAATGCCCCTTCAAGGGAATCTAGTGGTGGAACCTTTCGACGTATGGGGCATTGATTTCATGGGACCATTTCCATCAAGTGGGGGTTATGAATACATTCTTGTTGCGGTGGACTATGTGACTAAATGGGTGGAGGCAATTCCCACAAAAACGAATGATGGAGCAGTTGTTATGAAATTCTTGAAGGAAGTAATATTCTCTAGGTTTGGGTGCCCTAGCACTACAAGGGATCTGATGTTCAGCGACGGACTCATCAGTCGCTGAAAATAAGCGATACGTCGCTGATTAGGCTCAGCGACGGATCGCTAAATATAGCGACGGATGAAAATTTCATCGCTAATACGTTGGTCGTAAACGAATTAACGACGAATCAACGATCCATCACGAATTAGCAACGGAGTACCGACGGATGATTCGTTGACCGTGTTGCGACGGTTGAGTCATCCGTCGCAAAGGTAATAAATAAATTCCCCAAAAATAAATGCGAAAAGCATTTTCAATAACGAAACGATCCAATAATCATAATAAAAATCATTCATACAATAAATATCTAATGTAATATCCGATAGGAAGTATAATATTCGTTCATGAGTCGAAAAACAACATAAAAAAACTAAACTGGATCATGGAGAAGGGGGTGGCGGTGGTGGTGCGCTGGAGGAAGGAGGTGGCATCCCCAACTTCGCATATGGCAGCGATGTTGGCCTCCTGCTCAGCCTGTCTCTCGGCCAGCCTCCTAATCTCTGCATCCTTCTCTGCCAACTCCGCTCTGAGGGCGGCCTGATCAGAAGAAGTACTAGAAGACGTGGTCCGTGAGGCAGAGTTCCCGAGATGACGGGAACGCGCATGCGAATAAAGCATTATTAAGAACAAAGCATTTGCAACCGAATACTCTTAGATGAGTGATATTAGGAGGTCTTCCAACAAATAACTCATAGGGCGTTTTGTTGTATTCCTTAGTTATCAAACATCTATTTTGAGTATAGCAGGCGGTATTAATCGCTTCAACCCAATAAGCTTCACTTATTTCAGTGTCAGCAAGCATTGTTCTAGCTGCTTTCTTAAGGGTACGATTCTTCCTTTCAGCAACACCATTTTATTGAGGTGTCCGTACTGAGGATAACTGATGTTGTATGCCTTTAGAAGTGCAATACTCTGTTATTACAAACTCAGTACCATGGTCTGTTATGATGATTTTTACATTGTCATTTTTCATGACTTCGAGCTTATTCAGCAATATAGGTATTTCAGTTCTTGTTTCAGACTTGTGTTTGATAAAAATTACCCAAGTGAACCTTTGTTAGGAAACTTGTAATTTTGATGAGCAATTAACCATGCTAAATTGAGGAAAGTCTAGTAACTAGTACTCTTAAGGTCCATAGGAATTTAGAATTTTTAAGGACCTTGTAAAAGAGGAACGTTTGCTGAAGACTTAGTGTAGGTACTAGTTAGGTGCTTTAGTTTGCTGATGATGTACTTTGTTTTTACAAATGAACTATTGAAGCACTAGAACCGCTCAGAAACTTGAAGATTCGAAGACTGAAGACTTAGAAGAATTCTGAGAAAGGTATCTACAAAGGCACATGTTGCTCAGAATGTGAGATTTTCAGCAACAGCTCGCATAAGTGAAGGTTGTGCTTGCTGAAACTGAGACTGACCACTTAGTGAAAAACATATGTGACCTCCTTGCTGAAGAGTACTTGCATTTGGGCTTCAACGTTCACATTTGAATTCGATTCAAATGAACATTAAATGCAAATTAGGCACGCGAAGAACATGAAGACTAGAAGACAAATGAAGGACGCTGCTGAAAGTACAAAAACAAGATAGTGACATCTTAAGGTGCAAAGCCTTAGAATTTGAAATTCAAACGGCTCCCTTGATACACCATAAATAGAGGTCATCCGGCAAAGAGTAGAAGTGTGTCAACAACGTGATCAAACTCTCACTTGTGCTTAAACACTCAATCTTCTATACTCTTTACTGCATATTGATCTGTTCCAAGACTTAAGCTTGAAACAAAAGCTACTTGTGAAGAAGTAGAACATTCACGCTAAGAAATGCGTTAAGTGTTCTTTCTTTAGAACAAGAACAAGTCTTGACACCAGAAACAACTTAACTTGCTTATTGAAAAGTATTACACGTTGTGTTTCTTTAGATAACTTGTTATAGCTGAAAAGTTATATTCAAGTCATCTCATCCCAAACCTCTCTAACTGATAAACACCCTTTTCAGGCGTGAAATTCAGGGGCAATTAATCAAGCATTGTGTTGCTGATTATAAGTCCCAAGTTTGGTGGAGAATAAGGTTACAGTTCTCTAGTTAGGTTGGAAACGAAGCAAGTGTGCTTTGGTTTCTGAAGAATCATTAGTGATAGGATTTGTAAGGAACCTCAATCTTATCTTAGTAGATTCAATCCTAGAAAGGACAAAGTGGAATAGTTGAGAGATTACACCACTCTCAGATACCACTATAAAAGTGTTTGTGTGATTTACTTTACCGTATTTAGTTTTCAGCAAGCTACACTTATTGTACACTGTCACTATGCTGACTTGCTGAAACTAGAACTCTCTGAAAAGCACTTATTGTATAAAGTCTTCCGCACTCTGTTTTTAATGTACCAGTAAACTCGTTACTGAAAAGTAACAAGTACTTGCTGAGAAAGTTAAGTACCAGCAAATTCATTACTGAAAAGTAATAAGCACTTGCTCAGAAAGTTTTTAAACGACGAAAGTTTGAAAAGACTATTCACCCCCCCCTCTAGTCTTTTCTTGTTGTTTAAAGGGACCAACAAGTGGTATCAGAGCTGGAGGTTCTTTAACCTTCAGCACTGAACCTAGATCCCCTTAGGTGCTTTTCGTAAATCACTTTCACTTGATAAGTTTGGTAGTCTTTTGCTGACAGGATGTCGCTAGGAGACGCTCCCTTGTTGAAGCTGGAAAACTATGAAAAATGGCGAAACAACATGATACTACATCTTGAGGCCATTAGGGATGAGATGGTTACTGTCATAAATGATGGACCTATCAAGATCACTAAACTTGAGAGAAGCTTTCCTCACAAAACCACGGATACTGCTGGAAAGGAAACTATCTTAGGAGAACCGGTTGATACCGCCGTTCCAAAACCAAGAGAGGAATGGACTTCCGATGAAGCCAAAAGATTCCGTCTTGATGGCCAAGCAAGAAACATCATTATTCGATCAACTCCAGATACTATACAGTGCAAACTGTGGGGAAAAACGAGGAAAATCTGGATACAGGGTCCAAGCGCCAAGCGGTTCGCTTGGCCAAGAGGAGCGCTTGGGAGGCTCCAGGCGCTCCGCTTGAATTTCCAGGAAGTTGCAAAACTTCCTGTAATTTGAAGGGGACTGCTTGGCCCTTCCAGGCGCTTCGCTTGGCCCTGTTTCCAGATTTTCGATGTTTTTCCTCTCTTAATCACCTAAGGCACCAAGACAAAACTAGACTAAACTAATCACGACAAAAGGCACACAGGTCACAACTACAAAAGCAAATAAAGAGTACAAGAAACTAAAGAAATGAACTAAGATACAAAAGGTACCTCAACCAAGTCAACCTCCACTTCATGAGTTGACTCGAGAGGCTCTAGGTACGGCTTAACTCTCTGGCCATTGACCTTGAAGGTAGCTCCGGTTTGGTTGTCCAAGAGTTCCACAGCACCATGGGGTGCTACTCGGACAATTTCAAATGGTCCATCCCATCTAGAACGGAGTTTTCCAGGAAAAAGTCACAACCGAGAGTTGAAGAGGAGTGCCTTTTGTCCTGGAAGGCTTTCAATCTTAGCTCATCTAGCTCGGTGAGTTGCAAAAGTCTTTCTTCACCGGCTTTCTCCATATCAAAGTTCAATTGTTTGATGGCCCAAAGTGCTCTATGCTCCAACTCCACGGGTAGATGGCAAGCTTTCCCGTACACAAGCCGGTAGGGAGTGGTACCAATCACCGTTTTGAACGAGGTCCTATATGCCCATAGTGCATCCGGCAACTTGGTGGACCAATCCTTTCTCGAGGGTTTGACTACGCGCTCCAAGATTTTCTTGATTTGCCGATTGCTCACTTCTACTTGGCCAGATGTTTGAGGATGATATGGAGTAGCAACGAAATGTGTGACCCCGTACTTCTTCATGAGGTTAGCGAAGACCTTGTTCACAAAGTGAGTTCCCCCATTGCTGATAATGGACCTCGGGGTCCCAAACCTATTGAAGATCACATCACGAAGAAAAGAGAGTACAACCTTGGCATCATTAGTCCGGGTGGGAACAGCCTCTACCCATTTGGTGACATAGTCTACCGCAACAAAGATATATTCGTACCCATTACTCTTAGGGAATGGTCCCATAAAGTCTATGCCCCAAACATCAAAAGGCTCAACAACTAAGTTACCTTGCTGGGGCATTTCTTGTTGCTTGCCAATGTTCCCACTCCGTTGGCATGAGTCACATTGCGCCACAAATAAGCGCGCATCTTCATACAAGCTGGGCCAACAGAACCCGGATTGAAGCACCTTGCGAGCGGTTTTTTGGCCACTATAATGCCCTCCACATTCTAACTCATGGCAGAATCTCAGTATCGACAATTGCTCTTTCTCGGGTACACACCTCCGCAAAACTTCATCTCCTCGCTTGCGGAACAAGTACGGGTAATCCCATATGTAATGGCGACAATTCCTCACAAGTGAACGCCGTTCAGGTCCAAAGAGATGGGTTGGCATCACATTTGTGGCTAAGAAGTTAACGATATCGGCGTACCATGGTTCCAACTCTATGCGCATCAACTGATCATCGCGCAAATCATCTGGGACGGGTGTGTCATCTTGTGGAATGTTTGGCAACCGGGACAAGTGGTCCGCCACAAGGGTTTCCTTGCCACTTTTATCGATTAATTCCACCTTGAACTCTTGGAGAAGAAGTACCCAACGCATGAAGCGTGGTTTGGTTTCACGCTTAGCAATCAAATGCTTGAGAGCTACATGGTCAGTGTGAACAAAACTTTGTACCCAGTAATATAGGACCTGAATTTACTTAGAGCAAAAATAACCGCTAAGAATTCTTTCTCAGTGGTAGTATAATTAATCTGAGCAGCATCTAAGGTTTTACTAGCATAGTAAATCACTCTGAAACGGTTATCAACCTTTTGACCAAGAACAACACCCATAGCATAGTCAGAAGCATCACACATAATTTCAAAAGGAATTTTCCAATCCGGAGAGACTACAATAGGGGTTGTTAAGAGTTTCTCCTTAAGTGTGTGGAAAGCGTCAAGACATTCTTGTGTGAATTCGAAGGGAACATCTTTAGCAAGCAAGTTACTCAAGCACTTAGCTATCTTAGAGAAGTCTTTGATAAATCTCCTATGGAAGCCTACATGCCCAAGGAAGGATTGCAATTCACGCACACAAGTAGGTGGAGGTAACTTTTCAATGATTTCAAGTTTCCCTTTGTCTACCTCTATCCCCCTTTTAGAAATAGCATGTCCCAACACAATTCCCTCTTTAACCATATAGTGACTCTTTTCCCAACTCAATGTAAGATTACATTCAATACACCTCCTTAAGACACGATCAAGTTTATCAAGACAATCATCAAATGAATCACCGTAAACGGAAAAATCATCCATAAATACCTCAACAAATTTATTCACCATGTCGGAGAAGACGGAGAGCATGCAACGTTGGAAAGTAGTCGGAGCATTGCACAATCCGAAGGGCATCCTCCGGTACGCGAAAGTGCCAAAAGGACATGTGAAGGTGGTCTTCTCTTGGTCCTCGGGAGCTATAGGAATCTGGTAGAAACCTGACAAACCATCCAAGAAACAATAGAACTCTTGCCCAGCTAGGCGGTTAAGCATATCATCAATAAATGGTAAAGGAAAATGATCTTTCTTTGTGGCAGAATTCAATTTCCTATAATCGATGCACATACGCCACCCCGTTGTTTTCCTAACGGCTACTAATTCCCCTTTATCATTTGCTTCGACCGTGATACCCGACTTCTTAGGGACTACATGGACGGGGCTAACCCATTTGCTATCGGGAGCTGGGTAAATCATCTTAGCATCTAGGAGTTTAAGCACCTCTTTCTTCACAACTTCTTGCATAGCTGGGTTTAGCCTATGTTGTGGTTGCCTAACAGGTTTCGCATCTTCCTCTAAGGCTATTTTGTGGGTACATTGCACCGGGCTTATACCCTTGATGTCACCTATGCTCCATCCTATGGCTCCGGTGTTTCTTTTCAACACCTCCACTAACTTAGCCTCTTCCTCCTTACCAAGCTTAGAAGATATGATTACAGGTTTAGACTCATTCTCTCCTAGGAAGACATATTTCAAATGGCTTGGTAATGGTTTAAGCTCAAGGGTTGGTTCACTAGGTGGAGGGGTCACTCCTTCATCTTCATCTATTCCTAGAGACTCTTCTACTTCTTCTCCTAGAGGGATTTCGGGTGCATTATCTAGGAGGGCTGTCATAGCTAACACTTCTTCGGTGACAAATCCCTCTTCAAGGTTCATAGTAAGAGAGGCTTCTAAAGGGTCGCTAACTTGATGAGCAGAATAAGTATCACAAGAGACAGATTCATAGCAATCAACAAATTTAAGTTCTTCAATCATAGCTTCCTCAGAGTCAGGTTCACATACCTGTTTGTATTGCTCGATCTGAACTTTGTCTCCGAGTACCTCCATGGTGATCTTTTTCCCTCGAAGCTCCAAACATGTGTTGGTGGTAGCCATGAAGGGTCTGCCCAAAAGCACAATATGCTCCTTTCTCAAACTTGTACCCTCGTCTGCTGTTTCCATCACCACAAAGTCGGTTGGCACAATGATTCTATCCACCTTCACTAGAATATCCTCGACTATCCCCAGTGGGCGTTTCACACTTCGATCAGCCATTTGAACGACCATGCTAGTGGGATGGATTTTTCCCAACCCCAACGCCTTGTAGATGGAGTATGGCATTAGATTAATGCTAGCCCCCAAATCAAGCATTGCTTTTGTGGATCGGCCATTTCCCATGGTGATACTAATTATGAAACTCCCGGGATCCTTTTGCTTCAAAGGTAACCCATGCACCGAGTTAACCATTTCAAGTTCAGCCACATCCCCTTTCTGGAAAATCTTCTTATTACTCCTCACTTCTTTGAAAAATTTCGTGTAAGCGGGAATATTTTGAATCAATTCCAGAAGGGGAACGTTCACCTCTACTTTTGATAGGATCCCATATATAGGTGAGTCTCGGATGTCCTTCTTAGCTTCCTTTATCCTTCCGGGAAAGGGAAGATGGGGTTTAGGGGGCACATAAGGATTAGGCAACTTATGGAGTCCGTCCTCCTTTTGTTGTGCACCCCCTTCCTCATCTTCCTTATCCTTCTCAGTAACAAGTTCAGGGGTTGGTGCGGCTTCTTCTACAACCTCCTTCTCCAGCTGCTCATCATCACCTGTATCACATGTATTATTAGGCAAAGATTTAGTTTTAGAAGGATACATCAAAGGATATGGTGGTCTTGATTCCTTGCCACTCCGCAAAAGTATGTTTGCCTCTTCAAGTTCTTCCTCAATCCTGGAGCTTTCACAATGTTCTTCTTCGCCTTCCAGATCAGCCTCAAGTCCCTCAATGAACTCCTCTTGACGATTAAGATTTCTCTCATTTCTGGAAAAATCAGAATTTTCCTCCCAGGTCTCAGGCGGACCGCTTGACAGAGCGCAGGCGGAGCGCTTGCCAAGCGCTTCACCTGGCTCCTGGAGCTTCTTTTTTTTCCTCTCCTTTCTCTCCTGGAATTTCAAGCGCTCTGCTTGACTGTTCCAAGCGCTCAGCCTGGATTTCCAGTGAATTTTCTTCATGCATGTGACACTCGGAACCCCTTTCTTCACTCATTTTCTCTTCTAGTAACTCGAGCATGACCTCAGATTCTCCTAGAACTTCGTACACACACTCCATTCTAGTATCAAAATCCTCTTGGTATTTCCCCACTACTTCGAGCACATTTCCCCAAACCTCCATTAGAGTGGATAACACATTTTCTTCCTCTTCCGTGAAGCACTCCTCTTCACCTTGAGCTTGCGAGTCTTCCACCTCAAAGACGTAATATGGAATATTTTCGCCCGAGCATGTCTTCACTTTATAATCGAAGTTGTCATCATAAGAACTAATGGCAATAGGCTTGGGTGCTCGATACATCTCTGAGTAGTCAACCGGTGGCACAAGAGCATGGTTACGTGTCGCAGCGAGCAATCTCCCAAAAACATCTTTGATTTGGGATACGGTACAATTCTCCATACCGTCACATGCACCATCTATCACCAACTGCAAGTCTTCATCCAATCCTCGATAAAAACAAGTAATCAGTTCATATTCGCTCAACCGATGATGTGGGCATTCGCCCTTGTAGAGCTCAAATCTCTCTAGAGCATCGCAGAACCTTTCTCCCTTCCGCTGAGCGAATTCAATTATCCGCTCCTTGAGCTCTTCATTTTCCCTAGGCGAAAGGAACCGATCAAGAAAGGCGTCTACCACATCTTCCCAACTCCTCAGTGATCCCCCAGGCAAAGATCTCAACCATTCCTTGGGTTTCCCAGTAAGAGCACATGGAAACAACCGACGCAAGAGCTGATCATCATTCAAATCACGTGGTGGTAACAACCCAACGTCACGCCGGTGTTCTACCAAGAATCGTAATGCATTCTCACAAGGCGAATCTCGGAAGGTAGCTATGCTATAGAGAATTTCATCAGTGACCTCATATAACCTAGCCTCCGGTTCAAGATATATCGCCGGCTCTTTCCTTATTGCCTCATACCGGACTTTGAAAGTTTCGTTCAAGCAAACTTCTTCCATACCTGTTCAACAACAAAGCCTCCAACTAACTGTAAGTTTCCGTTAGTTTCGCAAAACTTTCACACAAATCAATCAAGAAAGAAATAAGGGGTGGGAAAGAGATGTTGGCTGAAAAAACCAAAACAAAAACACCAACCAAAGGAGTTAAGTCCCCGGCAACGGCGCCAAATTGATGACTGTCATTTTTTACCAATTAAATTTGTTTTAAAAGCCTAAGAACACTTATCACTACACAAACTAGAGTGCAATGGCAAGTTGTCCCCGAGTGTCGTTCTCTCGGGACCTAACGTGGCTTTGCTTGAGGTTTTTGCAAGTAATTGATAGTGTATATGTCCTAGAGACAGTCCTTACTAAGGGCATGGTTCCCTTATAGAGGGCATATATATACTATTACACAGGTCAACGTAATATAATATATGTTTGTTGCATTTTACTATTGAGTATCGCTTTCATATTTATATTACACCAGGCTGCAGCATGTCATATCTTTATTACTGTCTGTATTGATATTAAACATGTCCCCTCTGATAGATGACCGATCACATAGATAGTGGGAGCTATGTGAGTTATCATCTATCCCAAACTCTCCCTAGTCGTGCTTCATCTCGGATGTGGGGGTCTGAATGAACCAGACAAGACTAGTATGCGTGGAGGTTATACTTGTTGGAGCAAGTGTGAGCCGATCCCACGGCCACGGAACGGATTGTTGGACAATCGAGAAACGTTCCCATAACTGCGCACAGTTGTTCGAAGAAGCTTTATCGAACAATGGAAGTACCCACCGGACACTCCCATCGATGTATACTCTACACCGAAGTGTCTATGGGAACCAGTAAGTTGTCGAAGTGATGCCATTCATCCATTGTACTTACAGGACTTTATCATCACATTTGTTGCCCCATATCCTTGGTGGACCCGTCGATGTCAGCTCTGAATAAGCAGCTGACCTAAGACACGATCCAGGATTATGGCTACATACAAATGGGGATCATAAGTGGTTCTGTGAAGGATTCATCTCTCAAGTGTAGCATAGGAGAGCACTGCTCATAGTCGTTCATAGTTGTGATGGTAAAACCGCTGGCCAGCGTATCAATATTATTATGATAGTCATAATAGATATTGGATTCACCATGCAACTCACTGAAGACGCCCGTGGATGTATTATTGGGATAGACACTTCATCGATCCTAGATACATTCGAGCAAGTCAGATGAAGGGACGTTACCATCGCCGCGTTGAGCGCAACAGACTTCGCAACGAAAGGGTTAGCTTTGAAAAACCTCTCAAACGTCCTCGCGTATTAATATTGGAAATGGAACCGTCTAGGAATTCCATGTTGCCTAGTCTAGGACTTGCTTAATACGATGAGGCCCTATGGGTCACACTATGTGGTGATTCAGCCTATCAGAATATCCTTGAAGATGGAATCGCAATTAATTTGGAATTAATTGTGATTGATGGATTATAATTGATTTGGAATTAATTATAATATTTGGTGGCTCAATTAATGATTTGGAATTATTAATTGAATTGGCTAATTAATTGTATTTTATATAAATACAATTACAGATTATATTTTGGAAATATAATGGATGTTTGATTAAAAAGGATATGTTAATTTAGAATTAACATATGCACATGGCAAAATCTACTTGGAGTTTGAATTGCCTTAGAACTATAAGTGGGTCCCAAAATCGGGACCCACCTACTGTCCCTGGGAGAGCGCGCGCGCGCGCAGTGATGGATGAGGGGAAGGAGTTCGACTCCTTCCTCTATTAGAAGTCCAAGGGATAAGTTAGATTTTCCTGATTGAGTTTTAATTTTATTGGGAATGAATCTAGACTTGATATTGGTTTCCTTGTGCGATAAGAATTAGATTCTTATTCCTTTACGAAGTCTAATTGCTTATGCTTTAGGCTTCTATTGACTACTATATATAGTAGACTATTAGAGAATTTTTGATATAGACTTTGACAGTCATTCTACCCAGTTTTCTTAGAGAAAATAAAAACTCTCCCCTCCTCTTAGCCACCCACGCGCGCGCCACCTGCCGGAGGAATCACCGCCCCATCTTCTTGGTCACACAAAGAATATCCTAGCATTCTTTCCGATAGGCTGTTCATCCGTGGATACCAAGGTTGAGGTTCTAGGAGCTGGAAACTAACTGTTATTGTCTTGCAGATAATCAAAGTATTGCAGATATCTTCGACTTCGACGGAGGAGAAGATACACCGGATTATTACGAAGACTTGGAAGCTGCTTTGGAAGCAAGGTTAGTCTTCTAATTGACGTGTTTATATATATACGACATATACATAATCAATTAACCTGTATGTTAAGAATATTTTTGAAATTCCGCTGCGTACCCTGGGGGTAACTCTGACCATATTTTCTTACAGTGGTATCAGAGCCAGGTTAATTGATTACGTATATATGTATATATATTGTATGATTTTGTAGATATGTGGATGCAATTGATTCTATGATTAATCCGATTTTCAAAAGTTTTGTTTTTTTATATAAATTTAGAATTTATATTTTTTCAAAAAAAAAAAAATTAAAATATATATATTGACCGGGCCGTCTGCGTGACGCAGGCGTCGGGCGCCGCCGGCGCCCCGGGTGCCTGCGGACGCAGGCGCCCGGCGCCTGGGGCGCCTTGCCCGCGGGCACCCGCGCCTGCGTCCTTGGGCGCCGGGCGCCTGCGGCACCGCAGGCGCCGTGTGCCCGCGGCACGGGCGCCTAGCGCCCGTGTGCCGCGGGCACCCGGGTACCTGCGGGACGCAGGTACCGGGGGCCTGCGGACGCAGGGGCGCCGGGCGCCTGCACCTGCGGCGCCAGTGCCCGCGTGCCGCGGGCGCCGGGCGCCCGGGGCCGCAGGCTAATCCCGTCCCATATTTTAATATATATATATTTTTTCGGGTTGGACCCAAAATCGAATTTTGAAAATTTTGAGGATTGAATTTTATATTTGGAATATAAATATGATTTGATTGTAATTGTTTTTAACTAGAGGGGTTAAATTTAATTAGTATAAAGTTAAAGGGTTTATTTGTAATTTATCAATTTATTGTTTATTGCAAATTAGTCTTTCTACTTTTGAATTTTAGATTTAACACCTCCAAGTTTTCAAAATTACAATTAAGTCCTTCGGATTTTCGAAAATTTCTACTTGGTCAATAGAATTTTCGATTTTTCAATCTAGTCCAAATTTTCAATTATTTCATAGAGATTATAATTATGGGATTATAATTTTCATAATGAAATTATGAAGTCATTTGTCATCCACATAGGCTACTACTTGTTTCATATGCTCGATATGCTATTGTTTGACAATGTATGTTTAAATACCAAGTATTTTACTTTCCGTTCGACCGCTGTGCATGCGAGGGTAGGCGGCGCCCTCTTATATGTCGGACCGCATATTTATGTATGGGTAGGCGGCACCCATTATGTGCTTGACCGCGTTTAGAACTAGAATGGATAGGCGGCATCCATTACGTGTAGACAGTTCATGCATGATGGGTAGGCGGCGCCCTTATTTGTTTGTAGATGACTGATAACAACCCTCAATCGACAAGCCCCAACCAATATAAGTACAGAAATATATATATGTATGTATTTCTGAGATGCTTTCCATAGGGTGCTTTAATTATGAACTTTCATTGCGTTTTCTTGTATTGGCGACCTCGTCTTACAGACTCGCAGTGATCGTCAGATTAGAGTAAGCCTATGGTTATGACTTACTGCATATTGTATCTAGCGACCTCGATAGGTACAATATGTAGGCCATCGGGTTAAATTAGATTTAACAACCAAGAGTTGCGTGACGCAATTGGATAGTCTTACTAGTCCTACAGGTCATATTATGCTATGCGACCAGCCCCCGTTGGGGTATAGCATAGTATGGATTTGGATCTTGGCCACTACGGTAACTTGTTGGACATTACCCGTATGTTTGTTGTGGGGGCAAGCATATGTGAAAATAGTGGGAGCTAAACAGCTAAAGGACCTTGTTGTTTAGTTATGTTGACTGTGTATTTAGAAATAATATTTCAATAGTTGATTTGTTATTTTCGTTCTATATTATTTCTCCTGGAAACCGAAATGGCGAGATTCTCGCTCCGTGCTGTCTTAGAGAAGCAAATTTTGACCGGACCAAACTTCCTAGATTGGATCAGGAATATATGTTTGGTGCTGAGGTACGAAAGGATTGAGTACGTCTTGGACGAGGCTAATCCCGTGTGTCCCGAGAGTCAGACTGCCGATTTAGTTGCTGATTTGGAATCAAGCCAACAAGGCAAAGTCTGATAAGCATCATGAGGATGCTAGATCCGCGCAGTGTATTATGCTGGCGGCAATGAGCAATGAGCTGCAGAGACAACATGATAGCATGTTGCCGTATGAGATGCTAAAGCATCTTGAGTCGCTCTTTGAGACGACATCTAGAAGTGTTGAATTTGATTTGATCAAAGAGATACACAGATGCAAGCTCAATGAAGGAGGGAACATGTCTGAACATGTTCTCAAGATGAGAATAAGATCATGGTGATCTTTGTCCTTCAATCATTGCTGAGTTCGTATTCGCAGTTCATCGTTAACCACCATGAATGCGAAAGACGTAACACTGCTCGAACTCCATAATCTGCTGAAGACATATGATCAAACTCTTCCTAAGAAGGAAAAGTCGATCATGTTTGTTGTGCAACCGTCTAACCAAAACCCGAGAAACAAAGGTGCTAAGGGTAAGGGAAAGTCGGGAGCCAAGGCTAACACTTCGAGTGATTAGCCTAAGCGTCTGAACCAGAAAAGGAAGTTCAAGAGAAGCGGAACGGTACGCACAGATGAATGTCATTTCTGTAAGCAGAAAGGACATTGGAAGAAAGATTGCCCTAAGCTGAGGGCAGATCAAGCTAAGAAGCCACCGACTTCTAGCTCAGGTATGTTTGTTATTGAAATGAACATGACTACTTTTGACTCCAATGGTTGGGTATTAGATACAGCCTGTGGCTCGCACATTTATAATAATGTGCAAGGGGCCATTGAACACAGGCTAGTCAAGTAAGGTGAAATCAACTTGCATGTTGGGAACAACAATCCAGTTGAAGCCAAACGCGTTGGACGCTGCAAGATAGATTTACCATCAGGACAGTGTTTGGAACTTGATAACGTTTATTTTGTTCCATCCATTGTCAGAAATATTATTTCCATTCCATTGTTGGACAATTTGGATTTTTCCTAATACTTGTTATTTTTCATTAAATGACCAGTATTATGGAAAAGCTCGCTTAGTGAATGGTTTATATATTTTGCAAAGTAGTCTACCTTTATTTCATATACATAACAAACAACCGTCTTCAAGTAGGAAGAATAATCCATCTTATCTATAACATTGTTGGCTAGGCCATATCAATGAAACACGGATTCAAAGACTAAGGAAGTTGGACTACTTAGAACCATTTGATTTTGAATCATATGGTACATGTGAATCATGTGTTAAGGGTAAGATGATGAACAAACCTTTTGTTGGACAAGGTGTTCGTGCCACTCGCTGCTTAGAGCTCATACATACCAATGTATGTGGACCTTTTAAAGTCCATGCGCGTGGGGTTATCCTTACTTCGTTACCTTTACTGACGATTTCTCAAGGTCTGAATATATTTATCTTATGAATAATAAATCCGAGACCTTTGGAAAATTCAAGAAGTTTAGGAATGAGGTCGAGAATGAATTGAACCTAAGGATAGTCACTCTTCGATTGGATCGAGGAGGTGAATACCTTAGTGAAGAATTTATCGACTACTTGAAGGAAAGTGGAATTCAATCGCAATTAATGGACTCCTCCTGGAACACCATAGTTAAATGGTGTGTCTGAGAGAGAGGAATCGAACCCTGTTAGACATGGTGAGATCAATGATTGGATTCTCGACTCTTCCAAAACATCTAAGGGAATATGCACTACAAACTGCAATCTACATTCTGAACCGTGTACCATCTAAATCAGTGGAGAAAACTCCTTATGAGTTATGGAAGGGAAAGAAGCCCGAACTGGGCTATCTTAGACCTTGGGGCTGTCTTGCGATAGTCAAACTGAAGCTCACTGATAAGTTAGATGCCAAGGGTGTCAAAGTATATTTCATAGGCTATTCTCGTTAGACGAGAGGCTATGAATTCTATCATGCTGAAAATCACTAGGTGATAGTATCTAGAAACGTTAAGTTTTTAGAAGTAGAATACCTCGAAGAAGAGAGGTTAGATGACATGATAGAACTTGAAGCAATTCAATACTTTGACACGCGCGAACATGAGCTCTCTAAATCTTCTGATTTGGACTCAAGTTCAGTGGGAGCTTTCGAAGCAGACAAGGGTAATGATATGACACTTGCTAGGCATGTCATAGTCAGTGGGAGTCCTGTGATTAGATCAACAGTTGAAACCACACCAATAGAACCCGTTGTCAATCAAACTGTGCAACCAGTTGCACAAGAGCAGCCTCCCGCTAGGGAACAGGGTCGCGTGGCGCGACTAGCTGCATCAGTGCCCACTGATAATGTTCGTGTTACACGAATCCAGAAAAGAAAAGCACCAGAACCAGTCGAGCTCCGTAGGTCGAAGAGGATCCTAAAAGGACCTCAGAAGCAAAGCCTTATGATAGAAGACATCAGTGAACTTGATGTCGGCTTATCAGATCGGGAAGATCCCGAGACCTACAAAGAGGCAATAATTGATATTGACTCAGACAAATGGCAAGAGGCCATGGAATTGGAGATGGACTCCATGTACCTGAACCAAGTTTGGAACTTGGTAGACTTGCCCCAATGGGTTAGACCTATTGGGTGCAAATGGGTCTTTAAACAAAAGACAGGTGCCGATGGCAAGGTACAAACGCACAAAGCTAGGCTTGTGGCGAAAGGCTACACGCAAAGGTATGGCATCGATTACGATGAAACCTTTTCACCTTTAGCAAAATTGAAGTCCATTCGAATTCTACTTGCGATAGCTGCCTACTATGATTATGAGATCTGAAAGATGGATGTAAAGACTGTCTTCCTCAATGGCAACCTTGAGGAAGAGGTCTATATGGTACAACCGGAAGGTTTTATTAGTAAAACCAGGCCAACTGTTGTATGCAAATTACAAAGATCCATCTATGGGCTAAAGCAAGCGTCTAGGAGCTGGAATATCCACTTTGATGAAGCTGTCAAATGGTTTGACTTCATCAGAAGCAAGGAAGATCCCTGTGTCTACACTAAGCACAGCGACAAGGGAGTCGTTTTCATGATCATCTATGTTGATGACATTTTGATCATGGGAAACAATGTCTCTATGCTAGAAGAGACTAAAGTTTGGTTATCAAGTACCTTCTCAATGAAGGACTTGGGTGAACATACTAGGGATCAAGATCTATAGAGATAGAGCCAAGAGGATGTTAGGATTGACACAGTCCACCTACATCGACAAAATACTGAAGCGTTATAAGATGGACGACTCAAAGAGAGGCTTTCTCCCAGCTAGGCATGGGATTGTCTTATCAGTTAAGGATGGTCCTAAAACTGATGAAGAAAGAAATGCAATGAGTGGTGAGCCCTATGGTTCGGCAGTAGGGTCTATAATGTATGCAATGAATTGCACAAGGCCCGATGTGGCTTATGCGCTTAGTGTCACTTGTCGACACCAACAGAATCCAGGAGTACCTCACTGGACTACTGTAAAGAACATTCTTAAGTACCTTCGACGGACTAAGGAAATGTTCTTGGTGTTTGGTGGAGAACCAGAATTAAAGATGTCTGGTTATGTCGATGCTGGATTTGAATCAGATCTTGATGACATTGAGTCACAGACAGGATACGTATTCAAATTGAACGGAGGAGCTATCTGTTGGAAGAGTTCTAAGAAAGCCACGATTGCTGACTCATCCACAGAAGCCGAGTACATTGCTGGATCAAAAGCTTCGTAAGAAGCTGTCTGAATTTCAGAGTTCTTGAAGGAATTGAGGGTTGTTCCTGCTCCTAGTCGAATAACAATTTATTGGGACAATACGGGCGCCGTCGCTCAAGCTAAGGAGCCTAGATCTACAAACAAGAACGAACATGTACTTACAAAATATCACGATATACGTGAGATTATAGATAGAGGAGAAGTTAGTATAGAACGTGTCTCTACCACGGACAACGTGGCAGATCCTTTCACCAAGGTCTTATCAGTGGAAGTCCACTTAAGACATTATGCTAATCTGGGTATTAGCCATAAAGGTGACTGGCTCTAGTCCAAGTGGGAGATTGATAGTGTATATGTCCTAGAGACAGTCCTTACTAAGGGCATGGTGCCCTTATAGAGGGCATATATGTACTATTACACAGGTCAACGTAATATAATATATGTTTGTTACATTTTACTATTGAGTATCGCTTTCATATTTATATTACACCAGGCTGCAGCATATCATATCTTTATTACTGTCTGTATTGATATTAAACATGTCCCCTCGGATAGATGACCGATCACATAGATAGTGGGAGCTATGTGAGTTATCATCTATCCCAAACTCTCCCTAGTCGAGGTTCATCTCGGATGTGGGGGTCTGAATGAACCAGACAAGACTAGTATGCGTGGAGGTTATACTTGTTGGAACAAGTGTGAGTCGATCCCACGGCCACGGAACAGATTGTTGAACAATCGAGAAACGTTCCCATAACTGCGCATAGTTGTTCAAAGAAGCTTTATCGAACAGTGGAAGTACCCACCGGACACTCCCATCGATGTATACTCTACACCGAAGTTTATATGGGAACCGGTAAGTTGTCGAAGTGATGCCATACGTCCTTTGTACTTACAGGACTTTATCATCACATTTGTTGCCCCATATCCTTGGTGGACCCGTCGATGTCAGCTCTGAATAAGCAGCTGACCTAAGACACGATCCAGGATTATGGCTACCTACAAATGGGGATGATAAGTGATTCTGTGAAGGATTCATCTCTCAAGTGTAGCATAGGAGAGCACTGCTCATAGTCGTTCATAGTTGTGATGGTAAAACCGCTGGCCAGCGTATCAATATTATTATGATGGTCATAATAGATATTGGATTCACCATGCAACTCACTGAAGACGCCCGTTGATGTATTATTGGGATAGACACTTCATCGATCCTAGATACATTCGAGCAAGTCAGATGAAGGGACGTTACCATCGCCGCGTTGAGCGCAACAGGCTTCGCAACGATGAGGCCCTATGGGTCACACTATGTGGTGATTCAGCCTATCAGAATATCCTTGAAGATGGAATCGCAATTAATTTGGAATTAATTGTGATTGATGGATTATAATTGATTTGGAATTAATTATAATATTTGGTGGCTCTATTAATTATTTGGAATTATTAATTGAATTGACTAATTAATTGTATTTTATGGAAATACAATTAAAGATTATATTTTGGAAATATAATGGAGGTTTGATTAAAAAGGATATGTTAATTTAGAATTAACATATGCACATGGCAAAATCTACTTGGAGTTTGAACTGCCTTAGAACTATAAGTGGGTCCAAAAATCGGGACACACCTACTGTCCCTGGGAGAGCGCGCGCGCGCGCAGTGATGGATGAGGGGAAGGAGTTCGACTCCTTCCCCTATTAGAAGTCCAAGGGATAAGTTAGATTTTCCTGATTGAGTTTTAATTTGATTGGGAATGAATCTGGACTTGATATTGGTTTCCTTGTGCGATAAGAATTAGATTCTTATTCCTTTACGAAGTCTAATTGCTTATGCTTTAGGCTTCTATTGACTACTATATATAGTAGACTATTAGAGAGTTTTTGACATAGACTTTGACAGTCATTCTACCCAGTTTTCTTAGAGAAAATAAAAACTCTCCCCTCCTCTTAGCCACCCACGCGCGCGCCACCTGCCGGAGGAATCGCCGCCCCATCTTCTTGGTCACACAATGAATATCCTAGCATTCTTTCCGATAGGTTGTTCATCCGTGGATACCAAGGTTGAGGTTCTAGGAGCTGGAAACTAACTTTTATTGTCTTGCAGATAATCAAAGTATTGCAGATATCTTCGACTTCGACGAAGGAGAAGATACACCGGATTATTACGAAGACTTGGAAGCTGCTTTGGAAGCAATGTTAGTCTTCTAATTGACGTGTTTATATATATACGACATATACATAATCAATTAACCTGTATGTTAAGAAAATTTTTGAAATTCCGCTGCGTACACTGGGGGTAACTCTGACCATATTTTCTTACAGTAATTTCAGTCAACGAGTTCAAATGTTGATAGAATCGTTTCCTTTTGAACAATAGCAACGAGAAATCAGATTGATGTAAATCAAGTTTGGAAAACGGTTGGTGGTAGAAATCAAATACACATGCATGGGTTATGTATATGATCACAAGTTCAGTGCGTAGAACCTTCGATCAAGTCTGCTAAGCAACTCGTCTAGGAAAATTTAAGACACACATCATGAAAGATCACTATCAATACTTTATAGGTACTTGTCACGAACACCATTTATCTAGCATGCTGCAAATCTCTAACATACAATCCTATAGCTTTCATTGACCAAAAGTTTGTCACTATACTCAATTCGAATATGTTTTATAGGCAACTAAGAATCATATGAAGGGATTTGCAGCAAGATTTAATCACAATCTCATGTAAGCATAAACATAACCCATAGCATGCATATTCTACATTCTACCACCAACACAAAAGATTTAGCTACTCATATTCATCAACATAGACATCAATTCATATGAATAATAATCATAATACATCATATCAAACTACAAGACAAGAGAGTGATACAAGTTACCACCAAAGCTGTCACTAATCGATGGAAATCAAAGAAATCCCCTCCGTAGATGATTACAAAGGATGAATCCCAATCAAAACCTTGAATCCCAAGCTAAAATACAAAGTAATCTGAATATTCTCTGAGTTTTGGGGCTTAGGAGCTCTCCAAAATCAAGTTACAGTTCAAAAGATATTCAAAAAATGATCAAAGATCATATCTAAGAAGGAAAATCCGAAAACGTAACCGCTGCCAAGCGGACCGCTTGGAGAAGCCAAGCGGAGCGCTTGGCAAGCGAAGCGCTTCGGGCACTCCAAGCGCTTCGCTTGGATTCTGTGCCAAAGCTCCTGGAAATTGAAGCGGAGCGCTTCACTATTCCAGGCGCTTAGCTTGGCTCCTGGGCAGATTTTTGTCTTCAAACTCAATCTTTTTGCCCTCGCATGGCCCTCGAGTGCCTTGGATTCATCCTTCTCGATGCTTATTGATAATCAAACACTTACCAACAAGCCACGGAGGTTGGGGAACTTCAACGGGGCCATCTTTTCCATCAAAAAGGCTCGTTTTTAGCTCCAAAAACGCCGTTTCGTACCTAAGTGCCTGAAAATGCAGAAAACACAAAACGTGACACTATTCTACAAAACTAACCAAAGAACAAGGCTAGAAGATAGCAAAAGAAGGTAAAAAAGACAAGATGAACGCGTCAAAAATACGTTCATCAGGTGCCAAAACTGCTAAGGAAGCTTGGAAAATGGTTCAAGATGTTTGTGCTGGATCTGACAAAACCAAGGAAAACAAACTCGAAGTGCTAAAGTTAAAGTTCCAAAACTTTAAACAAGGTATAAATGAGTCACTGGAAGACTTGGATTTCAGATTCACAACTCTAGTGAGTGAGATGGCTGCCTTAGGAGTCGGAAACTTCAATTCAGATTCTGAAAAGGTGAAAACCATTATTAGAAGTCTGAACCAAGAATGGATCCATACTCAGAACTTCCACCATATGATAGTGTATATGTCCTAGAGACAGTCCTTAGTAAGGGAATGATGCCCTTATAGAAGACATATATGTACTATTACACAGGTCAACGTAATATAATATATGTTTGTTGCATTTTACTATTGAGTATCGCTTTCATATTTATATTACACCAGGCTGCAGCATGTCATATCTTTATTACTGTCTGTATTAATATTAAACATGTCCCCTCGGATAGATGACCGATCACACAGTTAGTGGGAGCTATGTGAGTTATCATCTATTCCAAACTCTCCCTAGTCGTGGTACATCTCGGATGTGGGGTCTGAATGAACCTGACAAGACTAGTATGCGTGGAGGTTATACTTGTTGGAGCAAGTGTGAGCCGATCCCACGGCCACGGAACGGATTGTTGGACAATCAAGGAACATTCCCATAACTGCGCATAGTTGTTCGAAGAAGCTTTATCGAACAATGGAAGTACCCACCGGACACTCCCATCGATGTATACTCTACACCGACGTGTCTATGGGAACCGGTGAGTTGTCGAAGTGATGCCATTCGTCCTTTGCACTTACAGGACTTTATCATCACATTTGTTGCCCCATATCCTTGGTGGACCCGTCGATGTCAGCTCTGAATAAGCAGCTGACCTAAGACACGATCCAGGATTATGGCTAAATACAAATGGGGGTGATAAGTGATGATGTCGTTTTTCACCAATTAAATTTGTTTAAAAGCCTAAGAACACTTATCACCACACAAACTAGAGTGCAGTGGCAAGTTGTCCCCGAGTGTCGTTCTCTCGGGACCTAACTTGGCTTTGCTTGAGGTTTTTGCAAGTAATTTCAGTCAACGAGTTCAAAGGTTTGAGAATCGTTTCCTTTGAACAATAGCAACGAGAAATCAGATTTATGTAAACAAGATTGGAAAACTGTAACGGTACCGGTTTTGAAAACAAAATATTTTCTTGAAAAGGAAATTCGAAAATAATTTAATAACAACGGTCGGCAATAAATGCCCAAAATAATCTTTGACGCTAACGATAATAAATAATATTCAATGACAACTCAAGTTCGAAAAGACAACGAATGAAGACAAATAAAGTGTTCTTCTTATTTTGAAAAGAAACCCGTGACACCCCAGACCCTTCTCTCAGTCGCTGGCTTCCTAGTCACGCACATCCTCAGCAACATCTGGAAGGAAGGAATTTTGGAAAACAAAAGAGTGTGAGATAAAGGATCCCAGTGAGGTTCTAAGTTAAACATAAAGTAAAACAGTTTTAAAACAAAATCCTTTTCAGAAAAACGAGCAAACAGAACAAAGCACATATAACAGATTAACATAACAGAAACGTTGACGACCGTTGGTGCAGCCCGCCTTATTGCTCCTACTCCCAGAATGCCCTTATAACTCCCTCCAGAGGATGCATAACTCCGGACAGAAACAGAAACCCCCGTGTACTTTGGGGAAACAGATCCTACGACCCTAATAGACCTCAGCGACTTCTGCCTCGCGCCTAAAAGGGAATGGACTAGGCCACAATCAAGCAAACCCGATAGTCCTCTACTACCCAAGCCTACCTAACCATAACCTAATCGACCGGTCACACAGAAACAGAACAGATACAGAACAACAGATACAGATAATTAACACCGAGAGGTGTTCCTGCAGAAAGGTCAGTCCAGAACAGAGTAGCAGTAAGCAGAAATGCAAAAAGTCATACATAGGACTTATACTTTTACGCGGAAGCATACAATATACAGTATACAGTAATAAGTACAAACAGTCACATAGCCTTCCAGTTTTTCGCAAATAATAGGTTTAGGGGTGAACACTCACCTTAGCTTGCGAGCAAACAACCTTCAACAAGAAATGAGCTTACGGGTTTACGGACAACGGAGAACCTAACAAGAAAGTACTAACACAATTTAGGAGCCGAACGGACGGAATGAAAAAGGTTGAAAAAGGAATGGTAAGATCAGGGTTCGAACTCGGGACCTCTAAGTTAGTCACACCAGGACCTAACCAACTAAGCTAGCAAGTCAAGTCAATACTAACTTACAAAAACAGAAACTAAGTTCAAAACATTTTCAGAAACTCTTTCGATTTTCAGATTCTGGAAATTACCAAAATACCCTTAGTGGTAAATTGCAAGAAAAACCCTTTTCAAAAACAACCAGTAACGAACCAGTAGTTTCCAGACATCAAACAGTCTTCTCAAAGAAAAAGATTTACGATACAAGCCTATTGTCAGTCAACTACGGTCAAAGGTAAAACTGCAAAAAGGTCCTTTAGGTTTTTAAGTTTCCCAAATCAGTCCACAAAGTTTCAAACAATATCAACAGTGTCCAATAATCCTTTCGAGGTCAAACAGGAAATCAAAGTCAACATACGAGTCAAACAAGTCACAAGTCCAGCAACAGTAACAACAACTAACGAATCCTAAGTCCCGGTTCTCAGTTCGAATTAAAAATAACACGGTCAGAATGAACAAGGGTAAATCGGTCCAGGGGAAAAATAGTCCAAGTCAAAAAGTCAAACAGAATACGAATCTCGATTCAAACGAACAGTAAAGGAAATTGAGATTTACCTTCGAAAGAGAATAAAGGTTCGAACAAATCTGCAAATTGAATCAATCGAAAGGAAAAGGGAGTTAAACAAGATTCGAATCGAAATCAAATCAAACTCGAATTCGAAACCGAAAGATCAGAAAGAATCGAAATCTCTTACCGATCGAATTCGGATTCAAACGAACTCGGACAGAAAGAACCGGCGGCGTGAAACGGAGCGGAACGGCGGCGCAGCGACGGAGGCGTCGAACGAAAAGGCGGCGGCGGCGTCGACGAAACAGAACGGAGCGGCGACGGAGCGGTACAGGCGGAACCGCGGCGCGTCGAGCGGCAGAGGAAACGCCACGGCGGCGGGGACAGAGAGGTGAACAGACGGACTAGATCGATCGGATCGATCGAACGGCGACGGACAAGAACAGGCAGAACGGTCAGATCGATCGATTGGTTCGATCGACAACACCGCGGCGGCGGCGGCGAATCGCGGCGGAGGCGGCGACCGGAGGCGACGGTGATGATGATGAATTAAGATGATGGTGGATGGATCTGATGAAGATGATGGTGAGCGTGAGAGAGAGAGAGAGAGAAAGAAGAAATTTTCTTTCTTTGCTTATGGAGTTTGACGGCTGGGAAGTGAAAGGGGAAGGGAGACTAACTAACTAGGTTTAGGGTTAGCAAACTTGGGCCGGTCAACAGGCCAATTGACTGGGCTAGGAATTGGGCCAAACGAAAGGCTAGCAGATCGATTTCTCCAGCTTGATCCAAACGAAACGAAACGAATTAACTTACGCGAAAAAAAATTAATTAATTACTGAATAAATAATTTACTCTGGTAATTAATTAACTAAAATAAATAATTAAATAATAAAATAATAATTAAATAATTAAATAAATAATTAAAAAAAACGGGGTGTTACACTCTTCCCCCCTTAAAAGAATTTGGTCCCCAAATTCGCACCTGAAAAGTTGAAGAGCTCGGGATACTGCCGGCGCATGTCATCCTCGCTTTCCCAGGTTGCCTCCTCATACTGATGATTTCTCCACAACACCTTTACTTGCTTGATTTGTCGATTACGGAGCTGTTGCACCTTCTGGTCAAGAATACGAACCGGTTGCTCCACATAGGACAAATCCTCCTCAATGGTCACTTCCTCGGGTTGGATTACGTGCGACGGATCCGGATAATACTTCTTCAGTTGAGATACATGGAATACATTATGAATTCCAGTAATAGTAGTGGGCAGTTGCAACCGATAAGCTACAATGCCAACTCTCTCAATGATCTCGTATGGACCCACATATCGAGGGTTCAGCTTAGCTCGACGACCCATACGAACAATTCCCTTTCTCGGAGATAGCTTGAGAAAGACAAAATTACCCACTTCAAATTCCAAATCTCGCCTACGGTTATCGGCGTAACTCTTCTGTCGACTTTGAGCAGTCCTCAATCGGTCTCGGATAAGTCTAACCTTTTCCAAGGTTTCTTGTATCATCTCGTTGAGAGACCTCTCTCCAGCTACTGGTGTAGAAACTCGGTCCTCCAAATCCCAATACAGTGGTGATCTACACTTCCGACCATACAGTGCCTCGAACGGTGCCATACCAATTGATGCTTGATAACTGTTGTTATAAGCATACTCCACCAATGGCAAATGTTGTGCCCAGCTTCCTTTGTGATCTAGCACACACAATCTCAGAAGATCTTCTAAAGTTTGAATGGTCCTTTCGGATTGACCATCTGTCTGCGGATGTGCTGCGGTACTAAACTTCAACTTAGTACCTAAGCCCTCATGTACTTGCTTCCAAAATCTCGAGACAAACTTTGGATCTCTATCCGAGACAATGCTCACTGGAGTGCCGTGAAGCCTAATTATCTCGTCGCGGTAGACTTCGGCTAACTTCTCGGATGTGTAGGTGGTTTTAACGGGTAGAAAATGTGCCGATTTTGTCAATCCATCGACAATAACCCAAACACTATCAAAACCACCCCTAGCTACCGGTAGACCGGTCACAAAGTCCATAGTGATCATCTCCCATTTCCACTGTGGAATCTCGAGTGGCTGTAGTAAACCTCCCGGTTTCTGGTGCTCAACCTTCACTTGCTGGCAGACCAAGCAACTTTGCACAAACTGTGCAACATCTCGTTTCATATAGGTCCACCAGTAAACCTTCTTCAAATCCTCGTACATCTTGTTTCCTCCAGGATGCATCGAATACTTAGACTTATGAGCTTCCTCCAAAATTAATCGTCTAAGCTCTTCATCAGAAGGCACACACAATCTTCCTTGAAACCTTAGAGCTCCATTCTCATCAATAGAGAATTTCGCATTTCGAGGCTCAGTAATATGTGCCTTGATATCCTGAAGCTCCTCGTCATGTTCTTGAGCCTCAAGAATCTTTCCTGCCAACTCATATCTCAAAGTGATATTAGCGAACATACGCGACAATCTGGATACTTCGAGATTAGACACGTGTACCCTACGACTTAAGGCATCGGCGACCACATTGGCCTTACCAGGATGGTATCGAATGGTACAGGTGTAATCGCCCAGAAACTCCATCCATCGTCGTTGTCTCATGTTTAACTCCTTTTGGGTAAACACGTACTTCAAGCTCTTATGATCCGTGAGGATAGTGAACTCAGGACCATAAAGATAGTGTCTCCACTTTCCCAACGCAAAGACTATAGCAGCTAGTTCAAGGTCATGGGTTGGGTAATTTCTTTCATATGGCTTCAGTTTTCTCGAAGCATATGCGATCACCTTTTCTCGTTGCATCAGTACACAACCCAAACCTTCCTTTGAAGCATTAGTGTAGACTATAAAGTCGTTGGTTCCCTCGGGAAGAGCTAGTATCGGGGCGGTGGTCAGCCTCTTCTTCAGCTCCTCGAAGCTTTCTTGACACTTGTCACTCCATACGAACTTAGGATTTTTCCCTGTTAAAGAGGACAAGGGTCCGGCTATCTTCGAATAATCCTTCACAAAACGGCGATAGTAACCAGCCAAACCAAGAAAACTCCTCACTTCAGTGACAGATTCGGGTCTCTTCCAATTGACTATCGACTCAATCTTCGATGGGTCAACCTCCAAACCTTCTCCAGAAATAATGTGCCCTAAGAAGGCTACTTTATCTAGCCAAAATTCACACTTGCTGAATTTGGCATACAATTTGTTGTTCTGAAGAGTTTCCAAGACAATTCGAAGATGTTTCTCATGATCCTCTTCAGATTTTGAGTAAACGAGAATGTCATCGATGAAAACAACAACAAACTGATCCAGATACGGCTGAAAAACTCGGTGCATCAAATCCATGAACACAGCCGGGGCATTCGTAAGGCCAAACGGCATCACTATGAACTCGTAATGACCATACCTCGAATTTAGGGCAGTCTTAGGTATGTCTTCTTCCCTTACCCTAACTTGATAATAGCCTTGTCGCAGATCAAGCTTTGAGTAAACCTTCGAACCTTCCAACTGATCGAAAAGTTCCTCAATACGAGGCAGGGGGTACTTGTTCTTGACAGTGACTTGATTCAAGCCTCGATAGTCGATGCACATCCTCATAGTACCATCCTTCTTCTTCACGAACAGAACCGGTGATCCCCAAGGTGACGAACTAGGTCTCACAAAACCGTTGTCCACCAGATCTTGCAGTTGAGTCTTCAGCTCCTTAAGCTCAGCAGGTGCCATCCTATACGGTGACTTCGATATTGGTGCAGTGTCAGGTACCAGATCAATGCTAAACTCCACCTCTCGTTCAGGGGGTACGGAATCCAGCTTCTCAGGGAAAACACCCTTGAACTCCTTAACCACCCTGACTTCCTCGATTTTTGGCTGATCTTTGGGTTTATTGATCAGATACGCCAAAAAGCAGGTAGCACCCTTCACGTACAGCTTCCTAGCTTCCATGGCAGACAGTAGAAACTTCTCATCCTTCCTCTTATCTCCTTTCCATACGACTTTCTCCTCTCCAGGTTTTCCCAGGGATATAGCCTTGGTTCGACAATCCAGTTGCGCGTAGTGCTCGGACAGCCAATCCATACCCAGAATAACATCGTAGGTCGATAGAGGTAGAAATATTAGGTCAGCAGGGAAAGTTCTTCCTAGGATGCAAATCTCACAACGCTCGACGAACTTCTTAGTGATTAGACTAGCTCCCAAAGGCGTACATACTTCTAAAGCGTAGGGTAATACTTTGTATGGTAAAGCGAGTGATTCAGCAAATACTTCAGCAATAAATGAATGCGTAGCACCAGGATCAAATAAAGCTTTAGAGGAAGTTTGAGCGATCAGTAGCGTACCTTCAACCACATTTGCGGTGTCAGGAACTTCATGACCGCCTATGCTGAAAACCCGGGGCTTCGCCATAGTACCCTTTCCATCATTTCTCGGAGCATAGTCTCCTGGCCTTCCACCCTTGACAATGGCATGTCGGTTCGGACAGTGGCTAATCTTGTGATCCTTACTCCCACAAGCCAAGCATAAGCCCTGTCTTTTCCAGCAGTTGTGCTCATCGTGGTTGACTCCTCCACAGTAGTTACAGTTCTTCCTTGCCTGGGATGACTGCCCAGACCCTCCAGTAGTGTTGCGAGAACGGTTGTCATGCTGAGTACGGGAATATTTCGCCGGTGGTGCCTGATATCCAGATTGATATCCTCCTCGATTCTCCCGCTTATATCCAGATTGGCTTCCTCCTCCATGGCTTCCAGAAGAACTAGAGTAGCTCCTCTTGCTCGAGTATGGCTTATCAGCCATCTTAATCTCCTTGAGACCACTCTCTACCTCGGAGGCGAGTTCGACAGCCTTGAGATAGGTAGGCATATTGGTCCCAAATAGGCTGTACCGGATCTCAGAGTTGAGTCCCTTCACAAAGTGACGAACCTTCTCTCGTTCATCATCCTGGAAATGCGGCACGTACTTTAGTAACCGAGTAAACTCCGAGTCATAGTCGGCAACATCCATGTTCCCTTGCACCAAAGCTTGAAATTCATCTCTCCGGTTCTCGCGAACCAGGCGAGGCACGTACTTGTCCATGAAGTCCTTGGTGAAATTCTCCCAGGTACGAGCAACTCCCTCTTGCCTCCATCTCGCATTCACAGTTCTCCACCAGTTCCTGGCGGCTCCCACGAACTGGAAAGCAGCAAGCTCGATCTTCCTCTCGTCCGGATAGTGCAGGATCGAGAATAAGTTCTCCATACCTTCGATCCAGAGCTCAACCTTACGGGGATCTGGTGTTCCCTCGAACCTCTCAGGATGGAATCGAGTGAACCGTTCTGCAGCCTGATCGATGGTCTGGATCGGTGGTGGTGGCGGAGGCTAAACAGGTGGTGTTGGTACTCCAGCGCGGCGAATGGTTTCGCTGAAATTCCCCAGAGCAGCGATGATACGGTCCACTTGGTCTCCATTTTCAGCGTGGTGATCGTCTCCACTTCCATTGCTGCTGGCACCACGAGTGTTTCTGCGACTCATTCTAACAAAGGGCACTACTTAGCAGTTGATTTAACAACCTCGAATCTCTAACTTAGAGAAGAGCAGAAAAACAAAGAACTAAGGCCAGTACTTAATCTTCTACAACAGGTATAACTGAGCAGTGAAGAAGAAAACATGCCTTGAACTTTAAAACAAAAAGCAAAAACAAGAAAACAACGAAGTCTCAAAACAGCCAAGCATGCAATAAAACAAAAGAAAAACGGTCTCTACTCGTCTTAGCGAGGAAAACAGAAAACCACAGAGTCAAATAACCGGAAAAGCATAAGCAGTCTCAGTCGGCTGAACTAAAAGAAAACTCGCTTGGCAGAAACAAAGAAGTTCGGTACGAGCTCGAAAAGGCAACTATCCTAATAAGCGTCCTCGCTATCATCCTCGGAACGTCCCTCGGGCACGTGAGCATCTCCTCCTTCTCCCTCAGAGGAGTCCTCCTCGGGATCTTCTTCGGATTCTTCTTCGTCTTCACTCTTTCCTCTACGGGATGGTCCGCAACCTTCGGGGAACGTCCTCCGAGCCTTCCTCCTGCGAATCCGGTTGCCAACATTGGACGCGGTTAACGTAACAAAGCCAGAGTGCTCCTTTGCGGCGCGTAAAGCTGTCTTCAGAAATCCGATCTCAGCTTCTTTCGTTGCTATCACATCTCGAAGCTTAAAGTTCTCCAGCTAGTAGTGATCACGTTCGTGCACGACTCTATCCATCACGAATCCAGGGTAAACGCCAACAACAGGAACGGAGGTATACGAGTTAAATTCTCCTTCGACTAGACGATAACGAATAACCCTCTTCTCAGAACTCATACCTATCTGTAAGCACACGCGTAGTTAACTAGTTAATAACTTCGTCAGAATCAAACAACCACGGAAGATCAACAGTCTCAGAACGGGTCAGAGGTAGTCAGAATCAGAACAGAGGAGATGAAGAGACGGTTCAGGGTTAGTACGTAAGACTCGAATCAGAAAAACAACAGAAAATACAAGACCTAACCAGCGACTCGGACCCTCACACACACCCCAAAGGTCAAAAGATCCTATCCTAGCAAGCTCGAGTTTGAACCTGGCTCTGATACCAACTATAACGGTAACGGTTTTGAAAACAAAATATTTTCTTGAAAAGGAAATTCGAAAATAATTTAATAACAACGGTCGGCAATAAATGCCCAAAATAATCTTTGACGCTAACGATAATAAATAATATTCAATGACAACTCAAGTTCGAAAAGACAACGAATGAAGACAAATAAAGTGTTCTTCTTATTTTGAAAAGAAACCCGTGACACCCCAGACCCTTCTCTCAGTCGCTGGCTTCCTAGTCACGCACATCCTCAGCAACATCTGGAAGGAAGGAATTTTGGAAAACAAAAGAGTGTGAGATAAAGGATCTCAGTGAGGTTCTAAGTTAAACATAAAGTAAAACAGTTTTAAAACAAAATCCTTTTCAGAAAAACGAGCAAACAGAACAAAGCACATATAACAGATTAACAGAACAGAAACGTTGACGACCGTTGGTGCAGCCCGCCTTATTGCTCCTACTCCCAGAATGCCCTTATAACTCCCTCCAGAGGATGCATAACTCCGGACAGAAACAGAAACCCCCGTGTACTTTGGGGAAACAGATCCTACGACCCTAATAGACCTCAGCGACTTCTGCCTCGCGCCTAAAAGGGAATAGACTAGGCCACAATCAAGCAAACCCGATAGTCCTCTACTACCCAAGCCTACCTAACCATAACCTAATCGACCGGTCACACAGAAACAGAACAGATACAGAACAACAGATACAGATAATTAACACCGAGAGGTGTTCCTGCAGAAAGGTCAGTCCAGAACAGAGTAGCAGTAAGCAGAAATGCAAAAAGTCATACATAGGACTTATACTTTTACGCGGAAGCATACAATATACAATATACAGTAATAAGTACAAACAGTCACATAGCCTTCCAGTTTTTCGCAAATAATTGGTTTAGGGGTGAACACTCACCTTAGCTTGCGAGCAAACGACCTTCAACAAGAAATGAGCTTACGGGTTTACGGACAACGGAGAACCTAACTAGAAAGTACTAACACAATTTAGGAGCCGAACGGACGGAAGGAAAAAGGTTGAAAAAGGAACGGTAAGATCAGGGTTCGAACTCGGGACCTCTAAGTTAGTCACACCAGGACCTAACCAACTAAGCTAGCAAGTCAAGTCAATACTAACTTACAAAAACAGAAACTAAGTTCAAAACATTTTCAGAAACTCTTTCGATTTTCAGATTCTGGAAATTACCAAAATACCCTTTGTGGTAAATTGCAAGAAAAACCCTTTTCGAAAACACCAGTAACGAACCAGTAGTTTCCAGACATCAAACAGTCTTCTCAAAGAAAAAGATTTACGATACAAGCCTATTGTCAGTCAACTACGGTCAAAGGTAAAACTGCAAAAAGGTCCTTTAGGTTTTTAAGTTTCCCAAATCAGTCCACAAAGTTTCAAACAATATCAACAGTGTCCAATAATCCTTTCGAGGTCAAACAGGAAATCAAAGTCAACATACGAGTCAAACAAGTCACAAGTCCAGCAACAGTAACAACAACTAACGAATCCTAAGTCCCGGTTCTCAGTTCGAATTAAAAATAACACGGTCAGAATGAACAAGGGTAAATCGGTCCAGGGGAAAAATAGTCCAAGTCAAAAAGTCAAACAGAATACGAATCTCGATTCAAACGAACAGTAAAGGAAATTGAGATTTACCTTCGAAAGAGAATAAAGGTTCGAACAAATCTGCAAATTGAATCAATCGAAAGGAAAAGGGAATTAAACAAGATTCGAATCGAAATCAAATCAAACTCGAATTCGAAACCGAAAGATCAGAAAGAATCGAAAACTCTTACCGATCGAATTCGGATTCAAACGAACTCGGACAGAAAGAACCGGCGGCGTGAAACGGAGCGGAACGGAGGCGTCGAACGAAAAGGCGGCGGCGGCGTCGACGAAACAGAACGGAGCGGCGACGGAGCGGTACAGGCGGAACCGCGGCGCGTCGAGCGGCAGAGGAAACGGCACGGCGGCGGGGACAGAGCGGCGAACAGACGGACTAGATCGATCGGATCGATCGAACGGCGACGGACAAGAACAGGCAGAACGGTCGGATCGATCGATTGGTTCGATCGACAACACCGCGGCGGCGGCGGCGACCGGAGGCGACGGTGATGATGATGAATTAAGATGATGGTGGATGGATCTGATGAAGATGATGGTGAGCGTGAGAGAGAGAGAGAGAAAGAAGAAATTTTCTTTCTTTGCTTATGGAGTTTGACGGCTGGGAAGTGAAAGGGGAAGGGAGACTAACTAACTAGGTTTAGGGTTAGCAAACTTGGGCCGGTCAACAGGCCAATTGACTGGGCTAGGAATTGGGCCAAACGAAAGGCTAGCAGATCGATTACTCCAGCTTGATCCAAACGAAACGAAACGAATTAACTTACGCGAAAAAAATTAATTAATTACTGAATAAATAATTTACTTTGGTAATTAATTAACTAAAATAAATAATTAAATAATAAAATAATAATTAAATAATTAAATAAATAATTAAAAAAACCGGGGTGTTACAAAAACGGTTGGTGGTAGAAATCAAATACACATGCATGGGTTACGTATATGCTCACAAGTTCAGTGCGTAGAACCTTCGATCAAGTCTGCTAAGCAACTTGTCTAGGCAAATTTAAGACACACATCATGAAAGATCACTATCAATAATTTAGAGGTGCTTGTCACCAACACCATTTATCTAGCATGCTGGAAATCTCTAACATACAATCCTATAGCTTTCATTGACCAAGAGTTTGTCACTATACTCAATTCGAATATATTTTATAGGCAACTAAGAATCATATGAAGGGATTTGCAGCAAGATTGAATCACAATCTCATGTGAGCATAAACATAACCCATAACATGCATATTCTACATTCTACCACCAACACAAAAGATTTAGCTACTCATATTCATCAACATAGACATCAATTCATATGAATAATAATTGGAATACATCATATCAAACTACAAGACAAGAGAGTGATACAAGTTACCACCAAAGCTGTCACTAATCGGTGAGAATCAAAGAAAACCTCTCCGTAGATGATTACAAAGGATGAATCCTCAATCAAAACCTTGAATCCCAAGCTAAAATACAAAGAAATCTGAATATTCTCTGAGTTTTGGGGCTTAGGAGCTCTCCAAAACGAAGTTACAGTTCAAAAAGATATCCAAAAAATGATCAAAGATCAGATCTAAGAAGGAAAATCCGAAAACGTAACCGCTGCCAAGCGGACCGCTTGGAGAAGCCAAGCGGAGCGCTTGGCAAGCGAAGCGCTTCGGGCACTCCAAGCGCTTCGCTTGGCTTCTGTGCCAAAGCTCCTGGAAATTGAAGCGAAGCGCTTCACTATTCCAGGCGCTTAGCTTGGTTCCTGGGCAGATTTTTGTCTTCAAACTCAATCTTTTTGCCCTCGCATGGCCCTCGGGTGCCCTGGACTCATCCTTCTCGATGCTTATTGAAGCTCAAACACTTACGAACAAGCCACGGAGATTGGAGAACTTCAACGGGGCCGTCTTTTCCATCAAAAAGGCTCGTTTTTAGCTTCAAAAACACCGTTTCGTACTTAAGTGCCTGAAAATGCAGAAAACACAAAACGTGACACAATTCTACAAAACTAACCAAAAAACAAGGCTAAAAGATAGCAAAAGAAGGTGAAAAAGACAAGATGAACGCGTCAAAAATACCTTCATCAAACTCCCCAAACCAAACCTTTGCTTGTCCTCAAGCAACAAACTAACCTAAATGCAACACAAAAGGAGTCTCATGCCAAGTAAGATGAACTAATCTATTGAATCTACCAAATGCTTATGAACAAGACCATATGTGCATGACATGCAAGTAGGTTGAAGTATGCCTCGATTGCGAATATACACATTCTCAAGTGCACTTGGTTAAACAAAGGAGTCTCTCGTAACATCTTCTACCTGGACCTGGTCAGTGACGACACAATGATGCATGTTATCATACTACAATTGCCCCGTGCCTATGAAACCGAGGACTTACTTCTGTTCACCAAGTGAGACTTTTCCTCAAGAGAGGGCGAACCAATACTGGCTCTCATCAAATGAAGGAGGGTTCCCTTAGAAAGATAACACTCCCCAATTCTAACCAGACTCTCAAGAATGAGCCTCCTTCAACCACTTCTTGAATAGCAAGACGAGGGTGGTCAAGAACAGGCCTTGGACGAAGGCGACACGAAACAAAAGATAGGATTTACAACTCGATAACTTCACAAGAACAAAATATTTACATGACACTTGACACTTTACTAGACTGCTTTTGGCTTGCAACGACCCTTCTTTTGCTTTTGGGTCTTATTCTTTATTTTCTTTCTTCTCTTTTTTTTAATTTTCTTTTCTCTTTTTTTTTTCTCTTTTTCTTCTTTTTCTTTTTATCTTTTTTTTTTTCTTTTTATATAGGGGCAAGCAGCAGTACTATGTGTCAAAAACACCTCCCCAAACCTATTCGAGAGAATAGGTTTGAGCACAAAGACGAAAAGGAAAAAGGAAAGACTCTTTACAAAGACACCTCCCCAAACCTATTCGAAAGAATAGGTTGGGACACAAAACAAAAAGAAAAAGAAAAAGGGAACTTTACAACGACTCAAAGACGAAAGACAAGATCGACGAAGCAACCCCCTCCCCAAACCTATTCGAAAGAATAGGTTTAATACAAGGAATCGCACACCTGACACTACCTCCTTCCTAGGCATTTGGCAATCTCGAATCAAGGTGAAGAACTTGTCGCCTCTTACGTACATAATTACACGGGTTACAACCATAGACTCTAACATGCATCATTTTATAAGGCCATCGTGAACCGCAGCAGAAGAAACACCACTCAAGGTGATGTCGAGACTACTAAGCTTAATTAGTGCACAAGCGAATGTGACAAACCAAGCGAGACAAGCCTCAAACTACTTGCAAAGTGATGCAACATATGATCAATGGTCATAAACACTTAGTCTACTCAATAAAAAAGTTCAAAAGACTTGGCAATAAACTCCACACACAACAACGTGCAACAACTAATCTCGGGATGATATGAGTGCAAAAACTGAAAAACACGACAAATCACAAGAACTTGAGCTGACAACAGGCATGTACGAAACCAAAAGAGCACATAGTACTGAAAATCCAATACCCCCTCCCCAAACCTAAACTTTTGCTCGTCCTCGAGCAAAGAAAAGTTGAAAGAGAAGGAAAAATTGGATTGAAAGTACACTTCCCTGAGATAAGGTTCGTGTCCAATCTCGTATATATGAGTAGTACCTGAAAGGACTCAAGAAACAAGTGAAAACGGGTGCGCAAAGGTGAGAAGAATGGAAAACAAGGAAAATCTGGGTACAGGGTCCAAGCGGACCGCTTGGCGGGAGCCAAGCGGTTCGCTTGGTCAAGCAGAGCGCTTGGGAGGCTCCAGGCGCTCCGCTTGAATTTCCAGAAAGTTGTGAAACTTCCTGGAATTTCAAGCGGACCGCTTGGCCATTCCAGGCGCTTCGCTTGGCCCTGTTTCCAGATTTCGATGTTTTTTCCTCTCTTAATCACCTAAGGCACCAAGACAAAAACTAAACTAAACGAATCACGACAAAAGGCACACAGGCCACAACTACAAAAGCAATAAAAAGAAAAACTAAACTACATGCAAAGAAATACCACAAAGGTTATCCATTATCAAATGGGAACGAATCTCGTGCATTCGTTCCATTACTCCTTGCATCTTGGGAACCATCTTTGGCTCCTCTCCTCAAGTCCTCAAGCAAATCCATGATTCCCTGAAAATAAAAATCAACTAAATTAACAAAATCAAAATCTAAGAAATAACTAAAGGAATCAGAGGGAAAATAAAAAGAAAAAAGTGGATCAAAACTCCCTTGAAGCTCATAGGTGGGTGCATGGACCAGAACATAGGAGTCAAGATCAAGAGTGTCTGTAGCAATAGAATCCAAACATGTCGATTTAGAGACACCAAAATCTTCAGAGAGTAGCTCCTCGATCTCAACACAACTCAAGACAACACTGTCTGACTCAGGTGAAGCAATGGATTGAGTCATCACCTCCTCCACGACTTCTTCTTCACCAACAGTCTTGACATCCTTAGTTAAGGACGTGGAATCCAAGCTAAGCATTGAAGAGGCTTCGTCAATAGATTCTTCACAACATTCCTCTACATTGGCTATGTCGATTTCTGGTGGCGGACTAGCAAAGCGAGACGTCCATGTCTTTGAACCGGGAGGTGAGTCCCAATCCCAATGTTCCAGAAACTTGTTGGTTATTTCATCCCAAGTGTGCAATGATCTTTCCGGCGGGATTCTGAGCCACTCACGAGCGCTCCCTCTCAAGGCTCCCATAAATCCCCTTATACAAAGCTGCTCATGTGATAAAATAACCCCCTCCACATTCTCACGAGGTATCCTCAACACACCTTCCTCGAACGTGTCTAAGAACCCTCTTGGATCATCACCACTCGAAAATGTGGAAACAATGGAGTAGTACGAAGGATCAAAGTCATAATCCTTGCAATCTTCGTCCAATGTTATGCAAGGCCCTCGAGGTTTCACATACCTTGTCAAAGAGGCTCGCATACTCATCCTTACAAGGAACTAGTTTCTGCACATGAGGAAACAAGAAACCAAGGAGCAGAATCCACAAAAGAATTAAAAAAACACATGCAAGGAAAAAAACCTCTAATCTAATAATATATACAAAGAGCGCAAGCACGCAAGGTAACCAAGAGCAGAGTAGATAAATTTTCTGAAAAAGATAGGGGGAAAGAAATGAGGTGAGAAAGTGATGTTGGCTGAAAAACCAAAACAAAAACACCAACCAAAGGAGTTAAGTCCCCGGCAGCGGCGCCAAATTGATGATGTCGTTTTTCACCAATTAAATTTGTTTAAAAGCCTAAGAACACTTATCACCACAAAAACTAGAGTGCAGTGGTAAGTTGTCCCCGAGTGTCGTTCTCTCGGGACCTAACGTGGCTTTGCTTGAGGTTTTTGCAAGTAATTTCAGTCAACGAGTTCAAAGGTTTGAGAATCGTTTCCTTTGAACAATAGCAACGAGAAATCAGATTTATGTAAACAAGATTGGAAAACGGTTGGTGGTAGAAATCAAATACACATGCATGAGTTACGTATATGCTCACAAGTTCAGTGCGTAGAACCTTCGATCAAGTCTGATAAGCAACTTGTCTAGGCAAATTTAAGACACACATCATGAAAGATCACTATCAATAATTTAGAGGTGCTTGTCACCAACACCATTTATCTAGCATGCTGCAAATCTCTAACATACAATCCTATAGCTTTCATTGACCAAGAGTTTGTCACTATACTCAATTCGAATATATTTTATAGGCAACTAAGAATCATATGAAGGGATTTGCAGCAAGATTGAGTCACAATCTCATGTGAGCATAAACATAACCCACAGCATGAATATTCTACATTCTACCACCAACACAAAAGATTTAGCTACTCATATTCATCAACATAGACATCAATTCATATGAATAATAATTGGAATACATCATATCAAACTACAAGACAAGAGAGTGATACAAGTTACCACCAAAGCTGTCACTAATCGGTGAGAATCAAAGAAAACCTCTCCGTAGATGATTACAAAGGATGAATCCTCAATCAAAACCTTGAATCCCAAGCTAAAATACAAAGAAATCTGAATATTCTCTGAGTTTTGGGGCTTAGGAGCTCTCCAAAACGAAATTACAGTTCAAAAGATATCCAAAAAATTATCAAAGATCAGATCTAAGAAGGAAAATCCGAAAACGTAACCGCTGCCAAGCGGACCACTTGGAGAAGCCAAGCGGAGCGCTTGGCAAGCGAAGCGCTTTGGGCACTCCAAGCGCTTCGCTTGGCTTCTGTGCCAAAGCTCCTGGAAATTGAAGCGAAGCGCTTCACTATTCCAGGCGCTTAGCTTGGCTCCTGGGCAGATTTTTGTCTTCAAACTCAATCTTTTTGTCCTCGCATGGCCCTCGGGTGCCTTGGACTCATCCTTCTCGATGCTTATTGAAGCTCAAACACTTACGAACAAGCCACGGAGATTGGGGAACTTCAACGGGGCCGTCTTTTCCATCAAAAAGGCTCGTTTTTAGCTCCAAAAACACCGTTTCGTACCTAAGTGCCTGAAAATGCAAAAAACACAAAACGTGACACAATTCTACAAAACTAACCAAAAAACAAGGCTAAAAGATAGCAAAAGAAGGTGAAAAAGACAAGATGAACGCGTCAAAAATACTTTCATCAATAAGTGATTCTGTGAAGGATTCATCTCTCAAGTGTAACACAGGAGAGCACTGCTCATAGTCTGCATAGTTGTGTTGGTAAAGTCACTGGCCAGTGCAAATGATATATTATGACGGTCATAAGTATATCTTAACCAAGCAACTCCCTGAGACGCCCGTGGATGTATTATTGGGATAGACACTTCATCGATCCTAGATACATTCGAGCAAGTCAGATGAAGGGACGTTACCATCGCCGCGTTGAGCGCAACAGGCTTCGCAACGAAAGGGTTAGCTTTGAGAAACCTCTCAAACGTCCTCACGTATTAATATTGCAAATGGAACCGTCTAGGAATTCCATGTTGCCTAGTCTAGGACTTGCTTAATACGATGAGGCCCTATGGGTCACACTATGTGGTGATTCAGCCTATCAGAATATCCTTGAAGATGGAAACGCAATTAATTTGGAATTAATTGTGAGTGACGGATTAAATTGATTTGGAATTAATTATAATATTTGGTGGCTCAATTAATGATTTGGAATTGTTAATTGAATTGGCTAATTAATTGTATTTTATGTAAATACAATTAAAGATTATATTTTGGAAATATAATGGAGGTTTGATTATAAAGGATATGTTAATTTTGAATTAACATATGCACTTGGGCAAAATCTACTTGGAGTTTGGATTGCCTTAGAAATATAAGTGGGTCCCAAAAGTGGGACCCACGTCCCGCAGGACAAGGCGCGCGCGCGCTTGTGGCTGGGTAGGGGAAGGAGTTCGACTCCTTCCTCTATTAGAAGTTCAAGGGATAAGTTAGATTTTCCTGATTGAGTTTTAATTTGATTGGGAATGAATCTAGACTTGATATTGGTTTCCTTGTGCGATAAGAATTAGATTCTTATTCCTTTACGAAGTGTAATTGCTTATGCTTTAGGCTTCTATAGACTACTATATATAGTAGACTATTAGAGAGAGTTTTACATACAGTTTCAGACACAGTTTTGAACACAGTTATTCTACCCAGTTTTCTTAGAGAAAATAAAACTCTCCCCTCCTCCCTTAGCCTCACGTGCGCGCACCAACACCGGAGGGAATTGTCGCCCCGTCTTCTTGGTCACACAAAGAATATCCTAGCATTCTTCCGATAGGCTGTTCATCCGTAGATACCAAGGTTGAGGTTCTAGGAGCTGGAAACTAACTCTTATTGTCTTGCAGATATACAGAGTATTGTAGATATCTTCGACTTCGACGAAGGAGAAGATACGCCGGATTATTACGAAGAATTGGAAGCTGCTTTGGAAGTAAGGTTAGTCTTCTAATTGACGTGTTTATATATATACGACGTATGCATAATCAATTAACCTATATGTTAAGAAATTTTTTATAATTCCGCTGCGTACCCTAGGGGTAACTCTGACCATATTTTCTTACAGTGGTATCAGAGCTTGGTTAATTGATTACGTATATACGTATATATACTGTATGATTTTGTAGATATGTGGATGCAATTGATTCTATGATAAATTCGATTTTCAAAAGTTTTGTTTTTTATATAAATTTAGTATTTATATTTTTTCAAAAAAAAAAAAATTTATATATATATACAATTTTCGACCGGGCCGCCTGCGCGACGCAGCCGGCGGCGCCTGCGGCCGCAGGCGCCGTGCCTGCGGTTGCAGATGCAGGCGCCCGCGCCTGCACCCCGAGGCACCGGTGCACGCATGCCGCGGGCGCCGGGCGCCCGTGGGCCGCGGCGCCGGTACCCGCGGGCACCGGGGGGTCCCGTCCCACGTTTTCAAAAAAAATAAAAAAAATTATATATATTTTCGGGTTGGACCCAAAATCGAATTTTGAAAGTTTTGACGATTGAATTATATATTTGGAATATAAATATGATTTAATTGTAATTGTTTTAAACTAGAGGCGTTAAATTTAATTAGTATAAAGTTAAAGGGCTTATTTGTAAATTATCAATTTATTATTTATTGAAAATTATTCCTTCTACTTTTGAATTTTAGATTTAACACCTCTAAGGTTTTTAAAATTACAATTAAGTCCTTCGGGTTTTCGAAAATTGCTACTTGGTCAATAGAATTTTCGAATATTCAATCTAGTCCAAATTTTCAATTATTTCATAGAGATTATAAGTATGGGATTATAATTTCATAATGAAATTATGAAGTCATTTGTCATCCACATAGGCTACTACTTGTTTCATATGCTCTATATGCTATTGTTTGACAATGCATGTTTAAATACCATGTATTTTACATTCCGTTCGACCGCTATGCATGCGAGAGTAGGCGGCGCCCTCTTATATGTCGGACCGCGTATTTATGTATGGGTTTATGTATGGGTAGGCGACACCCATTATGTGCTTGACCGCGTTTAGAACTAGAATGGATAGGCGGCATCCATTATGTGTTGACCGTTCATGCATGATGGGTAGGCGACGCCCTTATTTGTTTGTAGATGACTGATAACAACCCTCAAGCTACAAGCCCCAACTAATATAAGTACAGAAATATATATATATATATATATATATATATATATATATATATATATATATATATATATATATATATATATATATATATATATATATATATATATATATATGTATTTCTGAGATGCTTTCCATAGGGTGCTTTAATTCTGAACTTTCATTGCGTTTTATTTGTATTGGCGACCTCGTCTTACAGACTCGCAGTAATCGTCAGATTAGAGTAAGCCTATGGTTATGACTTACTGCATATTGTATCTAGCGACCTCGATAGGTACAATATGTAGGGCATCGGGTTAAATTAGATTTAACAACCAAGAGTTGCGTGACGCAATTGGATAGTATTACTAGTCCTACCGGTCATATTATGCTATGCGACCAGCCCCCGTTGGAGTATGGCATAATATGGATTTGGATCTTGGCCACTACGGTAACTTGTTGGACATTACCCGTATTTTTGTTGTGGGGGCAAGCATATGTGAAAATAGTGGGAGCTAAACAGCTAAAGGACCTTGTTGTTTAGTTATGTTGACTGTGTATTTAGAAATAATATTTCAATAGTTGATTTATTATTTTCGTTCTATATTATTTCTCCTGGAATCCGAAATGGCGAGAATCTCGCTCCGTGCTGTCTTAGAGAAGCAAATTTTAACCGGACCAAACTTCCTAGATTGGATCAGGAATATATGTTTGGTGCTGAGGTACGAAAGGATTGAGTACGTCTAGGACGAGGATAATCCCGTGTGTCCCGAGAATCAGACTGCCTATCAAGTTGCTGATTTGGAATCAAGCCAACAAGGCAAAGTCTGATAAGCATCATGAGGATGCTAGATCCGCGCAGTGTATTTTGCTGGCGGCAATGAGCAATGAGCTGCAGAGACAACATGATAGGATGTTGCCATATGAGATGCTAAAGCATCTTGAGTCGGTCTTTGAGACGACAGCTAGAAGTGTTGAATTTGATTTGATCAAAGAGATACATAGATGCAAGCTCAATGAAGGAGGGAACATGTCTGAATATGTGCTCAAGATGAGAATAAGATCATGGTGATCTTTCTCCTTCAATCATTGCCGATTTCGTATTCGCAGTTCATCGTTAACCACCATGAATGCGAAGGACGTAACACTGCCCGAACTCCATAATCTGCTGAAGACATATGATCAAACTCTTCCTAAGAAGGAAAAGTCGATCATGCTTGTTGGGAAACCGTCTAACTCAAACCAGAAAAGCAAAGGTGCTAAGGGTAAGGCAAAGTCGGGAGCCAAGGCTAACACTTGGAGTGATAAGCCTAAGCGTCCGAACCAGAAAAGGAAGTTCAATAGAAGCGGAAGGGTGCGCACAGATGAATGTCTTTTCTGTAAGCAGAAAGGACATTGGAAGAAAGATTGCCCTAAGCTTAGGGCAGATCAGGCTCAAGTATGTTTGTTATTGAAATGAACATGACTACTTTTGACTCCAATGGTTGGGTATTAGATACAGCCTGTGGCTCACACATTTGTAATAATGTGCAGGAGCTAATTGATCACAGGCTAGTCAAGCGAGGTGAAATCGACTTGCATGTTGGGAACGGCAATCCAGTTGAAGCCAAACGCGTTGGACGCAGCAAGATAGATTTACCTTCGGGACAATGTTTAGAACTTGATAATGTTTATTTTGTTCCATCCATTGTCAGAAATATTATTTCCATTCCATTGTTAGACAATATGGGTTTTTCCTTTCGATTTGCGAATAGTACTTGTTATTTTTCATTAAATGATCAGTATTATGGAAAAGCTCGCTTGGTGAATGGTTTATATATTTTACAAAGTAGTCCACCTTTATTTCAAATACATAACAAACAACTGTCTTCAAGTAAGAAGAATAATCCATCTTATCTATGGCATTGTCGGCTAGGCCATATCAATGAAACACGGATTCAAAGACTAAGGAAGTTGGACTACTTAGAACCATTTGATTTTGAATCATATGGTACATGTGAATCTTGTGTTAAGGGTAAGATGACGAACAAACCTTTTGTTTGACAAGGTGTTCGTGCCACTCACTGCTTAGAGCTCATACATACCGATGTATGTGTACCGTTTAAAGTCCATGCGCGTTGGGGTTATCCTTACTTCGTTACCTTTACTGACGATTTCTCAAGGTATGGATATATTTATCTTATGAAGAATAAATCCGAGACCTTTGGGAAATTCAAGGAGTTTAGGAATGAAGTCGAGAATGAATTGAACCTAAGGATAGTCACTCTTCGATCAGATCGAGGAGGTGAATACCTTAGTGAAGAATTTATCGATTACTTGAAGGAAAATGGAATTCAATCGCAATGGACTCCTCCTGGAACACCACAGTTAAACGGTGTGTCTGAGAGGAGGAATCGAACCCTGTTAGACATGGTAAGATCAATGATTGGATTCTCGACTCTTCCAAAGTATCTGTGGGGATATGCACTACAAACTACAATCTACATTCTGAACAGTGTACCATCTAATTCAGTGGAGAAAACTCCTTATGAGTTATGGAAGGGAAAGAAGCCTTCACTAGGCTATCTTAGACCTTAGGGCTGTCCTGCGATAGTCAAGCTGATGCTCACTGATAAGTTAGATGCCAAGGGTGTAAAAGTATTTTTCATAGGCTATCCTCGTCAGACGAGAGGCTATGAATTCTATCATGCTGAAGATCACAAGGTGATCGTGTCTAGAAACGTGAAGTTTTTAGAAGCTGAATACCTCGAAGAAGAGAGGTTAGATGATATGATAGAACTTGAAGAAATTCAAGACTTTGACACGCGCGAACATGAGGTCTCTAAATCTTCTGATTTGGACTCAAGTTCAGTGGGAGCTTTCGAAGCAGACAAGGGTGATGATATGACACTTGCTAGGCATGTCATAGTCAGTGGGAGTCCTGTGATTAGATCAACAGTTGAAACCACACCAATAGAACCCGTTGTCAACCAACCTGTGCAACAAGTTGCACAAGAGCAGCCTCCCGCAAGGGTATAGGGTCGCGCCCAACGACCAGCTGCATCAGTACCCACTGATAATGTTCGTGTTACACGAAGCCAGAAAAGAAAAGCACCAGAACAAGTCGAGCTCCGTAGGTCGAAGAGGATCCTTAGAGGACCTCAGAAGCAAAGCCTTCTCGATGAAGGACTTGGGTGAAGCGAACTACATCCTAGGGATCAAGATCTTTAGAGATAGATCCAAGAGGATGTTAGGAATGACACAGTCCACCTACATCGACAAAATACTGAAACGTTATAAGATGGACGACTCAAAGAGAGGCTTTCTCCCAGCTAGGCATGGGATTGTCTTATCAGTTAAGGATGGTCCTAAAACTGATGAAGAAAGAAATGCAATGAGTCGTGTGCCCTATGCTTCGGCAGTAGGGTCTATAATGTATGCAATGAATTGCACAAGGCCCGATGTGGCATATGCGCTTAGTGTCACTTGTCGACACCAACAAAATCAAGGAGTACCTCACTGGACTGATGTAAAGAACATTCTTAAGTACCTTCGACGGACTAAGGAAATGTTCTTGGTGTTTGGTGGAGAACCAGAATTAAAGATGTCTGGTTATGTTGACGCTGGATCAGATCCTGATGACTTTGAGTCATAGACAGGATACGTATTCAAATTGAACGGAGGAGCTATCTGTTGGAAGAGTTCTAAGCAAGACACGATTGCTAACTCATCCACAGAAGCCGAGTGCATTACTGAATCAGAAGCTTCGAGAGAAGTTGTCTGGATTTCAGAGTTCTTGAAGGAATTGAGGGTTGTTCCTGCTCCCAGTCCAATAACGATTTATTGTGACAATACGGGCGCCGTCGCTCAAGCTAGGGAGCCTAGATCTACAAACAAGAACAAACATGTACTTAGAAAATATCACGTTATACGTGAGATTATAGATAGAGGAGAAGTTAGTATAGAACGTGTCTCTACCACGGACAACGTGGCAGATCCTTTCACTAAGGTCTTATCATTGGAAGTCCACTTAAGACATTATGCTAATCTGGGCATTAGGCATAAAGGTGACTGGCTCTAGTCCAAGTGGGAGATTGATAGTGTATATGTCTTAGAGACAGTCCTTACTAAGGGCATGGTACCCTTATAGAGGACATATATGTATTATTACACAGGTCAACGTAATATAATATATGTTTGTTGCATTTTACTATTGAGTATCGCTTTCATATTTATATTACACCAGGCTGCAGCATGTCATATCTTTATTACTGTCTGTATTGATATTAAACATGTCCCCTCGGATAGATGACCGATCACACAGTTAGTTGGAGCTATGTGAGTTATCATCTATCCCAAACTCTCCCTAGTCGTGGTACATCTTGGATGTGGGGGTCTGAATGAACCTGACAAGACTAGTATGCGTGGAGGTTATACTTGTTGGAGCAAGTGTGAGCCGATCCCACGGCCACGAAACGGATTGTTGTACAATCAAGGAATGTTCCCATAACTACGCATAGCTGTTCGAAGAAGCTTTATCGAACAATGGAAGTACCCACCGGACACTCCCATCGATGTATACTCTACACCGACGTGTCTATGGGAACCGGTGAGTTGTCGAAGTGATGCCATTCGTCCTTTGCACTTACAGGACTTTATCATCACATTTGTTGCCCCATATCCTTGGTGGACCCGTCGATGTCAGCTCTGAATAAGCAGCTGACCTAAGACACAATCCAGGATTATGGCTAAATACAAATGGGGGTGATAAGTGATTCTGTGAAGGATTCATCTCTCAAGTGTAGCACAGGAGAGCACTGCTCATAGTCTGCATAGTTGTGTTGGTAAAGTCACTGGCCAGTGCAAATGATATATTATGATGGTCATAAGTATATCTTAACCAAGCAACTCCCTGAGACGCCCGTGGATGTATTATTGGGATAGACACTTCATCGATCCTAGATACATTCGAGCAAGTCAGATGAAGGGACGTTACCATCGCCGCGTTGACCGCAACAGACTTCGCAAGGAAAGGGTTAGCTTTGAGAAACCTCTCAAACGTCCTCACGTATTAATATTGCAAATGGAACCGTCTAGGAATTCCATGTTGCCTAGTGTAGGACTTGCTTAATACGATGAGGCCCTATGGGTCACACTATGTGGTGATTCAGCCTATCAGAATATCCTTGAAGATGGAATCGCAATTAATTTGGAATTAATTCTGATTGATGGATTATAATTGATTTGGAATTAATTATAATATTTGGTGGCTCAATTAATGATTTGGAATTGTTAATTGAATTGGCTAATTAATTGTATTTTATGTAAATACAATTAATGATTATATTTTGGAAATATAATGGAGGTTTGATTATAAAGGATATGTTAATTTAGAATTAACATATGCACTTGGTCAAAATCTACTTGGAGTTTGGATTGCCTTAGAAATATAAGTGGGTCCCAAAAGTGGGACCCACGCCCCGTAGGACAAGGCGCGCGCGCGCGCGTGGCTGGGTAGGGGAAGGAGTTCGACTCCTTCCTCTATTAGAAGTTCAAGGGATAAGTTAGATTTTTCTGATTGAGTTTTAATTTGATTGGGAATGAATCTAGACTTGATATTGGTTTCCTTGTGCGATAAGAATTAGATTCTTATTCCTTTACGAAGTCTAATTGCTTATGCTTTAGGCTTCTATAGACTACTATATATACTAGACTATTAGAGAGAGTTTTACATACAGTTTCAGACACAGTTTTGAAAACAGTTATTCTACCCAGTTTTCTTAGAGAAAATAAACTCTCCCCTCCTCCCTTAGCCTCACGCGCGCGCACCAACACCGGAGGGAATTTCCGCCCCGTCTTCTTGGTCACACAAAGAATATCCTAGCATTCTTCCGATAGGTTGTTCATCCGTGGATACCAAGGTTGAGGTTCTAGGAGCTGGAAACTAACTCTTATTGTCTTGCAGATATACAGAGTATTGTAGATATCTTCGACTTCGACGAAGGAGAAGATACACCGGATTATTACGAAGACTTGGAAGCTGCTTTGGAAGTAAGGTTAGTCTTCTAATTGACGTGTTTATATATATACGACGTATGCATAACCAATTAACCTGTGTGTTAAGAAAATTTTAAAATTCCGCTGCGTACCCTAGGGGTAACTCTGACCATATTTTCTTACACTATAATCAAAGGAATGCCAAATATCACTCCAACTGAGTTGTTCTCTCATCTTGCTACTGTCAATTACGAGACAAAGCCATCATCTCCTGAAAAGAAGAATGATAAAGAGCATGTTGATGAAAACGCTCTTGTTGTTAGAAACATGAAGAAATTCATCAGTAAGGAACTTGAAAGGCGAAAAGCAAAAGAGAAGCTGAAAAAGCATCTTGGTAACAACTACCATAAATACAAGAATGAAGCTAGCTCGCTGAATGTTTGTCCCTTTAAACAACAAGAAAAGACTAGAGGGGGGGGGGGAAGTGAATAGTCTTTTCAAACTTTCCTCGTTTAAAAACATTCTCAGCAAGGACTTATTACTTTTCAGTAATGAGTTTGCTGATACTTAACTTTCTCAGCAAGCGCAAGTTACTTCTCAGTAACGTGTTTTGCTGATACTAAAAATCAGAGAGCAGAAGTCTCTGATACAATAAGTGCTTTGTCAGTAAGTGATAGTTTCAGCAAGTGAACAGAGTGACTGTGTACAGATAGATATGCTTTGCTGGAAACTAAATGCAGTAAGTAAATCACACAAACACTTTTATAGTGGTATCTGAGAGTGGCGTAATCTCTCAACTAATCCACTTTGTCCTTTCTAGGACTGAATCCACTAAGACAAGTTTGAGGTTCCTTACAACACCTATCTAGAGCGATTCAAACAGAAACCAAAGCACACTTGCTTCGTTTCCAACCTATCTAGAGAATGAAACCTTGTTCTCCACCAAACTTGGGACTTTTAATCAGCAACACTATGCTCGATTAAGTTCCCCCTGAATTTCACGCCTGAAAGGGTGTATTTTCAGTTAGAGAGGTTTGGGATGAGATAACTTAATTATAACTTATTCAGTTACAACAAGTAATCTAAGAAACAAAACTTTGAATACTTTGTAGTAAACAAGTTTAATTGTTTCAGGTGTCAAGACTTGTTCTTGTTCGAAAGAAATAACACTTAACTAATTTCTTAGCCGTGTATGTTCTTCTTCTTCACAAGTAGCTTTTTCAAGCTTTATGTCTTGGAACGGATCAATGGCAGTAAAGAGTGTTTGAAGGGTATGTGAGTTTAAGCACAAGTGAGAGTTTGATCACGTTGTTGACACACTTCAACTCTTTGCCGGATGACCTCTATTTATAGTGAATCAAGGGAGCCGTTTGAATTTCAAATTCGAAGGCTTTTGTTCCTTAAGATGTCACTATCTTGCTTTTGTACTTTCACCAGTGTCCTTTATTTGTCTTCTAGTCTTCATGTCCTTCGCGTGCATGCTTTGCATTTAATGTTCATTTGAATGAGATTCAAACATGAATGTTGGAGCGCAAATGCAAGTACTTTCAGCAAGGAGGTCACATATGTTCATCAGCAAGTGGTCAGTCTCAGTTTCAGCAAGCACAACCTACTCTGTCGTTTAGATTTTCACTTATGCAAACTGTTGCTGAAGTTTCCACTTTCTGACCAACATGTGCCTTTGTAGATACCAGTCTTCAGAAATCTTCTAGTCTTCAGTCTTCGAATTATTCAAGTTTCTGAACGGTTCTAAATGCTTCAATAGTTTGTTTGTGTAAACAAAGTACATCATCAGCAAATGCTTCAATAGGTTGTATTTCTTTTCAGAAAACAAGATACATCATAAGCGGTGAAACTAACCTATCTAGCACCTACTCTAAGTCTTCAGCAAACGTTCCTCTTTTACAATGTCCTTAAAATTCTAAATTCCTATAAACTTTAAGAGTACTAGTTACTGGACTTTCCTTAATTTAGCATGGTTAATTGCTCATCAAAATTACAAGTTTCCTAACAAATTTCCCCCTTTTTAATGATAGCAATCAATGGATAAATTAATTGTTACCCTTTTAGAGGTTTCAGATGTTGAATAAATCAGTTGATGAATGCAAGCATACTTGAATAATTAAACAGTAAGCATAAGTAGATTGCATAATCAAAAACCAATAAGAGTCAAAAGCTTCATTGCTGATAGTTATCTTTCAGTAAGTTTACAAGAAAGTTCAGAGATAACTACACAATATCAGCAAACAAAACTAAACAAAGCTATTACAGGGACTTAAGCTCTTTCAGCAGAAGATTTTCTCAGAATCTCCCTTACACTCTTCTCAGCAAGTGCAGTAAATTCAACACAGTCCTTTGCGTAATCTTCAAGTAGCTTACGGACTTGGAGTTGAAGAATCCTTGCATTCTTGCAGGCGGTTTGATGATGTTTTTCAACATTCATTTCCTTGTAGTGCAACACCCACAAGTGCATGCCCCAATTGCTGGCATGGAGAAGTTGTGTATCTGAAATGCTTTTAGCATGAATCTTCCTTAACCAGAGAAGATCTTCTTCTTGATCCTTAGCAGTGAGATAGAAATACTGATAAGGAATCAATCCAAGTTTCTTCTTTGATTTCTTGGTTACAGGTTCAGAGTAATAGGCAACACCAATTGGTTTTATCAATTCTGGTTCTTGTTTTATGGTCTTACCAATTGAAGTTCTTCTTACCAAGACTTCCAGATTCAGCCATCTCCCAGCTATGTTTCTTGGTAGGGAGGGAGGATCCCTTTCTTTTCTTTTCACCTTGAGATCAATCCAAGTGTACATTTGATTCAGTACAACTGTTGGAAAGAAATCATTTACCAGCAAGTCTTCCAGCTTTAAGATCCAACAACCATGAACATTTCTGATCACATTCTGTGTAGTTTCCTCATTGCTGGTCTTTGTGTACTCAATGCCGGAGCCAATGGCAATGCTGGCAAGCCTCTTTTCTTCCTGTGTTTGCCTTCTTCTTCTTGACTTTGCATTTTCTGGATCTCTTGCTGAAGATCTTGAGTCAGAAGAAAAATGCTTTGAATGGCCAGACGGAATTAAGGTTGTTATTGGTCTAGCTCTTATAGCTTGATCTATAGTCTGATTGTCATCATCATCATCATCTTCAATCAGATCTTGATGACTTTCAGTATGACAGTTTCATGAGTTTCAGCAGAAGTTTTTCTCTTTTTCGGACTTGCTGAATTCAACTCAGAATCTGCTTCAGCTTGTCTTTTAGAACTTTTCTCTCTTTCAGCAAGAGGTTCTATTGTCAGTGGCGCTTCAGTAGCGGTTTTCTTTCTTGAAGATCTCTTTTGCTTATCTTCCTCTTTAGACATGGATTGCATCATTGGAGTAATGTGCAAAGAAAATAACTCATTGCAATTTTCAGCAAGAGTACTTAGGCTATTGTACTTCATGATAATTGCTTGCTGATCAGATGTCAGCTTTGACAATTCTTGTTTGATAGTCACCAAATTCTCCTCATGTCTGCGCTCTGTTGCGACTTTGTCTTCAATGAAAGTCTGAGCCTTTACTAATGCAGACTTTGCTAACCGGAGTGCTTGACTGACATCTTCTTCATAGCTTTTGTGGTAAAGACTTATGTCTTTCTGAGCTATGGTAAGAGTAGTAGTGTATTTTTCCGACGTCAAGCGGACTCTCAGCAAGCAGTGCATCATCTTCTGCTTTGCAGGCTTTGTGAACTTCCATTAGTGCTAAAATTCTTGGAGTAAAATCCTCCACATTTGGGAACGACACTAAGTTTGGGGTCAAGGAATGAACTTTGAGCTCAGAAGCGAATTGATCATCTCTTGTCAGCAAATGGCTTCTCAAGTCATCTCCTACATCATGTTCATAATCAGGAGGAGGAATTTCAACCACTGTTGGTTCACCTTTCTTTGAGTGATCATCCTCATTTGCTGAAAGATCGTCTTCATCGTCAGATTCATCAAGGCCAGCAACCTTGGTTCCTAAATCTGCAGCTTCATTCCTTTCTGGTTGAGTGGTTGCTGATGGCAACGCTTCAGACTCAACGACTGGAGTTTCACCAATAGTAATCTTTAATTGAGTAGTTGCTGATTGATGAATACGAATTTGTCAGACTCGATTAATCAAATAAATTTGTTATTTAGCCAAAGGCAATTCACAACTACAACGAAAACCGTAGTGTAGCAGTAGAATAACCTCGAGTGTCGATCTCTAAGGACTATAACTAGCTTTATCTAATCTAATTTAGAATATAAAACAGCAGACGGTTTAGCAAAGGTTTTTCTTAACAGATAATTGAGATTGGTGATAGTATGGTCCTTCAAAGCATAACGGGTTAATAATCATGCATAAATTCCTCGGTTTTGCATGGAGATCTTTGATCAATGAATTGTCCAGTTGTAATTATCAAACACTACGAAGATATAGATTTAGATAGGTCAAAGACCAATGAATTGTCCAATTGTGTGCAATAATTAATCAACAATACGAAGATAGAGATTTAGATAGATCAAAGAAATAAAGCAATAACACGGAGTATAATGCGCGATATAGCCATTAGCATAATTATTAACTCTTCGCTAAGAATTCACATACTATCACCAACGAGAAGTTTAGCTACTCATAGTTGTCATGCAATCAACAGAAATCATAGAAGAAAACATGTTGAAAGATATATAAAAATAAGTAGAAAAACTGTAAGATACAATGTTACCGAAGGTTGTCAATCTCCGAAGAATCGCGATCTTACAAGCTCCAAACTGCTAAGAAAAAGTATCTCCTAAGCTATGAACCCCCAGAACAGGCTCTGGGAAGTTCCTACCTAAAACTACAGAGAAAGGTGGGAGAAAAGGTCTGGAAAAGTATGAAAAACGGAGAAAAACTAAGCAACTATATATAGGCTTCGAATTTGTGTGGGGCGAAGGGCCCCACACACCGAGCGACTCGCCTGGTGTGGGGCGATTCGCCCCACATCCCGGGCGATTCGCCCGGGAGTATTTTTCGGCCTAAAATGCATTTTCGACGCGTTTTTGGATTTCTCCCCCTTTTCGGACTCGGTTTATGACTTCTATTGGCCTTCTAACCTCCAGATTCGACCCCTAGACTTCAAATCCTATTCGGAATCTTTCAGATACTCCAATTAGGCTTCTGGAACACCAATTCCTTGTCTACTTCAATATATTTGCCCGGAAATCCTCGTTTTTCAACCAAAACCTGTAAAAATAAAGACTAAAGGGAAACGTGACACTATTCTAATAAAATGCACTAAAATATAGCTAATTAACATAGAGGATAGCTAAAATAGGTGAAAAAGACTCGAATGAAAGTGTAAAATACACATTCATCAAACTCCCCAAACCGAACCTTTGCTTGTCCTCAAGCAACTAAGCTAGACTCTAATGCAAAAACAATGCAACACAAAAAATGGAGTCTCATGCCAAAGAAATGAACTAATCTATTGAATCTATCAAAAAACATATGAACAAAAACCATACAAATCATAACATGAATATAGGTTGAAGAATGCCTCGATTGACTCATACACATCCACATAAGCACTTATGTTAAGACAAGATAGTCTCTCGTAACATTCTCTACCTGGACCTTGTCAGTGACGACGTAATGAATCATGTTAATATACGAATGGTTGTCCCGTGCCTATGAAACTGAGGACTTACTGTTGTTCACCAAGTTAAGACTTTTCCTCAAAGAGGTCGAACCAGTACTGGCTCTCATCAAACGAAGGAGGGTTCCCTATAAAAGATAACACTCCCCTATTCTACCCATCTCTCAAGCAAAGCCTTAAGCTATTCACCACTTCCTGAATGGCAGGACGAGGGTGGTCTAGAACAGATGACACTGATCAAAAACAAAAGAAAAGATAAAAAATTACAAACACGATTACGAACATTACAAGAATTGGAAAATGAGACACAACACTTTGCTAAACTGCTATTTGGCTTTCTTTTTTGGACCCTTCTTTGCTTTTTTTGGGTCTTTTCCTTTTTTTTCTTTTTTTCTTTCCAGTTTCTTTTTTCTTTTTTTCTTTTTTCCTGGAATTTTTCTTTCTTGTTTTCGATTTTTTTTAGCCAGCAGTAGCACAACGAAAAGAGAAACAAAATGACTCACAAATGACTTCCCCAAACCTATTCGAAAGAATAGGTTGGAGTACAAAATTTAAGAGAAAGGAAAAATAAACTCACAACACAGAAATGAAAAACGAAAAACAAGTCTAATGATAGCATAACCCCCTCCCCAAACCTATTCGAAAGAATAGGTTATAAACAAAGGATTACACAACCTCACACTACCTCCTTCCTAGGCATTTAGCAATCTCAAAGCATGGTGAAGACTTGTTGCCTCCTAGGTACATAATTACTCGGGAAAACAACCATAAGACCCTAACATGCATCATCCTATTATAAAGGCCTTCGTGAACCGCAGTAGAGAAAACACCACTAAGTGATGTCGAGACTACCAAGCTTAACTAAGTGCAATACATAAATGTGACAAGCCAAGCGAGAAAAACCTCAAACAAATTCATAGAGATGAAGCATATGATTAATGGCATAGTTAGTTGATCTACCCAATAAAAAAGTTCAAAAAATTCGGCAATAAACTCCATATAAAACATGCAAGACTATCCTAGGATGAATGCAATGAATGCAACCTAAAAAACTAAGAAAGCAATAAACGTGCAAATGCAAATGCAGACGGATAAAACATGCAAGGTGCTATACTCATCCTACCAATACCAAGCTCTAAACCATCAATGGCAAGCTCCAAACTAACAACACTAGATCACTTAAATCCCATCCCCCCTCATGAAATTAACGCTAGTCCCTAGCAGTAAGAAAATGAGGAAATAAGATGTGATACTAGATGTTACCGCATGGTTTGGCCTCGGTCGGCTGAGTATGCTGCTTGTGAGTTATTGGGACTGCTCTGGGAGCCTTAGAGGTGATCATCAGGTCTTCTGGTAGGTGCGGTAGTTCCATTTATAGGCCTGATAGGAACAACTCCTCCGTCTGTATCATCATTGTCCGTATGGCCTTCATTGTCACTACTGTCACCATCATCATCACCAGTAGAGTTGCATTGTCGAAGAGAATCTTCAAGATTGGCCGCCACTGTTATGGAATCTTCCACCCGGTATCTCTCCAATAGGTTGTGAACTGTTGAAGGGGAAAGAGCAGTGGTATCAGAGCCTCCCTCTCCAACGTTTTACACCTCGAGGAGGTTACAGCAAGCTGCTCGGATATCCGGAGGTTGTCTTCCATTTTTTCCTATGTCGACCACATTCTCTACGGTTGATGCGACCTATGTCGATATGATGCTCCCTTAAGAGACAGACAAGGGGCACCCCAACGAGGGGCTGGGCACCCATGTAATTATTTGGAACCAAGCTCGCGCTTCGGAACCTTCTAGCCACTGTTGACTCAAGACAGAATCCGTGGCGGCGAGACCGTCTCGGTGCCTTCCTATTCACTCGATCTTTGCAGTCCTTGTGATAGATTGTTGACGTAATAATTGTTTATGTCCCTTCGGTGGTGCATGAATAGGCATAGGAGTCCTTACTCCAGGTGTACTCTAGCTCCTCCTCTTGGATAATCCGCGACGTTGTTGCAAGAGCCCGTGGCTCGAACGCACCTCTAACGAGATCACTCTCCTTGACATGGTTGTAATCGACCCCCCTCCAATACTTCATAGTAATCATACGGGAGTGCTCCTCTCCCTTGGCATGGTTCCTACAAACAACAGTTAGTACCTCGTATGACACAAAACTAACCCATGCATATGCTAATGTAAGAACGAAACATACAAGTGATAAAATCAACAATAGAACTCCCCAAATTCTTTATGTCTAGCCTAGCTTCTTCAACATGTAACATACCAATGTAACTACTACATGCAATACATCACATTATTCTCTTGCTAGACAACCAATAACCTAAATAACAAGGCTCAATTCATACCATAGAAGCGAAAAATTCTAGCATCATAAATCCTCATACTCAACAATTATGCATTCTACCATCAAATCCATCATCATTACATCAATAAGCACAATCATATGTATGGAATCAAAGATAAAGATATATTGCATAACAAGATATATCATCTAGTAGCAAAATTCCCAAATCAACAATCCAAGCATAATTGAGCATGCAATTGATAATAAATAACGCTTCTAATCACACAAAAAACCTACCTATGCATCATATAAGCATAATTGAAGCTCAAATTAGGAAACCCCCAAATTTAAAAAATTAGGGTTCATAAGAAGATACCTCAGATCTGGAAAACGAATGCACTAGGGTGAAATTTGTTCGGATAAAAAGAAAGAGCACGTAATGGGCTTCGATTGAAGCTATAGAACACTAAATTTGGTGGAGAAATGAAGGTTTTATGAAGATTTGAAGATAATTTCGCGAATTTCGGGTTTTTGGGGAATAAGAAGGGTGAAGAGATGAAGAAATGAGGAAAAAGGAGGAAATCCGCGTTTTTAACCTGCTGAGACCGTGGGGCGAGTCTCCCCATGGGGGGCGATTCGGCCCCCACTCCCTGATGCGGGGAGACGATCATTTCGACAAAAAACGCGGTTTTTAATCCCCGAAACCATTTTTTCTCATAAAACACTCGAAAAATCTCACTCAAACATAACATAAGCACATACGACACAGAGACGAACAAATTCACATATGAAAAGCAAATTGTTCAAGAATGAATGCATGCAAAAAAGCAGTAAAGAAAGCGATAAAAACTCCGGGTTGCCTCCCGGATAGCGCCATTGTTTAAAGTCTTTGACTCGACTCCTGTCAGCGCCTAGCTCTTCTTCTTGAGGGTACTAGACTTCCCCTTCATGGATCTCCTCCTCATGCCACGAACCTGTGAATAAGAATGAACATAGACAGCAAGACCACAGTAGTTAATAGTGTGAGAAGTATCAGGTGGATCAGATATGGCTCGCAACACATGTCGCTTGCCATCCACCTCAATAGTGCAAGTCCTTCGGTAGATGTCCATCACGGAGCGTAGCTTAGTAAAAAACGTTCGCCCCAAGAGAACGACATCCCCCGTCCCAGGTGTAGACGCCGGCATAACTACAAAATTGGTGTATACAGAAGCTTCACCAATCTTGACCAATACATTCTTCACAATGCCTTCGGGTCTCACAAAGGATCCATCCGCCAGTTGCACAATAGCCTTATGCTCAGATAGATTTCGAAAGCTACTCTTCTCGAACACATTCAAAGGGAGCACATTAGAGTACGATCCCGTGTCTAGTGTGGCACGGACATCTTCAAGTTCACCAATCCCGACCTTAACATCGAAACTTTGAGGGAGTGGCTCGGGATCCTCTTGCTCCTCTTCACTCTCGTCAGAACCAAGGTCCTTCTCTTCTTCCTTAGCCTGTGGGGGCACTTCTCCCTTGCAACACTCGCACTTAGCAACCTTCTTGATGGTGATTTCAACAGGTAGATCACCCGCCATGGTAATGGACATTGACTTCTCAGTGTTGCTAGGCAGTTTGCCTTCCTCTCTACTTGCTCCTCGGTCGTTCAATTCTTGCATCTTCTGTTGGGCAAGCCTAGTGCTCTCTTCCAACCTATCAAGCCTTGCCCTAGTCTTCTCAGAATCTTCTTCATAACGTTTGAGAAAACTTTGGGTGTGATCAACCATCTTTTGCAAGTTCTCCATCAGTTGAGCCGACTTCGACTTCGGTTGCTCTTTCGGAGCGGGGTTTTCGCAGTGGTCATTACCATAGTTAAGCCTACTACGGTCTTGGTTAGGGCCGTAAGTTTGGCTAGCTGGTGCATATCCTTGATTATTTCGGAACCCTCTTCTCCAAAATCCACCTCGAGGATTCCTACCATCTTGTCCGTAGCTAGCTTCTTGAGTACCGAACTCCGTAGCAAAGGCTTCCTCTTCGCCTCCTTGAGCCCAGTTGCCATCATCATATGCAAGCTCCGATCTACACATATGAGCTCCATGTCCATAGTTCTTGCATATTCGGCAAACTTCGTTCGATACAGTTGTTCTAGTGGCGCTCTTGAGGACTTGCTTCAATTCGTTGGTAAAGCACTCGAATTGATCCCCATTCCCCCTATACATAGGGGCTTCTTGAGTAGGTGGAGCTTCTGGTCCACGTCTCCTAACCATCGCCCTTGGGTCCTTGAACAGCGAACCCTTAGCAAGCCTTTCGAAAACTGCCCAGACGGCTTCTGCGGTTTCCTCCCAAATATTGCCTCGGCATTGGAAATCCACCACTTGTTGGTTCTCGAAGGTTAGTCCATTGTAGAAGGGTTGGACTAGGTCAGAAAGCTCAAAACCATGGTGAGGGCACTTGTTCGTGAGATCTTGGAACCTCTCAAACGCGGTGTAGATGGTCTCATCATAGTCCTGTTTGAATCCAGTGATTTGCGCTTTGAGCGCGGTAGTCAAGGTGTGGGGGAAGTATTTTTCCATGAAAGCTGAAAAAACCTTCTCCCAAGTGTCCAGCGAGCCTGCTGGTAGAGAACTCAACCATGACTTGGCTCTGTCGCCAAGGCCCATAGCAAAAACCTTCATCCGCAACTCATCCGCTGTTATTTCAGCTCCGGGTCGTGGGAGTTGGTTGACGAAATCATCGATATCGTGCAAGTACCCCATCACATCTTCCCTTGTAAGCCATAGAACCTCGGAAGTTGTTGTAATGCGTGGTTCGTGATTTCCAGATCTCGAGTTGCAGACGAAAGAACAATCGCCGGTCCCCTCATATGATCCTTGGAGGGTTGAACCCATGCTTTCAGTGGTCTAGCTTCTGCCATTCCGCCGATTTCCTTGAAAAGACTGTGTAGAGATTCAGAGAAATCGGTATCCTCTATTTCCTCTAGTTCACGCCTTTGAAGTAGTCACCTTCTTTGGTGGTAGACTCTGTCGATCTCAGCAATTGAATCAGCAAGCGGTGTTCCTCTAGATCGTGTATGTGGCATACACTATCTGTAACAGACTAGGAAAGCAGTATCAGAGAGAGAGATTAAAAAGGAAAACTAAAACTACTAGAACTAGGAATTGAATGCTGAAAATATAAACAAATTAAACAGGAAAAAGGAGTATAATCCCCGGCAACGGCGCCAATTTGATGAACACGAATTTGTCAGACTCGATTAATCGAATAAATTTGTTATTTAGCCAAAGGCAATTCACAACTACAACGAAAACCGTAGTGTAGCAGTAGAATAACCTCGAGTGTCGATCTCTAAAGACTATAACTAGCTTTATCTAATCTAATTTAGAATATAAAACAGCAGACGGTTTAGCAAAGGTTTTTCTTAACATATAATGGAGATTGGTGATAGTATGGTCCTTCAAAGCATAACAGGTTAATAATCATGGAGATCTTTGATCAATGAATTGTCCAGTTGTAATTATCAAACACTAAGAAGATATAGATATAGATAGGTCAAAGACAAATGAATTGTCCAATTGTGTGCAATAATTAATCAACAATACGAAGATAGAGATTTAGATAGATCAAAGAAATAAAGCAATAACACGGAGTATAATGCGCGATATAGCCATTAGCATAATTATTAACCCTTCGCTAAGAATTCACATAATATCACCAACGAGAAGTTTAGCTACTCATAGTTGTCAAGCAATCAACAGAAATCATAGAAGAAAACATGTTGAAAGATATATAAAAATAAGTAGAAAAACTGTAAGATACAATGTTACCGAAGGTTGTCAATCTCCGAAGAATCGTGAACTTACAAGCTCCAAACTGCTAAGAAAAAGTATCTCCTAAGCTATGAACCCCCAGAACAGGCTCTGGGAAGTTCCTACCTAAAACTACAGAGAAAGGTGAGAGAAAAGGTCTGGAAAAGTATGAAAAACGGAGAAAAACTGAGCAACTATATATAGGCTTCGAATTTGAGTGGGGCGAAGGGCCCCACACACCGGGCGACTCGCCTGGTGTGGGGCGATTCGCCCCACATCCCGGGCGATTCGCCCGGGAGTATTTTTCGGCCTAAAACGCGTTTTCGACGCGTTTTTGGATTTCTTCCCCTTTTCGGACTCGGTTTCTGACTTCTAGTGGCCTTCTAACGTCCAGATTCGACCCCTAGACTTCAAATCCTATCCGGAATCTTTCAGATACTCCAGTTAGGCTTCTGGAACACCAATTCCTTGTCTACTTCAATATATTTGCCCGGAAATCCTCGTTTATCAACCAAAACCTGTAAAATAAAGACTAAAGGGAAACGTGACACTATTCTAATAAAATGCACTAAAATATAGCTAAATTAACATAGAGGATAGCTAAAATAGGTGAAAAAGACTCGAATGAAAGTGTAAAATACATTTTCATCACTGATGGTAACATTTGAGACTCAATGAATGGAGTTTCACCAGTAGTATATGGAAGGGAGGGGACTTCCTGAGGCTTTACTCCTGAAGATTGAGCAATATCCAGATTCTGTGTATGTCTTGCATGAATCTGTAGACTATTTTGAAGTCCTCTTTGATAATCTTCATCCATTTCTTCATCATCATCAAGGTTTGGATCAGCGACCTTGGCATCGAGTAAAGATAACTCTGGCGTATTCTTCTTCAGTATCAGCGCCTTGTACAGGTGCTTGAGTACTTGTTTCAGCAGGAGCAGGTTGGGATTCTTTATGCTGACTTGATGTTTTATCAGCTTGCTGATTGTCATGATTCTCAGTCTCACCAACTGTCAGTTGGAGTCCACCAGCATCAGGACTAGGACCTTGATTGTCATCATCGTCGTCCTTTTTATCCTTAGAATCTTTTCCTTCATCATCACTGGGATCAGTAGGAATCTTCTCATCTTCTTCCTCTTCATCATCATCCGTCAGTATAACTAACTCGAGATGCTTGTATAAAGCAACACTCAAAACTTCTTCTTCTTCATTGATTTTGTGGGGATCAGCCACCACGGGTACAAAAGAACCCTTGAGCATCACAGCTTGTTCAGCTGGAGAGGCACTCTTAAATTTGGCCTTCATATTCTCTCTGATTAGAGCAATCAGATTTGAGCTCATTAGCTGAGAATATGTCATTTCTTCTGGAAGTATAGAGTGGACAAAGGTCTCGAGTTTCAGTAGAGAAATCCTCTTTTTCTCATTGGATAGATGAAGATGAAGGTCAGAAAAGTCCATCCTTCTATACCTTTGCCAGTTGCTGACAGACTTAGCAACTCTTGACAAGGTAGTTCTCTTGAAGTCTGAGTAAAGTTCTTCAGAACTCACTTTTGGATCTTCAGTGACGTGAACCACTTCTGTGGTCTCCTTTTGAGCCTGAAAAAGAATAAAATTATGTTCAGGAAAGGTTTGGATAATATTTTTAGAGTCCAAAGATGGAACATGATTTACCTACTGAGATTCAGCAAGTTCATGTTGCACACTTGTTTGTGCTGGTACTATTTCCATTCCTTGAGGAGCTTGAGAAGCATCCTTGACTTGTTCATCCTGAAATAATTGTAAGCTAGATACAAGAACTAAGTTTTCAAACTTAGTTGCATTACCAAAAACTTTATCTACCTGCTGATCAGGAGGTGTGGATTCTGGTGCACAGGCTTCAGCAACCTTCTGACTTGTATCTTGAGAAGTCTGTAGAGAAATCATTATATTAGCAAAATATTGAGTTTCAGATAGTGAAGATTTGCTTATGGTTGAGTTAACTACCTGCTGAAGAAGGACAGGTGTTGACTCAGTCCTTTCAGCAATAACAACTTCTTCAATATCTGGGACTGTTTCTTCAGCAGACTTCTTTTCTTGCTCTGTTTGAGAAAGCTGTGCGGGTCAACAATCTCCCTTGTCTCTGAAATGACGAGTTTGTAAGAAAATACGGTCAGAGTTACCCCTAGGGTACGCAGCGGAATTTCAAAAATTTTCTTAACATGCAGGTTAATTGATTATGTATATAGCATATATATTAAACACGTCAATTAGAAGACTTACAATACTCCAAAAGCAAGCACAGGTACCAAGTCTTCGTAATAGTCTGGTGTATCTTCTCCTTCGTCGAAGTCGAAGATATCTGCAATACTTTGATTATCTGCAAGACAATAAAAGTTAGTTTCCAGCTCCTTGAACCTCAACCTTGGTATCCACGGATGAACAGCTTATCGGAAAGAATGCTAGGATATTCTTTGTGTGGCCAAGAAGATGGGGCGGCGGTTTTCCTCCGGTGAGGGGTGGCGCGCGCGTGGCTAGTATGGAGGTAGCGGAGAGCTTTTATTTTCTCTAAGAAAACTGGTAGAAAGAATGATATAAAATCTATCTGTTGAATCAACCATAATCAAATCTCTCTAATAGTCTACTATATATAGTAGTCAATAGAAGCCTAATGAATAATCAATTAGACTTAATAAAGGAATAAGAATCTAATTCTTATCGCACTAGGAAACTAATTCAAGTCTAGATTCATTCCCAATCAAGTTAGAACTCAATCAGGAAAATCTAACTTATCCCTTGGACTTCTAATAGAGGAAGGAGTCAGACTCCTTCCCCTACTCAAGCTGCGCGGGCGCGCGTCCCAAGGGTGATAGGTGGGTCCCGATTTTGGGACCCACTTACAGTTCTAAGGCAATTCAAACTCCAAGTAGATTTTGCATATGTGCATATATTAATTCTAAATTAACATATCCTTTCAAATCAAACATCTATTATATTTCTAAAATATAATCTTTAATTGTTTTTACATAAAATACAATTAATCAGCCAATTCAATTAATAATTCCAAATCATTAATTGATCCACAAATTATTATAATTAATTCCAAATCAATTATTATCCATCAATCACAATTAATTCCAAATTAATTGCGATTCCATCTTCAAGGATATTCGGATAAGTTGAATCATCACATAGTGTGACCCATAGGGCCTCATTGTATTAAGCAAGTCCTAGACTAGGCAAAATGGAATTCCTAGACGGTTCCATTTGCAATATTAATACATGAGGACGTTTGAGAGGTTTCTCAAAGCACACCCTTTCGTTGCGAAGTCTATTGCGCTCAACGCGGCGATGGTAACGTCCCTTCATTTGACTGACTCGAATGCATCTAGGATCGATGAAGTGTTTATCCCAATAATACATCCACGGGCGTCTTCAGTGAGTTGCATGGTGAATCCAATATCTATTATGACTATCATAATAATATTGATACGCTGGCCAGCGGTTTTACCAATCAAAACTATGAACGACTATGAGCAGTACTCTCCTGTGCTACACATGAGAGATGAATCCTTCACAGAATCACTTATCATCCCCATTTGTATGTAGCCATAATCCTGGATCGTGTCTTGGGTCAACTGCTTATTCAGAGCTGACATCGACGGGTCCACCAAGGATATGGGGCAACAAATGTGATGATAAAGTCCTGTAAGTCCAAAGGACGACTGGCATCACTTCGACAACTTACCGGTTCCCATAGACACTTCGGTGTAGAGTATACATCGATGGGAGTGTCAGGTGGGTACTTCCATTGTTCGGTAATCACCCTTCGAACAACTATGCGTAGTTATGGGAACGTTTCTTGATTGACCAACAATCCGTTCCGTGGCCGTGGGATCGGCTCACACTTGCTCCAACAAGTATAACCTCCACGCATACTAGTCTCAGCTGGTTCATTCAGACCCCTACATCCAAGATGAACCTCGACTAGGGAGATTTTGGGATAGATGATAACTCACATAGCTCCCACTATCTGTGTGATCGGTCATCTATCCGAGGGGACATGTTTAATATCAATACAGACAAAAATAGAGATATGACATGCTGTATGCCTGGTGTAATATAAATATGAAAGTGATACTCAATAGTCAAACAACAAACATATATTATATTACGTTGACCTGTGTAATAGTACATATATGCCCTTTATAAGGGCTGCATGCCCTTAATAAAGACTGTCTCTAGGACATATACACCATCAATCTACCACTTGGACTAGAGCCAGTCACCTTTATGCTTAATACCCAGATTAGTATAATGTCTTAAGTGGACATCCACTGATAAGACCTTGGTGAAAGGATCTGCCACGTTGTCCGTGGTAGAGACACGTTCTATACTAACTTCTCCTCTATCAATAATCTCACATATAACGTGATACTTTCTAAATACATGTTTGTTCTTGTTTGTAGATCTAGGCTCCTTGGCTTGAGCGACGGCGCCCGTATTGTCACAATAAATCGTTATTGGACTAGGAGTAGGAACAACCCTCAATTCCTTCAAGAACTGTGAAATCCAGACAACTTCTTTTGATGCTTCTGATGCAGCAATGTACTCGGCTTCTGTGGAAGAGTCAGCAATCGTGGCTTGCTTAGAACTCTTCCAACAGATAGCTCCTCCATTCAATTTGAATACGTATCCTGTATGTGACTTAAAGTCATCAGGTCTGATTCAAATCCAGCGTCGACATAACCGGACATCTTTAATTCTGGTTCTCCACCAAACACTAAGAACATTTCCTTAGTCCGTCGAAGGTACATAAGAATGTTCTTCACAGCAGTCCAGTGAGGTACTCCTGGATTCTGTTGGTGTCGACAAGTGACACTAAGCGCATATGCCACATCTGGCATTGTGCAATTCATTGCATACATAATAGACCCTACTACCGAAGCATAGGGCACACGACTCATTGCCTTTCTTTCTTAATCAGTTTTAGGACTATCCTTAACTGATAAGACGATCCCAGGCCTAGCTGGGAGAAAGCCTCTCTTTGAGTCGTCTATCTTATAACGCTTCAATATTTTGTCGATGTAGGTGGACTGTGTCAATCCTAACATCCTCTTGGATCTATCTCTATAGATCTTTATCTCTAGGATGTAGTTCGCTTCACCCAAGTCCTTCATTGAGAAGGTACTTGATAACCAAACTTTAGTCTCTTCTAGCATAGAGACATTCTTTCCCATGATCAAAATGTCATTGATGAATGTGTATTTTACACTTTCATTCGAGTCTTTTTCACCTATTTTAGTTATCCTCTATGTTAATTTAGCTATATTTTAGTACATTTTATTAGAATAGTGTCACGTTTCCCTTTAGATTTTATTTTACGATTTTTGGTTGAAATTCGGGGATTTCTGGGCAATTATATTGAAGTTGACAAGGAATTGGTGTTCCAGAAGCCTATTTGGAGTATCTGAAGGTTTCCGGATAGGATTTGGAGTCTAGGGGTCGAATCTGGAGGTTAGAAGGCCATTAGAAGTCTGAAACCGAGTCCGAAAAGGTGAAGAAATCCAAATCCGCGTCGAAAAACGCGGAATTCCGCGAAAAAGACGGGGGGCGAACCGCCCCATCCTGCGGCGAACCGCCCCAGACTTTATTCGGGGCCTATATATAGAGCTCAGTTTTCTCTCCGAAAATCATATCTTTCCTGACCTACTTTCTCACCTCTCTCTATAGTTTTAGGTAGGAACTTCCCGGGGCCTGTCCTGGGAGTTCCGTAGCTTAGGGGATACTTTTTCATAGCAGTTTGGAGCTCGTAGGACCGCAATAATCCGGAGATTGACAACCTTCGGTAACTTTGTATCTTACAAGTTTTATTCTACTTATTTTATATTCTTTCAACATGTTTTCTTCTATGATATCTGTTGATTGCATGCTTATTATGAGTAGCTAAACTTATCATTTGTGGTAGTATGTGAATTCTTAGCGAGGGAAGATATTCATGCTAATGGCTATATCGCGCATTATACTCCGTGTCATTGCTTTATTTCGTTGATCAGTTGTAACCAAAATTCTCGTATGTTGTATTGATCATTATGCACAATTGGACACTAGTCGACCATCAGACCAATTATCTTCGTAGTGTTGAATAATTACGGAACACATTAGGACAATCGTGATTGACTAGTCAGACCAAATTATCTTCGTAGTGCTTAATACTTGCAATAGGACACTAGATTAATTCAAAGATCTCTATGCAAGACCGAGGAATTTATGCATGATTATCGACCCATTATGCTAAGAAGGACCATACTATCACCAATCTCCATTATCTGCTAGAAAACCCCTATTGCTATCTGTCTGCTGTTTTATATTCTCTTGTTAAATAGATAAAGAAAGTTTTAGTCCTGAGAGAACGACACTCGAGTCATTCTGCTACTACACTACGGTTTTCGTTGTAGTTGTGGATTGCCTTTGGCTAATTACAAATTTATTTGATTGACATTGACAACGTTCATCAAATTGGGGCCGTTGCCGGGGACTATACTCCTTTTTTCTGTTTAATTTGTTTATATTTACAGCTTTAGATTCCTAATTCTACTAGTTTAGTTTTCCTTTTAAATCTCTTTCTAATCACCCTTCCTAGTCTGTTATAGATTGTGTATGCCGCATACACGTTCTGTAGGTACACCGCTTGCTGATTCAATTGCTGAGATCGACAGAGTCTACCACCAAAGAAGGCGACTACTTGAAAGGCGCGCACTAGAGGAAATAGAGGAAACCGATTTCTCTGAATCTCTACTCAGTCTCTTCAAGAAAACCGACAGAATGGCAGAAGCTAGACCACTGAAGGCATGGGTTCAACCCACGAAGGATCGTATGAGGGGACCGGCGATTGTTCTTTCGTCTGCAACCCGAGATCTGGAGATCAAGAACCACGCATTCCAACAACTTCCGAGGTTCTACGGCTTATCAAGGGAAGATGTGATGGGGTACTTGCACGATATCGATGATTTCGTCAACCAACTCCCACGACCCGGAGCTGACATAACAACGGATGAGTTGAGGATGAAGGTTTTTGCTATGGGACTTGGTGACAGAGCCAAGTCATGGCTGAGTTCTCTACCAGCCGGCTCGTTGGACACTTGGGAAAAGGTTTTTTCAGCTTTCATGGAGAAATACTTCCCTCACACCTTGACTACCGCGCTAAAGGCGCAGATCACTGGATTCAATAAAGACTATGATGAGACCATCTACACCGCATTCGAGAGGTTCCAAGATCTCACGAACAAGTGTCCTCACCATGGTTTTGAACTTTCTGACTTAGTCCAACACTTCTACAATGGACTAACCTTCGAGAACCAACAAGTGGTGGATTTCCAATGCCGAGGCAATATTTGGGAGGAAACCGCAGAAGCCGTCTGGGCTGTTTTCGAAAGGCTTGCTAAGGGTTCGCAGTTCAAGGACCCAAGAGCAATGGTTAGGAGACGTGGACCTGAAGCTCCACCGACTCAAGAAGCCCCTATGTACAGGGGGAATGGGGATCAATTCGAGTGCTTTACCAACAAATTGAAGCAGGTCCTCAAGAGCACCACCGGAAAAACTGTTTCGAACGAAGTATGCCGAATATGCAAGAACTATGGGCATGGGGCTCATATGTGTAGATCGAAGTTGGCATACGATGATGGCAACTGGGCTCGAGGAGGCGAAGAAGTAGCCTTTGCTACGGAGTTTGGTACTCAAGAAGTTAGCTACGGACAAGACGGTAGGAATCCTCGAGGTGGATTTTGGAGAAGAGGATACCGTAACAATCAAGGATATGCACCGGCTAACCAAACTTATGGACCTAACCTAGACCGTAGTAGGCTAAACTATGGTAATGATCACTGCGAAAACCCCGCTCCGAAAGAGCCACCGAAGTGGGCGTCGGCTCAACTAATGGAGAACTTGCAGAAGATGGTTGATCACACACAAAGTTTTCTCAAACGTTATGAAGAAGATTCTGAGAAGACTAGGGCAACGCTTGATAGGTTGGAAGAGAGCACTAGGCTTGCCCATCAAAAGATGCAAGAATTGATCGACCGAAGAGCAAGTAGGGAACAAGGCAAACTGCCTAGCAACACTGTGAAGTCGAATGCCATTACAGTGGCTGGTGACGTACCTGACGAAATCACCATCAAGAAGGCTGTTAAGTGCGAGTGTTGCAAGAAGGAAGAACTTCTACAGGCTAAGGAAGAAGAGGAGAACCTTGGTTCTGACGTAAGTGATGAGGAGCAAGAGGATCCCGAACCACTCCCTAAAAGTTTCGATGTTAAGGTAGGGATTGGTGAGCTTGAAGATGTCCGTGCCACACTAGACACGGGATCCTACTCAAACATAATTCCTTTGAATGTGTTTGAAAAGAGTAACCTTGGAAAACTGTCTGAGGAAAGGGCTATTGTGCGACTGGCGGATGGTTCATTTATGAGACCCGAAGGAGTTGTGAAAAATGTGTTGGTCAAGATTGGTGAAGCATCTGTTTACACCAATTTTGTAGTTATGCCGGCGTCTGCACCTAGAACGGGGGATGTCATACTCTTAGGGCAACCATTGTTGACTAAACTACGCTCCGTGATGGACATCTACCAAAGAACTTGCACCATCGAAGTGGACGGAAAGCAACACGTGTTGCACGCCATACCTGATCCACCTGATCCGCCCGATATTACTTTCACTACTCACTACTGTGGTCTTGCAGCATATATTCTTTCTTATTCACAGGTTCGTGGCATGGAGAGGAGATCAATGAAGGGGAAGCCTAGTACCCGCAAGAAGAAGAGATAGGCGCAGACAGGAGTCGAGTCAAAGACTTTAAACAATGGCGCTATCCGGGAGGCAACCCGGAGATTTTATCGCTTTCTTTACCGCTTTAAATTTTATCTCACGAGTTTGATTGAGTATTATAGGTCACTTATACAAGCATTAGCTCTCACCTTGGATCCACTTTCGACGTTCGGGACGAGCGACGACGTTCAGGTTTGGGGAGGAGGATATCGCTGGTTACCTCTATACTTATCTTGCTTATGATAAACTCGTGAACTTTTTTTTGCATTTGCACGTTTACTTCTTTCCTAGGATAGTCTTGCATGTTTTATATGGAGTTTATTGCCGAATTTTTTGAACTTTTTTATTGGGTAGATCAACCAACTATGCCATTAATCGTATGCTTCATTTCTATGAATTTGTTTGAGGTTTTTCTCGCTTGGCTTGTCACATTTATGTATTGCACTTAGTTAAGCTTGGTAGTCTCGACATCACATAGTGGTGTTTTCTCTACTGCGGTTCACGAAGGCCTTTATAATAGGGTGATGCATGTTAGGGTCTTATGGTTGTTTTCCCGAGTAATTATGTACCTAAGAGGCAACAAGTCTTCACCATGCTTTGAGATTGCTAAATGCCTAGGAAGGAGGTAGTGTGAGGTTGTGTGATCCTTTGTTTATAACCTATTCTTCCGAATAGGTTTGGGGAGAGGGTTACACCATCATTAGACTTGTTTCTGTTTTTCATTTTCGTATCGTGAGTTAATTTTCCTTTTCCGTATATTTTGTACCCCAACCTATTCTTTCGAATAGGTTTTGGGAAGTCGTGTGAGTCATTTTGTTTCTCTTTTTGTTATGCTACTGCTGGCTAGAAAAAAAATCGAAAAAAAAAGAACCTGGAAAGAAAAAAAGAAAAAAAAAGAAGATCCCAAAAAAGCAAAGAAGGGTCCAAAAAAAAAAAGAAAGCCAAATAGCAGTTTAGCAAAGTGTTGAGTCTTTTCCATTTTTGTAATGTTCGTAATCGTGTTTTTCTATTTTTTTATCTTTTTTGTCTTAAGTGTCATCTGTTCTAGACCACCCTCGTCCTGCCATTCAGGAAGTGGTGAATAGCTTAAGACTTTCCTTGAGAGATGGGTAGAAAAGGGGAGTGTTATCTTTTATAGGGAACCCTCCTTCGTTTGATGAGAGCCAGTACTGGTTCGACCTCTTTTGAGGGAAAGTCTTAACATGGTGGAACAGCAGTAAGTCCTCAGTTTCATAGGCACGGGGCAACCATTCGTATCTTAGCATGCATCATTACGTCGTCACTGACTAGGTCCAGGTAGAGAATGTTACGAGAGACTATCTTATCTTGACATAAGTGCTTATGTGGATGTGTATAAGTCAATCGAGGTATTCTTCAACCTATATTCATGCTTTGATTCGTATGGTTTTTGTTCATATGTTATTTGGTAGATTCAGTAGATTAGTTCATTTTATTTGGCATGTAACTCCATTTTGTGTCTTGCATGTTTTTTGTATTAGAGTCTAGCTTAGTTGCTTGAGGACAAGCAAAGGTTCGGTTTGGGGAGTTTGATGAATGTGTATTTTACACTTTCATTCGAGTCTTTTTCACCTATTTTAGCTATCCTCTATGTTAATTTAGCTATATTTTAGTACATTTTATTAGAATAGTGTCACGTTTCCCTTTAGATTTTATTTTACAGGTTTTGGTTGAAATTCGGGGATTTCTGGGCAATTATATTGAAGTTGACAAGGAATTGGTGTTCCAGAAGCCTATTTGGAGTATCTGAAGGTTTCCGGATAGGATTTGGAGTCTAGGGGTCGAATCTGGAGGTTAGAAGGCCATTAGAAGTTTGAAACCGAGTCCGAATAGATGAAGAAATCCAAATCCGCGTCGAAAAACGCGGAATTCCGCGAAAAAGACGGGGGGCGAACCGCCCCATCCTGCGGCGAACCGCCCCAGACTTTATTCGGGGCCTATATATAGAGCTCAGTTTTCTCTCCGAAAATCATATCTTTCCAGACCTACTTTCTCACCTCTCTCTATAGTTTTAGGTAGGAACTTCCCGGGGCTTGTCCTGGGAGTTCCGTAGCTTAGGGGATACTTTTTCATAGCAGTTTGGAGCTCGTAGGACCGCAATCATCCGGAGATTGACAACCTTCGGTAACTTTGTATCTTACAAGTTTTATTCTACTTATTTTATATTCTTTCAACATGTTTTCTTCTATGATATCTGTTGATTGCATGCTTATTATGAGTAGCTAAACTTATCATTTGTGGTAGTATGTGAATTCTTAGCGAGGGAAGATATTCATGCTAATGGCTATATCGCGCATTATACTCCGTTTCATTGCTTTATTTCGTTGATCAGTTGTAACCAAAATTCTCGTATGTTGTATTGATCATTATGCACAATTGGACACTAGTCGACCATCAAACCAATTATCTTCGTAGTGTTGAATAATTACGGAACACATTAGGACAATCGTGATTGACTAGTCAGACCAAATTATCTTCGTAGTGCTTAATACTTGCAATAGGACACTAGATTGATTCAAAGATCTCTATGCAAGACCGAGGAATTTATGCATGATTATCGACCCATTATGCTAAGAAGGACCATACTATCACCAATCTCCATTATCTGCTAGAAAACCCCTATTGCTATCTGTCTGCTGTTTTATATTCTCTTGTTAAATAGATAAAGAAAGTTATAGTCCTGAGAGAACGACACTCGAGTCATTCTACTACTACACTACGGTTTTCGTTGTAGTTGTGGATTGCCTTTGGCTAATTACAAATTTATTTGATTGACCTTGACAACGTTCATCAAATTGGGGCCGTTGCCGGGGACTATACTCCTTTTTTCTGTTTAATTTGTTTATATTTACAGCTTTAGATTCCTAATTCTACTAGTTTTAGTTTTCCTTTTAAATCTCTTTCTAATCACCCTTCCTAGTCTGTTACAGATTGTGTATGCCGCATACACGTTCTGTAGGTACACCGCTTGCTGATTCAATTGCTGAGATCGACAGAGTCTACCACCAAAGAAGGCGACTACTTGAAAGGTGCGCACTAGAGGAAATAGAGGAAACCGATTTCTCTGAATCTCTACTCAGTCTCTTCAAGAAAACTGACAGAATGGCAGAAGCTAGACCACTAAAGGCATGGGTTCAACCCACCAAGGATCGTATGAGGGGACCGGCGATTGTTCTTTCGTCTGCAATCCGAGATCTAGAGATCAAGAACCACGCATTCCAACAACTTCCGAGGTTCTACGGCTTATCAAGGGAAGATGTGATGGGGTACTTGCACGATATCGATGATTTCGTCAACCAACTCCCACGACCCGGAGCTGACATAACAACGGATGAGTTGAGGATGAAGGTTTTTGCTATGGGACATGGCGACAGAGCCAAGTCATGGCTGAGTTCTCTACCAGCCGGCTCGTTGGACACTTGGGAAAAGGTTTTTTCAGCTTTCATGGAGAAATACTTCCCTCACACCTTGACTACCGCGCTAAAGGCGCAGATCACTGGATTCAATAAAGACTATGATGAGACCATCTACACCGCATTCGAGAGGTTCCAAGATCTCACGAACAAGTGTCCTCACCATGGTTTTGAACTTTCCGACTTAGTCCAACACTTCTACAATGGACTAACCTTCGAGAACCAACAAGTGGTGGATTTCCAATGCCGAGGCAATATTTGGGAGGAAACAGCAGAAGCCGTCTGGGCTGTTTTCGAAAGGCTTGCTAAGGGTTCGCAGTTCAAGGACCCAAGAGCAATGGTTAGGAGACGTGGACCTGAAGCTCCACCGACTCAAGAAGCCCCTATGTACAGGGGGAATGGGGATCAATTCGAGTGCTTTACCAACGAATTGAAGCAGGTCCTCAAGAGCGCCACCGGAAAAACTGTTTCGAACGAAGTATGCCGAATATGCAAGAACTATGGGCATGGGGCTCATATGTGTAGATCGAAGCTGGCATACGATGATGGAAACTGGGCTCGAGGAGGCGAAGAAGAAGCCTTTGCTACGGAGTTTGGTACTCAAGAAGTTAGCTACGGACAAGACGGTAGGAATCCTCGAGGTGGATTTTGGAGAAGAGGATACCGTAATAATCAAGGATATGCACCTGCTAACCAAACTTATGGACCTAACCAAGACCGTAGTAGGCTAAACTATGGTAATGATCACTGCGAAAACCCCGCTCCGAAAGAGCCACCGAAGTCGGCGTCGGCTCAACTAATAGAGAACTTGCAGAAGATGGTTGATCACACACAAAGTTTTCTCAAACGTTATGAAGAACATTCTGAGAAGACTAGGGCAAGGCTTGATAGGTTGGAAGAGAGCACTAGGCTTGCCCATCAAAAGATGCAAGAATTGATCGACCGAAGAGCAAGTAGAGAACAAGGCAAACTGCCTAGCAACACTGTGAAGTCGAATGCCATTACAGTGGCTGGTGACGTACCTGACGAAATCACCATCAAGAAGGCTGTTAAGTGCGAGTGTTGCAAGAAGGAAGAACTTCTACAGGCTAAGGAAGAAGAGGAGAACCTTGGTTCTGACGTAAGTGATGAGGAGCAAGAGGATCCCGAACCACTCCCTAAAAGTTTCGATGTTAAGGTAGGGATTGGTGAGCTTGAAGATGTCCGTGACACACTAGACACGGGATCCTACTCAAACATAATTCCTTTGAATGTGTTTGAAAAGAGTAACCTTGGAAAACTGTCTGAGGAAAGGGCTATTGTGCGACTGGCGGATGGTTCATTTATGAGACCCGAAGGAGTTGTGAAAAATGTGTTGGTCAAGATTGGTGAAGCATCTGTTTACACCAATTTTGTAGTTATGCCGGCGTCTGCACCTAGAACGGGGGATGTCATACTCTTAGGGCAACCATTCTTGACTAAACTACGCTCCGTGATGGACATCTACCAAAGAACTTGCACCATCGAAGTGGACGGAAAGCAACACGTGTTGCACGCCATACCTGATCCACCTGATCCGCCCGATATTACTTTCACTACTCACTACTGTGGTCTTGCAGCATATATTCTTTCTTATTCGCAGGTTCGTGGCATGGAGAGGAGATCAATGAAGGGGAAGCCTAGTACCCGCAAGAAGAAGAGATAGGCACAGACAGGAGTCGAGTCAAAGACTTTAAACAATGGCGCTATCCGGGAGGCAACCCGGAGATTTTATCGCTTTCTTTACCGCTTTAAATTTTATCTCACGAGTTTGATTGAGTATTATAGGTCACTTATACAAGCATTAGCTCTCACCTTGGATCCACTTTCGACGTTCGGGACGAGCGACGACGTTCAGGTTTGGGGAGGAGGATATCGCTGGTTATCTCTATACTTATCTTGCTTATGATAAACTCGTGAACTTTTTTTTGCATTTGCACGTTTACTGCTTTCCTAGGATAGTCTTGCATGTTTTATATGGAGTTTATTGCCGAATTTTTTGAACTTTTTTATTGGGTAGATCAACCAACTATGCCATTAATCGTATGCTTCATTTCTATGAATTTGTTTGAGGTTTTTCTCGCTTGGCTTGTCACATTTATGTATTGCACTTAGTTAAGCTTGGTAGTCTCGACATCACTTAGTGGTGTTTTCTCTACTGCGGTTCACGAAGGCCTTTATAATAGGATGATGCATGTTAGGGTCTTATGGTTGTTTTCCCGAGTAATTATGTACCTAAGAGGCAACAAGTCTTCACCATGCTTTGAGATTGCTAAATGCCTAGGAAGGAGGTAGTGTGAGGTTGTGTGATCCTTTGTTTATAACCTATTCTTCCGAATAGGTTTGGGGAGAGGGTTACACCATCATTAGACTTGTTTCTGTTTTTCATTTTCGTGTCGTGAGTTTATTTTCCTTTTCCGTAAATTTTGTACCCCAACCTATTCTTTCGAATAGATTTTGGGAAGTCGTGTGAGTCATTTTGTTTCTCTTTTGTTATGCTACTGCTGGCTAGAAAAAACATCGAAAAAAAAAGAAAGAAAAAATTCCAGAAAAAAAAAAGAGAAAAAGAAAAAAAAAAAAAGAACCTGGAAAGAAAAATAGAAAAAAAAAGAAGATCCCAAAAAAGCAAAGAAGGGTCCAAAAAAAAAAAGAAAGCCAAATAGCAGTTTAGCAAAGTGTTGAGTCTTTTCCATTTTTGTAATGTTCGTAATCGTGTTTTTCTATTTTTTTATCTTTTTTGTCTTAAGTGTCATCTGTTCTAGACCACCCTCGTCCTGCCATTCAGGAAGTGGTGAATAGCTTAAGACTTTCCTTGAGAGATGGGTAGAATAGGGGAGTGTTATCTTTTATAGGGAACCCTCCTTCGTTTGATGAGAGCCAGTACTGGTTCGACCTCTTTTGAGGGAAAGTCTTAACATGGTGGAACAGCAGTAAGTCCTCAGTTTCATAGGCACGGGGCAACCATTCGTATCTTAGCATGCATCATTACGTCGTCACTGACTAGGTCCAGGTAGAGAATGTTACGAGAGACTATCTTATCTTGACATAAGTGCTTATGTGGATGTGTATAAGTCAATCGAGGTATTCTTCAACCTATATTCATGCTTTGATTCGTATGGTTTTTGTTCATATGTTATTTGGTAGATTCAGTAGATTAGTTCATTTTATTTGGCATGTAACTCCATTTTGTGTCTTGCATGTTTTTTGTATTAGAGTCTAGCTTAGTTGCTTGAGGACAAACAAAGGTTCGGTTTGGGGAGTTTGATGAATGTGTATTTTACACTTTCATTCGAGTCTTTTTCACCTATTTTAGCTATCCTCTATGTTAATTTAGCTATATTTTAGTACATTTTATTAGAATAGTGTCACGTTTCCCTTTAGATTTTATTTTACAGGTTTTGGTTGAAATTCGGGGATTTCTGGGCAATTATATTGAAGTTGACAAGGAATTGGTGTTCCAGAAGCCTATTTGGAGTATCTGAAGGTTTCCGGATAGGATTTGGAGTCTAGGGGTCGAATCTGGAGGTTAGAAGGCCATTAGAAGTTTGAAACCGAGTCCGAAAAGATGAAGAAATCCAAATCCGCGTCGAAAAACGCGGAATTCCGCGAAAAAGACGGGGGGCGAACCGCCCCATCCTGCGGCGAACCGCCCCAGACTTTATTCGGGGCCTATATATAGAGCTCAGTTTTCTCTCCGAAAATCATATCTTTCCAGACCTACTTTCTCACCTCTCTCTATAGTTTTAGGTAGGAACTTCCCGGGGCTTGTCCTGGGAGTTCCGTAGCTTAGGGGATACTTTTTCATAGCAGTTTGGAGCTCGTAGGACCGCAATCATCCGGAGATTGACAACCTTCGGTAACTTTGTATCTTACAAGTTTTATTCTACTTATTTTATATTCTTTCAACATGTTTTCTTCTATGATATCTGTTGATTGCATGCTTATTATGAGTAGCTAAACTTATCATTTGTGGTAGTATGTGAATTCTTAGCGAGGGAAGATAATCATGCTAATGGCTATATCGCGCATTATACTCCGTGTCATTGCTTTATTTCGTTGATCAGTTGTAACCAAAATTCTCGTATGTTGTATTGATCATTATGCACAATTGGACACTAGTCGACCATCAGACCAATTATCTTCGTAGTGTTGAATAATTACGAAACACATTAGGACAATCGTGATTGACTAGTCAGACCAAATTATCTTCGTAGTGCTTAATACTTGCAACAGGACACTAGATTGATTCAAAGATCTCTATGCAAGACCGAGGAATTTATGCATGATTATCGACCCATTATGCTAAGAAGGACCATACTATCACCAATCTCCATTATCTGCTAGAAACCCCCTATTGCTATCTGTCTGCTGTTTTATATTCTCTTGTTAAATAGATAAAGCAAGTTATAGTCCTGAGAGAACGACACTCGAGCCATTCTGCTACTACACTACGGTTTTCGTTGTAGTTGTGGATTGCCTTTGGCTAATTACAAATTTATTTGATCGACCTTGACAACGTTCATCAGTCATCAACATAAATGATCATGAAAACGACTCCCTTGTCGTTGTGCCTAGTATAGACACAGGGATCTTCTACGCTTCTAACGAATTCAAACGATTTGACAGCTTCATTAAAGTGGATATTCCAGCACCTAGACGCTTGCTTTAGCCCATAGATGGATCTTTGTAATTTGCATACAGCAATTGGCCTGGTTTTACTAATAAAACCTTCCGGTTGTCCCATATAGACCTCTTCCTCAAGGTTGCCATTCAGGAAGGCAGTCTTTACATCCATCTGCCAGATCTCATAATCATAGTAGGCAGCTATTGCAAGTAGAATTCGAATAGACTTCAACTTTGCTACCGGTGAAAAGGTTTCATCGTAATCGATGCCATACCTTGCGTGTAGCCTTTCACCACAAGTCTAGCCTTGTGCGTTTGTACCTTGCCATCGGCATCTGTCTTTCGTTTAAAGACCCATTTGCACCCAATAGGTCTAACCCCTTGGGGCAAGTCTACCAAGCTCCAAACTTGGTTCAGGTACATGGAGTCCATTTCCAATTCCATGGCCTCTTGCCATTTGTCTGAGTCAATATCATTTATTGCCTCTTTGTAGGTCTCGGGGTCTTCCCGATCTGATAAGCCGACATCAAGTTCACTGATGTCTTCTATCATAAGGCTTTGTTTCTGAGGTCCTTTTAGGATCCTCTTCGACCTACGGAGCTCGACTGGTTCTGGTGCTTTTATTTTCTGGCTTCGTGTAACACGAACATTATCAGTGGGCACTGATGCAGCTGGTCGCGCGCCGCGACCTTTTTCCCTAGCGGGAGGCTGCTCTTGTGCAACTTGTTGCACATGTTGATTGACAACGGATTCTATTGGTGTGGTTTCAACTGTTGATCTAATCATAGGACTCCCACTGACTATGACATGCCTAGCAAGTGTCATATCATCACCCTTGTCTGCTTCGAAAGCTCCCACTGAACTTGAGTCTAAATCAGAAGATTTAGAGAACTCATGTTCGCGGGTGTCAAAGTCTTGAATTTCTTCAAGTTCTATCATGTCATCTAACCTCTCTTCTTCGAGGTATTCTGCTTCTAAAAACTTGACGTTTCTAGATACTATCACCTTGTGATCTTCAGCATGATAGAATTCATAGCCTCTCGTCTGACGAGGATAGCCTATGAAATATACTTTGACACCCTTGGCATCTAACTTATCAGTGAGCAACAGTTTGACTATCGCAGGACAGCCCCAAGGTCTAAGATAGCCCAGTGAGGGCTTCTTTCCTTTCCATAACTCATAAGGAGTTTTCTCCACTGATTTAGATGGTACACGGTTCAGAATGTAGATTGCAGTTTGTAGCGCATATCCCCATAGATATTTTGGAAGAGTCGAGAATCCAATCATTGATCTTACCATGTCTAACAAGGTTCGATTCCTCCTCTCAGACACACCATTTAACTGTGGTGTTCCAGGAGGGGTCCATTGCGATTGAATTCCGTTTTCCTTCAAGTAGTCGATAAATTCTTCACTAAGGTATTCACCTCCTCGATCTGATCGAAGAGTGATTATCCTTAGGTTCAATTCATTCTCGACCTCATTCCAAAACTCCTTGAATTTCCCAAAGGCCTCAGATTTATTCTTCATAAAATAAATATATCAATACCTTGAGAAATCGTCAGTAAAGGTAACGAAGTAAGGATAACCTCCACGGGCTTGGACTTTAAAAGGTCCACATACATCAATATGTATGATCTCTAAGCAGCGAGTGGCACGAACACCTTGTACAACAAAAGGTTTGTTCGTCATCTTACCCTTAACACATTAATCGCATGTACCATATGATTCAAAATCAAATGGCTCTAAGTAGACCAACTTCCTTAGTCTTTGAATCCGTGTTTCATTGATATGGCCTAGCCGACAATGCCATAGATAAGATGGATTATTCTTCCTACTTGAAGACGGTTGTTTGTTATGTATTTGAAATAAAGGTAGACTACTTTGCAAAATATATAAACCATTCACTAAGCGAGCTTTTCCATAATACTGGTCATTTAATGAAAAATAACAAGTATTATTAGCAAATCGAAAGGAAAAACCCAAATTGTCCAACAATGGAATGGAAATAATATTTCTGACAATGGATGGAACAAAATAAACGTTATCAAGTTCTAAACATTGCCCCGAAGGTAAATCTATCTTGCAGCGTCCAACGCGTTTGGCTTCAACTGGATTGTCGTTCCCAACATGCAAGTCGATTTCACCTTGCTTGACTAGCATGTGATCAATTAGCCCCTACACATTATTACAAATGTGTGAGCCACATGCTGTATCTAATACCCAACCATTGGAGTCAAAAGTAGTCATGTTCATTTCAATAACAAACATATCTGAGCTAGAAGCCGGCGACTTCCTAGCTTGATCTGCCCTCAGCTTAGGTCAATCTTTCTTCCAGTGGCCCTTGAGTTTGCAATAGAGACAAATCTCGATCCTAAGTCGAAACTTAGCCATCTTACGATTGCGCCCATTCTTGCCACCCTTCTTCCTTTTGGGTCTACGATTGACCCCTAGGAACTCGTTGGCAATGGGTCTCTCAGCAATCAACTCTGTTGCTACCCCGACATTGGGATTCTGAATAGATTGCAACAATCTTTGCACGATCAAGATAATGGAAGCCTTAGCTTCTACCTCCAAGCCATTGTAAGAAAATATGGTCAGAGTTACCCCTAGGGTACGCAGCGGAATTTTAAAAATTTTCTTAACATACAGGTTAATTGATTATGCATATGTCGTATATATATAAACACATCAATTAGAAGACTAACCTTACTTCCAAAGCAGCTTCCAAGTCTTCGTAATAATCCGGTGTATCTTCTCCTTCGTCGAAGTCGAAGATATCTACAATGCTCCTTATATCTACAAGACAATAAGAGTTAGTTTCCAGCTCCTAGAACCTCAACCTTGGTATCCACGGATGAACAGCCTATCGGAAGAATGCTAGGATATTCTTTGTGTGACCAAGAAGACGGGGCGGCAATTCCTCCGGGTGGTGGTTGCGCGCGCGGGTTGGCTAAAGGAGGAGGGGAGAGTTTTTATTTTCTCTAAGAAAACTGGGTAGAATAAATGTGTTCAAAACTGTGTCTGAAACTGTGTGTTAAAACTCTCTAATAGTCTACTATATATAGTAGTCTATAGAAGCCTAAAGCATAAGCAATTAGACTTCGTAAAGGAATAAGAATCTAATTCTTATCGCACAAGGAAACCAATATCAAGTCTAGATTCATTCCCAATCAAATCAAAACTCAATCAGGAAAATCTAACTTATCCCTTGGACTTCTAATAGAGGAAGGAGTCGAACTCCTTCCCCTACCCAACCAGGCGCGCGCGCGCGCTCTGTCCTACGGGATGTGGGTCCCAATTTTGGGACCCACTTATATTTCTAAGGCAATTCAAACTCCAAGTAGATTTTGCCCAAGTGCATATGTTAATTCTAAATTAACATATCCTTTCTAATCAAACCTCCATTATATTTCCAAAATATAATCTTTAATTGTATTTACATAAAATACAATTAATTAGCCAATTCAATTAATAATTCCAAATCATTAATTGAGCCACCAAATATTATAATTAATTCCAAATCAATTATAATCCATCAATCACAATTAATTCCAAATTAATTGCGATTCCATCTTCAAGGATATTCTGATAGACTGAATCACCACATAGTGTGACCCATAGGGCCTCACCGTATTAAGCAAGTCCTAGACTAGGCAACATGGAATTCCTAGACGGTTCCATTTGCAATATTAATACGTGAGGACGTTTGAGAGGTTTCTCAAAGCTAACCCTTTCGTTGCGAAGCCTGTTGTGCTCAACGCGGCGATGGTAACGTCCCTTCATCTGACTTGCTCGAATGTATCTAGGATCGATGAAGTGTCTATCCCAATAATACATCCACGGGCGTCTCAGGGAGTTGCTTGGTTAAGATATACTTATGACCATCATAATATATCATTTGCACTGGCCAGTGACTTTACCAACACAACTATGCAGACTATGAGCAGTGCTCTCCTGTGCTACAATTGAGAGATGAATCCTTCACAGAATCACTTATCACCCGTATTTTTATTTAGCCATAATCATGGATCGTGTCTTAGGTCAGCTGCTTATTCAGAGCTGACATCGACGGGTCCACCAAGGATATGGGGCAACAAATGTGATGATAAAGTCCTGTAAGTGCAAAGGACGAATGGCATCACTTCGACAACTCACCGGTTCCCATAGACACGTCGGTGTAGAGTATACATCGATGGGAGTGTCCGGTGGGTACTTCCGTTGTTCGATAAAGCTTCTTCGAACAACTATGCGCAGTTATGGGAACGTTCCTTGATTGTCCAACAATCCGTTCCGTGGCCGTGGGATCGGCTCACACTTGCTCCAACAAGTATAACCTCCACGCATACTAGTCTTGTCAGGTTCATTCAGACCCCCACATCCGAGATGTACCACGACTAGGGAGAGTTTGGGATAGATGATAACTCACATAGCTACCAGTAACTGTGTGATCGGTCATCTATCCGATGGGACATGTTTAATATCAATACAGACAGTAATAAAGATATGACATGCTGCAGCCTGGTGTAATATAAATATGAAAGCGATACTCAATAGTAAAATGCAACAAACATATATTATATTACGTTGACCTGTGTAATAGTACATATATGTCCTTTATAAGGGCACCATGCCCTTAGTAAGGACTGTCTCTAGGACATATACACTATCAATCTCCCACTTGGACTAGAGCCAGTCACCTTTATGCCTAATGCCCTGATTAGCATAATGTCTTAAGTGGACTTCCACTGATAAGACCTTAGTGAAAGGATCTGCCACGTTGTCCGTGGTAGAGACACGTTCTATACTAACTTCTCCTCTATCTATAATCTCACGTATAACGTGATATTTTCTAAGTACATGTTTGTTCTTGTTTGAAGATCTAGGCTCCCTAGCTTGAGCGACGGCATCCGTATTGTCACAATAAATCGTTATTGGACTGGGAGCAGGAACAACCCTCAATTCCTTCAAGAACTCTGAAATCCAGACAGCTTCTTTCGATGCTTCTGATGCAGCAATGTACTCGGCCTCTGTGGATGAGTCAGCAACCGTGGCTTGCTTAGAACTCTTCCAACAGACAGCTCCTCCGTTCAATTTGAATACGTATCCTGTCTGTGACTTAAAGTCATCAGGATCTGATTCAAATCCAGCGTCGACATACCCAGACATCTTTAATTCTGGTTCTCCACCAAACACCAAGAACATCTCTTTAGTCCGTCTAAGGTACTTAAGAACGTTCTTCACAGCAGTCCAGTGAGGTACTCCTGGATTTTGTTGGTGTCGATAAGTGACACTAAGCGCATATGCCACATCGGACCTTGTGCAATTCATTGCATACATTATAGACCCTACTGCCGAAGCATAGGGCACACGACTCATTGGATTTCTTTCTTCATCAGTTTTAGGACCATCCTTAACTGATAAGACAATCCCATGCCTAGCTGGGAGAAAGCCTCTCTTTGAGTCATCCATCTTATAACGCTTCAGTATTTTGTCGATGTAGGTGGACTATGTCATTCCCAACATCCTCTTGGATCTATCTGTAAAGATCTTGATCCCTAGGATGTAGTTCGCTTCACCCAAGTCCTTCATCGAGAAGGTACTTGATAACCAAACTTTAGTCTCCTCTAGCATAGAGACATTGTTTCCCATGATCAAAATGTCATCTACATAAATGATCATGAAAACAACTCCTTTGTCGCTGTGTCTCGCATATACACAGGGATCTTCCTTGCTTCTGATGAAGTCAAACGATTTGACAGCTTCATAAAAGCGGATATTCCAGCTCCTTGACGCTTGCTTTAGCCCATAGATGGATCTTTGTAATTTGCATACATCAGTTGGCCTGGTTTTACTAATAAAACCTTCCGGCGGTACCATATAGACCTCTTCCTCAAGGTTGCCATTGAGGAAGGCTGTCTTTACTTCCATCTGCCAGATTTCATAATCATAGTAGGCAGCTATCGCAAGCAGAATTCGAATGGACTTCAATTTTGCTACTGGTGAAAAGGTTTCATCGTAATCGATGCCATACCTTTGCGTGTAGCCTTTCGCCACAAGCCTAGATTTGTGCGTTTGTACCTTGCCATCGGCATCTGTCTTTCGTTTAAAGAACCATTTGCACCCTATTGGTCTAACCCCTTGGGGCAAGTCTACCAAGTTCCAAACTTGGTTCTGGTACATTGAATCCATTTCTAATTCCATGGCCTCTTGCCATTTGTCTGAGTCAATATCAATTATTGCCTGTTTGTAGGTCTCGGGATCTTTCCGATCTGATAAACCGACATCAAGTTCACTGATGTCTTCTATCATAAGGCTTTGCTTCTGAGGTCCTCTAAGGATCCTCTTCGACCTACGGAGCTCGACTTGTTCTGGTGCTTTTCTTTTCTGGCTTCGTGTAACACGAACATTATCAGTGGGTACTGATGCAGCTGGTCGTTGGGCGCGACCCTGTTCCCTTGTGGGAGACTGCTCTTGTGCAACTTGTTGCACAGGTTGGTTGACAACGGGTTCTATTGGTGTGGTTTCAACTGTTGATCTAATCACAGGACTCCCACTGACTATGACATGCCTAGAAAGTGTCATATCATTATCCTTGTCTGCTTCGAAAGCTCCCAGTGAACTTGAGTCCAAATCAGAAGATTTAGAGACCTCATGTTCGCGCGTGTCAAAGTCTTGAATTTCTTCAAGTTCTATCCTATCATCTAACCTCTCTTCTTTGAGGTATTCAGCTTCTAAAAACTTCACGTTTCTAGACACGATCACCTTGTGATCTTCAGCATGATAGAATTCATAGCCTCTCGTCTGACGAGGATAGCCTATGAAATATACTTTGACACCCTTGGCATCTAACTTATCAGTGAGCATCAGCTTGACTATCGCAGAACAGCCCCAAGGTCTAAGATAGCCTAGTGAAGGCTTCTTTCCCTTCCATAACTCATAAGGAGTTTTCTCCACTGATTTAGATGGTACACGGTTCAGAATGTAGATTGCAGTTTGTAGTGCATATCCCCACAGATACTTTGGAAGAGTTGAGAATCCAATCATTGATCTTACCATGTCTAACAGGGTTCGATTCCTCCTCTCAGACACACCATTTAACTGTGGTGTTCCAGGAGGAGTCCATTGCGATTGAATTCCATTTTCCTTCAAATAATCGATAAATTCTTCACTAAGGTATTCACCTCCTTGATCTGATCGAAGAGTGACTATCCTTAGGTTTAATTCATTCTCGACCTCATTCCTAAACTCCTTGAATTTCCCAAATGTCTCGGATTTATTCTTCATAAGATAAATATATCCATACCTTGAGAAATCGTTAGTAAAGGTAACGAAGTAAGGAAAAACCCCCACGCGCATGGACTTTAAACGGTCCACATACATCGATATGTATGAGCTCTAAGCAGCGAGTGGCACGAACACCTTGTCCATCAAAAGGTTTGTTCGTCATCTTACCCTTAACACAAGATTCACATGTACCATATGATTCGAAATCAAATGGTTCTAAGTAGTCCAACTTCCTTAGTCTTTGAATCCGTGTTTCATTAATATGGCCTAGCCGACAATGCCATAGATAAGATGGATTATTCTTCTTACTTGAAGACGGTTGTTTGTTATGTATTTGAAATAAAGGTAGACTACTTTGCAAAATGTATAAACCATTCACCAAGCGAGCCTTTCGATAATACTGATCATTTAATGAAAAATAACAAGTATTATTCGCAAATCGAAAGGAAAAACCCATATTGTCTAACAATGGAATGGAAATAATATTTCTGACAATGGATGGAACAAAATAAACATTATCAAGTTCTAAACATTGTCCCGAAGGTAAATCTATCTTGCTGCGTCCAACGTGTTTGGCTTCAACTGAATTTCCGTTCCCAACATGCAAGTTGATTTCACCTTGCTTGACTAGCCTGTGATCAATTAGCCCCTGCACATTATTACAAATGTGTGAGCCACAGGCCGTATCTAATACCCAACCATTGGAGTCAAAAGTAGTCATGTTCATTTCAATAACAAACATACCTGAGCCAGAAGCTGATGAATTCTTGGCCTAATCTGCCCTAAGCTTAGGGCAATCTTTCTTCCAGTGGCCCTTGAGCTTGCAATAGAGATAAATCTCGATCCTAAGTCGAAATTCGGCCATCCTACGATAGCGCCCATTCTTGCCACCCCTCTTCCTTTTGGGTCTACGATTGACCCTTGGGAATCTGTTGGCAATGGGTCTCTCAGCAATCAACTCTGTTGCTACCCCAACATTGGGGTTGTGAATAGATTGCAACAATCTTTGCACGATCAAGATAATGGAAGCCTTAGCTTCTAGCTCTAAGCCATATCCAACAAGTTGTAAGAGAAAGTCAATCAATGACTTAACTTGTTCAAGCGACAGCTCTTCTGTCCCAAGGCTTTTGATAAGCATGATCTTGATAGCTTCGAACCCTTCACACATCCTTGGAGCATCCAAGAATGAGAAGAGATATTTTACAATCTCATATGGTTCCTTGTCTCGACATGGTCCAACCATAATGTCAGACATAGCATTCAGCATCAAGTTCTTTACAAACTCGGCCCTTTCCACTTCCAATTCATAATAGCAATCATAGGTTGCCGTTATGAATTCAGTGGGAGGTGGAGGGATAGGTTCGTCCAAGACGTACTCAACCTCATTGTACCATAGCACCTTTCGTACCTCATGGATCCAATCCACGTAGTTTGGTCCTGTTAGCTTTTGCAACTCCAAGTTGGCAACAAGCTCGGAGGACGGTATCACCATATCTAATATCCTAAGGAGAAATAATATAGAACGAAAACAATAAATCAACTATTGAAATATCATTTCTAAATACACAGTCAACATAACTAAGCAACAAGGTCCTTTAGCTGTTTAGCTCCCACTATTTTCACATATGCTTGCCCCCACAACAAACATACGGGTAATGTCCAACAAGTTACCGTAGTGGCCAAGATCCAAATCCATATTATGCCATACTCCAACGGGGGCTGGTCGCACAGCATAATATGACCGGTAGGACTGGTAAGACTATCCAATTGCGTCACGCAACTCTTGGTTGTTAAATCTAATTTAACCCGATGCCCTACATATTGTACCTATCGAGGTCGCTAGATACAATATGCAGTAAGTCATAACCACAGGCTTACTCTAATCTGACGAATACTGCGAGTCTGTAAGATGAGGTCGCCAATACAAGAAAACGCAATGAAAGTTCAGAATTAAAGCACCCTATGGAAAGCATCTCAGAAATACATACATACATACATACATATATATATATATATATATATATATATATATATATATATATATATATATATATATATATATATATATATATATATATATATATATATATATATATATATATATATATATATATATATTTCTGTACTTATATTGGTTGGGGCTTGTAACTCGAGGGTTGTTATCAGTCATCTACAAACAAATAAGGGCGCCGCCTACCCATCATGCATGAACGGTCTACACGTAATGGATGCCGCCTATCCATTCTAGTTCTAAACGCGGTCAAGCACATAATGGGTGCCGCCTACCCATACATAAATATGCGGTCCGACATATAAGAGGGCGCCGCCTACCCTCGCATGCATAGCGGTCGAACGGAATGTAAAAACATGGTATTTAAACATGCATTGTCAAACAATAGCATATTGAGCATATGAAACAAGTAGTAGCCTATGTGGATGACAAATGACTTCATAATTTCATTATGAAAATTATAATCCCATACTTATAATTTCTATGAAATAATTGAAAATTTGGACTAGATTGAATATTCAAAAATTCTATTGACCAAGTAGCAATTTTCGAAAACCCGAATGACTTAATTGTAATTTTAAAAACCTTAGAGGTGTTAAATCTAAAATTCAAAAGTAGAAGGACTAATTTGCAATAAACAATAAATTGATAAATTACAAATAAGCCCTTTAACTTTATACTAATTAAATTTAACGCCTCTAGTTTAAAACAATTACAATTAAATCATATTTATATTCCAAATATAAAATTCAATCCTCAAAACTTTCAAAATTCGATTTTGGGTCCAACCCGAAAATATATATAATTTTTTTTTTTTTTTTGAAAAATATAAATTCTAAATTTATATAAAAACAAAACTTTTGAAAATCGAATTTATCATAGAATCAATTGCATCCACATATCTACAAAATCATACAATATATATACGTATATATGTAATCAATTAACCTGGCTCTGATACCATTGTAAGAAAATATGGTCAAAGTTACCCCTAGGGTACGCAGCGGAATTTTAAAAATTTTCTTAACATACAGGTTAATTGATTATGCATATGTCGTATATATATAAACACGTCAATTAGAAGACTAACCTTACTTCCAAAGCAGCTTCCATGTCTTCATAATAATCCGGTGTATCTTCTCCTTCGTCGAAGTCGAAGATATCTACAATGCTCCTTATATCTGCAAGACAATAAGAGTTAGTTTCCAGCTCCTAGAACCTCAACCTTGGTATCCACGGATGAACAGCCAATCGGAAGAATGCTAGGATATTCTTTGTGTGACCAAGAAGACGGGGCGGCAATTCCTCCGGGTGGTGGTTGCGCGCGCGGGTTAGCTAAAGGAGGAGGGGAGAGTTTTTATTTTCTCTAAGAAAACTGGGTAGAATAAATGTGTTCAAAACTGTGTCTGAAACTGTGTGTTAAAACTCTCTAATAGTCTACTATATATAGTAGTCTATAGAAGCCTAAAGCATAAGCAATTAGACTTCGTAAAGGAATAAGAATCTAATTCTTATCGCACAAGGAAACCAATATCAAGTCTAGATTCATTCCCAATCAAATCAAAACTCAATCAGGAAAATCTAACTTATCCCTTGAACTTCTAATAGAGGAAGGAGTCGAACTCCTTCCCCTACCCAGCAGGGCGCACGCGCGCGCTCTGTCCTACGGGATGTGCGTCCCAATTTTGGGACCCACTTATATTTCTAAGGCAATTCAAACTCCAAGTAGATTTTTCCCAAGTGCATATGTTAATTCAAAATTCACATATCCTTTCTAATCAAACCTCCATTATATTTCCAAAATATAATCTTTAATTGTATTTACATAAAATACAATTAATTAGCCAAATCAATTATAATCCATCAATCACAATTAATTCCAAATTAATTGCGATTCCATCTTCAAGGATATTCTGATAAACTGAATCACCACATAGTGTGACCCATAGGGCCTCACCGTATTAAGCAAGTCCTAGACTAGGCAACATGGAATTCCTAGACGGTTCCATTTGCAATATTAATACGTGAGGACGTTTGAGAGGTTTCTCAAAGCTAACCCTTTCGTTGCGAAGCCTGTTGCGCTCAACGCGGCGATGGTAACGTCCCTTCATCTGACTTGCTCGAATGTATCTAGGATCGATGAAGTGTCTATCCCAATAATACATCCACGGGCATCTCAGGGAGTTGCTTGGTTAAGATATACTTATGACCATCATAATATATCATTTGCACTGGCCAGTGACTTTACCAACACAACTATGCAGACTATGAGCAGTGCTCTCCTGTGCTACACTTGAGAGATGAATCCTTCACAGAATCACTTATCACCCCCATTTGTATTTAGCCATAATCCTGGATCGTGTCTTAGGTCAGCTGCTTATTCAGAGCTGACATCGACGGGTCCACCAAGGATATGGGGCAACAAATGTGATGATAAAGTCCTGTAAGTGCAAAGGACGAATGGCATCACTTCGACAACTCACCGGTTCCCATAGACACGTCGGTGTAGAGTATACATCGATGGGAGTGTCCGGTGGGTACCTCCATTGTTCGATAAAGATTCTTCGAACAACTATGCGCAGTTATGGGAACGTTCCTTGATTGTCCAACAATCCGTTCCGTGGCCGTGGGATCGGCTCACACTTGCTCCAACAAGTATAACCTCCACGCATACTAGTCTTGTCAGGTTCATTCAGACCCCCACATCCGAGATGTATCACGACTAGGGAGAGTTTGGGATAGATGATAACTCACATAGCTCCCACTAACTGTGTGATCAGTCATCTATCCGAGGTGACATGTTTAATATCAATATAGACAGTAATAAAGATATGACATGCTGCAGCCTGGTGTAATATAAATATGAAAGCGATACTCAATAGTAAAATGCAACAAACATATATTATATTACGTTGACCTGTGTAATAGTACATATATGTGCTCTATATGGGCACCATGCCCTCAGTAAGGACTGTCTCTAGGACATATACACTATCAGCCATATCCAACAATTTGTAAGAGAAAGTCAATCAATGACTTGACTTGTTCAGGCGACAGCTCTTCTGTCCCAAGTCTTTGGATAAGCATGATCTTGATAGCTTCGAACCCTTCACATCTCCTTGGAGTATCCAAGAATGAGGATAGATATCTCACAATCTCATATGGTTCCTTGTCTCGACATGGTCCAACCATATTGTCAGACATAGCATTCAGCAACAAGTTCTTTACAAACTCGGCCCTTTCCACTGACATTTCATAATAGAAATCATAGGTTGCCGTAGTAAATTCAGTGGGAGGTGGAGGGATAGGTTCGTCCAAGACGTACTCAACCTCGTTGTACCATAGCACCTTTCGTACCTCATGGATCCAATCCACGTAGTTTGGTCCTGTTAGCTTTTGCAACTCCAAGTTGGCAATAAACTCGGAGGACGGTATAACCATTTCTATTTTCCTAAGGAGAAATAATATAGAACGAAAATAATAAATCAACTATTGAAATACTATTTCTAAATACACAGTCAACATAACTAAACAACAAGGTCCTTTAGCAGTTTAGCTCCCACTATTTTCACATATGCTTTCCCCCAAAACAAACATACGGGTAATGTCCAACAAGTTACCGTAGTGGCCAAGATCCGAATCCATACTATGCTATACTCCAACGGGGGCTGGTCGCATAGCATAATATGACCAGTAGGACTATCCAATTGCGTCACACAACTCTTGGGTGTTAAATCTAATTTAACCCGATGCTCTAAATATTGTACCTATCGAGGTCGATAGATACAATATGAAGTAAGTTATAACCATAGGCTTACTCTAATCTGACGATCACTGCGAGTCTGCAAGACGAGGTCGCCAATACAGGGATACGCAATGAAAGTTCAGAATTAAAGCACCCCATGGAAAGCATCTTAGAAATACATACATATATATATTTCTGCACTTATATTGGTTGGGGCTTGTAGCTTGAGGGTTGTTATCAGTCATCTACAAACAAATAAGGGCGCCGCCTACCCATCATGCATGAGCGGTCTACACGTAATGGATGCCGCCTATCCATTCTAGTTCTAAACGCAGTCAAGCACATAATGGGTGCCGCCTACCCATACATAAAATATGCGGTCCGACAAATAAGAGGGCGCCGCCTACCCTCGCATGCATAGCGGTCGAACGGAAAGTAAAATACATGGTATTTAAACATGCATTGTCAAACAATAGCATCGAGCAAACAAACAAGTAGTAGCCTATGTGGATGCCAAATGACTTCAAAACTTAATTATGAAAATTATAATCCCATACTTATAATCTCTATGAAAAAATTGAAAATTTGGACTAGATTGAAAAATCGAAAATTCTATTGACCAGGTAGCAATTTTCGAAAACCCGAAGGCCTCAATTGTAATTTTCGAAACCTTGGAGTTGTTAAGTCAAAAATTCAAAAGTAGAAGGACTTATTTGTAATGAATAACAAATTGATAAATCACAAATAAGCCCCTTAACTTTATACTAATTATATTCCAAATATAAAATTCAATCCTCAAAATTACAATTAAATCATATTTATATTCCAAATATAAAATTCAATCCTCAAAATTTTTAAAAATTCGATTTTGGGTCCAACCCGGGAAAAAAAAAATATATATACATTAAAATAAGGGGACGGGACCAAGTCCCGTCCCCTAACGTGCCTACGGCCGCAGGCGGTCCCGTATATATATATAAATATTTTATTTTTTTTGAAAAAATATAAATTCTAAATTTATATAAAAACAAAAATTTTAAAAATCGAATTAATCATAGAATCAATTGCATCCACATATACTACAAAATCATACAACATATATACGTATATACGTAATCAATTAATCTCGCTCTGATACCACTGTAAGAAAATACGGTAAGAGTTACCCCTAGGGTACGCAGCGGAGTTTCAAAAATTTTCTTAACATGAAGGTTAATTGATTATGTATATAGCATATATATTAAACACGTCAATTAGAAGACTTACAATACTCCAAAAGCAAGCACAGTACCAAGTCTTCGTAATAGTCCGGTGTATCTTCTCCTTCGTCGAAGTCGAAGATATCTGCAATACTTTGATTATCTGCAGGACAATAAAAGTTAGTTTCCAGCTCCTTGAACCTCAACCTTGGAATCCACGGATGAACAACTTATCGGAAAGAATGCTAGGATATTCTTTGTATGGCCAAGAAGATGGGGCGGCGGTTTTCCTCCGGTGAGGGTGGCGCGCGCGTGGCTGTTATGGAGGTAGGGGAGAGCTTTTATTTTCTCTAAGAAAACTGGTAGAAAGAATGATATAAAATCTGTCTGTTGAATCAACCATAATCAAAGCTCTCTAATAGTCTATTATATATAGTAGTCAATAGAAGCCTAATGAATAATCAATTAGACTTCATAAAGGAATAAGAATCTAATTCCTATCGCACTACGAAACTAATTCAAATCTAGATTCATTCCCAATCAAGTTAGAACTCAATCAGAAAAATCTAACTTATCCCTTGGACTTCTAATAGAGGAAGGAGTCGGACTCCTTCCCTTACTCCAGCGGCGTGCACGCGCGCCGCCCAAGGGTGATAGGTGGGTCCCGATTTTGGGACCCACTAATAGTTCTAAGGCAATTCAAACTCCAAGTAGATTTTGCCCATGTGCATATATTAATTCCAAATTAACATATCCTTTCAAATCAAACCTCTATTATATTTCTAAAATATAATCTTTAATTGTATTTACATAAAATACAATTAATCAGCCAATTCAATTAATAATTCCAAATCATTAATTGAGCCACAAATTATTATAATTAATTCCAAATCAATTATAATCCATCAATCACAATTAATTCAAAATTAATTGCGATTCCATCTTCAAGGATATTCGGATAAGCTGAATCACCACATAGTGTGACCCATAGGACCTCATTGTATTAAGCAAGTCCTAGACTAGGCAAAATGGAATTCCTAGACGGTTCCATTTGCAATATTAATACATGAGGACGTTTGAGAGGTTTCTCAAAGCAAACCCTTTCGTTGCGAAGTCTGTTGCGCTCAACGCGGCGATGGTAACGTCCCTTCATCTGACTGACTCGAATGCATCTAGAATCGATGAAGTGTCTATCCCAATAATACGTCCACGGGCGTCTTCAGTGTGTTGCATGGTGAATCCAATATCTATTATGATTATCATAATAATATTGATACGTTGGCCAGCGGTTTTACCAATCACAACTATGAGCGACTATGAGCAGTACTCTCCTGTGCTACACATGAGAGATGAATCCTTCACAGAATCACTTATCATCCGCATTTGTATGTAGCCATAATCCTGGATCGTGTCTTGGGTCAACTGCTTGTTCAGAGCAGACATTGACGGGTCCACCAAGGATATGGGGCAACAAATGTGATGATAAAGTCCTGTAAGTCCAAAGGACGACTGGCATCACTTCGACAACTTACCAGTTCCCATAGACACTTCGGTGTAGAGTATACATCTATGGGAGTGTCCGGTGGGTACTTCCATTGTTCGGTAATCACCCTTCGCACAACTATGCGTAGTTATGGGAACGTTTCTTGATTGTCCAACAATCCGTTCCGTGGTCGTGGGATCGGCTCACACTTGCTCCAACAAGTATAACCTCCAGGCATAATAGTCTCAACTGGTTCATTCAGACCTCTACATCCGAGATGAAGCTCGACTAGGGAGAGTTTGGGATAGATGATAACTCACATAGCTCCCACTATCTGTGTGATCGATCATCTATCCGAGGGGACATGTTTAATATCAATACAGACAGAAATAGAGATATGACATGTTGTATGCCTGTTGTAATATAAATATGAAAGCCATACTCAATAGTCAAATAACAAACATATATTATATTACGTTGACCTGTGTAATAGTACATATATGCCCTTTATAAGGGTTGCATGCCCTTAATAAAGACTGTCTCTAGGACATATACACCATCAAAGTTGAGCAGAGGCATCTTGACCCTTGAGTTTACTGCTTGGCATGAAAACATCGATTGATTTGTTGGAAGTGTCTTCAATCTCCAACTCCTTTTGATGACTTAGTTCTTTCAGCACCAGCTGAACTTTGTCAATGGATGTTTTCGGTGAACTGGATTCAGTATTCTCAGCATCATGGGATGCGTCGTCGAATAGTGTCTCTTGTGGTGTTTCAGCAACCTCTGGGACTTGAACCATTGCGGTCTCAGCAACTGGTTCTTCAACAACTTGATGAGTTGCTTGTTCAACAACCATCTTTTCAGTATTGGTAGCATCAACAAGTGCCGCGGTTCTTATGTCAGCAGCAATATCAATTAATGGTTCCAGAGTCTGATCATCAAGATTATCTACAATGTAGATATCTGGGATTGAGGCAGGAATTTCATTTCCAGTGCCTTGTGGTCTCTTCTCAGTAGATGTATCAACATTGAGTTGATTGTTGAAGGCTTCCGCAAAACTTCAACATTGCTGACATAGGTTTCAGTAACCACCTAATCAACATCTACTGGAACTTGTGTTTCAGCAACTGCGTGAGAATCATCCGAAAGATCATGGACAACTGGTACTGACTTGCGAGCCAGTGTTTTCTTTCTTGGGTTAGTTGTCCTTTTTCTCTTGGGGACTGGGTTAGCTGATGACGCTGCAGTCTGAGTGTCATCATCAACTGTCCTCTTTTTCTTCTTGGATTTCTCCACTTGCTTTTCAGCAGCAGCGTCAGTAGTTGCATTTTCAGCAACGGCTGTTGTACCCTTATCATGATCACCATCTACAACAGTTTCATCATGATCACCATCTACAACAGGTTCATCAACAACTTTTTCATCTGTTGGAACATTCTCTTGCTGAGTAGTGGCGGCAACATCTGCAGCTGTTGTATACCTTTCTTGCTGACTTGTGCTGACAACATTCGCAGCTGTTGTCTTCTTAGATTTTTCAAGTTTCTTGCCAGCAAGCTTAGGTGCATTTTGCTTGTAGAAGGCTCTTCCCACATTGCATACAAATTTCTTAATCGGCAATGGGTTTCTCAGCTGAATCTTGAAGTGTTCAAGAATATAGCATATGTTTAGTCCATACATGACTGGGAAGGTAGGTGAGACCTTGTTGTCTTCAACCTTAACCTTGAATTTAGTAACACAATCAACAAGTCTGTTGAACATGTACTTTGCCCAGTTGAGCTCTGTTTTGTTCTCATATATATGCATCAGCAGGGCCACCTTCTCAAGCCTACTTGGTCTATTCCTCCGACTTGGGAGTCTAAGACTTTGATTAGTAGCAGAGCTACTAGACCAAGTGAATGGCAGAGATGCTTCCTCTTAACGTGCTTTGTCCAAGTCAGAGCAATCTCTCCTTTCTTCATTTTCTCATTTCGGACATCACTGTAGAAGGCTTCTATTTCTTCGTTAGTGGTTGTGATGTCATCTTCAGTTCCAGTGGTCGGAATCTGAAAGATTTCGGCTAAATCAGTCCATTTCAGGACAATTTGCACATTCTGAACTTTGGAGAAGATCACTTTTTCAGTGACTCCTTGACCATCAGTTAGGGTCTGGATTTCTGCATTATTGTAGAACTCCATAGTATCTAACATACTCACTTTCTTAGGGCGAGCTGTTATAAAGTGAGTGAGGCCTTGCTGTTTAATCAAGTAAAGTGCCTCCTCATTGTCACCGTCTAGTTCTTGTTCATAGAAGTATCGTATATACTTCTCTTATTCAAAGCCACCCCATTGCATCATCATCTCACACTTTACAGTGTCTATATATGCAGGAGGCATGGGTTTTTCTGTTATCCAATCGTTTTTCAACACAACTTTCGCTATTTTAGTCACCGGAGTTAACACCGGAGCAGTGCTTTTTCCAGCACTGTCAACCTTAGATGACTTTGATGTCTTAGATGACTGTCTCTTTGGTGCCATTTCTTATATAGAGTGAGAAATGTGTACGAAAAAGATTGTTTACTTTTTGACCGGAGGTACAGTAGATTCAGGCTAAAATTTGCAGAGAAAGGAAATGTGAGTTAAAGAATTTTGTCTTTCTCTAACTCCTTGTTTATATAGTGTCTCTGATGTGCAAGAAGCTCAATCGATTTGAGTTCTCAGCAAGGGTAAATCAGAGATTCAACATCGTTAGTGGAGCCTTTGCATTAAATGCGTAGTGGCCCACTAACAAAAACCGTCAGAGCACTCTTTCTCTTTGTAATGTTAACCGTTAGATCACTAACGCCTTTTAATTAATGGCCACGATTGTATTTCATGTCATGATTATTAGCGAGTTTATCTGTGCCCGATTAACGTCACAAATTGATTTTACCGAGATTTATGGGATTTGATTGCTTGCTGAAGTAAACAAGAATCTTTTCAGCGAGTTTGTGTAATTGTCCTTGTTACTTACTGAAAGTTCCCCTTAATCAGACATCTCATATTTCTTTAAGTTAAAAGATATTTCTGAGTTCCCGTATCAGTAAATTCTTTTTATCTTGAGATATCTTTTGGTAAAATCTGAGAGGTGAGTTTTGCTCTTTTCTGAGTTCCCGTCTTAGAAATTTTCTCTTGATACTTGAATACTTGTTTCAGTATCTTTGATTGTCTGAATGTCCGTTTCAGCAATCTTTTTAGGTTATTCTCTTACTGAGTGCCCTTCTCAGCAAGTGATTAAGTTTCCTAACAAATACCCGTTTTGAAGGAATTACTTGTTGATTGCCTGTTTCAGCAATCATGTTGTGACTTACCATTTCCTAGAACAAATCAGTGGAAGAAGCTTTTATTCAAGTAAGAATACTTTGCCTTGCTGAATGCTTGTTTCAGCAATCTGCCAATTGTATCCTTTATTGAGGTAATTCAATCAATCCAAGGTTATACCTTAGCATTGCGAATCTATTATCTGGTAGGGGCTTGGTAAAGATGTCAGCAAGTTGATCATTAGTACCCACTTTCATAACCTCAATATCTCCCTTTTCGACATGATCTCTAATGAAATGATGTCTAATATCCATGTGCTTAGTCCTTGAGTGGAACTTAGGATTTTGCGTGATAGCAATAACACTTGTATTATCACAAAAGATTGGTGTTTTCTTTGCAGAAATACCATAATCTCTTAATTGTTGCTAAATCCATAGGATTTGAGCTGTGCAACAACCAGCCGCAATGTACTCAGATTCAGTAGATGAATTGGCAACATAGGTTTGCTTCTTGCTTAACCATGATATTAATCTAGTACCCAAAAACTGACAAGTTCCAGAGGTACTTTTTCTATCAAGAGTTGATCCTCCATGATCTGCATCAGAATAACCAACCAATTCAAATCCAGAATCTTTAGGATACCATAATCCAACATTGATTGTACCTTTGACATATTTCAGTATCTTAAGTGCCTTTTTGTAGTGTGATTCTGTTGGATCAGATTGGAATCTTGCACACACACAAACAGCATATTGAATGTCAAGTCTACTTGCTGTTAAATACAACAAGGAACCAATTTGGTACCAACACTCATATGGATCTTTTTTCAGGTTTTTCTTCCTCTTTGATCCTAAACTTTATGAACATTTCCTTCGCATACTTTGCTTGATTTATGAATATTCCATCTTTGAGTTGCTTGACTTGCAAACCTAGGAAATAATTCAATTTTTCCATCATACTCATTTCAAATTTATTTGTCATGAGTTTGGCAAAATCATCACAAAGTTGCTTGTCCTTAGATCCAAATATTATGTCATCCACATAAATTTGAACTAAGAGTATTTTACCATCATGGTTCATGGTAAACAAGGTTTTGTCAACTTCACCTTTCTTGAAACCATTATCCAGCAAGAACTTGGCCAAGGTATCATACCAAGCTCTTGGTGCTTGCTTTAGACCATATACAACTTTTTGAAGCTTGTATACCATCTTGGTTTCTGAGGGAAGTTCAAAGCCAGGTGGTTGTTCTAAGTAGACTTCTTCAGCAAGTTCACCATTCAAGAATGCAGTTTTAACATCCATTTGATAAACAATGAAGTCATTGTGAGCAACAAAGGCCAAGAAAAGTCTAATTGCATCCAATCTTGCAACTGGTGCATAAGACTCATCATAGTCCAATCCTTCAGTCTTATAGTAACCTTGAGCAATTAAACGTGCTTTGTTTCTTGTTACTTCACCAGACTCACTCAGCTTGTTTCTGAAGACCCACTTTGTACCAATAGCTTTCTTGCCTTGAGCAAGAGGTACAAGTTTCCAGACTTTGTTCCTTTCAAATTGATCCAGTTCTTCTTGCATTGCCTTGATCCATTCAGAATGCTTTAGAGCTTCTTCTATGGTCTTGGGTTCAATTTCTGAAACAAAGCAAGAGAACAAAGATTCTACTTCTACGACATTTGCTTCTTCAGCAAGTCCATGACTAGCAGAAACTTTAGATCTAGTCACTTGGCGTTTGTCAATATCACCAATCATATCCGTAGAGGGATGATCTCTAATCCATTTGTTAACAGGTTTTCTGCTCGTTGGATCTGGATATGTTTGCTAATCAGCATGTGACTCTTCAGCATGTACTTGTTCAGTACTACTGGTATTTTGTGTCTCTGCTCAGATTGGTTCATCAGCAACTGCTTGTTCAGCATTGCTAGATTGTGGTAACTCATCAGCAGGCACGGGAGGTTGCGTAGTTTCAGCAACTTCCGGAGCAACTGCGTCTTTTGCTGGAAATTCTTTGTCGTGAACTATATTTATCTTGTCATGACTTGGGGGAGGAGAGTCATTGTCAGAATCATCATTTAGTTCAATTGACTTGATTTGCCTAGCATCAGATTCAGTTTTTTGCTCATGTATGATTAGCTTTTTCATACATTCTGATATTTCTTCTTCAACAGGCACTCCTTGTGTCTTTTCGTAGAATATAACATGCACTGATTCTTCGATCTTTTGTGCCTTTTTGTTGTAAAGTCTATAAGCTTTACTATGCAAGGAGTAATCAAGAAATATCGCTTCGTCTGCCTTTGGTTGAAATGTTCTTAGGTATTCTCTACCGTTATTAAGAACGAAAGACTTACAACTAAATACTCTTAGATGAGTGATATTAGGAGGTCTTCCAACAAACAACTCATACGGAGTTTTGTTGTATTCCTTAGTAATCAGACATCTGTTTTGAGTGTAACAGATGGTATTAATCGCTTCAACCCAGTCAGGCTCACTTATTTCAGTGTCAGCAAGCATTGTTCTTGCGGCTTCTTTTAGGGTGCGATTCTTCCGTTCAGCAACACTGTTTTGTTGTGGTGTCCTTACTGAGGATAACTGATGTCGTATGCCTTCGGAAGTGCAATACTCAGTTATGTACTAGTTTACAAACTCAGTACCATGGTTTGTCCTTATGACGTTTAGCTTGTCATTTTTCATGACTTCAAGCTTATTCAGCAAGTTAGGTATTTCAGTCTTTGGTTCAGATTTGTGCTTGATAAATACTACCCAAGTGAATCTTGAATAGTCATCTAACACCACCAGACCATACTTCTTACCAACATAGCTTGTTGAAGAAGATTCAAACAAGTCCATGTGCAAGAGTTGTAAAGGTTTTGTAGTTGACGGTACTGCCTTGTTCTTAAAAGAAGATTTGGTTTGCTTTCCTTGCTGACATGCATTGCAAACACCATCCTTCTTAAAAGTAACCTTAGGTAATCCAACTACAAGTGCCTTTTTAGACAGCTTATTCAGCGTCTTGAAGTTTAGGTGACTTGTTCGTTTATGCCATAACCATGCTTTTTCAGCAAGGCAATCGTGATCTGAGACAAGGCATTTTTCAACGATTGCTGAAGACCAATCTACGGTGTACAATCCTCCTGATCTTCTGGCAATCATAATAACCTTCTTCGTCTCGAAATCTATAAGTTTACATTCATCACTTTTGATTTTGATGAAGTTTTAAGAAAATATGGTCAGAGTTACCCATACGGTACGCAGCGGAATTTCAAAAATTTTCTTAACATGCAGGTTAATTGATCATGTATATAGCGTATATAATAAACATATTAATCAGAAGACTTACAATACTCCAAAAGTAAGAATAGGTATTGAATCGATACGCCAATCGATGAAGTCTTCGTAATAGTCTGGTGAATCTTCTCCTTCGTCGAAGTCGAAGATATCTGCAATACTTTGATTATCTGCAAGACAATAAAAGTTAGTTTCCAGCTCTTTGAACCTCAACCTTGGTATCCACAGATGAACATCTTATCGGAAAGAATGCTAGGATATTCTTTATGTGACCAAGAAGATGAGGCGGCAATTTTCCTCCGGTGGGAGTGGCGCGCGCGGCTTATGGAGAGGTAGGGGAGAGCTTTTTATTTTCTCTAAGAAAACTGGTAGGAAGAATGATTCAGAATGATCTTGAATCAACTGTATTCAACAATGTCAAAAGCTCTCTAATAGTCTACTATATATAGTAGTCAATAGAAGCCTAAAGATGAATCAATTAGACTTCATAAAGGAATAAGAATCTAATTCTTATTGCACAAGGAAACCAATTCAAGTCTAGATTCATTCCCAATCAAATTAAAACTCAATCGGAAAATCTAAGTTATCCCTTGACTTCTAATATGGGAAGGAGTCGAACTCCTCCCCACACTACTGCTGGTCGCGCGTCTAAGGGATTTATGTAAGAAAATACGGTCAGAGTTACCCTTAGGGTACGCAGCAGAATTTCAAACATTTTCTTAACATGCAGGTTAATTGATTATGTATATAGCATATATATTAAACACCCCATGGAAAGCATCTCAGAAATACATACATATATATATTTCTGCACTTATATTGGTTGGGGCTTGTAGCTTGAGGGTTGTTATCAGTCATCTACAAACAAATAAGGGCGCCGCCTACCCATCATGCATGAGCGGTCTACACGTAATGGATGCCGCCTATCCATTTTAGTTCTAAACGCGGTTAAGCACATAATGGGCGCCGCCTACCCATACATAAAATATGCGGTCCGACAAATAAGAGGGCGCCGCCTACCCTCGCATGCATAGCGGTCGAACGGAAAATAAATACATGGTATTTAAACATGCATTGTCAAACAATAGCATATCGAGCAAACAAACAAGTAGTAGCCTATGTGGATGCCAAATGACTTCATAACTTCATTATGAAAATTATAATCCCATACTTATAATCTCTATCAAGAAATTGAAAATTTCAACTAGATTGAAAAATCGAAAATTCTATTGACCAGGTAGCAATTTTCGAAAACCCGAAGGACTCAATTGTAATTTTCGAAACCTTGGAGGTGTTAAATCTAAAATTCAAAAGTAGAAGGACTTATTTGTAATAAACAACAAATTGATAAATCACCAATAAGCCCCTTAACTTTATACTAATTATATTCCAAATATAAAATTCAATCCTCAAAATTACAATTAAATCATATTTATATTCCAATATAAAATTCAATCCTCAAAATTTTCAAAAATTCGATTTTGGGTCCAACCCGGGAAAAAATTATATATATATTAAAATACGGGACCCTAACGTGCCTGCGGCCGCATTAGCCCGGCGCCTGCGGCACGCAGGCGGCCCCGTATATATATATATATAAAAAAATTTGTTTTTTTTTTGAAAAAATATAAATTCTAAATTTATATAAAAACAAAACTTTTGAAAATCGTATTAATCATAGAATCAATTGCATCCACATATACTACAAAATCATACAACATATATAAGTATATACGTAATCAATTAACCTCGCTCTGATACCACTGTAAGAAAATACGGTCAGATTTACCCCTAGGATACGTAGCGAAATTTCAAAAATTTTCTTAACATGCAGGTTAATTGATGATGTATATAGCATATATATTAAACACGTCAATTAGAAGATTTACAATACTCCAAAAGCAAGCACAGGTACCAAGTCTTCGTAATAGTCCGGTGTATCTTCTCCTTCGTCGAAGTCGAAGATATCTGCAATACTTTGATTATCTGCAAGACAATAAAATTTAGTTTCCAGCTCCTTGAACCTAAACCTTGGTATCCACGGATGAACAGCTTATCGGAAAGAATGCTAGGATATTCTTTGTGTGGCCAAGAAGATGGGGCGGCGGTTTTCCTCCGGTGAGGGGTGGCGCGCGCGTGTCTAGTATGGAGGTAGGGGAGAGCTTTTGTTTTCTCTAAGAAAACTGGTAGAAAGAATGATATAAAATCTGTCTGTTGAATCAACCATAATTAAAGCTCTCTAATAGTCTACTATATATAGTAGTCAATAGAAGCCTAATGAATAATCAATTAGACTTCATAAAGGAATAAGAATCTAATTCTTATCGCACTAGGAAACCAATATCAAGTCCCAATCAAGTTAGAACTCAATCAGGAAAATCTAACTTATCCCTTGGACTTCTAATAGAGGAAGGAGTCGAACTCCTTCCCCTACTAAAGTTGCGCGCGCGCGCGCTTCCCAAGGGTGATAGGTGGGTCCCGATTTTGGGACCCACTTATAGTTCTAAGGCAATTCAAACTCCAAGTAGATTTTGCCCAAGTGCATATGTTAATTCTAAATTAACATATCCTTTCAAATTAAACCTCTATTATATTTCCAAAATATAATCTTTAATTGTATTTACATAAAATATAATTAATTAGCCAATTCAATTAATAATTCCAAATCATTAATTCAGCCACCAAATATTATAAAATTCCAAATCAATTATAATCCATCAATCATAATTAATTCCAAATTAATTGCGATTCCATCTTCAAGGATATTCTGATAGGCTGAATCACCACATAGTGTGACCCATAGGGCCTCATCGTATTAAGCAACTCCTAGACTAGGCAACATGGAATTCCTAGACGGTTCCATTCGCAATATTAATACATGAGGACGTTTGAGAGGTTTCTCAAAGCTAACCCTTTCGTTGCGAAGTCTGTTGCACTCAACGCGGCGATGGTAACGTCCCTTCATCTGACTGACTCGAATGCATCTAGGATCGATGAAGTGTCTATCCCAATAATACATCCACGTGATAGTGTATATGTCCTAGAGACAGTCCTTACTAAGGGCATAGAGCCCTTGTATAGGGCATATATGTACTATTACACAGGTCAACGTAATGTAATATATGTTTGTTGCTTTTACTATTGAGTATCGCTTTCATATTTATATTACACCAGGCATGCAGCATGTCATATCTCTATTACTGTCTATATTGATATTAAACATGTCCCCTCGGATAGATGACCGATCACACAGATATTGGGAGCTATGTGAGTTATCATCTATCCCAAACTCTCCCTAGTCGAGGTTCATCTCGGATGTAGGGGTCTGAATGAACCAGACGAGACTAGTATGCGTGGAGGTTATACTTGTTGGAGCAAGTGTGAGCCGATCCCACGACCACGGAACGGATTGTTGGATAATCGAGAAACGTTCCCATAACTGTGTATAGTTGTTCGAAGAAGGATTATCGAACAATGGAATTACCCACCGGACACTCCCATCGATGTATACTCTACACCGAAGTGTCTATGGGAACCGGTAAGTTGTCGAAGTGATGCCTGTCGTCCTTTGTACATACATGACTTTATCATCACATTTGTTGCCCCATATCCTTGGTGGATCCGTCGATGTCAGCTCTGAATAAGCAGTTGACCTAAGACACGATCCAGGAGTATGGCTACATACAAATGGGGATGATAAGTGATTCTGTGAAGGATTCATCTCTCAAGTGTAGCACAGGAGAGTACTGCTCATAGTCTGCATAGTTGTGTTGGTAAAGTCACTGGCCAGTGCAAATGATGTATTATGATGGTCATAATTATTTCTTAACCAAGCAACTCCCTGAGACGCCCGTGGATGTATTATTGGGATAGACACTTCATCGATCATAGATGCATTCGAGCAAGTCAGATGAAGGGACGTTACCATCGTCGCGTTGAGCGCAACAGACTTCGCAACGAAAGGGTTAGCTTTGAGAAACCTCTCAAACGTCCTCATGTATTAATATTACGAATGGAACCGTCTAAGAATTCCATGTTGCCTAGTCTAGGACTTGCTTTATACGATGAGGCCCTATGGGTCACACTATGTGGTGATTCAGCCTATCAGAATATCCTTGAAGATGGAATCGCAATTAATTTGGAATTAATTATGATTGATGGATTATAATTGATTTGGAATTAATTATAATATTTGGTGGCTGAATTAACGATTTGGAATTATTAATTGAATTGGCTAATTAATTGTATTTTATGTAAATACAATTAAAGATTATATTTTGGAAATATAATAGAGGTTTAATTTTAAAGGATATGTTAATTTAGAATTAACATATGCAGTTGGGCAAAATCTACTTGGAGTTTGAATTGCCTTAGAACTATAAGTGGGTCCCAAAATCGGGACCCACCTACTGTCCCTGGGAGAGCGCGCGCGCGCAAGCTAGATAGGGGAAGGAGTTCGACTCCTTCCTCTATTAGAAGTCCAAGGGATAAGTTAGATTTTCCTGATTGAGTTTTAATTTGATTGGGAATGAATCTAGACTTGATATTGGTTTTCTAGTGCGATAAGAATTAGATTCTTATTCCTTTACGAAGTCTAATTGATTATGCTTTAGGCTTCAATTGACTACTATATATAGTAGACTATTAGAGAGCTTTTGACACAGAGTTTTCACAGTTATTCTACCCAGTTTTCTTAGAGAAAATAAAAAGCTCTCCCCCTCCTCTATAAGCCTACACGCGCGCGCCACCTCTGCCGGACGAATCGCCGCCCCGTCTACTTGGTCACACAAAAGAATATCCTAGCATTCTTCCGATAGGCTGTTCATTCGTGGATACCAAGGTTGAGGTTCTAGGAGCTGGAAACTAACTCTTATTGTCTTGCAGATAATCAGAGTATTGCAGATATCTTCGACTTCGGCGAAGGAGAAGATACACCGGATTATTACGAAGACTTGGAAGCTGCTTTGGAAGTAAGGTTAGTCTTCTAATTGACGTGTTCATATATATACGACATATACATAATTAATTAACTTGTATGTTAAGAATTTTTTTTGAAATTCCACTACGTACCCTAGGGGTAACTCTGACCGTATTTTCTTACACCACGGGCGTCTTTAGTGAGTTGCATGGTGAATCTAATATCTATTATGACTATCATAATAATATTGATACACTGGCCAGCGGTTTTACCAATCACAACTATGAACGACTATGAGCAGTACTCTCCTGTGCTACACATGAGAGATGAATCCTTCACAGAATCACTTATCATCCCCATTTGTATGTAGCCATAATCATGGATCGTGTCTTGGGTCCACCAAGGATATGGGGCAACCAATGTGATGATAAAGTCCTTTAAGTCCAAAGGACGACTGGCATCACTTCGACAACTTACCGGTTCCCATAGACACATCGGTGTAGAGTATATATCGATGGGAGTGTCCGGTGGGTACTTCCATTGTTCGGTAATCACCCTTCGAACAACTATGCGTAGTTATGGGAACGTTTCTTGATTGTCCAACAATCCGTTCCGTGGTCGTGGGATCGTCTCACACTTGCTCCAACAAGTATAACCTCCACGCATACTAGTCTCAGCTGGTTCATTCAGACCCCTACATCCGAGATGAACCTCGACTAGGGAGAGTTTGGGATAGATGATAACTCACATAGCTCCCACTATCTTTGTGATCGGTCATCTATCCGAGGGGACATGTTTAATATCAATACAGACAGAAATAGAGATATGACATGTTGTATGCCTGGTGTAATATAAATATGAAAGCGATACTCAATAGTCAAACAACAAACATATATTATATTACGTTGACCTGTGTAATAGTACATATATGCCCTTTATAAGGGCTGCATGCCCTTAATAAAGACTGTCTCTAGGACATATACACCATCAATCTCCCACTTGGACAAGAGACAGTCACCTTTATGCTTAATACCCAGATTAGCATAATGTCTTAAGTGGACATCCACTGATAAGACCTTGGTGAAAGGATCTGCCACGTTGTCCGTGGTAGAGACACATTCTATACTAACTTCTCTATCAATAATCTCACGTATCACGTGATACTTTCTAAGTACATGTTTGTTCTTGTTTGTAGATCTAGGCTCCTTGGCTTGAGCGACGGCGCCCGTATTGTCACAATAAATCGTTATTCGACTAGGAGCAGGAACAACCCTCAATTCCTTCAAGAACTCTGAAATCCAGACAGCTTCTTTCGATGCTTCTGATGCAGCAATGTACTCGGCTTCTGTGGAAGAGTCAGCAATCGTGGCTTGCATAGAACTCTTCCAACAGATACCTCCTCCGTTCAATTTGAATACGTATCCTGTCTGTGACTTAAAGTCATCAGGATCTGATTCAAATCCAGCGTCGACATAACCACATATCTTTAGTTCTGCTTCTCCACCAAACACCAAGAACATTTCCTTAGTCCGTCGAAGGTACTTAAGAATGTTCTTTACAGCAGTCCAGTGAGGTACTCCTGGATTCTGTTGGTGTCGACAAGTGACACTAAGCGCATATGCCACATCTGGCCTTGTGCAATTCATTGCATACATAATAGACCCTACTGCCGAAGCATAAGGCATACCACTCATTGCCTTTCCTTCTTCATCAGTTTTAGGACTATCCTTAAGTGATAAGACGATCCCATGCCTAGCTGGGAGAAAGCCTCTTTTTGAGTCGTCCATCTTATAACGCTTCAGTATTTTGTCGATGTAGGTGGACTGTGTCAATCCTCACATCCTCTTGGATCTATCTCTATAGATCTTTATCCCTAGGATGTAGTTCGCTTCACCCAAGTCCTTCATTGAGAAGGTACTTGATAACCAAACTTTAGTCTCTTCTAGCATAGAGACATTGTTTCCCATGATCAAAATGTCATCAACATAAATGATCATGAAAACGACTCCCTTGTCGATGTGCCTAGTATAGACACAGGGATCTTCTACGCTTCTGACGAAGTCAAACATTTTGACAGCTTCATCAAAGCGGATATTCCAGATCCTAGACGCTTGCTTCAATGCTTCATCAAAACGAATCCCTTGTCGACGCCATACCTTTGCGTATAGCCTTTCGCCACAAGTCTAGCCTTGTGCGTTTGTACCTTGCCATCGGCACCTGTCTTTCGTTTAAAGACCCATTTGAACCCAATAGGTCTAACCCCTTGGGGCAAGTCTACCAAGCTCCAAACTTGGTTCAGGTACATGGAGTCCATTTCCAATTCCATGGCCTCTTGCCATTTTTCTGAGTCAATATCATTTATTGCCTCTTTGTAGGTCTCGGGGTCTTCCCGATCTGATAAGCCGACATCAAGTTCACTGATGTCTTCTATCATAAGGCTTTGCTTCCGAGGTCCTTTTAGGATCCTCTTCGACGTACGGAGCTCGACTGGTTCTGGTTCTTTTCTTTTCTGGCTTCGTGTAACACGAACATTATCAGTGGGCACTGATGCAGCTGGTCTCGCGCCGCGACCTTGTTCCCTAGCGGGAGGCTTCTCTTGTGCAACTTGTTGCACAGGTTGATTGACAACGGGTTCTATTGGTGTGGTTTCAACTGTTGATGTAATCACAGGACTCCCACTGACTATGACATGCCTAGCAAGTGGCATATCATCACCCTTGTCTGCTTCGAAAGCTCCCACTGAACTTGAGTCCAAATCAGAAGATTTAGAAAACTCATGTTTGCGCGTGTCAAAGTCTTAAATTTCTTCAAGTTCTATCATGTCATCTAACCTCTCTTCTTCGAGGTATTCTGCTTCTAAAAACTTGACGTTTCTAGATACTATCACCTTGTGATCTTCAGCATGATAGAATTCATAGCCTCTCGTCTGACGAGGATAGCCTATGAAATATACTTTGACACCCTTGGCATCTAACTTATCAGTGAGCAACAGTTTGACTATCGCAGGACAGCCCCGAGGTCTAAGATAGCCCAGTGAGGGCTTCTTTCCTTTCCATAACTCATATGGAGTTTTCTCCACTGATTTAGATGGTACTGTAAGAAAATACGGTCAGAGTTACCCCTAGGGTACGCCAGCGGAATTTAAAAAATTTTCTTAACATGCAGGTTAATTGATTATGTATATGTCGTATATATTTAAACACGTCAATTAGAAGACTTACAATACTCCAAAAGCAAGCACAGCTTCCAAGTCTTCGTAATAATCCGGTGAATCTTCTCCTTCGTCGAAGTCGAAGATATCTGCAATACTTTGATTATCTGCAAGACAATAAAAGTTAGTTTCCAGCTCCTTGAACCTCAACCTTGGTATCCACGGATGAACAGCTTATCGGAAAGAATGCTAGGATATTCTTTGTGTGTCCAAGAAGATTGGGCGGCGATTCCTCCGGTAGGTGACGCGGGCGTGGCTTAGGTGAGGTGGGGCAGAGCTTTTGTTTTATCTAAGAAATGTAGAATAATTCTCTAAGAATTTGATACTTCAGAATACTAAAAAAGCTCTTTAATGACTTACTTATATAGTAGTCAATAGAAGCCTAAAGCATAAGCAATTAGACTTCATAAAGGAATAAGAATCTAAATCCTATCGCACTAGGAAACCAATTTCAAGTCTAGATTCATTCCAAATCAAATTAAAACTCAATCAGGAAAATCTAACTTATCCCTTGGACTTCTAATAGAGGAAGGAGTCGAACTCCTTCCCCAACACCATCTCGCGCGCGCGAACGTGTCCCAAGGGAGATAGATGGGTCCCGATTTTGGGACCCACTTATAGTTCTAAGGCAATAAAAACTCCAAGCAGATTTTGCCCATGTGCATATGTTAATTCCAAATTAACATATCCTTTCAAATCAAACCTCTATTATATTTCTAAAATATAATTTTTAATTGTATTTACATCAAATACAATTAATTAGCCAATTCAATTAATAATTCCAAATCATTAATTGAGCCACTAAATATAATAATTAATTCCAAATCAATTATAATCCATCAATCACAATTAATTCCAAATCAATTGCGATTCCATCTTCAAGGATATTCGGATAAGCTGAATCACCACATGGTGTGACCCATAGGGCCTCATCGTATTAAGCAAGTCCTAGACTAGGCAACATGGAATTCCTAGACGGTTCCATTTGCAATATTAATACATAAGGACGTTTGAGAGGTTTCTCAAAGCAAACCCTTTCGTTGCGAAGTCTGTTGCGCTCAACGAGGCGATGGTAACGTCCCTTCATCTGACTGACTCGAATGCATCTAGGATCGATGAAGTGTCTATCCCAATAATACATCCACGGGCGTCTTCAGTGAGTTGCATGGTGAATCCAATATCTATTATGACCATCATAATAATATTTTGGAAGAGTCGAGAATACAATCATTGATCTCACCATGTCTAACAGGGTTCGATTCCTTCTCTCATACACACCATTCAATTGTGGTGTTCCAGGAGGGGTCCATTGCGATTGAATTCCATTTTTCTTCAAGTAGTCGATAAATTCTTCACTAAGGTATTCACCTCCTCGATCTGATCGAAGAATGACTATCCTTAGGTTCAATTTCCCAAAGGTCTCGGATTTATTCTTCATCAGATAAATATATCCATACCTTGAGAAATCGTCAGTATAGGTAACGAAGTAAGGATAACCTCCACGTACTTGGACTTTAAAAGGTCCAAATACATCGGTATGTATAAGCTCTAAGCAGCGAGTGGCACGAACACCTTGTCCAACAAAAGGTTTGTTCGTCATCTTACCCTTAATACATGATTTGCATGTAACATATGATTGAAAATCAAATGGCTCTAAGTAGTCCAAGTTCCTTAGTCTTTGAATCCGTGTTTCATTGATATGGCCTAGCCGACAATGCCATAGATAAGATGGATTATTCTTCCTACTTGAAAACGGTTGTTTGTTATGTATTTGAAATAAAGATAGACTACTTTGCAAAATATATAAACCATTCACTAAGCGAGCTTTTCCATAATACTGGTCATTTAATGAAAAATAACAAGTATTATTAGCAAATCGAAAGGAAAAACCCAAATTGTCCAACAATGGAATGGAAATAATATTTCTGATAATGGATGGAACAAAATAAACGTTATCAAGTTCTAAACATTGTCCCGAAGGTAAATCTATCTTGCAGCGTCCAACGCGTTTGGCTTCAACTGGATTGTCGTTCCCAACATGCAAGTCGATTTCACCTTGCTTGACTAGCCTGTGATCAATTAGCCCCTGCACATTATTACAAATGCGTGAGCCACAGGCTATATCTAATACCCAACCATTGGAGTCAAAAGTAGTCATGTTCATTTCAATAACAAACATACCTGAGCTAGAAGCCGACGACTTCCTAGTTTGATCTGCCCTCAGCTTAGGGAAATCTTTCTTCCAGTGGCCCTTGAGTTTGCAATAGAGACAGATCTGGATCCTAAGTCGAAACTTAGCCATCTTACGATTGCGCCCATTCTTGCCACCCTTCTTCCTTTTGGGTCTACGATTGACCCCTAGGAACTCGTTGGCAATGGGTCTCTCAGCAATCAACTTTGTTGCTACCACGACATTGGGATTCTGAATAGATTGCAACAATCTTTGCACGATCAAGATAATGGAAGCCTTAGCTTCTAGCTCCAAGCCATATCCAACAAGTTGTAAGAGAAAGTCAATCAATGACTTGACTTGTTCAGGCGACAGCTCTTGTGTCCCAAGTCTTTGGATAAGCATGATCTTGATAGCTTCGAACCCTTCACACATCCTTGGAGTATCCAAGAATGAGGAGAGATATCTCACAATCTCATATGGTTCCTTGTCTCGATATAGTCCAACCATATTTTCAGACATAGCATTCAGCAACAAGTTCTTTACAAACTCGGCCCTTTCCACTGACATTTCATAATTGCAATCATAGGTTGTCGTAGTGAATTCAGTGGGAGGTGGAGGGATAGGTTTGTCCAAGACGTACTCAACCTCGTTTTACCATAGCACCTTTCGTACCTCATGGATCCAATCCACGTAGTTTGGTCCTGTTAGCTTTTGCAACTCCAAGTTGGCAATAAGCTCGGAGGACGGTATAGCCATTTCTATTTTCCTAAGGAGAAATAATATAGAACGAAAATAATAAATCAACTATTGAAATACTATTTCTAAATACACAGTCAACATAACTAAACAACAAGGTCCTTTAGCTGTTTAGCTACCACTATTTTCACATATGCTTGCCCCAAAAACAAACATACGGGTAATGTCCAATAAGTTACCGTAGTGGCCAAGATCCAAATCCATACTATGCTATACTCCAACGGGGGTTGGTCGCATAGCATAATATGACCGGTAGGACTATCCAATTGCGTCACGCAACTCTTGGGTGTTAAATCTAATTTAACCCGATGCTCTACATATTGTACCTATCGAGGTCGCTAGATACAATATGCAGTAAGTTATAACCATAGGCTCACTCTAATCTGACGATCACTGCGAGTCTGTAAGACGAGGTCGCCAATATAGGAAAACGCAATGAAAGTTCAGAATTAAAGCACCCCATGGAAAGCATCTCAGAAATATATACATATACATATTTCTGCACTTATATTGGTTGGGGCTCGTAGCTTGAGGGTTGTTATCAGTCATCTACAAACAAATAAGGGCGCCGCCTACCCATCATGCATGAGCGGTCTACACGTAATGGATGTCGCCTATCCATTCTAGTTCTAAACGCGGTCAAGCACATAACGGGCGCCGCCTACCCATACATAAAATATGCGGTCCGACAAATAAGAGGGCGCCGCCTACCCTCGCATGCATAGCGGTCGAACGGAAAGTAAAATACATGGTATTTAAACATGCATTGTCAAACAATAGCATATCGAGCAAACAAACAAGTAGTAGCCTATGTGGATGCCAAATGACTTCATAACTTCATTATGAAAATTATAATCCCATACTTATAATCTCTATGAAAAATTGAAAATCTGGGCTAGATTGAAAAATCGAAAATTTTATTGACTAGGTAGCAATTTTCGAAAACTCGAAGGACTCAATTGTAATTTTCGAAACCTTGGAGGTGTTAAATCTAAAATTCAAAAGTAGAAGGGTTTATTTGTAATAAACAAAAAATTGATAAATCACAAATAAGCCCCTTAACTTTATACTAATTATATTTCAAATATAAAATTCAATCCTCAAAATTACAATTAAATCATATTTATATTCCAAATATAAAATTCAATCCTCAAAATTTTCAAAAATTCGATTTTGGGTCCAACCCGGGAAAAATATATATATATATATATATATATATATATATATATATATATATATATATATATATATATATATATATATATATATATATTAAAGACATAGCATAGAACATTTGGAAAGGGAAGGACTTTGGTCCCGTCCCCTAACGTGCTTGCGGCCGCAGGCACGGGCGCCAAAGGCCGCATGCGCGGGCGCCTGCGGCACGCAGGCACCCGCCGCCTGCGTCACACAGGCGGCCCCGTATATATATATAAATTTTTTTTTTTTTGAAAAAATATAAATTCTAAATTTATATAAAAACAAAACTTTTGAAAATCGAATTAATCATAGAATCAATTGCATCCACATATACTACAAAATCATACAACATATATACGTATATAGAATATATATTAAACACGTCAATATGTTTATAGCATATATATTAAACACGTCAATTGGAAGACTTACGATACTCCAAAAGCAAGCACAGGTACCAAGTCTTCGTAATAGTGCGGTGTATCTTCTCCTTCGTCGAAGTCGAAGATATCTGCAATACTTTGATTATCTGCAAGACAATAAAAGTTAGTTTCCAGCTCCTTGAACCTCAACCTTGGTATCCACGGATCAACAGCTTATCAGAAAGAATTCTAGGATATTCTTTGTGTGGCCAAGAAGATGGGGCGGCGGTTTTCCTCCGGTGAGAGGTGGCGCGCGCGTGGCTAGTATGGAGGTAGGGGAGAGCTTTTATTTTCTCTAAGAAAACTGGTAGAAAGAATGATATAAAATATGTCTGTTGAATCAACCATAATCAAAGCTCTCTAATAGTCTACTATATATAGTAGTCATAGAAGCCTAATGAATAATAAATTAGACTTCATAAAGGAATAAGAATCTAATTGTTATCGAACTAGGAAACTAATTCAAGTCTAGATTCATTCCCAAACAAGTTAGAACTCAATCAGGAAAATCTAACTTATCCCTTGGACTTCTAATAGAGGAAGGAGTCGGACTCCGTCCCCTAATCCAGCTGCCCGCGCGATTAGGTGGGTCCCGATTTTGGGACCCACTTATAGTTCTAAGGCAATTCAAACTCCAAGTAGATTTTGCCCATGTGCATATATTAATTCTAAATTAACATATCCTTTCAAATCAAACCTCTATTACATTTCTAAAATATAATATTTAATTGTATTTACATAAAATAAAATTAATCACCCAATTCAATTAATAATTCCAAATCATTAATTGAGCCACAAATTATTATAATTAATTCCAAATTAATTATAATCCATCAATCACAATTAATTACAAATTAATTGCAATTCCATCTTCAAGGATATTCGGATAAGTTGAATCACCACATAGTGTGACCCATAGGGCCTCATTGCATTAAGCAAGTCCTAGACTAGGAAAAATGGAATTCCTAGACGGTTCCATTTGCAATATTAATGCATGAGGACGTCTGAGGGGTTTCTCAAAGCAAACACTTTCGTTGCGAAGTCTGTTGCGCTCAACGCGGCGATGGTAGCGTCCCTTCATCTGACTGACTCGAATGCATCTAGGATCGGTGAAGTGTCTATCCCAATAATACATCCACGGGCGTCTTCAGTGAGTTGCATGGTGAATCCAATATCTATTATGACTATCATAATAATATTGATACGCTGGCCAGCGGTTTTACCAATCACAACTATGAACGACTATGAGCAGTACTCTCATGTGCTACACATGAGAGATGAATCCTTCACAGAATCACTTATCATCCCCATTTGTATGTAGCCATAATCCTGGATCTTGTCTTGGGGTCAACTGCTTATTCAGAGCTGACATCGACGGGGCCACCAAGGATATGGGGCAAAAAATGTGATAATAAAGTCCTGTAAGTCCAAAGGACGACTGGCACCACTTCGACAACTTACCGGTTCCCATAGACACTTCCGTGTAGAGTATACATCGATGGGAGTGTCCGGTGGGTACTTCCATTGTTCGGTAATCACCCTTCGAACAACTATGCGTAGTTATGGGAACGTTTCTTGATTGTCCAACAATCCGTTCCGTGGTCGTGGGATCGGCTCACACTTGCTCCAACAAGTATAACATCCACGCATACTAGTCTCAGCTGGTTCATTCAGACCCCTACATCCGAGATGAACCTCGACTAGGGAGAGTTTGGGATAGATGATAACTCACATAGCTCCCACTATCTGTGTGATCGGTCATCTATCCGAGGGGACATGTTTAATATCAATACAGACAGAAATAGAGATATGACATGCTGTATGGCTGGTGTAATATAAATATGAAAGCGATACTCAATAGTCAAACAACAAACATATATTATATTATGTTGACCTGTGTAATAGTACATATATGCCCTTTATAAGGGCTGCATGCCCTTAATAAATACTGTCTCTAGGACATATACACCATCAGGTTAGGTGGGTCCCGATTTTGGGACCCACTTATAATTCTAAGGCAATTCAAACTCCAAGTAGATTTTTCCCATGTGCATATATTAATTCTAAATTAACATATCCTTTCAAATCAAACCTCTATTATATTTCTAAAATATAATCTTTAATTGTATTTACATAAAATACAATTAATCAGTCAATTCAATTAATAATTTCAAATTATTAATTGAGCCACAAATAATTATAATTAATTTCAAATCAATTATAATTCATCAATCACGATTAATTCTAAATTAATTGCGATTCCATCTTCGAGGATATTCGGATAAGCTGAATCACCACATAGTGTGACCCATTGGGCCTCATTATATTAAGCAAGTGCTATACTAGGCAACATGGAATTCCTAGACGGTTCCATTTGCAATATTAATACATGAGGACGTTTGAGAGATTTCTCAAAGCAAACCCTTTCGTTGTGAAGTCTGTTGCGCTCAACGCGGCGATGGTAACGTCCCTTCATCTGACATACTCGAATGCATCTAGGATCGATGAAGTGTCTATCCCAATAATACATCCACGGGCGTCTTCAGTGAGTTGCTTGGTGAATCCAATATCTATTATGACTATCATAATAATATTGATACGCCGGCCAGCGATTTGACCAATCACAACTATGAACGACTATGAGCAGTGCTCTCCTGTGCTACACATGAGAGATGAATCCTTCACAGAAGCACTTATCATCCCCATTTGTATGTAGCCAAAATCCTGGATCGTGTCTTGGGTCAAGTGGTTATTCAGAGCTGACATCGACAGGTCCACCAAGGATATGGGGCAACAAATGTGATGATAAAGTCCTGTAAGTCCAAAGGACGACTGGCATAACTTCGACAACTTTCCGGTTCCCATAGACACTTCGGTGTAGAGTATACATCGATGGGAGTTTCCGGTGGGTACTTCCATTGTTCGGTAATCACCCTTCGAACAACTATGCGGAGTTATGGGAACGTTTCTTGATTGTCCAACAATCCGGTCTGTGGCCGTGGGATCGGCTCACACTTGCTCTAACAAGTATAACCTCCACGCATACTAATCTCATCTGGTTCATTCAGACCCCTACATCCGAGATGAACCTCGACTAGGGAGAGTTTGGGATAGATGATAACTCACATAGGTCCCACTATCTGTGTGATCGGTCATCTATCCGAGGGGACATGTTTGATATCAATACAGACAGGAATAGAGATATGACATGCTGTATGCCTGGTGTAATATAAATATGAAAGCGATACTCAATAGTCAAACAAACAAACATATATTATATTACGTTGACCTGTGTAATAGTACATATATGCCCTTAATAAGGGTTGTATACCCTTAATAAAGACTATCTCTAGGACATATACACTATCAATCTCCCATTTGGACTAGAGCCAGTTACCTTTATGCTTAATGCCTAGATTAACATAATGTCTTAAGTGGGCATCCACTGATAAGACCTTGGTGAAAGGATCTGCCACGTTGTCCGTGGTTGAGACATGTTCTATACTAACTTTTCCTCTATCAACAATCTCACGTGTAACGTGATACTTTCTAAGTACATGCTTGTCCTTGTTTGTAGATCTAGGCTCCTTGGTTTGAGCGACGACGCCCGTGTTGTCACAATAAATCATTATTGGACTAGGAGCAGGAACAACCCTCAATTCCTTCAAGAACTCTGAAATCCAGACAACTTCTTTCGATGCTTCTACTGCAGCAATGTACTCGGCTTCTGTGGCTGAGTCAGCAACCGTGGCTTGCTTAGAACTCTTCCAACAGATAGCTCCTCCGTTCAATTTGAATACGTATCCAGTCTGTGACTTAAAGTCATCAGGATCTGATTCAAATCCAGCGTCGACATAACCACACATCTTTAATTCTGGTTCTCCACCAAACACCAAGAACATTTCCTTAGTCCGTCGAAGGTACTTAAGAATGTTCTTTACAGCAGTCCAGTGAGGTACTCCTGGATTCTGTTGGTGTCGGCAAGTGACACTAACCGCATATGCCACATCTGGCCTTGTGCAATTCATTGCATACATAATAGACCCTACTGCCGAAGCATAGGGCACACGACTCATTGCCTTTCTTTCTTCATCAGTTTTAGGACTATCCTTAACTGATAGCACGATCCCATGCCTAGATGGGAGAAAGCCTCTCTTTGAGTCGTCCATCTTATAACGCTTCAGTATTTTGTCGATGTTGATGGACTGTGTCAATCCTAACATCCTCTTGGGCCTATCTCTATAGATCTTTATCCCTAGGATGTAGTTCGCTTCACCCAAGTCCTTCATTGAGAAGGTACTTGACAACCAAACTTTCGTCTCTTCTAGCATAGAGACATTGTTTCCCATGATCAAAATGTCATCAACATAAATGATCATGAAAATGACTCCCTTGTCGTTGTGCCTAGTGTAGACACAGGGATCTTCCACGCTTCTGACGAAGTCAAACGATTTGACAACTTCGTCAAAGCGGATATTCCAGCTCCTAGACGCTTGCTTTAGCCCATAGATGGATCTCTGCAATTTGCATACAACAGTTGGCCTGGTTTTACTAAAGGTTGCCATTGAGGAAGGCAGTCATTACATCCATCTGCCAGATTTCATAATCATAGTAGGCAGCTATCGCATGTAGAATTCGAATAGACTTCAATTTTGCTACCGGTGAAAAGGTTTCATCGTAATCGATGCCATACCTTTGCGTGTAGCCTTTCGCCACAAGCCTAGCCTTGTGCGTTTGTACCTTGACTTCGGCATCTGTCTTTCGTTTAAAGACCCATTTGCACCCAATAGGTCTAACCCCTTGGGGCAAGTCTACCAAGCTCCAAACTTGGTTCAGGTACATGGAGTCCATTTCCAATTCCATGGCCTCTTGGCATCTGTCTGAGTCAATATCATGTATTGCCTCTTCAAAGGTCTCGGGGTCTTCCTGATCTAATAAGCCAACATCAAGTTCACTGATGTCTTCTATCATAAGGCTTTGCTTCTGAGGTCCTTTTGGGATCCTCTTCGACCTACGGAGCTCGACTGATGCTTCTGTCGCCGTTTCTGGTGCTTTTCTTTTCTGGCTTCTGATGAATGTGTATTTTACACTTTCATTTGAGTCTTTTTCACCTATTTTAGCTATCCTCTATGTTGATTTAGCTATATTTTAGTACATTTTATTAGAATAGTGTCACGTTTCCCTTTAGTTTTTATTTTACAGGTTTTGGTTGAAAAACGAGGATTTCCAGGAAATTATATTGAAGTTGACAAGGAATTGGTGTTCCAGAAGCCTAATTGGAGTATCTGAAGGTTTCCGGATAGGATTTGAAGTCTAGGGGTCGAATCTGGAGGTTAGAAGGCCACTAGAAGTCAGAAACCGAGTCCGAAAAGGGGAAGAAATCCAAAAACGCGTCGAAAACGCGTAAATTTCCGAAATTTACTCCCGGGCGAATCGCCCGGGTTGTGGTGCGAATCGCCCCACACCAGGCGACTCGCCTGGTGTGTGAGGCCCTTCGCCCCACACTATTTCGAGGCCTATATATAGTTGCTCAGTTTTTCTCCGATTTTCATACTTTTCTAGACCTATTCTCTCACCTTTCTCTGTAGTTTTAGGTAGGAACTTCCCAGAGCCTGTTCTGGGGGTTCGTAGCTTAGGAGATACTTTTTCATAGCAATTTGGAGCTTGTAAGATCGCGATTCTTCGGAGACTGACAACCTTCGGTAACATTGTATCTTACAGTTTTTCTACTTATTTTTATATATCTTTCAACATGTTTTCTTCTATGATTTCTGTTGATTGCATGACAACTATGAGTAGCTAAACTTCTCGTTGGTGATAGTATGTGAATTCTTAGCGAAGGGTTGATAATTATGCTAATGGCTATATTGCGCATTATACTCCGTGTTATTGCTTTATTTCTTTGATCTATCTAAATCTCTATCTTCGTATTGTTGATTAATTATTGCACACAATTGGACAATTCATTGGTCTTCGACCTATCTGCATCTATATCATCGTAGTGTTTGATAATTACAACAGGACAATTTATTGATCAAAGATCTCCATGCAAAACCGAGGAATTTACGCATGATTATTAACCCGTTATGCTTTGAAGGACCATACTATCACCAATCTCCATTATCTGTTAAGAAAAACCTTTGCTAAATCGTCTGCTGTTTTATATTCTAAATTAGATTAGATAAAGCTAGTTATAGTCCTTAGAGATCGACACTCGAGGTTATTCTGCTGCTACACTATGGTTTTCGTTGTAGTTGTGAATTGCCCTTGGCTAAATAACAAATTTATTTAATACGTTGGACCCGACATCCACGCGTTCATCAAATTGGCGCCGTTGTCGGGGACTATACTCCTTTTTTCTGTTTAATTTGTTTATATTTTCAGCATTCGGTTCCCTACAGAAGGACAGGCTCTGGGGGTTTGCTCTCAGGAAATCTCACTTTCTTACCCTATTTCTTCCCCCCTATATTTTTCAAAAAATTCATCTAATCTGATCTCGGTTACCTTACGTGCTTGCGCTCTCATAGTTCTCGGTTACATTGTGTTTGTTTGCACTCTTTGTGCTTTTCTTTGCAAGTTTTTGTTTTTCTTTTGTTGATTCTGCTCCTTGGTTTCTTGTTTCCTCCTGTGCAGAAACTAGTTATATGAAGGATGAGTCAACCGCCGTTGCCCCGGTATGTGATGCCTCGAGGGCCTTGCATAACATTGGATGACGATTGCAGGAATTATGACTTTGACCCCGGCGTACTACTCCATTCTCTCCACGTTTTCAATGGGTGATGATCCAAGAGGGTTCTTAGATACATACGAGGATGGTGTGTTGAGGATACCTCATGAGAATGAGCAGGGGGTTATTTTATCACATGAGCAACTTTGTATGAGAGGATTTATGGGAGCCTTGGAAGGGTACGCTCGAAGATGGCTCAGAATCCCGCTGGAAAAATCGTTGCGCACTTGGGGTGAAGTAACCAACAAGTTTCTGGAACATTGGGATAGGGACTCACCTCCCGGGTTAGGGGCATGGACGTCTCGCTTCAGTAGTCAGCCACCAGAAATCGACATTGCCGATGAAGAGGAATGTGGAGAAGAATCCATTGATGAAGTCTCCTCAGTGCTTAGCTTGGATTCCACGTCCTTACTTGCGGATATCGAGGTTGTTGGTCAAGAGGAAGTCGTGGAGGAGGTGATAACTGAATCCATTGCTTCACTTGAGTCAGAGAGTGAAGGCGTCAGTTGTATTGAGGTCGAGGGGCCAATCTCTGAAGATTTTGGTATCTCTGAATCAATTGCTGCAGATACTCTTGATCTTGACTCCTACGTTCTGGTCCATGCGCCTACCTATGAGTTCCAAAGGAGTTTTGATCATCTTTACTTTTTTTATTTTCCATCTGATTCCCTTAGTTATTTTTTAGATTTTGTTTTTCTTGGTTTTGTTAATTTTAGTTTTCAGGGAATCGTGGACTTGCTTGAGCAGATACGGAGAGGAGCCAAGGATGGTTCCCAAGATGCGAGGAGTAATGGAACGGATTCACAAGATTCGTTTCCATTTGATAATGGATAACATTAGTGGTAATGATCTCCTGTCCGACATGTGGAGGGACTATTATGGGGATTTCAATCCCGATAATTAGTCTATTCACATGTCCGCTCTAAGCCGACCGAGGCCAAACCGTTCGGTAACATCTAGTATCACTTTTTATTTACTCATTCTCTTTTGCTGGGGACTAGCTTAAGTTTCATGAGGGGGATGGGATGTGAACCATGATGTTAAGTATTGTTTGGCTTTGTGATGTTGAGTATGGTATCTTGTTCTTTGTTTGCATTTGCATTTGCACGTTTACTGCTTTCTTAGATTTTTACGTTGCATTCACTACATTCATCCTAGGATAGTCTTGCATGTTTTATATGGAGTTTATTGCTGAATTTTTTGAACTTTTTTTGGGCAGATCAACTAGCTATGCCTTTAATCATATGCTTCATTTCTATGAATTTGTTTGAGGTTTTTCTCGCTTGGCTTGTCACATTTATGTATTGCACTTAGTTAAGCTTGGTAGTCTCGACATCACTTAGTGGTGTTTTCTCTACTGCGGTTCACGAAGGCCTTTATAATAGGATGATGCATGTTAGGGTCTTATGGTTGTTTTCCCGAGTAATTATGTACCTAAGAGGCAACAAGTCTTCACCATGCTTTGAGATTGCTAAATGCCTAGGAAGGAGGTAGTGTGAGGTTGTGTGATCCTTTGTTTATAACCTATTCTTCCAAATAGGTTTGGGGAGGGGATTACATTATCATTAGACTTGTTTTTCGTTTTTCATTTCTGTGTTGTTTGTTTAGTTTTCCTTTTCCGTAAATTTTGTACTCCAACCTATTCTTTCGAATAGGTTTGGGAAAGTCGTTTGAGAGTCATTTTGTTCCTCTTTTCGTTGTGCTACTACTGGCTAAAAAAATCGAAAAATAAAGAAAGAAAAAATTCCAGGAAAAAAGAAAAAAAAGAAAAAAGAAACTGGAAAGAAAAAAAAGAATAAAAGAAAAAGACCCCAAAAAGCAAAGAAGGGTCCAAAACAGAAAGCCAAATAGCAGTTTAGCTAAGTGTTGTGTCTCATTTTCCAATTCTTGTAATGTTCGTAATCGTGTTGTAATTTCTATCTTTTCTTTTGTGTTTGAGTGTCATCTGTTCTAGACCACCCACGTCCTGCCATTCAGGAAGTGGTGAATAGTTTAAGACTTTACCTGAGAGATGGGTAGAATAGGGGAGTGTTATCTTTTATAGGGAACCCTCCTTCGTTTGATGAGAGCCAGTACTGGTTCGACCTCTTTGAGGAAAAGTCTTAACTTGGTGAACATCAGTAAGTCCTCAGTTTCATAGGCACGGGACAACCATTCGTATCTTAACATGTTTCATTACGTCGTCACTGACTAGGTCCAGGTAGAGAATGTTACGAGAGACTATTTTGTCTTGACATAAGTGCTTATGTGGATGTGTATGAGTCAATCGAGGCATTCTTCAACCTATATTCATGTTTTGATTTATATGGTTTTTGTTCATATGTTTTTTGATAGATTCAGTAGATTAGTTCATTTTATTTGGTATGAGACTCCATTTTATGTGTGTTGCATTGTCTTTTGCATTAGAGTCTAGCTTAGTTGCTTGAGGACAAGCAAAGGTTCGGTTTGGGGAGTTTGATGAATGTGTATTTTACACTTTCATTTGAGTCTTTTTCACCTATTTTAGCTATCCTCTATGTTAATTTAGCTATATTTTAGTACATTTTATTAGAATAGTGTCACGTTTCCCTTTAGTTTTTATTTTACAGGTTTTGGTTGAAAAACGAGGATTTTCGGGCAATCATATTGAAGTTGACAAGGAATTGGTGTTCCAGAAGCCTAATTGGAGTATCTGAAGGTTTCCGGATAGGATTTGAAGTCTAGGGGTCGAATCTGGAGGTTAGAAGGCCACTAGAAGTCAGAAACCGAGTCCGAAAAGGGGAAGAAATCCAAAAATGCGTCGAAAATGCGTAAATTCCCAAAATTTACTCCCGGGCGAATCGCCCGGGTTGTGGGGCGAATCGCCCCACACCAGGCGACTCGCATGGTGTGTGGGGCCCTTCGCCCCACACTATTTCGAGGCCTATATATAGTTGCTCAGTTTTTCTCCAATTTTCATACTTTTCCAGACCTATTCTCTCACCTTTCTCTGTAGTTTTAGGTAGGAACTTCCCAGAGCTTGTTCTGGGGGTTCATAGCTTAGGAGATACTTTTTCATAGCAGTTTGGAGCTTGTAAGATCGCGATTCTTCGGAGACTGACAACCTTCGGTAACATTGTATCTTACAGTTTTTCTACTTATTTTTATATATCTTTCAACATGTTTTCTTCTATGATTTCTGTTGATTGCATGACAACTATGAGTAGCTAAACTTCTCGTTGGTGATAGTATGTGAATTCTTAGCGAAGGGTTGATAATTATGCTAATGGCTATATCGCGCATTATACTCCGTGTTATTGCTTTATTTCTTTGATCTATCTAAATCTCTATCTTCGTATTGTTGATTAATTATTGCACACAATTGGACAATTCATTGGTCTTCGACCTATCTGCATCTATATCTTCTTAGTGTTTGATAATTACAACAGGACAATTTATTGATCAAAGATCTCCATGCAAAACCGAGGAATTTACGCATGATTATTAACCCGTTATGCTTTGAAGGACCATACTATCACCAATCTCCATTTTCTGTTAAGAAAAACCTTTGCTAAATCGTCTGCTGTTTTATATTCTAAATTAGATTAGATAAAGCTAGTTATAGTCCTTAGAGATCGACACTCGAGGTTATTCTGCTGCTACACTACGGTTTTCGTTGTAGTTGTGAATTGCCCTTGGCTAAATAACAAATTTATTTGATACGTTGGACCCGACATCCACGCGTTCATCAGCTTCGTGTAACACGAACATTATCAGTGGGCACTGATGCAGCCGGTCGCGTGCTACGACCCCGTTCCCTAGTGGGAGGCTGATCTTGTGCAACTTGTTGCACAGGTTGATTGACAACGGGTTATATTGGTGTGGTTTCAACTGTTGATCTAATCACAGGACTCCCACTGACTATGACATGCCTAGCAAGTGTCATATCATTACCCTTGTCTGCTTCGAAAGCTCCCACTGAACTTGAGTCCAAATCAGAAGATTTAGAGAACTCATGTTCGCGCGTGTCAAAGTCTTGAATTTCTTCAAGTTCTATCATATCATCTAACCTCTCTTCTTCGAGGTATTCCGCTTCTAAAAACTTGACGTTTCTAGATACTATCACCTTGTGATCTTCAGCATGATAGAATTCATAGCCTCTCGTCTGACGAGGATAGCCTATGAAATAAACTTTGACACCCTTAGCATCTAACTTATCAGTGTGAGCAATAATTTGACTATCGCAGGACAGCCCCAAGGTCTAAGATAGCCCAGTGAGGGCTTCTTTCCTTTCCATAACTCATAAGGAGTTTTCTCGACTGATTTAGATGGTACACGGTTCAGAATGTAGATTGCAGTTTGTAGCGCATATCTCCATAGATATTTTGGAAGAGTCGAGAATCCAATCATTAATCTCACCATGTCTAGCAGGGTTCGATTCCTTCTCTCAGACACACCATTTAATTGTGGTGTTCCAGGAGGTGTCCATTGCGATTGAATTTCATTCTCCTTCAAGTAGTCGATAAATTCTTCACTAAGGTATTCACCTCCTCGATCTGATCGAATAGTGACTATCCTTAGGTTCAATTCATTCTCGACCTCATTCCCGAACTCCTTGAATTTCCCAAAGGTCTCAGATTTATTCTTCATAAGATAAATATATCCATACCTTGAGAAATCGTCAGTAAAGGTAACGAAATAAGGATAACCTCCATGTGCTTGGAGATTAAAAGGTCCACATACATCGGTATGTATGAGCTCTAAGCAGCGAGTGGCACGAAAACCTTGTCCAACAAAGGGTTTGTTTGTCATCTTACCCTTAACACATGATTCGCATGTACCATATGATTCGAAATCAAATGGTTCTAAGTAGTCCAACTTCCTTAGTCTTGTCCGTGTTTCATTGATATGGCCTAGCCGACAATGTCATAGATAAGATGGATTATTCTTCCTACTTGAAGACGGTTGTTTGTTATGTATTTGAAATAAAGGTAGACTACTTTGCAAAGTATATAAACCATTCACTAAGTGAGCTTTTCCATAATACTGGTCATTTAACGAAAATAACAAGTATTATTAGCAAAACGAAAGGAAAAACCCAAATTATCGAACAATGGAATGGAAATAATATTTCTGACAATGGATGGAACAAAATAAACGTTATCAAGTTCTAAACATTGTTCTGATGGTAAATCTATCTTGCAGCGTCCAACGCGTTTGGCTTCAACTGGATTGCCGTTCCCAACATGCAAGTCGATTTCACCTTGCTTGACTAGCTTGTGTTCAATTAGCCCCTGCACATTCTTACAAATGTGTGAGCCACAGGCTGTATCTAATACCCAACCAATGGAGTCAAAACTAGTCATGTTCATTTCAATAACAAACATACCTGGGCTAGAAGCCGTGATGAACCGGAATTTGTCAGATTCAAATTAATCAAATAAATTTGTTTTTAGCCAAAGGCAATTCACAACTACAACAAAAACCGTAGTGCAGCAGTAAAATAACCTTGAGTGTCGATCTCTAAGGACTATAACTAGCTTTATCTAATTTAACTTAAACTATAAAATCAACAGACGACTTAGCACAGATTTTTCTTATCAAGATAATGGAAGTTAGTGATAGTATGATCATTCAAAGCATAGCAGGTTAATAATCATGCATGAAGTACCCAATCGTTTTGCATAGAGATCTTTCATCATGAATTGTCCAATGTGTTCCGTTTTATTCAACACTACGAAGATAGAGGGCTTAGATAGATCAAAGAAATAAAGCAATAACTCAAAGTTTGATTCGCATTACCGCCATCATGCATAATTAAGAACCCTTCGCTAAGAAATCACATACTATCACCAACGATAGATTTAGCTACTCATAGATGTCATGCAATCAACAGAAATCATAGCAAGATTGAATGATAACATGTTGAAAGATATATAAATATAAATAGAAAAATCGTGAGATACAATGTTACAGAAGGTTGTCAATCTCCGAAGAATCGCGATCTCACAAGCTCCAAATTGATAAGAAAAATTGTCCCCTATGCTAAGAATTTCCAGAACAGGCTCTGGAGAATTCCTACCTAAAACTAATGAGAAACTTATGAAAAAACATAAACAAACAACAACTATGTATAGGAGTTCGGCACGCGTGGGGCGAGTCGCCCCACACACCGGGTGAACCGCCTGGTGTGGGGCGAACCGTCCCACATCCCGGGCGAATCGTCCGGGAGCTTCAGTCGGCGAGAGATGCGTTTTCGACGCGTTTTTGAATTTCTTTTCCTTTTCGGACTCGGTTTTTGCCTTCTAGTGACCTTTTAGCCTTCAGACTCGACCCCTAGACTTCAAATCCTATCCGAAATCTTCAAGACACTCCAAAATCTGCTCGGAACACCAATTCTTCGTTCTCTTCAATATAATTGCCCGGAAAACCACGTTTTTCACCTAAAACCTGTAAAATGCAAACTAAAGGGAAACGTGACACTATTCTTATAAAATGCACTAAAATATAGCTAAATTAACATAGAGGATATCTAAAATAGGTGAAAAAGACTCGAATGAAGGTGTAAAATACACGTTCATCAAACTCCCCAAACCGAACCTTTGCTTGTCCTCAAGCAACTAAGATAGACTCTAATGCAAAAAACAATGCAACACAAAAAATGAAGTCTCATGCCAAATGAAATGAACTAATCTATTGAATCTATCAAAAAACATATGAACAAAAACCATACAAATCATAACATGGATATTGGTTGAAGAATGCCTCGATTGACTCATACACAATCACACATGCACTTATGTCAGACAAGATAGTCTCTCGTAACATTCTCTACCTGGACCTAGTCATTGACGACGTATTGAAACATGTTAAAATACGAATGGTTGTCCCGTGCCTATGAAACTGAGGACTTACTACTGTTCACCAAGTTAAGACTTTTCCTCAAAGAGGTCGAACCAATACTGGCTCTCATCAAACGAAGGAGGGTTCCCTAAAAAAGATAACTCTCCCCTATTCTACCCATCTCTCAAGAAAAGCCTTAAACTATTCACCACTTCCTGAATGGCAGGACGAGGGTGGTCTAGAACAGATGAAACTCAAATAAACAAAAGACAAAAAATACAACTCGATTACGAACATTACAAGAATTGAAAAATGAGACAAACACTTTGCTAAACTGCTTTTTGGCTTCTTTTTTGGACCCTTCCTTGCTTTTTTTGGGGTCTTTTTTTTTTTTCTTTTTTTTTTCTTTTTTTCTTTTCCAGATTTTTTTTTCTTTTTCCAGGAATTTTTCTTTTCTTTTTTTTTCGATTTTTCTTTTTTTCTTTTTTCTAGCCAGCAGTAGCACAACAAAAAAGAAATAATGACACACAGACGACCTCCCGGAACCTATTCGAAAGAATAGGTTGGAGTATAAACTTTACGAAAAAGGAAAATAAACTCACAACACACACTAAAAATCGAAAAACAAGTCTAATGATAGCGTAACCCCCTCCCCAAACATATTCGAAAGAATAGGTTGCAAACAAAGGATCACACAATCTCACACTACCTCCCTCCTAGGCATTTAGAAATCTCAAAGCAAGGTGAAGACTTGTTGCTTCTTAGGTACATAATTACTCGGGAAAACAACCATAAGATCCTAACATGCATCATCCTATTATAAAGGCCTTCGTGAACCGTAGTAGAGAAAACACCACTAAGTGATGTCGAGACTACCAAGCTTAACTAAGTGCAAACATAAATGTGACAAGCCAAGCGAGAAAAATCTCAAACAAATTCATAGAGATGAAGCATATGATTAATGTCATAATTAGTTAATCTACCCAATAAAAAAAGTTCAAAAAAATTTGGCAATAAACTCCACATAAAACATGCAAGACTATACTAGGATGAATGTAGTAGTGTATGCAACTAAATACTAAGAAAGCGGTAAACGTGCAAATGCAAACAAAAAACAAGATACCATACTCAACATCACAAAGCCAAACAATACTTAACAACATGGTTCACATCCCATTCCCCTCATGAAACTTAAGCTAGTCCCTAGCAAAAGAGAATGAGTAAATAAAAAGTGATACTAGATGTTACCGAACGGTTTGGCCTCGGTCGGCGGAGAGCGGACATGTGAAAAGACTAATTATCGGGATTGTAATACCCATAATAGTCTCTCCACATGTCAGACAGGAGATCATTAGACTGTTGTAGGGCCTCCTGTTGCTGACGGATGAGTTGTTGCTGCTCCCACATTATCTCCCTCTCATTCCGGTGATGCTCCTCAATTATCTCCCAATCGCGGTTGCATTAGGCAATGTGTCCATCAAGGTCATGTCGCATCCCTTGGACAGTAGTGGTCAAGGCTGCAACACTAGCATCGAAGTGGGCCCGAAAATCAGAGAAGTCAAAACCTTGAGACCCATGTGGTACTCGTGGCGGTGCATGTGGTGCTCTACGGACAAAGGGAATATCGGGGATAGGAACTCGGCCATCGTCAGCTTCCATAGCATCCTCATAATCATTGTCATTGTCAGAATCAGTCTGTTGGAGGGAAGCTTCAACATCAGCAGCAGCAGCTGTGGGGTTCTTCATTTGATACCTACTCAGTTGCACATCAATAGTTGAAGGGGAAAGGGCAGCGACCTCGCAATCCCCCTCATCAATGTCCTCAACCCCGTGATATTTGCAATATGTTGTGATGAAGCTCGGAAAAATGAAGGGCTTCTTCTTCTTCTCCCAATGACGCTCATATTTGGCATACATGATCTGACCGATGTCTATTCGATGCTTGCCTATCAAGCAGTAGAGGAGCTCATAATAATTCGGCTGTATCCACGTGTCATTCATTCTAGGGATCAATTTGAAAATGCAGAATTTCATAACCACCTTAGCCTCGATACTAAGGTCACTCTGATGGATCCGTCCAGTTGTGCCCCGCTATTTTGATACACATATTCCCTATTGCAAATCACATCTGTGATGCCGCTTCCGATCCCCCTAGTGGCCCTCGAATACACGTAGGAGTGGTTGCTTGCGGTGAACTCCCGTTCCCCAAAATGGATGAATGCAGAAATTGAGGCCGGCGTCCATGGCACAATTACGCCTCGAACGAGTACCCCCTCCTTCTCCTCAAGATTAGTGTACCCAACATAGAACTCATGGAGGAAGCTCGTATCGTACCCCTTGAATCGGTTGGAAGAAAACTAACCCCAATTCCTTTTCCTTGCCAGACGGGAAAGCGTCCTGTAACCTGGCCTGTTAGCAAGTCCATCCGGAATGTCGATCCTTCTGTCCGGTATAATTGATCGCCCACCTTGCGCTAGCTCCACTTCGAGCATCTGTCGGACGTCGATTGCGGCAAGAGATAATTCGAAAATCTCGTGGGAAGGTTGGGAGCTTGATGCTACTCCCTTACCCTTCTTGCTCTTAGACGAGCCAACTTTCTTCTTGTCTCGTGGAGGCATGGTTCCTACAAACAACAATTAGTATCTTGTATGACACAAAACAGACTTATGCATATGCAAATGCAAGAGTGAAACACACGAGTGATAACTACAACAATCGAACTCCTCAAAACCTCCATGTCTAGTCTAGCTACTTTTAGAACCAACATGGAACATACAAATATAACTTCGACATGCACATATCACATTATGCTCTTGCTAGACAACAAATAGCCTTAAATCATAAGGCTCAATTCATACCATATGTTAGGAAACTTGTAATTTTGATGAGCAATTAACCATGCTAAATTAAGGAAAGTCCGGTAACTAGTACTCTTAAGGTCCATAGGAATTTAGAATTTTAAGGACATTGTAAAAGAGGAACGTTTGCTGATGACTTAGATTAGGTGCTAGATAAGTTATTTCTTTTGCGTATGATGTATTTTATTTTCTGAAAAGAAAATAACTTATTGATGCTAAAGCTTATGATGTATCTTATTTTCTGAAAAGAAAATAACCTATTGAAGCATTTGCTGACGATATACTTTGTTTTTACAAACAAACTATTGAAGCAAATAGAAACCGCTCAGAATCTTGAAGATTATTGAAGATCTGAAGACTTGAAGATTTAGAAGATCTGAAGACTTGAAGATTGCTGAAGAATGGTATCTACAAAGGCACGTGTTGCTCAGAAAGTGGAAAATTCAGCAACAGCATTGCATAAGTGAAAACCTGAAAGATAGAGTAGGTTGTGCTTGCTGAAACTGAGTCTAACCACTTGCTGATGGAACATATGTGACCTCTTGCTGAAAGTACTTGAACTTGCGCTCCAATGTTACTGTTTGAATTCTATTCAAATGTGCATTAAATGCAAAGCTTACACGCGAAGGACATGAAGACTAGAAGACAAACAAAGACGCTGCTGAAAGTACAAAAGCAAGATAGTGACATGTTAAGGAACAAAAGCCTTAGGATTTGAAATTCAAACGGCTCCTTACTTACACTATAAATAGAGGTCATCCGGCAAAGAGTTGAAGTGTGTCAACAACGTGATCAAACTCTCACTTGTGCTTAAAACTCACATACCTTCAAACTCTCTACAACTGCCATTGATCCGTTCCAAGACTTAAAGCTTGAAAAAGCTACTTGTAAAGAAGTAGAACAAACTCGGCTAAGAAATTAGTTAAGTGTTCTTTCTTTCGAACAAGAACAAGTCTTGACACCAGAAACAATCAAACTTGTTTACTGCAAAGTATTCCAACTTGTGTTTCTTAGATTACTTTTTGTAACTGAATAAGTTATAATTTAAGTTATCTCACCCCAAAACTCTCTAACTGAAAATACACCCTTTCAGGCGTGATATTCAGGGGGAACTTAATCGAGCATAGTTTTGCTGATTAAAAGTACCAAGTTTGGTAGAGAACAAGGTTGAGTTCTCTAGTTTAGGTTGGAGACAAAGCAAGTGTGCTTTGGTTTCTGTTGAATCGCTCTAGATAGGAGATTGTAAGGAACCTCAATCATATCTTAGTGGATTCAGTCCTAGAAAGGACAAAGTGGATTAGTTGAGAGATTACGCCACTCTCAGATACCACTATAAAAGTGTTTGTGTGATTTACTTACTGTATTTAGCTTTCAGCAATTCATATCTGTCTGTACACAGTCACTCACTTCACTTGCTGAAACCTTTACTTGCTGAAAAAGCACTTATTGTATCAAAGACTTCCGCTCTATGATTTTAAGTATCAGCAAACCAAGCTACTGTAAAGTAACTTACGCTTGCTGAGAAAGTTAAGTATCAGCAAACTCATTACTGAAAAGTAATAAGCATTTGCTGAGAAAGTTTTAAACGACGAAAGTTTGAAAAGACTATTCACCCCCCCCCCCCCTAGTATTTTCTTGTTGTTTAAAGGGACCAACAAGTGGTATCAGAGAAGGAGGTTCTTTAACCTTCTGCACTGAACCTAGATCCCCTTAGGTGCTTTCCGTAAATCACTCTCACTTGATCATTTTGGTAGTGCTTTGCTGACAGGATGTCTTTAGGAGATGCTCCCTTGCTGAAGCTGGAAAATTACGAGAAATGGCGAAACAACATGATGCTACATCTTGAGGCCATTAGTGATGAGATGGTTACCGTCATCAATGATGGACCTATCAAGATCACTAAGATTGAAAGGAGTTTCCCTCACAAGACCACTGAAGCTGGGTAGGAAACAATGCTAGGCGAACCATCAGATACGGTTGTGCCAAAACCAAGAGAGGAATGGACTTCTGACGAAGCTAAGAGATTCCGTCTTGATGGCCAAGCAAGAAATATCATCATTCGATCAACTCCGGATACCATACAGTGCAAACTGTGGGGTGCTAAGACTGCAAAGGAAGCTTGGAAAATGGTTCAAGATCTTTGTGCTGGATCTGACAAAACCAAGGAAAACAAACTTGAAGTACTTAAATTAAAGTTTCAAAACTTTAAGCAAGGTACAAACGAGTCACTGGAAGACTTGGATTTCAGATTCACAACTCCTGTTAGTGAAATGGCAGCCTTGGGTGTTGGAAACCTCTACTCAGATTCTGAGAAAGTGAAAACTATCATCAGAAGTCTGAATCAAGAATGGATCCACACTCAGAATTTCTATTATAATCAAGGAATGCCAGACATTACACCAACAGAGTTGTTCTCTCATCTTGCTACTGTCAATTATGAGACAAAGCAAAGAGAAAATGTGTTTGCAGAAAAATCGCAAAACATTGCTCTTGCTGCAAAGCCGTCATCTTCTGAAAAGAAGAATGATAAAGAGCCTGCTGATGAAAATGCTTTAGTTGTTAAAAACATGAAGAAAAATTCATCAGTAAGGAACTTGAAAGGTGAAAAGCAAAAGAGAATCTGAAAAAGCATCTTGGTAACAACTACCATAAGTACAAGAATGAAACTAGCTCGCTGAACAAGCAAGCTCAGCAAGCTACTTCATCAGAAGAACCAGCAGTTGGAAATGATCTATGTTTTTACTGCAAAAAGCCTGGACACTTCAAAGCTAATTGCCCCTTGATGAAAGGCAAATCTGCTGAAAAGAAGAAGAAGTTCAAAAGAGCTTTTATTGCTGAAGAAAAGAAGAAGCTTCAAGAAAAACTCGATGCATTGTGTATTGATACTAGCTCCGAAGACAGTGAGGATGAAAGTTCAGACACCGACGATGAAGAAGCCACTCTAGACGTGGAGATTGGCAAAGAAGTTTGTGGAATAGCTATGGAAGCTTATCCGGATGTGTCGAACTACGAATTCTGCCTCATGGCCGGTCAGGTAAGCAACTCTACCTCTGACTCAGACTCAGAAAGTGAAGACGAGATTGACCTTGACAAGATTCAAGGAGAAATCGAAAGATTTGAGGAAACTCTCAGCAAACAGCAAGAGAAACTACAAATTGCTGAAACTCTGACCAAGCAGACTACTGAAAAGTACGTCTTGCTGAAGGAAGCGACAGAAGAAAAGGATGCTGAAATAAGGCATCTTAAGAAGTTGATTGCTGAGGCTGCGGAGAAAAATTCTCAAATGGCATTAGAATTAGAAGAGTATCAGTCCTCAATTCTAAAGTTACTTGCTGAAATTCAAGAGATGAAAAAGATGAAAATCAATTTCAAATCCTATGTGGAAGCAAGTAATACGCTGACTGAACTAAACTCTTATTTGAGAGATCCATCTCAGAAAGAAGGTTTAGGAGCAACGTGCGAAGGTGACAACGTAGAAATCTTGAGAAAAGATAAATCACCTATCTCCTTTGTACGTGCTATTGATAGTAGTCCACCAGAAATCTATCAGTTTGGTCAAACTAAGGTTGCTGAAACATGCAATCAAGTACCTATGACCATAAAGCCCGTTGTTGCTACTCAAAGTAACAAGACTTTAAAAGGAAAACAGGTTGCTGAACAGCAAACTGGAAAGAAGAAGAATGCTGTGAAGCATTCCGCCAAACAAGTTGCTGAAAAGCAAGTTGTTAAGACTAAAGGCAAGATTACTAAAAGTAATCAGAAGTCCTTTGCTGACAAACCTGAATCAAGTAAGGTTGCTGAAGCTAAAGCTCAGCATTCTCCGAAAAGTGGACTAGGTTTCAAAACCAAGCAAAGTCAACTCTTTCATGAGTATAAGGAAAGTCAGCAAAGATACTTCAAAGAGATGAATAAAATCAAGCCTAAGAGTTCTGAAAAGACTCCCAATGCTAGGGCTAGAAGGAACCTTGCTAGAAAAGAACTTACTGAAAAGTATGTTCAGCAAAAAGGTCAACAGAGCAAGACACCACATCAGAAAGTGGATTTGACCAGCACGACTCAAAAGTCTTTCAGCACAAAACCTCCTAGTTCCCCAGCAAGTAGAAAACAAGTCAAAGTTGAAAAACTTAAGACTTGGGTTTCCACTGGACGCATTCTTGAACATGTTAATGGACATCCATCATTGGATAATTAACTTGTTTGCTCTTGATTGTGCAGACTTCAGCCACGGAGACAAACGATGCAATCTGGCACTTTGATAGTGGTTGTGGAAAGCACATGACGGGCAACAAGAATAACCTTATAAACTATAGACGGTGGTCTAAAGGTCCAACAATAAGGTTTGCTGGTGGAGGCTCTGGTTCTACAAAAGGCTATGGTGATGTGAAGTTAGGATGCATAACCATCACTGGAGTTCTTTATGTCAAAAATCTTAAGTTTAATCTTTTCATCATGAGTCAGTTTGCTGACAAAGGATACTTCATCGAAATTAAAAGTGATGAATGTAAACTTATAGATTTTGAGACTAAAAAGGTAATAATGATTGCAAGAAGATCAGGAGGCTTGTACACCGTTGATTGGTCTTCAGCAAACGTTGAAAAATGCCTTGTCTCAGATCATGATTGCCTTGCTCAAAAAGCATGGTTATGGCATAAACGAACAAGTCATCTAAACTTCAAGACGCTGAATAAGCTGTCTAAAAAGGCACTTGTAGTTGGATTACCTAGGGTTACTTTTAAGAAGGATGGTGTTTGCAATGCATGTCAGCAAGGAAAGCAAACCAAATCTTCTTTCAAGAACAAGGCAGTACCGTCAACTACAAAACCTTTACAACTCTTGCACATGGAGTTGTTTGAATCTTCTTCAACAAGCTATGCTGGTAAGAAGTATGGTCTAGTCGTGGTAGATGACTATTCAAGATTCAGTTGGGTATTATTCATCAAGCACAAATCTGAAACCAAGACTGAAATACCTAACTTGCTGAATAAGCTTGAAGTCATGAAAAATGACAAGGTAAAAGTCATAAGGACAGACCATGGTACTGAGTTTGTAAACCAGTACATAACTGAATATTGTACCTCAAAAGGTATACAACATCAGTTATCCTCAGTAAGAACACCACAGCAAAACGGTGTTGCTGAACGGAAAAATCGTACCCTGAAAGAAGCCGCAAGAACAATGCTTGCTGACACTGAAATAAGTGAGGCTTATTGGGTTGAAGCGATTAATACCGCCTGCTATACTCAAAACAGATGTTTGATTACTAAGGAATACAACAAAACTCCTTATGAATTGTTTGTTGGAAGACCTCCTAATATCACTCATCTAAGAGTATTTGGTTGCAAGTGTTTCGTTCTTAATAATGGTAGAGAATACCTAAGAACATTTCAACCAAAGGCAGACGAAGCGATATTTCTTGGCTACTCCTTTCATAGTAAAGCTTTTAGAGTTTACAACAAAAAGGCACAAAAGATTGAAGAATCAGTGCATGTTGTATTCTACGAAAAGTCACAAGGTGTGCCTGCTGAAGAAGAAATATCAGAATATATGAAAAAGCTAATCATACATGAGCAAAGAACTGAATCTGATGCTAGGCAAATCAAGTCAATTGAACTAAATGATGATTCTGACAAAGACTCTCCTCCCCCGAGTTATGACAAGATAAATATAGTTCACGACAAAGAATTTCCAGCAAAAGACGCGGTTGCTCCGGAAGTTGCTGAAATTACGCAATCTCCAGTGCCTGCTGATGAAATACCTCAATCTAGAAATGTTGAACAAGCAGTTGCTGATGAACAAATCTCAGCAGAGACACAAATTCCCAGTAGTACTGAACAAGTACATACTCAAGAGTCACATGCTGATGAGCAAACATATCCTGATCCAACAAACAGGAAACCTGTTAATAAATGGATTAGAGATCATCCCTCTACGGATATGATTGGCGATATTAATAAACGCCAAGTGACAAGATCCAAAGCTACTCACGGACTTGCTGAAGAAGCAACTGTCGTAGAAGTAGAATCATTGTTCTCTTGCTTTGTGTCAGAAATTGAACCTAAAACCATAGAAGAAGCTTTGAAGCATTCTGAATGGATAAAGGCAATGCAAGAAGAATTGGATCAATTTGAAAGGAACAAAGTCTGGAAACTTGTGCCACTTGCTGAAGACAAGAAAGCTATTGGTACAAAGTGGGTGTTCAGAAACAAGCTGAGCGAGTCTGGCGAAGTAACAAGAAATAAAGCACGTTTAGTTGCTCAAGGTTACTGTCAGACTGAAGGATTGGACTATGATGAGTCTTATGCACCAGTTGCAAGATTGGATGCAATTAGGCTTTTCTTGGCCTTTGCTACTCACAATGACTTCATTGTTTACCAAATGGATGTTAAAAGTGCATTCTTAAATGGTGAACTTGCTGAAGAAGTCTACCTAGAACAACCCCCTGGCTTTGAACTTCCCTCAGAAATCAAGATGGTATACAAGCTTCAGAAAGCTGTATATGGTCTACAGCAAGCACCAAGAGCATGGTATGATACCTTGGCTAAGTTCTTGCTGGAAAATGGTTTCAAGAAAGGTGAAGTTGACAAAACCTTATTTACCATGAACCATGATGGTAAAATAATCTTAGTTCAAATTTATGTGGATGACATAATTTTTGGATCTAAGGACAAGCAACTTTGTGATGATTTTGCCAAACTCATGACAAATAAGTTTGAAATGAGTATGATGGGAAAATTGAATTATTTTCTATGATTGCAAGTCAAGCAACTCAAAGATGGAATATTCATAAATCAAGCAAAGTATGCGAAAGAAATGCTCATAAAGTTTAGGATCAAAGAGGATGAGAAACCTGAAAAGATCCCTATGAGTATTGGTACCAAATTGGGCTATACTAAAGAGGACAAAAGTGTTGAAGAACACAAGTATAGGAAGCTCATTGGTTCCTTGTTTTATCTAACAACAAGTAGACCTGACATTCAGTATGCTGTTTGTGTGTGTGCAAGATTCAAATCTGATCCAAGAGAATCACACTACAAAAAGGCAATCAAGATACTGAAATATGTTAAAGGTACAGTCAATGTTGGATTATGGTATCCTAAAGATTCTGGACTTGAATTGGTTGGCTATTCTGATGCTGATCATGGAGGATCAACTCTTGATAGAAAAAGTACCTCTTGAACTTGTCAGTTTTTGGGTACTAGATTAATATCATGGTTCAGCAAGAAGCAAACTTGTGTCGCCAATTCATCTACTGAATCTGAATACATTGCAGCTGGTTGTTGCACAGCTCAAATCCTATGGATTCAGCAACAATTAAGAGATTATGGTATTTCTGCAAAGAAACACCAATCTTTTGTGATAATACAAGTGCTATTGCAATTACGCAAAATCCTAAGTTTCACTCTAAGACCAAGCACATTGATATTATACATCATTTCATTAGAGATCATGTGGAAAAAGGTGATATTGAGGTTGTGAAAGGAGGAACTGAAGATCAGCTTGCTGACATCTTTACCAAGCCCCTACCGGATAATAGGTTCGCAATGCTAAGGTATAACCTTGGATTGATTGAACTACCTCAATAAGGGATATACTTGGCAGAATGCTGAAACAGGTATTCAGCAAGCCAAAGTATTCCTATTACTGATTTCTTCTAAGAAATGATAAGTCACTACATGATTGCTAAAACAGACATTCAGCAAGTAATTCTTTCAAAACGGGTATTTGTTAGGAAACTTGATCACTTGCTGAGACAGGCACTCAGTAAGAGAAAGAACTTAAGGATTGCTGAGACGGGCACTCAGACAATCAAAAGATACTGAAACAGGTATTCAAGTACCAAAGGAATTTTCTGAGACGGGCACTCAGAAAAAGAGCAAAGCTCATCTCTCAGATTTTACCAAAGGATATTTCAAGTACAATAAGAATTTACTGATACGGGAAATCAGAAATATCTTTTAATCTTAGGAAATACGAGATATCTAAGTAAGGGGGAACTTTCAGCAAGTATCAAGAGTGATAATTCAAACTCCCTGAAAAGATTCTTGCCTATTTCAGCAAGCAATCTATTCCCTTAAAACTCGGTAAAATCAATTTGTGACGTTAAACTGGCACAGATAAACTCACAATAATCATGACATGAAATTCAATCGTGGCCATTGATTAAAGGAGTTACTTATCTAACTGCTAACAAAACAAAGAGAGAGAGTGCTCTAACGGTTTTAGTTAGTGGGCCACTACGCATTAAATGCAAAGGCTCCACTAACTCCAGTGTTTCTCTGTTTTACCCTTGCTGAGAGCTCAAATCGATTGAGTTTCTCACACACCAGAGACACTATATAAAGAAGGAGTTAGAGAAATGACAAAATTCTTTAACTCACATTTCCTTTCTCTGCAAAATCTAGTCTGAATCTACTGTACCTCCGGTCAAAAAGCAAACTATCTCTTTTCGTACACATTTTCTTGCTCCATAAAAAGAAATGGCTCCCAAGAGACAGTTATCAAAGTCGTCAAAGGTTGACAGTGCTGAAACACGCACTGTTCCGGTGACTACTCCGACCACAAACACAACGAATTTTGTGTTGAAAACGACCGAATCACAGAAAAACCTATGCCTCTGTCATATCTTGACACTGCAAAGTGTGAGATGTTGATGCAATGGGGAGGGTTTGCAAAAGAAAAGTACATTAGGTACTTTATGAACAAGAACTCGATGACCAAAATGAAGAGGCGCTTGAGTTTATCAAGCAGCAAGGCCTCATGAACTTTATCTCTGCTCGCACTAAGCAAGTGAGCATGATTGATACAATGGAATTCTACAACAATGCAGAAATCCAGTCCCTTACAGACAGTAATGGAGTCACTGAAAAGTGATCCTTACTTATGTTCAGAACACGCAAATCGTCCTGAAATGGACTGATTTAGCGGAGATATTTCAGATTCCAACCACTGGAACTGAAGATGACGTCACTGCCACTGACGAAGAAATTGAAGCTTTCTATAGTGACGTCAGAAATGAGAAAATGAAGAAAGGCGAGATAGCTCTCGTGACTTGGACAAAGCACGTTAAGAGAAAGCATCTCTGCCATTCACTTGGTCTAGTAGCTCTGCTGCTAATAAAAGTTCTTGACTCCCAAGTTGGAGGAATTGACCAAGTAGGCCTGAGAAGATGGCCATTGCTGATGCATATCTATGAAAATAAAACGGAACTTAACTGGGCTAAGTACATTTTCAACAGGCTTGTTGATTGTGTTACTAAGTTCAAGGTAAAGGTAGAAGACAACAAGGTCTCACCTTCCTTTCCAGTTATGTATGGAATCAAGATATGCTATATCCTTGAACATTTCAGGATTCAGCTAAGAAACCCATTGCCAATCAAGAAATCTGTGTGCAATGTGGGAAGATCTTTCTACAAGCAGAATGTACCTAAGATTGCTGGAAAGAAAACTAAGAAGACAACAACTGCAAATGTTGTCAGCACAAGCCAGCAGGAAAGGTATACAACAGCTGCAGATGTTACCACTCAGCAACTTAGAGATGAAACTGCTGTTGGTAACACAAATGAAACTGTTGTAGAAAATCAACAAGGTACGTGTACAACACCTGTTGCTGAAAAAGCAACTATAGATGACTCTGGGAAACTGGAGAAATCTAACAAGAAAAAGAGGAAAGCTGATGATGACACTCAGACTGCAGCGTCATCAGCAAACCCCATACCTAAGAGGAAACGGACAAGTAACAAAAGGAAGAAAACACTGGCTCGCAAGTCAGTTCCTGATGTCCAAGACTCCTCAGTCAATTCCCAGACAAATGCTGAAATGCATTGCCAATAGATGTTGCTGAGGTAATTACTGAAACCTATGTCAGCAATGTTGAAGTGTTTGCGGAAGCCTTCAACAATCAACTTAATGTTGATAATTCTACTGAATATAGACCTCAAGGCAGTGGAAATGAAATTCCTGCCAAGTCCCAGATATCTACATTGTAGATAATTTAGATGATCCAACTTTGAGACCAGCAAGTGACATTGCTACTGATCTGCAAAGAGCGGCACTTGCTGATGCTGCTGAAAAGATGGTTGCTGAACAAGCAACTCATCAAGTTGCGGAAGCAACACTTGCTGAAGGACCAGTTCCTGAAATAGCAATGGTTCCAGTTCCTGAAGTTGCTGAAACTCAAGAAGCATTATTCAAAGACGCATCTCCGTGATGCTGAGAATACTGGCCCAAGTTCACCCAAGACTTCATTGACAAAGTCCAGCTTGTACTGGAAGATTTAAGCAAACAAATGGAGTTGGAGATTGAAGAATCATCCAACAAGTCATTGATCTCTTCATGACAAGCAGTGAGCTCAAAGGTCAAGATGCTTCTGCTCAACTTGTCATTTCAGAGACAAGGGAGATTGCTGAAACCGCACAGCTTTCTCAGTTAGAGCAAAAACGAAGTCTGCTGAAGAAACAGTCCAAGAAGCTGAAGAAACTGTTAATGCTGAAAGGACTGAGCCACAACCTGTCCTTCCTCAGCAGGTAGTTAATTCAACCATCAGTAAAACTTCAAATTCTGAAAATTGTTCTTTTGCTAAAATTATCCTATCTCTACAGACTTCTCAAGATGCAAGTCAGATGGTTGCTGAAGCCTCTGCACCAGAACCAACACTCCTGCTCAGCAGGTAGTTAATAATTTTGGTATAAAAACTAAGTTTGACAGCTTAGTACTTGTGTCTAATTTAATTTATTTCAGGATGAACAAATGGAGGATGCTACTCAAGCTCCTCATGGAATGGAAATTGTACTACATGAGCTTGCTGACTCTCAGCAGGTAAATCATGTTTCAGATTTAAACTCTAAAACAATTCTCCAAACCAATCCTGATCTAAATAAAATTCTTTTTCAGGCTCAAAAGGAGACCACTGAAGTGGTACTCATCACTGAAGATCCAAGTAAGTTCTGAAGAACTTTACTTGAACTTCAAAAGGACAACTTTGTCAAGAGTTGCTAAGTCCGTCAGCAACTGGCAAAGATACAGGCGAATGGATTTCTCAGATCTTCACCTTCATCTCTCAAATGAGAAAAAGAGATCTTCTCTGCTGAAGCTCGAAACATTTGTCCACTCCATCCTTCCTGAAGAAATGACATATTCTCAGCAAATGAGCTCAATCTGATTGCTCAAATCAGAGAGAATATGAAGGCAAATTCAAGAGTGCCTCTCCAGCTGAACAAGCTGTGATGCTCAAAGGTCTATTTGTACCTGTGGTGGCTGATCCCCACAAAATCAATGAGGAAGAGGAAGTGACAAGTGTTGCTTTGTATAAGCACGTTGAGCTAGTCATTCTGACAGATGATGAAGAAGAAGAGAAGATGAGAACATTCCCACTGATCCCAGTGATGATGAAGGGAAAGATTCCAAGGACAGAAAGACGATGATGATGACAATCAAGGTCCAAGTCCTGATGCTGGTGGATTGAAGTTAACAGTTGCTGAAAATACTCAATCTGACAATCAGCAAGCTGAACAACAACAATCTCAGCAAGAATCTCAACCTCCTCCTGCTGCTGCTGAAAATCAAGCACCTGTGCAAGGTGCTGATAGAAGAAGAATACGCCAGAAAAAGGGCTGCCTTGAAAAATGGCAAAGTCCAGTTTCTGATGCCAAGGTTACTGAAGAAAACCTTGATGATGATGAAGAAGATGAAGATACCAACGCGCTCTACAAACAGTCTCTTGATCCATGCAAGGCATACGCAGGATCTAGAAATTGGTCAATCTTCAAGTGAGAACAAAGGAAGTCCCCTCCCTTCCACTACTACTGGCGAAACTCCAGTAATTGAGTCTCATACTCAATTAAAACTAACTACTGGCGAAACTCCAGTAATGAGCCCCAAACTCAATTGAAACAACTAACTACTGGCAAACTCCAGTCATTGAGTCTCAACGTTGCCTCAGCAACTACTCAAGAAAAACTAACTACTGGTGAAACTCCAGTTGTTGAGTCTTGAAGTGTTGCCATCAGCAACCACTCAACAAAAAGGAAGTGAAGCTACTGATAAAGGTTCTAAAGTGCTCAACTTGATGAATCTGAGGATGATGACGACTTGTCAGAAAATGAAGATGAACAATCCAAGCGAGACCCCAAAGTGTTCAGATTCCTCCTCCTGATTA